>CM052719.1:47025432-47101476 GCA_028551405.1 Uromys caudimaculatus
GGGGACAGGGGGTATCCAAAGAGGAGACTCAGAAAAGGGGAAACATTGGAAATGTACATAAAGTATCAAAAATAAAAAAGGAAAAAAAAATTTTGGTTACATCTCTATCTTCCTTGTGTCACTGGCTGATTCTCCATAGAATTTTGTGGGCTTCATCTTTCATATCATAGTGCTCACTGCGTACTACACATTTCTCTGATGATGCCCATATCCCATGCAGCCTGAGACTTCTGGGATAAGAATCCCATCAGCACCCCTCCACCCTGCTCTTCTGAGATACAATCTCTCTAGATTAAACTAGGCACAGAGAAGAGATGAGTTCTAAAGACCATTTCAGATGAACCCATCTTTTCTCCATAGACACCCTTAGAAGCAATATGACCTGCTGAGAGTAGTTGAGTTTTCTCTTGTTCCCCCCTCCACCCCTTGAATTAGATAAAATTCTTTTTCCTGCATTTTCATCTGGGAGAGCAGAGTCAGTCTATTCCATTTTAAGTTGGAGTCATGATGGTAAGTATTGCCCTTTGCTGACTGAAGTTGTCCCTCACTTCTCATCCTTTGCAAAACAGACAGACAGACAGACAGTCTCACACACACAAACAGAGAGACAGACAGACAAAAGCCAATAGTTTTAGATGAGATCCTATGTCATTTTCAGTTTTCTCTGTTGAACACTTGGAACAGCTGAATCTCATGTGCAGTAGTTTTCATAAACCCAGTGTTTCTAGGGCCTGAAGAGATGGCTCAGAGGTTAAAAGCATATGCTGATCTTGGAGAAGACCCGAATTTGGTTCTTAGTACCCGCATTTGGCAGGATCATAAACGCCTGTAACTCCAGCTCTAGAGGATGCAACGCCCTCTTCTGACCTCCATGGATATCTGCACTCATGTGTACATACCACACACATAGACATAAATAAAGTCAAGTATTTTTAAAAGAAGGAAATGTTTGATAATTGTATCATAATTTGGTCACACTGTTGTCCTGTGAGAACACAGGGAAGCTAACCATGCTAACAATGCACATACACACATACACACATACATACATACATACACACATACACACATACATACATACACACATACACACACACATACACACATACACACATATATACATATATACACACATACACACATACATACATATCACCCAGTTTTCATAATAATCTTAGGAAAGTTTGTCACATGTTTGTTTTAGAGAAATTGAGATACTGAAGGATTCAGTACTACTGTCCAGAGCTTGCAAGGTTCTTGTCTAACTATGAACAATCATCTCCAAATCTGTATCAGATGTTTTCTTTCCACACCTTATAGCCCATGGTAGGGTAAAGGCATATGGCTCACATTTACAGCTGACCCAGTGATGAGAGAATCAGAACTCCAAATTACTTTAACAAGTTGAAAGACTGGCCAAGAAAGCCCCCAAATGACATTTTATAGGGGAAAATGTAAGATTCTAGGTTTCGATTCTATTATAAAATATCAAAGTAAAGATGGGGGTGGTAGGGAGAGGGGACAATGCTTGTTCCTGTGAAAAAGCATAGTCTATGGCTGATATTCAGCCCTGAAGGACAGAGGTACAAAATGCAAGTGGAAGGGACTTTTATATCACTGTTGGACATAAAATACGTCTCAGGAAATGAGACTGGCCATCAGTTTCTCTCTGTGCTGGAAGTAAACCATTAACAATTTTGTTTTGTAATTATCACTTGTTAAATGGGTAATAACAAACATATACATTGTTTTTTCAAAGTTGACAAGGATTGCTCATCTGTCAGCTGGTGCACCTTTCATCCTGGACCATATCTGATAATTCTCAGACCCACGGAAGCTGCGATGCCTATGAAATCCTTCGGTGACTGTTCAGAGGCTTAAATGATCGTGCCGTCTATGGCTCTAAGATCCTGATTCATGAAATGAGAGCGATAGTACTTCCTCCTCATCCAAGGTTCCATATGTGTGCACCTGCAGTGACCAGTTGGCATCCTTTGATAAGCTCTCTTCTCAGAGCAAATGGCCACATGGCCTGTGGCACGCTACTTGAGAACAAAGGCCAGCAGTACATACAAGTTAGCTTTAATTGTCTTTGCTCTCTGTGGTTTCAGTTAGCCGTGGCCTACAGAAATCTGAAGATATTAAAAGAAAAATTCCGGAAATTAAACAAAACAAAACACGTAAGTTTTAAATCACATGCTATTCTGAGTAGTGTGGTAAAATCCATCTCTCACCGTATCCCACCTTTGAGACATGAGACAAACCATCAGTTACACAGTATTGATAGTACCTATGCAACACACCCACTAGACAGTGTTGATGTCAGGTAGATGCTCCAGTACAGTGCTTGTGTTCAAGTAACCCTGGCTTTATTAATAACAGTCTCAAAGTACATGATTAGACACACTTGCAGCTCAGACACACTGATGAGAAGACATAAAAAGTTATAGCTACAGCGCATGATAGGGCTTAGGATGAAAAAGGCAATCACATCCTTGGGTGGAAGACGGGAGCTGTAGACATGTGCTAACTCACAAAACTGTTAGCATCAGGGAGCATCAAGACTGTATCAAGACTGGCTCCCCTGAAGTAACTAATACCAACTCATTTGCTGCAAGGGGATAGTTACATAGATTCATGGGAAGATTTTGACAAGAAAATAATTTTGAAATTACTGGAGATTGCTATAGTTATTAAAAATTGCCTTTTGCACTTGCTTTATAAATTAAACTTTGTAACTGATAAATTATATATATGGAAAAAACAGTCTATATAGGATTGGTACTATGTATGTATCCTCTGCGGATAAGTGGGGTACCAGACAGTATCATGCACTAGCTAGGCCTTGTCTATATTTTGTGTACACAGCTACTTTAGCTTCTTGTTGTGATTTGCAGAGAATGCCTTTTCTGTGTGCTAAGGAATTTCCCTATTCACTTAGGGAGACAAGAAAGGTCTACAAAGCAGGCACAGTAAAAATCTTAACTTGAAAAACAGACATCCGCTTTCCTAAAAGTTCCTTTTTTACCTGTTAGCCATTCTTGCTTCTGGGGAGTTTTAAACAACGTGTGATATATTTCTAGTGCTCTGATCTTGCTGGCAGTCCCCCCTCCCTCTCCCTCTCCCTCTTCATTCACTTCCTCTCAGGTGTCCTGCAGGAATTCCACATGTTGCTCAGATTACTATGTGTGGCACTTGCCCAAAGTCAGCTTAGAGCCAACTGTACATATACAAAAGCCATTAAGATGCTGGGGTTAGCAAAACCCGGTGACTTCTCCCCTCACAGAATCTGTTCTTCCTAGGGTAGAATTGTGTAGTTGAGTGGTATTCTATTCTTTTGCTAAACTGGGAAAATAAGGCTTAAAAATGGCAGCACTTCAGCACTTGTTTAAATAAATTAACATAATTAAGTTATTTAAAATTGATGTAGAAGTGATCATTCCATCGACTAGTCTCCACTGTAAACATAGGTGAATGGAGACTGTTCTTCTCAGCTGTGGAAAGTGCCTATTATATAAACTCAGTGGTCTTCTTTATTAACCCACGCACAGCTTTAATTACAACAATGTCATCTTCGAACCAGGAGAGGGTGATGCAATAGTTGTACCATATGGAGTGGATATATTGTAAATGATGGTAAACAAAGGGCTCAGATTAAGAGAGAGTTAAGTGTGAAAATTACAAAGCTATATCCTTTTCTCGTGAAGTATCAGCTGGAGGAGGTGGAAGAGAAAGTCTCTAGTTTTAGGAAAAGAAAGCAAGGAAGTGGTTATTTATGGCCGGGCTTTAGAGAGAAAGTAGGTGTGTGGAGTTTGAGTCTTGGAAACCAGAGGAGGTGAAAGCGTAAAGTCTTCTGGGGAGATGGTTTCACTCTGGAGTGGGATCAATGTTGTAAACCTGATTATCTAAACGTTGAAGTAGCTGCATCTGAAGTCAGCCTTTCATTCATCTGGACAAGGCTGACTTCTCACTCTGCCTTCTGCTCATGTATGGCACATGTATGGTGCTTGCACATGTATGGAGATAGCTCTAACAACCTCCAGCAAAAAGGCTAGCTATACAAACACAATGAGAGTCCCCTCTGCTAATTAGCCTGGACTGACACATGAGACCATCTGTAAAGTCAATGAAATATTTCAGTGACCACTCTTGGAATTTTCTGAATGTATCGGGGGAAAAAAAAAACCACTAAACTTGAAATCTACAAATACCAATACTAGAAATAAATATAAACTAAATTAGTCTTTTTTTAAAATTATTTCATGATTCTCTAAGTTTACCAAAAAAAAAAAAAAAAAAAAAATTCTACCATTGAGAAAAGGGGCAACACTTTTAAACACAGAAACACAGATCCCCAGGGCCAAATCCAAGACCAGTATCCCAGACATGGGGGTCACTCCCCTTCGCAATCCTGGATAGAGTTTTTTGTGTGCCTCAGTTTCCCCATGTGTGTAAAGAGTGTAGAATCAGTATAATCTGGGAGGTGTGCATGCAGGTGTGATTATTAGACAAATTCAGTATATAAACCTTAGAGTTTGAACACATCCACCATAGAGAGATGTTAGGTGAGACATCCACCATTTCTTTTCTTTCACCCCTGCAAATAAAATGTCATCTCCAGAGGGCACAATGCTTTCTTTGTTTTGTCCACTTCTACATTCCTAATCAGTGCTGACACAGTACGTGTTCAATGATTTTCAATTTTTTTTTGCAACAATTGAGTCAGGTAGTCATATGGTTTACATTTTTTAAAAGGTTCCTGTGTGTGTGTGTGTGTGTGTGTGTGTGTGTGTGTGTGTCTCTGTGTGTGTGTGTGTGTGTGTGTGTTTGAGAGAGAGAATCCAGTTCTCAGTTATTTTGCAATAAATAAATAGGTGTCATGAAAATAAGAGAACGAAGAGAAGTATTTTGTAAAGTATTTTTCATTGTGTATGTGGTGGTTTGCATGAAAATGGGCCCCATAGGCTCATAGGCTGCCTACTTGAAAAGATTCAGACATGTGAACTTGTTGGAGCAGGTGTGGGCTTGTTGGAAGAAGTTTGTCACTTGGGCTGGGATTTGGGATTTCAAATGCTGAGCCAGGCCCAGAGTCTCTCTCTTTCTTCTTGATGCCTGCCGATGTTGGTGCAGAACCCTCAGCTCCTCCAGCACCATGTCTGCCTGTATGCCACTATGCTTCCTGCCATGATAATAATGGACTAAACCTCTGAATGTAAGTCAGCCCCAATTAAATGCCTTCTTTTATAAGAGTTGCCATTGTCATGGTGTTTCTTCCCACCAATAGAACATTGACTAAGACAGTATATATTCATAGTACCATGCTATATAAGGGCATTTTCATATGAGTATATAAGTACATGAATATAATATTCATATATTAGAAAGCTCTACCCTATACCAGTCTACTCTTTCCATTCTCTCCTGATGATTGATTTCCCTTTGTTTCTCTAAACAGTTCACTTTTCCTTTTCCATCATATGTCAAAAGCATGATTTTATTTGCCTATATAAAATTTAGGAACCACAAATGAGAGAAAAACATGTATTTCTGAGATAACTTAATTTGATTAATATGATTATGTCAGACAAGAATGGATAGTTTTAGTAGGTAGGACTCTGAATTTTGTTGTTGGAAATGCCGTCATCTGAACAGTTCACAAGAGAGGGGAACAAAACAAACAACCAAAACCCTACACAGCAGAAATAGATGGAGGAAGGCAGTTACCCCCTTGGGTCTTCCCAGCCTGAGCCGGGTAGAGATAGGGAACACCCTCCCCAAGCTCGTTGGATCCTAAGAAACAAGGAGGCCACATGAAGGAGGCCACATGGTTGCACAGACCTTGAAGAGAGCCTGTGTGTCATTGCCCACTATTTTCTTTTCAATATAAGTTTCATCGGAAGGAACTGCACTCACTAGCAGGGAGACAGTGCAGACATCTTTGACAGGAGGAATTCTGAGATCAACTACTCCCCCACAAGCAGTCAACAGTTTGGAATAATTCTGCCTTTCTACTAGTTAGAGAAAGAGATAGGGGGAATGGAGACAGGCAGAAAAAGAGAGGAGAGAGGGAGGGAAGGAGAGAGGGAGAGGGAGAGGGAGTGAGGGGAGAGAGGAGGAAGAGGCACAGAGAGAAGGGTGAAATGAGCAGTTAACACCTGATAAAAGCTTCATCCCTTGGCTGCTAATCTGATAACACCGTGATGCAAAATAGACCTTTATCACCCCAGCATTGGTATGGCTTGCTGGTGGAATTCTCAAACACGTGCAGAAGGCTTTGTCTCCAGCTGGTGGATCCCATCACTGCTGGGTGACTGAGTCATTAGTACTCGGGACTAACGAGTGGATTAACCCCTTGATAGGTTCCAAATCCTATGGTGTCATTATGAAGTGTAGCTGAGTTGGAGAAGGTTCCAGAAGGGTTTATCATGTGCCTCCCGCTTCCTGCCTGTCTCTGCTTTCTGTCCACTATGTAATGAGCATCTCTGTTCATCTCAGTCTTCTCTGCCATGACACCGGCCTCACCACAGGCCCTGAAACGAGGGAGCTGATGGAGCATGGGTGGAAAACACTGAAAATGGCAGCCTAGGCCCCTTTTAAAAATGGTTTCTCAGAGTGTTGGTCATGGTGTTGAAAAATACAAACAAACAGCAAGTGAGTTTTTCTTCCTATCCATTAAAAGCTCTGATGGTTCAGGGAGGGCCTCTGACAGGCTTTGGTTCAGTGAGAGAGAATGTGTAATAACCTGCAGGCTTTCTCACACAGAATGAAATTCACTCCCCATCACCAGTGTTAACGGGTGACTCCTTAATGGGTAAAATAAGAAGCTAGAAAGGGAAAGAAGGAAGAAAGACAAACAAAACAACACACACACATTCACACACTCAAACACACCTTCTGCCTTAAGAAAAAAAGTCAAAATATGAAGACATTGATACTAATTTCAAGTTGTTCTCATCTTACCAGCCAGAACTCACACTAACTAAAATAGAATTGTCACCCACTGGACACAGCCTTTCCCTTTGAAAGAAAGCCAGTGTCAGGATGAAGACATGATTAGGGCAATCTCCAGGGACCTGAGGAGTAAGTACCCATTGGGTAGTTTTATGTTTCAGAAGCAGAGAAGGAAGCCTGGAGAAAGAAAATGACCAAATGACCGTGGCAGCAGACACAGATCAAACTTAATCACCCCTCTCACAAAGGGAAAGCCTTCCTGATCTTTTAAGCTTGCTTGCAGTTTATCTCTGCCCGGGAATGTGAAAAGCTGAGAAGGAATTCAATGGCAGCAGGCTGGGGTCAGGGACTGCACAAGGCCTTCCTGGAAACAGACTAAAAGCATCAGCCAGGGGGAACAGACTAAAACATTCGCCAGGGCAAAACTGGGACTAGTCCTGTCCCCACCCAAAGACCAGCAACGACATGTGAGTATAACAGGTAACAATTAGTGACTTTAAGGGATTTTTTCTATTTCATTTTTATTTGAGGAGGGAAGAGGGAGGGAGGGAGGGAGAGAGGCTGGGGGGGGGGGGGGGAATGTGTGCTTGTGTGCATGAGGAGACCAGAAGAGGGTGTCCGATTCTCTGGAGCTGTGAGACAGCAGCTCTGGGTCCTGGGAACCAAACGCTGGTCCTCAGCAAGAGCAGCATATGCTCCTCCGCACTGAGCCACCATCCCTCCAGCCCCTGGATTTAAGGTTCCTGAACTAAAATGTGACCAATTCTCTTCAGGAAAAGTGTTCCCAATCTGCCTGTAGGCTGCTGTGTTGGAAGAATCAACAGAAACGACTGAGGTCATTTTGAGCCATTTGATTATGAGGCTGGTTGCTGTCTTTCAGGGAAATTAAGTAGATACAATTAACTTATCAGATGAAATTTATTAGATGGAAAGTGTGCTGAGTGGGAGAACGTGTGTTTAGTGTGTGTGTTGCCTGGGCTGCTATCTCCACAGCCCTCTCTGAGGACAAAAAGCAAGGAAAGACAGGGTGAAGTTTCCACACAAGCTGCAGGCTTTCAGGGAAACGCAAGTTCACCCGAAACAGAAAGACTTGATTTGCCGGAACTCAGACTGCACTGTTCCCCACCCTAACACACTGGGAATGTTATTTGTATTTCCTTGGTCCATTTTCCTCCATGGCTGTGGGGTTTATAGGAAATTCTGCCTGATGCTAAAATAAATCCCGCACATAGCAGCTACTCAGGTAGATTTATTTTTAAATGTCAAATTATGAATCCATAGCTAACTTTCTTATATGTTATAAATTTACTCAAATCTGTGAAAGGCTGTTTTCTTCAGGTCAGCAGATCCATTTTTCTCCTCAGGGAGGCTAGGAAAAGGTTAAAATTCAGGCTGATGAGAGCATGAGAGCATGAAGCATAGACTTGGAAGATGGCTTCCAAGACAGAGAAGGAAGTTCACTGTGGAGAAGATTTCCCCCCAAAGACCTGGATTTATTGTAAAGTATTCCCAGTATAATTTGAAATTCAATTAAAAACCCCTAAGATTTATTACGTGTCCAACTTTGTGTGGCTGCTTGCATTCTGTAGACTGAAGAGGTGATGCCGTGGAGTGGGTGCAGGACATTTGAAAAAAGAAAAACGTAGGGCTAAAATCAATTCCATAACTTTATTTAATTTTAAAGCAAGTTTATTCTGAACTCACATTGCCATGGGCTTCAATTTTACATTTGGGATTTTCTCATCCTGTTAAGTCTTTGGATTTGCTTGGTATGCTCACCTTTTTATTTTTTGATTAAGATGATTATGTTTATTGACGGATTTGTGTGTGTTCATACAGACGCCACAGCACAAGAAGTCAGAGGACAACTTGCAGGAGCCTATTCTATCCTGTCACCATGGGGGCTGGAGGACCGAACTCAGGTCATCAAACCTGGTGGCAGGCACCTTCATCCACTGAGCCATCTCACCCAGCTTAACCTAGGTTTTTTTCTGGCAAGAGATCTGAAACATTTCACTATGCTTCAGCAAAAGCCAAGCATGATGGCTAACTTCCCTAGGATAACTGACTAGTCTGTATTTCCAGCCTTGGAGAATGTGGACAATCAAACACATTATAAAGAATTACTTCCATTTTGCTTCAGTTCATTTTTGTTGTTGTTGTTGTTTTTATTCTTCTTTTAACTTTAATACACCACTTAACCACCAGTAAGTATTTAGTTATGGTGCCTATATATTAAAACAATTTAAATAAAAACACAGCTTGTTTTCGTATTGCTACTCTAGTGTGTTAAAACAGGGAAAGGATCCAAGAATATAAATATAAAAGTTACTTGAATAGTTATTCTCACTTTAAGGTAGGGGAACAGTCCAATTTATTACTGTAATAACAGGTTGAACACAAATGTGGATAGGAACGAACTGCACTTCAATGATTTGAAAGAAAATAAGTGTTTCCTTCCTATGAACCTTTAGCCTATTTTGGAGCCCTGAAATATTTGGATAAAATTTCGCCTCCCATTTCATCTGCCTTTGCAGTCTGATTTGGAGCCAGGTCTGGAGACAGACATTGTAGCTCTTGAAAAAAAAAAAGTTGTTCTCACAAGATTTCCAGCCAACATTTGCAGACTCGAGATGTTTGGAGAATTGGGAATCATCATTCTGGGTTTTGGAAGCCTATCTGAGATAGACATCGATGCCAAACCTTGAGTGTCTTATTATTACTGTAAGTATGAGTCAATACGAGCTATTTATGTTCTTGGCTGGTTGATATGAGATAATTATAAGGTCTTTAAATTGAGAGTTAATTGGAGATATACAACATCACAGCTAAACAATTTGCTCCACAGCAGACTGGAGGGGACCAGTCTTAGAAGTGGTAAGTGACAGCTATGTGGGACATTTGCCATTGCCCGTCATTGACAAGATGTCATTGTTGATGGCTTGAGTTGAGCATATGCTTCTTGTTTAGCACTTTTAAAGACTGGAGGTGGGGATTTTTGCTTGTTTTGTTTGTTTGTCTTCCATGCCTGAAATATGCCCTCAGTAGGTTGTATTTGCCACATAAACAGCTTGAAATTGCAAGGGCAATATCTTTTAGATATAGGTCTGTAGGAAAGGCGATTCATATGTCTATGAAAAAATATTGTAAAAGGTAATTCAGAAACATAATCATGGCAGTGGGGAATGATATAGAGTGATGTAAGATCGTAGGTCTCAAGAGAGCAATACCCTAGTTAAGGGGGGGAAACAGACCCCTCATAGGGTTTACAGACTGAGGTAAACAGGATTTTAGACATGTCATTTGCTTTTATTTTGTTGTGTTGGTGGGGCAAAATGAATCAACTTCCATTACCTTACAGGCAGAAGTGAACACTAGATGTCAAAGGTCTTTCAGGAGAGCCCTGATAGTGGGAAAGAGTCATGGGTTGAAGAAGGAACAAGAAGGGTTAAAACTTAAGGCAAGATTCAGGACAGCTTTACAGAGCCCCCCTGTTCATTAAGACAAAGGAGTGAAAGTTAAAACCCACAGGGTGAAATCTCTGACATAGAGGTGCCTTACATATTGGTGTAAATGATACACCATCTTGCTTATGAGATCTGTTCTGTCAGAGTTACAATAGTTGTATTTTTATGTATAGAGAACATGTGCCTGGATTGTGTCCCAAATCTCTGATTTTGTTCTAAGACTGTTTAGAGACTTGCCATTCACATGTCTACTTTCTTTCAACTTAAGAATTAATGAGTGAAAGGTTGGAACTTACATTCCATGGGTGTTTTAATATAGATATCACGTGGAACGATTAGCTGACGGATATCTGAAGTGGTGATGCAATTCCCTTTGTTCGCCCAAAGTTGTTGGGCTTAATGACTTTCATGCTGCTGTCCACAGTACTGCAAGCTCTTCAACATTCCACCCTATCAAATCCCACCAACACCAGCGCAACCCAAACGCCATAGACCTGTCTGAATCTCTCCTACTCCTTGGCTCTCCCCACACAAAAGCCATTGCTTCCTTGGAAGTTTGGGAAGTACTGCTTCATCCAGAGGATGAAACAAGAACTCTGTCCATCTCTGTCCACTGTGGGCAGTGCTCTCTGTCCATCTCTGTCTACTGTGTGCAGTGCTCTCTGTCGGTCTCTGTTCACTGTGGGCAGTGCTCTCTGTCCGTCTCTGTCCACTGTGTGCAGTGTTCTCTGTCAGTCTCTGTCCACTGTGGGCAGTGCTCTCTATCCATCTCTGTCTACTGTGTGCAGTGCTCTCTGTTGGTCTCTGTCCACTGTGGGCAGTGCTCTCTGTCCGTCTCTGTCCACTGTGTGCAGTGCTCTCTGTCCATCTCTGTCCACTGTGGACAGTGCTCTGTCCATCTCTGTCCACTGTGTGCAATGCTCTCTGTCAGTCTCTGTCAATTGTGGGCAGTGCTCTCTGTCTGTATCTGTTCAGTGTGTGCAGTGTTCTCTGTCAGTCTCTGTCCACTGTGGGCAGTGCTCTCTGTCAGTGTATGTTCACTGTGTGCAGTGCTTTCTGTCAGTGTATGTTCACTGTGTGCAGTGCTGTTAGTCTCTGTACTCTGTGTGCAGTGCTCTCTGTCAATCTCTGTCCACTGTGGGTAGTGTTCTCTGCCAGTCTCTGTCCACTGTGGGCAGTGATCTCTGTCAGTCTATGTTCAGTGTGTGCAGTGCTCTCTGTCCATCTCTGTCTACTGTGTGCAGTGTTCTCTGTCAGTCTCTGTCCACTGTGTGCAGTGCTCTCTTTCCATCTCTGTTCGCTGTGGGCAGTGCTCTCTCTCCATCCCTGTTCACTGTGTGCAGTGCTCTCTGTCCATCTCTGTTGACTGTGGGCAGTGCTGTCAGTCTCTGTTCACTGTGTGCAGTGTTCTCTGTCAAAATCTGTCCGCCGTGGGCAGTGATCTCTGTCTGTCTATGTTCAGTGTGTGCAGTGCTCTCTGTCCATCTCTGTCTACTGTGTGCAGTGCTCTCTGTTGGTCTCTGTCCACTGTGGGCAGTGCTCTCTGTCAGTGTATGTTCACTGTGTGCAGTGCTTTCTGTCAGTGTATGTTCACTGTGTGCAGTGCTGTCAGTCTCTGTACTCTGTGTGCACTGCTCTCTGTCAATCTCTGTCCACTGTGGGTAGTGTTCTCTGCCAGTCTCTGTCCACTGTGGGCAGTGATCTCTGTCAGTCTATGTTCAGTGTGTGCACTGCTCTCTGTCCATCACTGTCTACTGTGTGCAGTGTTCTCTGTCAGTCTCTGTCCACTGTGTGCAGTGCTCTCTTTCCATCTCTGTTCGCTGTGGGCAGTGCTCTCTCTCCATCTCTGTTCACTGTGTGCAGTGCTCTCTCTCCATCTCTGTTGACTGTGGGCAGTGCTGTCAGTCTCTGTTCACTGTGTGCAGTGTTCTCTGTCAAAATCTGTCCACTGTGGGCAGTGCTGTCAGTCTCTGTTCACTGTGTGCAGTGTTCTCTGTCAAAATCTGTCCGCTGTGGGCAGTGATCTCTGTCAGTCTATGTTCAGTGTGTGCAGTGTTCTCTGTCCATCTCTGTCTACTGTGTGCAGTGCTCTCTGTTGATCTCTGTCCACTGTGGGCAGTGCTCTCTCCCCATCTCTGATCAGTGTGTGCAGTGCTCTCTCCCCATCTCTGTCCACTGTGTGCAGTGCTCTCTCTCCATCTCTGTTCAGTGTGTGCAGTGCTTTCTGTCAGTCTCTGTCCACTATGTGCAGTGCTCTCTCTCCATCTCTGTTCAGTGTATGCAGTGCTCTCTCTACATCTCTGTCCACTATGTGCAGTTCCTTCTGTCCATCTCTGTCCACTGTGTGCAGTGCTGTCAGTCTCTGTACTCTGTGGGCAGTGCTCTGTGTCCATTTCTGTTCACTGTGTGCAGTGTTCTCTGTCCATCTCTGTTCAGTGTGTGCACTGTTCTTTGTCCATCTCTGTCCTCTGTCCACTGTGTGCAGTGCTCTCTGTACATCTCTGTTCAGTGTGTGCAGTGCTCTCTGTCAGTCTCTGTCCACTGTGTGCAGTGCTCTCTCTCCATCTCTGTCCACTGTGTGAAGTGTTTTCTGTCCATCTCTGTCCTCTGTGTGCAGTGCTCTCTGTTAGTCTCTGTCCACCGTGTGCAGTGCTCTCTCTCCGTTTCTGTTCACTGTGGGCAGTACTCTCTGTTAGTTTCTGCTCACTGTGTGCAGTGCTGTCAGTCTCTGTCCACTGTGTGCAGTGCTCTCTCTCCATCTCTGTTCACTGTGTGCAGTGCTCTCTGTCCATCTCTGTCCACTGTGCAGTGCTCTCTGTCAGTCTCTGTCCACTACGTGCAGTGCTCTCTCTCTCCATCTCTGTCCACTGTGTGCAGTGCTCTCTGTCCATCTCTGTCTTCTGTGTGCAGTGCTCCTGTCCATCTCTATACTCTGTGTGCAGTGCTCTCTGTCAGTCTCTGTCCACTGTGTGCAGTGCTCTCTGTCCATCTCTGTTCAGTGTGTGCAGTGTTCTCTGTCCATCTCTGTACACTGTGTGCAGTGCTCTCTGTCCATCTCTGTACTCCGTGTGCAGTGCTCTCTATTAGTCTCTGTCCACTGTGTGCAGTGCTCTCTGTCCATCTCTGTTTAGTGTGTGCAGTGTTCTCTGTCCATCTCTGTCCACTGTGTGCAGTGCTCTCTGTCAGTCTTTGTCCACTGTGGGCAGTGCTCTCTGTCCATCTCTGTACACTCACTGTGTGCAGCACTTGGTGGATTGAGGACTCCAGTCATTCTCTCGAAAGACTATCTAGTATTAGCTATTTAGTATTTCATTCCAAGAGCCTCCGCTCCATGCTAGCTCTATTTTCTCCTTACAGAATTCTGCTGCTGGACCATGACCTCACAAACCTCCCCTCCAGTTTCTGCTACCCCTTACATTATAATCTTGTGTATGTGTGTGATCAACTGCCTAAAGAAAATGTCATAACGCATTTGAAATAATCAAATTTATTCTGTGATTTCTTTTTCAGAATATCCTCTGAATTTGTTCCTTTATGGCTTTATCTTCCTTTCTCCATCCCCTTCTCCTTTGAGAAGTGCATTTCTCCTCTGGGTACCCCTACCCCTGCACATCAAGTCCCTGCAGGACTAGGCACATCCTATCCCACTGAGGCCAGACAAGGCAGCCCAGTTAGGGGAATGGGATCCACAGGCAAGCAACAGAGTCAGGGATAGCCCCCGCTCCAGTTGTTGGTGAACCCTCATCAACACCGAGCTGTGCATTTGCTATGTATGTGCAGGGGCCTAGGTCCAGCCCATACTCACTCTTTGGTTGGTGGTTCAGTCTCTGGGAGCCCCCAAGGGTCCAGGTTAGCTGACTTTAGCTGAGACTCCTAGCAGTGAGGGATATGGATCCTGAGGTGGCCACTTCCTGTAGCCAGGCAGGACTCCCATCGGAGGGATAAGGACAGCAACCCACACACAAAACCTTTAACACAAAATGTGTCTTGCCTACAAGACATGCAAGGACAAAGATAGGGCAGAAACACAGGGAATGGCCAACCAATGACTGCCTCAATTTGAGACCCATCCTATGGGCAAGAATCAATCCTTGACACTATTCATGATATTCTGTTATCCTTGTAGATAGGAGCCTAGCATAACTGTCTCCTGAGAGGCTCCACCCAACAGCCAATGGAAAGATATTCAGAGACCCACATTGGATGGAGCTTGGAGAGTCTTATGGAAGAGTTGGAGGAAGGACTGAGGAATTAAAAATTTTTTTTAGTATGTGTGTGTACATGCTCGTGTATGTGTGTGTGGGTTCGGGTATGGGTGAGGTTGCGGATGCTGGTACGGGTGTGTTGTGTGTGTGTGTGCATTCATGTAAGTGTGTAGTGTGAGGATGCCAAAAGATAATGTCATATGTCCTGCTGTATCACAATTCTGCCTTATTCACTTGAGACAGGGTCTCTTGCTGAAGCTGAACTTTGCCATGCACCCCTCCCCCAACAGACTGGTTGTCAACAAGCCCCAGTGATCCTCCTGCCTCCATCCCTTGCCCCAGCCCTGGAGCAAATGCTGGGGGTACAGGGAGCTGACTTCAGGCCCTATAACTGCAGTAGCAGGTGCTCTTATAGCTGAGCCATTTCCCAAACCTGATTTCCTATAATTCTGCCTTAAATTTCTTTAGGGTCTATTACCCTCATTAATCACATTCTTATTAATAGCAATGCTGGGATTTCCTTTTTAAAGTTAATTTATTCTCTCATATATTACATTGTGACTGCAGTTTACCTCCTCCTTCCACCCCCACCTCCTGCATCCCTGACATCCTCTCTCTCCCCATGCACTCCTCTGCTCCATTTCCCTTTAGAAAAGGACGCACCTCCCAGGGTTATCAACCAAACATGGCATACAATGCTGCAATAAGATTAGGCACCTCCCTTCATATTAAGGCTGGATAAGGCGACTAAGTAGGAGGAAAAGGGTCCTTAAAGCAGGCAAAAATATCAGAAACAGGCCCTGCGTCTTCTGTTAGGATTCCCACAAAACCACCAAGCTACATAACTATAACATATACAGAGGGCCTATGTTAGACCCATGCAAGCTCTCTGATGGTCAGCTTAGTCTCAGTGAGACTCTGTGAGTCCAGGTTTGCTGATTCTGTGGTTTTCTTGTGGTGTCCTTGACCTTTCTGGCTCCTATAACCCCCCCCCCCCCTTCAGCAGGGTTCCTTAAACTCTGCCTAATGTTTGGGTGCGGGCTTCTATATTTGTTTCCATCAGTTGCTGGATGCAGCCTCTCTGACTCTGAAAATCAATATGGCGGTTTCTCAGAAAATTGGGAACTGATCTACCTCAAGACCAAGTGGTATAGTGCCAGCTATACCACTCTTGGGCATATACCCAAAAGACACCCTATCCTACCACAAGGACACTTGTTCAACTCTGTTCATAGCAGCTTTTTTTTCATAATAGTCAAACTCTGGAAACAACTTAAATGTCCCTCTACCGAAGAATGGATAAAGAAGCTGAGGTACATTTACACAACGGAGTATTTATTACTCAGCTGTTAAAGACAATGGCATCATGAAACTTGTAGCAAATGGATGAAACTAGGAAAAAAATTGTCTTGAGTGAGGTAACCCAGACCCAGAAAGATAAACATGGTATGTACTCACTTATAAGCGGATATCAACTGCATAGTAAAGGATAATTATGCTACAACCTACAGACCCAGAGAGGCCAAGTAACATGGAGGGATCAAGAATGGATGTGTGGTTCTCCCTGGGAAGAGGAAATAGAATAGATATTATGGGTAGACTGGAGGACGGGAACAGGAGGGATGGGGTGGAGAGGGTGGATCAAGGGAGTACTGGGAGAGACAACTGGAACTGGGGTTAATTCGAGGGTGAGGCAGAAAACTAGTTCAACGGAGACACCAAGGAATCTATTAGGGTGACTCTAGCTAAGACTTCTGGTGATGGAGGGCACAAAGCCTGATCCACCTGTCTTATGAGACCAGGCAAATCTCCAGTGGGCGTTGTGGGATACCAATCCAGCCACAAAACTTTTGGCCTACTATTTTTCCTGTCAGTATGATATGCTGGGGTAAAGGTGGCACAAAAATTGTGGGAGTGGCTAACCCATGACTGATCCAGCTTGAGACCCATGCCATGAGAGGCAGCCTACTCCAGACACTGTCTGGACGACCAGAAACCAGAGGTCAGATGGCCCAGAAACCTAGGATAGAACCAAACAGGACTGGCAAAAACATGTGAGTGAAGTGAGGTCTAATGATATTCTGCTATACTTATAGATTGTTTCTTCCTTGTTTTGAATAGGATTTTAAAAAGACTTTTCCTTTAAATTTTTTTCTTGAAATTTTATCATCCCCTCTCCAGATTTGTCTTATTTGTTTATCTTGATGTATATGGAAAAGCAGAGTTCTTCTATGCTGATAACTTTCCTTTGAGGTCTGGAGATCCTTGGTGTCTGCATCACATTTATATACAATGACCTAAGGTGACTGGCATAAAAACATGGTCTGCATCCTTGGTGGCTCAAGAACATATTTCCTTCTTGGTGCCTTGTTATGAGAGTAGGGCTATGGAAAAAAAGATTTCCCTGTGAGACTCAAATCCAAAATTGCCAAGGAAAGGAAGCATTACACCAGGAGTCATAATGTGTTAGATGTACACTCAACAAGGTAAAAACTTTGTTGACCTAATGTCCAACATCTCATGAAGACGTTGTTTGTATCAGCATTAAATGGTGTGTGACCATGGATATGAGGGAGAGTTTGCCATCAGCTTTTTAAATACTTAAAGGAGCATCTCTGAAGTGTAGCCTGACTCTTCTGCTTCAGCTGTGAGCTTGAGTTTGAATTTCTTAGGCCAGCACACATCCAGTTCACTTCCCAGACAGAATAAACACATATGGCATCACCCATGGCCACTCTCGGATATTCTTCTACCCCAGTGACCTTTCAGCTTTGCTCCAGCTCTGAACTTTGCTTCTTTAACTGTTCTCTGCCTTAGGATACATTCCATCTATAACTTACATTCTCTCCAAGAACTTGAAGGCCTCTATTAGCTCCATAATTCATCTGAGCAAAATAATCAAGTCTAGGGCTTGGCCATCTGCTCCAAATTCATCATTAGCTTGAAAATTACATGCAGTCATTTTAGGTAATGTTTTTATTACTTTAAAGTGCTCTTGCTTTCAAACACTCTGACAAATGTGTGAAGAGGGAAAAACAGTTCATCATGGAGTTCTACAATTACATAGGTCTACACATGTATAATCTTACTGAATAAGCAATCGCTAATCACATTGTACCACTGTTATTTGCCAGTGCTTTTAATTCATGCCTCGAGTTAGGGTTGTGTGGCAAAAGGGAATGTTCAAAAGATATGATAGTAGTTTGCACAAGAATTTCTTCCAGAAGAATTATTTTCTGGACATATATGGGGTCAATGGATGCCAAGATTCTAGAGAAAGGAAAGACTATCGGTTGGCATAGGATTTGCGATTTGGAATTTCTATGGAAACTTAGGTGGGAAGGTGAAAGTTGAGAAGTAGAGGGTACTGGAGAGAGAGGTATGAACAGAAGTGGAGAGAGGCTAGGACCAGGAAAATCTGGTGAAATCCCACCTGGCACAGTGGCCACTGATATGTGACCAAAATGTCTGAAACTGACATGTAACACCTGGGATTGTCTACCCTCAGAGCCTACTTATATATCAGGCATTTTGTGATGAAAACTTCTCATCTGTCTTTTCTACGTTCTTTGTGAGGTTTATTAGGCTCTTAAGTATGAATAAAGGAATTTAAATGTGGAATTCAAGGGATGCTGACTTTCCACAGCTGAGTCAACGCACTGCAGTCCAGAAGCAGCACAGATGGAAACACAAGCCCGGCAGAGGAGGAAGGATGTAGAAGAAATAGTCTGAACTTCCTAGATTATAAAGCAGGCAAGGGCAGGGGATAACTGCATCATTGTCTTGAGAGGTAGGGACTTTTAGCTGTAAATATCTGTGTTGTCTGTCTATGTCCCACAATCCTACGTTCACACTGAAGTGGTTGGCACCATCTTTGTATCCTCCAGTATCTCATCATATGAACAACAAATTTGAAAATTCCAAAGCTGGTTTACAGTAACAATATGAGTGAATATAGTTGGGGGGATCTACATGTAAAGTAAGACTTTATTTAGTGAGAAGGTTGAGATTATTAATTATCGTATCACGCATCCAGTCTAGTATACAATTAGCTGTCTCCTTTTTCTAGTTGGAATGGATGAGACTTAGTTACTGTTAGCCCGTTATTATCAAATTACTTATTCTACTGATTCTAGAGACTACGTTGACATCAAAGATTTCTTCCAACTTTCTACAAAGTATTTTATTTGTGTGCACATGTGTTGGTAGTATATATGCACGTTTGTGCATGTGTAGGCCTGTGCACAAGCACAGAGGTCAGAAAAGGATGTTTCCTGTCCTTCTTTATCACTCTCTGCTTTTGAGGCAGAGTCTCCCTAAACCTGGAGCTTACATTCTCAGCAAGGCTGCAAGAAAGCAAGCCCCAGAATCCTCTTGTCTCCATCCATCAGAGCAGTAATACAGGCATGTGTGAGGCACCTGGCTAATTGCATTGGTCCTGAGATACAAACTCTAACTCTTATGATTGCACAGTGAATGCATTTGGCTACCAAGCCACTTTTATATCTTCTCAATTCTTTATAGTAATCAATTGTTCGTACTTAGAACCCGAATGCCAGCTACAATGATGGAATAAATTATAATAATAAACTTAGCAGATAATTATGAAACTAGTTTGAAGTTTACACTTTTGCAAGGACACCAGGTATACACAAAATGAAAATAAATGGGCCAACAATTTAGGGGAAGAAAGAAGGTGTTTTGCTTTAGCTTCATCAATGGCTTCATCAAGCATTTATTTTCATTTTAACCTACTATTTATTTTGAGAAACAAAAATATCAGTAACTGCTACTTTTGCAGGCAATTACTTGATTTAACGTTACACCAACTGGATTCAATTTGCTCTCTATAAAGATGCTTAATTAGAGGAGCCATAGTTGAGGGATTTTAGGCAGTTTGTAAGAATAAAATATGCCAAAATTTTGATTATGAGATAATTTTTCCTGATTTTTAACAAAGCAGGGAAAACATAAGGTCCCAGGGACAAAAATTTACGTTTCTCTCTTCATGTAGTGAAGCATCAAGGCTATGCCTTGCTTAACTTCATTCCATGGCACTGAGGGATCAACAAAGACACATTTTTCTTCCTTCCTCTAGCTTATCACCCTGAGCTTTATTTTGAAAGTCATATCACTGAAGAAAGGAGTCATGTTTTAAAGGGCAGAACATGATTCTTAATGGTCCAGATGATATTGAGCCAGAGACTTTCTCCTTTCCTTTAGTCTGGACTTGTCTCCCTTCTTTGACTCAACTCAAACCTTTTGTATTACACTACTCATTCCACACAATCCTCTCTTCTTTATCCTGATTAGAGTCTTTCATCCAAGATTATATTAGAGACAAGGAAATGCTTATGAGTATGCCTGTGGTGGATAGTCGCCAAAGACGAGTATCAGAAAATGGTAAATTGCTTTAAATCAATACATTGGGAATTTGTCTGCTGGGGATTATTCAAATGTATACCTCAGTAATGATCATAAATTAGCCGAGAAAACAAATATTGGTGTTAATAATTCAGATATTGTCTTAATTATATGTCTAAGTTACTCTTCTATTGGTGTGACAAAACACTACAATCAATGCTACTCATAGAAGAGAGTGTTTAGTTGTATTCATAGTTGCAGGGTCTGCAATGGTGCAGCAAATGCAAGGTGGCAGGAAGAGTTGAGAGCTCCTATCTTGAGTCACAAGTAATGGGCAGCTAAGGACATACTGGGAATGGTGTGAGTCTCTTGAAACCTTAAAGTCTACCCCCAGTGGCATACCCTCTCCAACAAGGAGGTCTGAAACAGTTTCCCCAACTCAGAACCAAGTATTCAAACCTATGAGCAGATGAGGGACATGCTTTTTCAAACAGCACACTGTACGCATGGCCTTCTATTCTTAGTTTCTTCATGTGCAAAATGATGAGAGAGGAATGATAGCCCAGTCTATAGAACTCCTGAGCAAACTGGAAAAGCATACAAAGTCAATTGCAAAAAATGTAAAAATGAGCATTATTATCCTATTTCACATTGACAGAAGATGGCAGAACAATCAAGTATAATACTATTCCATGAATGACATCTGCTGAAGGTTGGTCTGGTGCTACTGTGTATACAAATGTTAAATACTGGCCCCCAAGATCTGGTCACAGTCCAGAGGAGCACTTTCTCATGTACTCCAAATGCCATTGTGTAAACTTTGCTCTACAATCTTCTCTGACTGGCTATATAAAAGTGACTGACAGCCAATTACAGGGAAGGACAGAGGTAGGTGGGGCTTCAGTTATGGGGCTGGGGGGTTACTAGGAAAAGAATGAGAGGGGGGAAGACAGAGAGAGCAGGAGGTTGCCATTAGATGGGATGAACTTGGAGCATATGGCCGAGAGATGTATACCCTGAGGACAGACTGAGGGAGCAGAAACAGCTCAAGAGTGGCTCAAACACCTAGTAATTTGGAGAGAGAAGCTGGGAAATGGCCAGTCTAGCATAGAAAAATAGTTTAGGAGTCATCAGCCAGTAATTGTGCTAAAGCTGATTCAATAAATCAATAGGACTCTGTCTTAAATATTGGGGGGCTGGAAAACCATAATAAGAACTAACAGAGTCATTAAATATCTAACAAGAGACATCAAATGCCTTTTGGAATTTTTATCACCAATGTAATCCTCCTCCTCCTCCTCCTCCTCCTCCTCCTCCTCCTCCTCCTCCTCCTCCTCCTCCTCCTCCACCACCACCACCACCACCACTACTACTGGTAGTACTAGTACTTTATAGTATTGGAACTGACAACTTAACAATGAGAAATTCTTAATTAACCTCAACAATTTCCAAAGAAAGCATTTTAGAAATTGATCATGCCACTGTGGACTACAGGAATGGTGAAACCTCTCCTGCCCTGAGATGGACAATCAGACAGACACACGAGTGTCAGTCCCAGCTAGACACAGAGGCAAGCAAAACTGAGCTAACACATGAGGGCTTCACGAAATGACTAGATATAAAGGTTTCAAAATATAAGAAAATCCTAAGAGATTAGGGACACCCTTGGGGGTTAAGGTGGATTGCTTCTACCCTTCCTTCTAGAAGGAGAAAGAATGTGAACACTGCTGTGGATTAGCAAGCACAGTGGAGACCTGTATTGTCTAAGAGGGTGAAGGGAGTCCATTAGAAGGTGGCATACTAAATATCCCAAGTTCCCCTCCCTTTGGTTTGCTCAGGGTCTGAAGGACTCCGCACAACCACAAGTCTACAGATGTCTGCTGTAGTCTAGACAGAAGAACTTCTCAGGGCAAGAAGAGTAAGAGACAGCTTTATAGAGGCTGGTGAAAGCTGTTTAGTCAGGATATCAAAAAGTGGTTTCAGAAAACTTATGGATCCTCATGTGAGTTGATTGATTGATAGTTTTGTTTGTTTCGAAGGTGTCTTGAACTTACCACAGACGCTAGGATGATTTTCAGCTTGTGCAGTCCTCCTGTCTCAGAGTCCTAAGTGAGCCATGATGCATAGGAAGGCACTTGTCAATAATATCTCATTTGATGACAGATTGCTTGTATGTAATGGTGGTTCTATAAAATTGTAACGCAGCTATGAACTCCTGTGGCCCTATGGCATTGCAGTTGTCATAATGTAGCGCCATGCACAATAAATAAATGTTACAACCCCGGGACTTTTATGTTTGCTTGTTTGTGTGTACAGCTTTGTCCATGGATAGGCCAGAGGTCATCCTTTGGGAGTCCATTATGTCCTTCCACCAGGTGACTCCTAAGGATGGGGCTCAGGTTGCCAGGCTTGGCAGTAATTGCCTTTACCAGATGCGTTATCTTGCTGGTCATTATGGCACCTTTTCAAGTTACTTCTATTTACATATAAGAAGTTCACAGTGGGACTAGAGAGATGGTTCAGCAGTTAAGAGAGCAGACGACTCTTGCAGAGGAACCAGGTTCAGTTCCCAGCATCCATGTTGTTATGTGGCTGTAACTAACTGCCTCTAACTCTAGAGCCAGCCAAAAGGACTTGGTGCCTCTTGGGGCATTTGCACTCACACGTACCTACACACAGATAAAAATTAAGCTTTTAAAAAAGTTCACTGCAAAACAGTATGCCATGCTATCTCATATCTCACGATTGCATCAAGGGGCCTGTAATGTATATTATATTGGTAAACTGCCATGTGTGGTTTAAACCCATTGTGAAACTGGTTCTGGAAGCTAGAGTTGCTCCCTTCCCCATTTCATATCTGATCCTGTTTGATTCAAAGTGTCTCCCAAGCATACTATTTGGGGCTGGTCCCCCCTTCCCCCATTCTGTGACAGGGAGGACAAAAAAGAAAGTAGTGTGAGTGATGAAGACATTTTGTCCTTGAAAACAGCCAAATAGTAAAGCATTCCCAACCAAGCTTCCTGTTGCTCGTCCCGGTCCATAGACCTGCGTGGCAGAGAGGAACCAGCAGTTCAGTCTCAGGAAGCTCTCTAGAGAGAGGGGAGAGGGCCTTCTCAGTGGGGAAGGCCAGCGGCTGACTCAACCTCCCCGTCCACTTCTGTGGGACACTGTGAGCACTCAATCTGATGGGGTTATTTCTATATGTGCTATTTGTTCTTTCACTTGGGAGTCCCACCTGAGGGGACACCTACTTTGCCCAGGATTCTCTATTAGGGACTCCAGCTGGCTCCTTTAGACAGTCTTAGTATTTCTGCAGAATATTTTGCACGCCTGACTTGATAATGTTTTGGTATCTATCCATCTCTTGATATTTATTGTTTTACTTTATCTTATATATGCTTGATATACTATTCATTCCAAACCAAAACACCTACAGCCATTGTAGATCATTCTTTAGATCCTACAGCATAGGGCCACATCACAGCATTGACCTATACCACCTGAATTTTGCAAACATACTGAAATGCTTGCATAATAATAAAATTATTATGCTTCTTAAAGTGCATCCCTATTATTAAATAACATATGACTGAATTTGGCTTTAATAATCTTAATACAATGTTGTACCAGCCTGATCCCAATGGATGCGTGCTGCATTCTCTTTCTGAGCATTCTGAAAGGCGTCATGGAGGCACATGGAATGAGACGCCACGCAGCATCTCCCCTCCAGTACCCATTCACAGAGTCATAAGGAAGCAATCCCAAGTTCATTATGCTAATCCTATTAGCATCGTTTAAAAAATGACTCATGCCCCTTCAGAATAATTGCTGTCACATCAGTATTAAACATTTGTTATCAGGATCCCATAACCACATGCTCTGGAATAGCTCGGACTAATGCCAGGACTGACTGGCAAAGGGGGAAACTCTCGCTTGCTAATTTCTTTTCCTTACGTGTTTGGTCTGGAAACATTTGGGATGTAGATGTTATTGTGGTCTCCAGCACTCAGCTATTTCAACCTTGGCCTTTTTCATTTCTTCTCAGAATGTGTTTTCATGCCATCCACTTCTAATCTTCTACGTTGTCTCTTTCTCAGTCCCTTCTTGGAACCTTCATGGGTCTCCTATAGTTTCATCACCCGTGACTTGTATCTCCCTTACCGCTGTGATCATCTAGGATACATTTACTCTAGCCAACTGATGAAGTATATTCAGGTAGGGAAGGCCCTGAGAACACACTCAGGTGCCAGCATCCTCATAGCTACCTCTCACAATCCCATGAGCATCAAGCACAGGTGATTTCAGATATATGTTGTGCTGGAATAAAGAAATAGAAAACCAAGTGCTGTTTCTATAAACATATCTGGAGTGTAAGCAGGCATGCCAGGAGGAGGAAGAAGGGAAGGAGGAGGAGGAGGAGGAGGAGGAGGAGGAGGAGGAGGAGGAGGAGGAGGAAGAAGAGGAGGAGGAAGAGGAGGAAGAGGAAGAGGAGAAAGAGGAGGAGGAAGAGGAGGAAGAGGAAGAAGAAGAGGCAGAAAATAATAAGTGTTAGGGAAACAGGACCTGGTTACAGGGCCAATGAGGAGAGGGAAGACAAAACAAACTGCTCTCACAGTTCGGATCATAGTTTATTTTAATTCCATGGGTGTGAATGAGAAAATTGCACACTTCGACCAGAACAAATTATAATAAAAGACAGGCTTTGGTTGGGCTTAATCTTTTTCTGATTTATCAAAATCTGAAAGCCAGAAACCTATCAAAAGAAGGAGAGAAAAAAACCACATGTGTGACAGTTGAGAACTTGAGGAAGACCCCATGTAGAGGCCAGAAGCTGCTGGGGCCACAGAGCACAGTTTGAACTGAAGGTAGCTAAGGGCTAGCCTTGTGTTTCGAGAATGTGGTGTTTAGACACCTGAGGTGTGTGTGGGAAGCAGCTGGAAGGCAGAGAGCCATGATTAGACCTCGTTAGAAACACACCTTCAGATTCCAAGGAGCTAAAGCCATTGTGCAATAGTACAGTGGACGAATCAATGTTCAGATTTTAAGGCTTGAAGATGAAAAGGGACTAGGGATGTAGTAAGTTTTTTTTTTAATTGGTAACATAGCTCTTGCAGGTATATATTATAGATGATACAGTGCTTATAAAGTTGCTTTGATTTGAAGTAAGACAGACACACCTTGTTAACAGATTCATTATTTCTGTTGCAATGACCTGCTAGGGTTTGGAAAAAAATCAATCCAAATTACAACAGCTCTCACACTGGAGCGATGGCACTGGTTCTTTTTCTGTGGGATACTTGTTGTTTAAACTATTGTTTCTCCTATAATTAGTAAGACTGGTGGCTTTCTAATTGAGGTGGCCCATTAGCAGTTTCCATTAAGAAACAGTGAACTGTCTCCTGAGAGGCTCTGCCAGAGCCTGACAAATACAGAGGCAGATGCTCTCAGCCAACCATTGGACTGAGCATGGGGTCCCCGATGGAGGAGTTGGAGAAGGGACTGAAGGAGCTGAGGGGATTTGTAGCCCTGTGGGGGAAGCAACAGTGTCAACTGGCCAGACTCCCTGAAGCTCCCTGAGACTGGACCAGCAACCAAAGAATACACATGGAGGAACCCATGATTCCTCATATGTGGCAGAGGAGGGCCTTGTTGGACATCAGTGGGAGGAGTGGCCCTTGGTCCTGTGAAGGTTTGATACCCCAGTGTAGGGGAATGCCAGGGCGGGAAGGCAGGAGTGGGTGGGTGGGTGGGGGAGCACCCTCACAGAGGCAGGGGAGGGGGGAGGGGATAGGGGGTTTCTGGAGGGGAGGCCTGGAAAGGGGTAAATAAAGAAAATATCCAATAAAAGAAAAAAAAAAAAAAGCAGTGAAACAAAGGAGTCACAACATAGGCTCCAGTATACATCTATTAAAAATTTCACCCAAATGTTAAAATCTGGGGTAAACATGATTTGATTGGGATGTCACAAAGCTGACTGCATACAAAGGACTGGTGCCTACTTCTGGTAAATGAAATTGTCTCCAAAGGAACACAACAGCATTTTATAGAGAGTCTCCTTGCTTACCTGACCACTCCCACATGGCACCTGAAATATTTCTGCCAACGTGAGAGGTACCTGTCACCTTGATATGCTCAGCGACTCCTCATACGTTAACAATGGTCATACATGGTGCAGAAGATAATAGCTTCTTTAATCTTGTTGCTTCCTTCCAATAGCTACCTGTTCAAGGCTAAAGTTATTTCTGTCATAAAAATGACCATCTCGTGTTAGACTTATAGTGGTCTTTTGTAGCAAAAGCCTATCAGCAATCATTGCACTAAATGCATTCCTGCATGGTCCTTCCCAACTGTATGCCAGGCAGTGAGGTGCTTTGTCCTTATTCTTGGCACACAGGATAATCCCATGTAGCAGGATTCTGGCCAGCATAGGCCAGTACATTCCTAATTAAAATGCTGGCAATGGGATATAAGAGTTAAATAGTACCATGCTGGATTACAAATCATATTTATTCTGCTCTTCTTGGCATTACTGCTCTGTTTGTGTGAGAGAGCAAGGCCTGTCACAGGGCACTGTTACCCTGCTTTCAAAGCTGCATCAAGTGTGTTTCTTCTACCAGGAAACACGTTGTCGACTCTCCCTCATGTCAGCACTACTGATCTGCCGGGACTGCACACAGAAAAGCATTTTCTCAGGAGGACCATGAAATCACTGATCACGGTGCCCTTCTTTTTCAGGTTTTCTTGATGTTGTTTTGGGTAAAGGAAGGAAGCCATCCATAGACATCTGCTTTTAGAGAAGCAGTCAACATGCAGACAGGAATAACCTCTTCTATCCTGGTAAAAAATGATTTTGAAGCTCTTTCTTTTAAAGAAAGAATCCATCTTATTCTAATGGGAGTTTTCTTTTTTTATTATTAATGATTTCTTTTCTTTTCTTTGTTTCCCCCCCCCCACCTTCTTTTTGAAACATTCTCCTCTATTAACCGGCAGACTCTTTCCCCAAACTTCTTTCTCTCTCGTTAGAAACACTTTTCCAATTCTGGCAGCTGGCATTCTTTCCAGACTCAATGCCATCCCCTTGGGAAGAAACCTTATTTCCTATGGTATCCTTGTTTATGTTTTGTGGCTGGCGATGACAGAATCAGTAGACACTGGTTGCTGAGAGCATGCGCAGCTATACAGAGCCAGCCTTCACTGTTGGGACTCATACACAAGAGAACAAAGTGTTTGTCACTTTTCTGCCAGGGAAGGCTCGCAGTTATATTTCCCCATCAGTGTGCGGGCGGCTAGTGGTTCACTTTTATTCCAGCAGATTATTCAATATAGTACTATTTTTTTTGGCTCTAAGAACTAAAATGAAGCAGGAATACACCACTTGCATACACCAATGAGAAGGATAGTTTTGCATCTTGCTTTACACAGCACACTGTGCTGAGTTTCAGACATAATTCTATTTGCCACAGTTACATTTATAATGTAACTCCTAAGTCAAAAGAATGTGGTGTTTACAGAGAGCTTGTAATAGCTCTAATTATACGTTCATACACTGTGTGCTCCATAGTGAGATATCGCCCCTGGCAAATGAAGAAGTGGGTCATGAAGAAATTAACTCAGCACCATAGAAAGGATTTGAAAGCCTGAGCAGCTCTTGCTGGGGAGACATCTAGAACTTCACAGTCAGGTTCTTGGAAAACAACCATTCCATACCAGTAAGTAGGCAAAGGCCCGTTCATTTCCTTTTGAGAGTTTTGCAGTATGGAATAATACTTAAGCAAGACAGTACAAAATTGAAGCCAAGCTGCCTCGCTGGGGAAAAGTGTGCATTTGTTACTCCAATTGTCTTTAGAGTTTTCTTCCTGCTAAAATTATTGGAATACAAAAACAAGGAGCAACGCACTGGGAAACTACTTTCAATTGACTTTAGCAAATACTTAACAGGTAGCTGAGGAAATGAAGGAACAATTTAAAGAACCTCAAGAAAACAACAGTCAAGAGGCCTGGATTTGGACAGCTTCCCAAGTTGACTAGAAGTCACAATACATAGCTGACCTCCACAGCTCTGAGGCTAGCAAGAGGATGATGGGTTAGCAAGCGGATGGGGAGACCATTAGACGGGGTGGGGCGGTGATTGGAAGAATTACTTTTCCTTTGATTTTATTCCCATCCCCCACAGCCATAAAGGAACAGAAGGCCAAGTGAGGTAAAAGTTGCTAGAAAGTAGAAACATACAGAGACTCCAGATAGCAACTCCAGGGAAGTCTTGGCGGATGCTGACCCCGATACTCAAACCTAGGACTCTGAGAAAATAGACAAAGAAACGCCTTTAAGCACGTGTCTGTGTTTCTTAGATGCTAGTTGTATGTCCTACAATGCTGAGGCATTTCTTTCCATTGTCTCCATAGAGTTGTACATGCTTAGGACTAAGAAAGGAAATTGCAGGACAAAGATTTTAAGGACAGAAAACAAGTTCAATGATTTTTGAGCAGATAGACTACGGGGGAGCTTATACCAAATCAACAGTAAGAAAAGTAAGAATTTTTTTAAAAAAGTTTAATTAATAAATTGTGTTTTGTGTGTGTGTCTATTGTTTGTGTGTGTGTGCATGCACTTATGTTCTGTATGCACAGTGTTGAGTCCATCCGGATTGCAGTTACAGCTGTTGGCAGGACTCCTGGCTTGTCCTATGGGTGCTGGGACCCAAACTCTGGGCCTCATGATTAGACATCAAGCACTACTAACCACTGAGTCAGCTCCCCAGCTCCAAAGAAGCCATTAAAAAATAACTTTACAAGTGAGATGTTAATATGTGTGAGCATATTACTACATACCCAATACAATTTTAAATCCTCTATCTGTCTTGGTTGACTAAACACAACGAGAAGTATGTATGTTCATTACTTCTATTTTACTAGTAAGGCTGTTGAGGCATGAAAGCTTAAGCCTACCAAGTGGCCCACCTGATACACGGTAGAGCCGGAATTTCCCTCTCCTCTAGAATCTATAGCCGACTACCCTACTCAGCCATTCTGACATTTTTTTTTTGCAAGCCAATTTTTAATTCTAAAGGAATTACCTATACATGTCTTTATTTCTTAGATGAATTTACTTTAATGGTTGTTTGTTTATTAGCTTTCTTGTCAACTATGGAAACTTGCCCCAAAAGTGATAAACTGATGTGAATTCTCAGGTTGGCTCCTGCTATGGATGACTAACACTCATGACAGTTCTCATCAACAAAAAAAAAATCTTCACTACAATAATACATCTTCTTTTTCTTGGGCACAGAGGTTGCTTTTTTACTTATTTAATGTTTAATCTATCCATCTGTCTATCTGTTTGTCTATCTATCTATCTATCTATCTATCTATCTATCTATCTATCTATCTATCTATCTATCATCATCATCATCATCATCATCATCATCACCATCATCACCATCATCACCACCATCATCATCTACACAGTGTGGTGTGCGTGTGATAAATGCCGTTGCTTGCTGAGCCATCTTCCAGGCCTTGAAGCTTGCTTCTTGAGTCCCTGAAATAGCAGCTTGAGTAGCCTTATTGTGGCTATCAAGAATGAGGATATGAGACCCAGAAAGGAGGTGAGGTAGTGACTATCTGTCAATGTTCAGACTATGAACCAGCAATTCCGGCAAACAGGGCCAATACCTCCTGGGTCAGCAAAACAGAGCAACTCCATTTTCTTAAGATCTAAAGCAAAAGATTCAATAGTCCGATCAACAACAGCCTTCTGTTTAAACTACCATAGAGATAACAGCAATGTTTTAAAGGAAGAATTCCAAGTTGGCAGATACTGGAGAGAAGTGGGTTCAGAAAGAGCAGAAGTATAGGAAAGGAGACAGCATCAAGCAGACCTCACACCTTTAATTTGTTGGGCACAGCCAGTGTATGTGGAGAAGGCAGAGAGAAGGCTCCATTTCCACCATTACCAAAAGGCACCACTCTGTGGCTGACATCTTTTGGTTTCTAGTTCAACAGTAATTTATTGTTCTAGGAAATATTTATTGACCTCTGTTACACAGAAAGGTCTATATGGAGAAGAAAAAAGGATTTACTATCAGAAGATTAAGAAACTTAGGTTTCGCTGGGTATAGGAGGAGACAAGATGTCGATAGGTTCTTGTTTCCTATGGATTCTGCTGTCTTGTATGCTTGCTCTCCTCCAAATGACAGGGTGGATGGGAGGTATGGGAAGTGTGTATGTGGGGGGGGGTGATGATGGGTAAGTCTTACCAGACTTTAGACTTAATTTGGCTAGTTGTGAAAAGGAACAGTGTGTGTGTGTGTGTCTGTGTGTCTATGTGTCTGTGTGTGTGTGTGTAAACATGTATTTATTGATCACTTGTTATATGTCAGATGCCGTTTTAGATCCCAGACACCAATAAATGAAAAAAAAGTTAGTAAGTCCTTATACACACACACACTCACACACACACACACACACACACACACACACACACACACATTCAAGTGTCTACATGTTAACTTTTTCATGTATCTTCTGTAGCCAAAAACCTGGGTAGAGTATATCATAAAAGGTCTTTGGCATGAGACTGAATATATAATATTTTATTGGAACATGATGAAATCAAAACAAAAAAATGATTTTTAAAGTACTAAAATATGACTAACACAACCCAGAACATTGTTTAACAAATAACTTATAATGGAAAATGACTAAGATTCACCCTATCCAGTTCATGTCGCTAGACAATCAAGTCGTTTTTGTGATGGTTTTCTTCTGGTGCTGGGGATTGAACCCAGGGCCTTGAATGTGCTGGGCAGATTTTTTTTTCACTGAGCTATATGTACCTGTCACTTCTTGGTGGTGTTTCTGGATTATTATGCACAGTATCAGTGCATAGATAGTACAGACAGTAAAGGAAGATAAACAGTCAGTTTTAACGTTATCCATAAAAACAGCAACTCACACCTTAAGATACAAAATACTGCAAACACAACCGAAGCCCCTTGCTTCTTTGTCTCTGTGGTTACGGTCATCTTTAATGTAACATTTGATATTCTTGTGTACTAGTCTATATTCTGACTACTTCAGTAGGCTTAAGATGGTGCTGTCTTAGAAAGTAACTTTAAGGAAAACATTTATTCATGCAAGTTGTGTATATTCATGAGGCCAAGCCAGCCTCAATCCCCCTTTTGCTATGAATTTATAAGTCCCCAGCTTCCACTGCCTGAGTGTTTGTTGGTTGTTGGCGTGTTTGGTTTTGGGTACTGGATAGAAAACCCTGGGCTTTGTGCATGTTAACCAAGAACTTTTCTAACTAAGCCACTATGTACTGCTTTTTAACTTTTAATTGGTATTTTGTTTTTGAGTTTCAGATCTGATAAATCCACCTCTGCTTTATTCATTTTGGATATATCATGATTTAATTTATTCATTTACTTTTATAGCTTTTTCAGTTTTATTGAGAATACAAGGACAACATTTTCTCCCAGGTATATATACCTTGGAGTGGAATTTACTCCTGTAGTTATTAAACATGTATTTATTGATCACCTGTTATATGTCAGATGCTGTTTTAGATCCCAGATACAACTAATGAAAAAAAATTAGTAAGTCCTTATACTCATTCATTCTATTGAAGGAAATGGATAGTAAAATTGAACCAGTAATCCACAGTATGTCATAAAAGTTTATGGAGAAAACTACCAGACAGTGAAATTGTGTGGTGTGGGCCGGACCTCTCCCTGCCCCCTTTTAACATAGGGTAGGTATAGGAAGCCATACCGTAAGATATTCTAAGGAAAACTATGACGAAAGAACATTCCATGCAGAAGGAGCAGAAGGCACAGAGGCCCCCGATGAGGGAGGTGCAGGAAGATCCTACGGTGGCTGATGCGGGCTCTTCAATGGCAAGAAGCAGGAGATACATCAAACAGAAGAGGCCTTATGAGGACCCGGCAGGACAGTGTATTTTATTCCACTTTATTCCAGGTAAGAAGTCCCTGCATGCAGTGCTGCAATGGCAGTTCACTGAAAAGAACTATGCTGGGCGTCATGTGGACTCGGATGAACAAATGTAGGCCCAGGGAAGTCTATGAGAGGGCAGTCTGAGCGAGAGGATGAAGCTCGGAGTGGCGCACACTAGAGGCGATGGAATGAAGACTCCAATTTCAGAGATCTGAAAGGGAGAAGAACCTGGACTGTTGGTTGGACCCGAGATGGGCTTGAGAACAAGCACAGTCGAGGGTGACTGCAATAAATTTTTCTGGAACTTCTAGAAAGGAAGTCTTGACATTTTACATTAGATTACATTACATTACATTGATATCCACAGAGCTGTTATGTAAAGGTTTCATGTGTATACATCTTAAACTCACTGGTTATCCTAAAATGGTGCTCCAAATTATGTAACTATGTGTCATATTGCAGGAACACCCAATGTAATTACCGATTATTTTTATTTTGATAAGCTGGTGGTATGTAGCATTCTCAATGTTGACTATTCTTGGAATAATCTTGGGCTAAGCCATGTGGATCTTCACATTTATAATCTACTGGCTTTGGTGGGATTGCCATATTGTCCCAAACCAGCACAGTTCATACCGATAGTCTTACTAAGATAAATACCTGTGCTATGGGTTATCATGACTACCGCTGAGGAGACCTACATGTCCACAGACAGTGCAGGACTGACTTCACGTGGACACTCTTGCTGCTTTGGCGTTTGATGAGAATCAAGGTCTTATTCACGTAAACTACGTGGAGGCACTTAAGATGCTGAGTTTTAATTATAAAAAGAAAGAATTTAATTAATTGCAATTACATATATTAAATAAAACTTCACAAGGCTAATAAGGATAACCTAATAGGTATCTGTTAGGTGGAACTGTGCCTGGAATATCAAAGCATGGCTGGATCCTTTTTACTTCAGTAGTTGAGTGTTTGAAAGTATTTTCCCTTTCATAAATGTATGCATTCACCTTACAATTATTTGAATATAAAAGTGTGTATGTCACTGCTCATAACTAGAGGGCTTAGCTTTCTTTTCAGCTATTATGAGGAGAATATGCACACTCTTTTTAACGTTTATGTTGACTGGTGATTGCTAGTGGGTTGAAGAGAAAGAGGCGCAATCATGAAAAACTGCAGATTTCTTTATGTAGAAAATATCACACTACCATCTCTTTGAAAATATTTGGAATATGATTTCCTCCATACCTTGATTTTTATACATGATAGTTCCTCTAATTTCTACTTCTGGAGGTTGCCAGTGAGCCAGACACAGCAGTTCAGTAACAAGGGCAGTGGTGTGACCTCATTATGGACCCATACCACATGATATGGAATAAAAAGGCCGGACTTGCATTCTAGGCTCTGTGATTAATTAACTATTTTTTATTACTTGGTGCATTATCGTACAGTTTTGTATCTAGGAACTTGAATTTATGTGGTTTAAAAGATACAATTTCCATTCAAAATACTTCTAAATGCAGAAAGTGGGCCAGGTCTGGTGGCATATGCTTTAATCCTGGCACTAGGGAGGCAGAGGCAGGTGAATCTCTGTGAGTTTGTGGCCAGTCTGGCCCTATGTAGCCCTGTATAGTATGTTCCAGGTCAGCCAAGGTTACATAGTGGGGCTCTGTCTCAGAAGAAGAAGAAAGAAGATGAGGAGGAGGAGGAAGAAGAGGAGGAGGAGGAAGAAGAGGAGGAGGAGGGAAGGAAGAAGACTCCCTTTTATAATACCAAAGTCATGTTGTTTTGAGACTAAATTTTGCTGTCTAGTCCAGACTGATCTAAAAGTCAAGATCATTCTGCCTCTATCCTCCCAGTGCTAGGATTACAGGTATGCAGGACAACCTGCTCTCATGAACTAGGTATCCACTCAAAAGTTGAGAGTGCAGAGGACCAAGAAAGGTGAGTGGTGTTGGATACCCTGTCCCTATGCTCCTCTGAAGACTGAAAAATGGAGGACAGGGCATGAAGGCAGAAACAGATAATATTTGTTATATCTAACAATTCAACTTATATGAGACTGGAGAAACAGCTCAGAGGTTAGGAATGCCTGCGGTTCAATCAGGAGGACCAGAGTTCACATCCCATCAAATGGCCCACAAGGTCCTTAATGGTGTCTTTCGGCCTCTGGGGGCAACTGCACTCACAAGTGCACATATACTTACAGAGATACATACACAGCAGCACAAGCTCACAAATAAATAAAAATCTTGAATAGTAAACTAAAATTGTTAACAAATAATTTATAGACAACTTGAATATTACTAATACATATCTTCTCTTTCCTTTAACTGTTGAGATTTTTTTCTGGAGATGTAAGAATAAAGGAGGGAAAGAACAGTGCTTTCACGTTTTATTTGTGACATTTGTACCAGTGGGGACGGCGTTTGTGTTTAAAGTAGGAATGCCTTGAAATGACTGGCCTGACTTCTCATTACTGTTCCTCCCACTCTTCCTTTTAGCTGGGGCTACTTTATCTAATTTATTAGTTTGATAACGCCCAGGAATTTCTTTGGTTTGGATTTTTTAAGACAGAGACTCACCATATAGCCCTGGCTGGCCTGAAACTCACTATGTAGACCAGTCTCAAAGAGATCTATCTGCTTCCCGGTGCTAGGATTAAAGGCTTGTGCTAGCAAGTCTGGCCTGGGGCTTCGGAGCAGTCTCTTGGCCTTACTGAAGGAGCAGTGCTAAGCTAGCAGGAAGTAGCCTAGCCACGCCATTGTAGGAAGTTGTTTTCATACCCTGCCTCGAGCACAAATGCAGTCACTAACGCCAGCCTCGTTTCATCGGAGCTGAACGTATATTCCTTGCATTCTCCCTGTGTCCTCCTAGAACCCTGGTTCTGCTCACTTGCTATTGACAAGTGAAGTTGCTCCCTGTATTCTAGTCCCTACCTCAGGGTCCCGCCACCTGCTGCCATACCTGCCAACAGTGCATTCTTTCCTCTGGCCTGCCACCCAGGCACACCCTGTCCCTTCCCAGGATAGCTGCCAACCACCCAATCCTATGAACCTCTGTGTTTATCAAACAGTATCTTTCGGGCTTTTGCCCATTGATTGCTTCAGATTCCTTGACACTCCCTTCCTCTCCATAAGACAATCAACTACTTCTAGATCCTTAGAAGGTGTCCTGCCAATGAACTAGGCCTCACTAATATGTAGGTCAGTGTCCCTGGACGGATGCAGGCTGAGCCCGTTTCTCATGCCCCAGTGCGAGCACTTTTTTATTAAAGGTTTTCTTCCTTACACAAAATTGTCCTCGCAGGAGGTTTTCCGATAAGACCATCACATGTCTCACATGGTCAATAAAGTTTAATGATCACGAAGTTTGGTGTACTTCCAAATGCATGATCAAGATGACCAAGATCCCTCAAACAGGAATGAAAACAACCCCTCCCCCCGCCTTGCTGTGCATTTATATTCATCTTTTTAAAGCAAAATAAAACAAAAAACAAACCCTAAAGAACACACAACGGCCAGTTAACTAAACAATGGGCAATGGAGCATTTTTACCAAAGATTTAATGACTGTTTACCATGTCTAATGAACATTGGTCATTGATATTTTAGTACACCGAAAATAATTAATACTACTATGCCACTAACTAAATGTCTAAACGTACTGTCCCCACCAGCCCCCAAGAAGCCCAGGCATGATTTTGGTGTTCCCCTATGTTACCAAACGACTAAGTGAACCTTAACAAGGAATCATGACCTGCTCATTTGATTAGGTCCTTTGGTGCCGAGTGGAGCGCTTTCGGTCAGTTTTGACATGCTATGCATTTGCTACTGAATTCCACTTGGAAGAGGCTCTTTTGCACATACATGTAAATCGAACCATAAAGTTTCAAAATCAGTAACATTGTTTTGCATATACATATATTTCTCACCGATTATTTGCTCCTAAAATTGACAGGTTTTAAAAAACCAAAATAGAATCTGAAAGAAACCATTGCATTCTTATGGAAAACACATAAATGCAGAATCCAGAACAGTTAAGAAGGTTTTTACTGCCCCCTACTGTCAGTTTCTTAAAATAGCAAACATTACAGTAAAAATTCACAGTGTAAACCAGCTAGAGAATAATCCCAATGTTTTATCCTGAGCAATGGTTGTGAAGTAAGAAATCCATGCCAGCGACGTGTGCATGAGCTCACACAGTGTAAAGTGTAAAGTCTGTTTCAACTTGTGTAGCTGACCTTGTCCACTTCATTCTTTTTCTAAATTAAATTATTGGACTTTGCTTTGATTGATTTACATAGATTGGATAAAACATTCCAATAACGCAATGTATGCCCATCTTTATAGTCTAATCCTGACTTGTAATTAAGAAATTAGACATGCTAAAGAGCCTGGGTAATGCTAGCTACAAGGCCACAGCAAGGCATTATTATTTTACATATGATTTAATTCAGACATCATAAAATGGTGTGATTTCTTACTACACTTTTCATCTCACGGTTGAAGACACCGAATCCCAAAAGTGTCTTGTTTTAAGAGACAAGTTCAAGGAGATCCCTGATTGTAAGCCCTACAATATGGCCCCTCTCCTAAACTTTTATTGCACAGGAGAAGGCATACAGCCTGTAACTTATAAGAAGAATTTATAGGACTCACAATGGACATGGAAGGGTGCTTCTTTGGCTCTCTGGATGCACTCAGTTCGCTGTCATCTTTGGTTGTTCTCGGCGGCTAAGCATAGAAAACCAACCTGCTCTGCTATGGACTTAGTTTCTTTTTCTTTAACATAGAAATTCTGCGTACTGTGGTTGCTACACTTTGGAGATGTGGGTGTGTGTTTGTCTCTAATGAATGAGGCCGTCTGGTCCATTCCTGAGACTGGATGTCTCTTTTAAGATTTACTTAGGCTTGGTCTCTGTGCACTGCCATCTCTGACCCTCTGGATAGCTCTAATATTTTACCTTCTTCAGTGACTCATAATCAAAGCTACACACTTTTTTCCATACACTGGATAAACTATTTACACATTTTACACTCCCCAGGTTCTATAAAATCTGCACTCCTCTATAACAGCCCGCTCGTATTTCTCATTGCATTTCAAGTGACAGCAAAACCTGCCTGCCCTACCTGGGACACCTAGTGGTGTTGGCTATTTGGCCTGCTTTTTGTCTAGGAGGTTTTTGAGAAAATTCTACTGCAAAGCCCAGAGGGCTAACAATCCAAGAAATCTCTCCTCTTCGCCCTTTAAGTAACACCGGAAGTCAGTAAAATCACTTTACATTCGTAATAAGAGTTTTTACCTGACTCTGGGAGTTGGGTTTCCAGTGACTCTACACTCCAAATAAACTCTGCTTCCTTCGGCAACTTCTTGGCTCCTCAGCTTCTGGATGAACCGAGGTGCAGATGGCAAGTGGCAGGCTTTCTGGGGCTGTGGGTGCGTGATATGGGTGCGTGGCAAGGTCTCTTCTGGGGCCTGGTGGGACTGGTAGCAAAGGCTGCCCTGGGGTTGCTTGACCTCTGCGTCCATCTCCAGTTGGTCTAACTGGTCTGCAGTGGGGCTCTGGCTAGCTGAGGCACTCATCAGGGTTGATGGCTGATTTTTAGGAGATAGATACCCACTGTCTGGTGACGAGGACTCACCATTTGGGCTTCTGTTTCTTGGCTTGACTGCCTCTCTAAATATGGATGTCAGTTCCTCGATTAAACTAGCCGCTTTGTCGCACAGTTGGCTCTGGGGGCCAGCCTTGCTTTGCTGGGCAGCTTTGGGCTTTGCACTTGGATTGGGAATTTTTGCACCTCGTTTTTCAGCCTTGCGGAGGCTCCGGATGTAGCTGGGGCTGGCCAGCAGGGGTGATATCCCGGGTTTTCTCTTTGAAGCTGGGGAAGTGATCCTTTCAGCTTGTTCTCTTGCTAGAGGTTGGACAGGTGCTTGTCTGTTATCCCGAGGTCGTTCTGAGGAAGTCTGCTCCACTGATTTGGTCTCCTCACGGGAAGGAGTTTCACAGAGGCTTATGGGAGACTTGCTGAAAATCTGTGAGATCTCCTTTTCGGAGTCAAAATCTTCAGTTTCAGAGTTGTCTATAGCTCTGCGTGCCAGGTCAAGGCTTTTATTTATTTCTTCCTGGCTGAGGAAAGCAGAGAGGCCTGGGAAGGAGTCAGCACTTTTGCCCTCTTCCTGCACGTCTGATAAGGAATCGTAGAAGGAGTCGTGGGAGGAAGTCTCTGACATATTTGAGCAGTCTCCACACACTCGTTGCTTGTAACAGGAAGGCTGGAGGCACAGGAAACGTGTGTTCTTGCTTTCTGAAAGACAACACAGAATCTTCACCAGTGCTAATAACCCCTCTCCTGATTTCTTCACATATTGCTAGTAACAACAAATTGGAAGAAACATTAAGATGAACCAATATAGCAATCTTCTTTATTCTATAAACTGGAAGAAAGACCAAATAATTGTGTGCTTACAACTCGTTATGTATTTATTTTAGGTTTTCGAGGTAGCATCTTGCTATATAGCTTAGCCTGGCCTTGAATACACAAAGATGTCTGCAGTGGACACATAGGGGGCTGTTTTGTGTGCCTTTCTTCATTCACAAAGCTCAGTGGTCTCAGTGCAGCAATGTTTTCAGATAAGTGCTTGAGAATTTTAGTAACTCTGACTCTCCTAGTTTGGTTTCTGTTACTGAGATCAATACTCTGAGCAGAAACAACTTTGAAAGGAAAAGGTTTATTTGATTTATAGGTTACCATACATCATGGAGGGGAGCCAAGGCAGGGCCTCATGCAGGAACCCAGAGGCAGGAACTAAAGCAGAGGCTGTGAGGGAATGCTGCTCACTGACTTGCTCCTGGTGCTTGCTCAGCTCACCTTTTCATACAACTCAGGAGCACCTGCCCAGTAGTAGCGCTGCACACAGTGGGCTGAGCCTTTTCACATCAATCATAAAACAAGGACGTGCCCCCGGACATGCCCCCAGGACAATCTGATGGAGTCGATTTCACAACTGAGTTGCTCTTCACAGGTGACTCTGGTTTGTGTCATGATGACCAAGGGCAATCACACACTGACTTTGCTCACATGATCCTAATCCACCAAGGACAAATGAACCATCTTAGATATCACTCATTTAATAAGTGTAAATAGAAAGGTCAAGTATTTGTGTGCTTATAAATTATGATGTATTTATCTATTGATGTCTCAATAAACTGTCTCAACCTTTATGTGCAGTCATCACTGTGTATATTCATTCATTTAACATTATTCTAACAGATGGCAATAATCACTTACTAACTTTCAGGTGCTGAGAGTACATATGTGCTCCAGACTAAGTATTTCCAAACTGTTTTCTTGAGAGACAGGATGTACAATTGTATTGTGTTTTAAACTTTGTGGCTGAAGCACTCCTGTTATAATTATTAGCTGGCATGTTAGCATGAAGCCAGCCATAGATGAGATATAAGTTAATTAGTAGGACTATGCCAACAAACTTTATTTGAGGATATTAATTCTTAAATGTTAAGTTTTAAAAGTCATAACATTCTTGTTTTATTTTTATTTGGAGACATGACCTTGGACTTGCAGTTCTCCAGCCTCAGTCTACCAAAGGAGTTGGGATTAAAGACATGTGCAATGTGCACACACATGCACATGCTTGTTTATGAGCACAGGTAGGTGGCCTCATAGGTAGAATAGAGTGCTGGGGTATACTGTGTGAAGGTGTGTCTCTGTATGCTCAATTGTTCATTCTTTACTGGCAGAGAGCTAAAAGCTAGCAGGGTCTTGGTGTAGTTATTCCTCACTAGCCTAGAGGCAAGCTATAATTGCATATGATTGGCTGTAAGTAAAGACCTGACAGCCAATAGCTGGGCAGAGAGTACAGGAAAGGACTTCCAAAAGAAGAATGCTGGGAGAAAAAATGAGACTCAGAGATTCACCAGCAGACAGAGAGGTGAACTGAGGGACCAGAGTGGAGCAGAGAGGTAGAGCACATAATGGGACATAGTGTCAGGATTAGTCCAATTAAGTTATATAGCTGTTTGGGGGACTGCCCTAACTAAAAGGCCTAAGACTTAAAATATTAAAACGCCTCTGTGTCATTATTTATACTGCTGGCAGGTCCGAGAAAGTCCTGTGATAATAGGGCATCATGTTTCCTAGAGCTAGAGTTATATAGGGGGTTGTGAACCACCCTATATTGGTGCTCAGCTAGTCTCCTAAAAGAGCAGTAAAGATTGTTAACTGCTGAGTCATCTCTTAAGGCCCGAAAGGGTTTTATTTTTCAGTGACAAAAATTCCATAGTTCTGTACATAAAATGTCAATCGGGTGGATTAACTCCAGAGGATGATGTTTGCTGACTGGCTCTTGACCCAGAATCATGAGATAGTCATTCCATTCAAGAGTTAAAAAGTCACATGGGGTAATAAAATGGGGAAGCTGGAGTCATTAAACAAATGACATGAAGGAAATATAATAATTTGATAGAGCTTCAAAAGAATGTGAAAAGGGCATAGCAACCATAGGAACCATGGGGGGAAGGAGTAGTCTAGTTTTAAAGAATGGAGAAGACAGCTATGTGTTCTACAAAGGACATTGATCTGTGAATATCATCGGATCAAATAAAGGGGGCTTCAGTATCTTAGGCATCAGTTTAAACTCCCCCTTTGCTCCCTGAAGCAATGAGTCTCCTGTCACTCTGATTGTGATGTTCTTTTTCTAGATGTTGCTTATAGCATCATAGGAGGAAAGGTTAGAAAGTCCCCAAAGTAATCTTTCCGTCAAGACTGAGTTTAGAAGTCACCAACGGAAGCCATTGAACGTGGTGAATTTCAACTGTGTAAGTTTGTCAGTAGTAAGCTGGTGGGGTATCTATCTCCCAGGAGTGTGACAATTGGGCCAAGATTCTTGAAGCAGCAGCTTTTCATCTAAGGAAACCTGATCTCAAAGAACATCCTGGTGATTGATCTTAATCGTCAGCTTGATAAGATTTGGAGTCACCTAGGAGACACACCTCTGAGTATGTCTGTAAGGTGTTTACTGAGGTTAGCTGAATGAAGGAGGCCTAACGGCAGGCAGCACCTTTCAGTCGGTGGCCCAGGTATAAAGGGATCCTGGTTAAAAGGGATACGGATGCCCGCCTTCACACTTTCTTCAGCAAGAGCCTCTATTTCTGCTGCTGCGGTCCTCCACTGACTCCATTTTCTTTGAACGTCAATAAAGATTAAATGCCAGCTACTCTCCAGGGAATTCCCAGTTCTTCAGCGCTGGCTTTAGGCATTGGAACTGCTTAGGGATCTAACTTTGTGAACTGGGCAAATTCTAAAGCTCCACTGTCCTGTTCCTCTCACTGTACTTAACTTTATCAACTCAACAATATTCTGGTTCAGTGGTTTTCAACCTGTAGGTCACGATCCCTTTGGGGGTGGAACAATCCTTTCACGGGGGTCATTTATCAGATATTCTGCTATTAGATAGTATATTCCAGTTTGTAACACTAGCAAAATTAGAGTTATGAAGTGGCAACAAAATAATTTTATGATTGGGGAGTCACTGAAACATGAGGAACTGTATTAAAGGGCCATAGCATTGGGAAGGTTGAGAATCGCTGCTCTAGTTCCTTTGTCTTGACTGTTCTGTAGCATGGAGCTATCTTAATTGTTCTCTTTGTAAAAAAGTTTGTACTCAGTTCACTTTTAATATGCAAATATATTTTGTTTATGAGCAACAGGCAGTTAAACTATAATTCTGAGATGACAGAATCATGGTAAAAATAAACAAGTATAAAACAAATATGCATATAAAATTTTATGTAGCTAATTAATCATGAAACCATTAGGAGTTTACAACCATTTCAAAGAAGGCACTGAAGACTACACACATATGTAAGTGATTATGAGTGCTTAAATTTTTTGGTAGACTTACATCTGGTTAAGATCTATACAACAATAAAATACAATGTTTGGGGTCATACAGAATGCAAGTCAGTACTATTTTCACTAGAAAAAAAAATAATTTGTACGTCTGTGAAACACTCAGCCCTGCATGGATTGCACATGCCTACAGTCTAGCACTCAGGAGTTGGGACACAGCCTATTCTAAGGAGAAAGTTCCAGGCCAGCCAGAAATCCACAGTGAGACTCTCCCTACAGACGAGAACCAAGATTCAGGTCCAGGAAGTGAATCCAGAGCTCCGTCTTAAACATGTACTTTAGCACTGCTAAATTGTAGTTTACAAGCAATATTAATGTATCATGTATCATACATTAAACTGTGTATCATATTAATAAAACGGGATCAGAAACAAGCTCCATACATCACTAACTCCATTATAATTTAGTATAAGGTGAGCATACTATGATATATCTTAATGCTTCAGGAAAAAGCATTATATAAGGAAGCTTAAGCTAAGTGAATGCTGGAAAACAGCCGATTCTTATTGTTAAGTAGGGAGTGTTTGCTGCGGGCAGGTATTGTCTCACCTGCTTACTAACTCATGTGTCGGTTTTCAACAGGCGCCACCTGATGGGATCCAGTTGTCAGGATTAGGTGCCGCTTAACAATTGCACGGTGAAAAGTGAATTAATAGCATGATTGCGTACCCGCTCCAGATTTAATTTTCAGCTCAGTGATTGCTGCTGGAACATGCATGCGGGCTAGGAAAAACGCTCACTCAACATGGGATGAACAAGAGAGGTTTCCAGGTAGCCCGAGGTCACTGGAAAATTGTGCTTCAGAGATTTTTGTGTCAGTCAACACCTCAGAATGAAAAGACCATCTTCAAAGGCAGTGATACACAGTTGCAAACACCTCTATTACTTCTCTGAGACTTGTTGGAGGCTAAATCATGCTTTTTCTAATCCAACGATGTTGTGAGAGATGCAGACTATGAAGCAAAATTAAAAGTTCAATTTATCTTGCTTTTGGTCAGTAAAGGAATGAGAGAAATGCTAGTGTAAGGGGAGATTCTGATTGTAACATCGTTTCCCCCAATTGGTTCTTGATTTGTCATTAAAGGCGGTCAGGGGCCAATTGCTGGGCCGAAGGAAGGTACAGGCCGGACTTCCAGGTCCCAGAAGGAAAAGGCAGACACAGGGAAGTAGAGAGGGTCTTTCCTGCCATGCTTTGGAGGAAGAAGAACGAAACAACCACGTAAGGTTGGGGGTGGGGTGGGGGGGAGCTAGGCCTGCAGCCTCAACTACAGGCAGGTGGCCAAGGATGTTTGGCCGGAGTTAGGTGGGACTAGCCACTGAAGTTTAGCAGGTAGAGAGACAGAAATAATAGATTGGTAAGGGCATGCTTTTCCAGGTGGGAGATAGTAATTGTGCCAAGAAGGCAAACTGTAAAGGAATTAACTCTCTCTCTCTCTCTCTCTCTCTCTCTCTCTCTCTCTCTCTCTCTCTCTCCCTCTCCCTCTCTCTCTCTCTCTCTTTCTCTCTCTTTCTCTCTCTCATCCAAGGATTCAAGGGTCTGGGGGGGGGGGGGCTGGTAGCATGGCACACTTCCCAGAGCAAAAGCTGGTGGAGCACAAGGGAAGCCAAGAGGGGCCAGAGTGCAGTCGACCCCTGGCAAAGGCAGGAGCTTTTAAAATGACACACGACATGCCAGAAGGGAAGTGTTTCTCCTTCAGCAAGCAGCACAGGCATGTTGAGGAATACAGGGGTTCTCTGTAGCTTTTGATCTCTGCTTCCTCTCCAGTACGTCGAGCGGCCTGAAAATCCCTCTTTTTTGCTTTTCGTCTCGCCTCAGTTTAGTTTAGCTTACATGTCATCTCTCCTAAAACTTCCCTAAGCCATAATTCTCTGATTTCTTGGAATATGTGCAGTTCTAGGTTCTTCCCCACAGGGGAAATGGCTGCTCCATGGCCCTGTCCGCGTAACTCAGGGTCACGATCCTTTCTTCCACTTCCTGTCATAGAATGGTAGCACATGCAGTTAATGATAATTGTGTCCTGGTGCAAGGGAAGCTTCAAGGTAGACAAAGTATTTCAGGCAGGTTTTCTTCAGTGATTTTTAATAGTCCAATATTAGGGATTGATAAAACATAAAAAAAAATACAGAGGACTGTGACAATTGTGTGTTATTAATACTGTTTAAGCAATTTGTGGTAGAGATCAAAGATTTAAGTGAGACAGACAAAGTCTGTGTTGTCAGTGCTTTCTCCTTTCCTCCTTGTGAAAAGATTCACAGCCAGTCTGGGCTGTCTACCTACAGACAATCTGCCCAATGAAAACTCTCTGGCACACCCTCTTAACACTGACCGCTTTTAGCCCAGGTTCTGCCTCTCTGTTCTTCAGACATTTTGTACTTTTATATTTTCATAACTTTGCATATATTGTCCATTTTGCCTAAAACATCCCCTCTTGTCTTTCTCTCTCCTGCTTTTTAAACCAGTTCACCTGTCCACGTCCTTTGGAGAATTTCTAGAATTGTCTGGTTAATGCACTTTGATTCTGGGTTGTTTGGGTAGTGTTTTATCATTGCATGTATCTTTTTAAGCTATACATGTATTGTTTTCTTTCAGCACTGGACATTGGAACTAGGGTGCTGTGCATGCTAGGCAGTGAGTTACATCCCTAGCCCCGAATTAAATGTATATAGTTTTGTTTTTGGTGGGGGAGACCCTTTCCTCCATTGAACTGTATGCACTGTGAAGGCAGGAGATGTGAGTAGAATCTTCGTATGCGGCTGGCTCATTGGATCACAGTCTGTAATGAAGAAATTCTCAGAAGTCTCTAGTATTGCAAACATGTCTTGCACATTTTGGGGGGCTTGTCAGGAGATGGAGTGACAGAAACAAAGGCAAGAACTGAAATCTGTTATAATCTCTGCTGCTCTCAGAACCAGAGCCCCACTGTAGCATTTCAAATATATCTTCTTCAGTGAAATGTTCTTCTGCTGTCAACCTTGAATTGTAAAAATTATTTTTTCTGCATTTGTTTATTTGACTGTGAAGTGGGTATGTGTAAGGGAGTCAGCTTCTTCTTCCACCATCTGGGTTCTGGGGATTAAACTTGTATCAGAAGTCTTGGGACACTGAGCCAGTCAATAGGCCTAAAAATTCATTTTAAGCGTTTTATAGGGACATTAAATATGTCCATTTAGCCAGGCAGTGGTGGCACATGCTTTGGGACTTAGCTCTTGGGAGGCAGAGGCAGGTAGATCTCTGAGTTGGAGGTCAGCCTGGCCTACAGAGTGAGTTCCAGGTCGGCCAGGGTTACTCAGAGACATCCTGTTGTGGGAAAGGTCTGCTAATTAAAGTAGAAGTCCCCCATGACCTGATAGCCTCTGGGCTTGGCACAGTATGTGAGACTTCCTTCATTAGCAGGGCTTCTCCTTCTCTGACTTTGTCTGGAGAATTCTAAGCCCCCACACATGCCTCTACCTGAGGAATATCACATAGCCTCAATTAGATTACAGGATCAATTTCCTTTATCCTGATAAAACCTGTTCAAGCTAGCACCTGAGATTCCTGAAATGCTTCCCCCTGCTAATGAGGCATTTAGTGACCTAAGCCCTTAACCAATGACTTCTGCCCATCCTGGATGTTCCTGCCCTCAGTCCCACAAAACTTTATAAGCCTTGAATCACCCTATGTAAAGTTGATCTGCCCCCTGATAGCTGATCTTGGTGTGGTCATTCACTGTGTGCATTCACAGGAGCTCCCAACACCTTGCTAGCTGTTTCTGCTCTCATTGCCCTCTTAAACTGAATTGGCTACAATCCATGAGAGTAGGGAGACCCACACCCTGTCTTAAAAAATAAAAACAAAACAAAATAAAACAAAAATGCCCACTTAATGGATACCAATTAATATTTGATATATTCATATATTAATGTTTTTATCAGGCTAAACCTGTTTTCTAATATTGCCATGGTTTCTTTCTCTCTCTTTCATGGTATTCCTTGGTGTGCATGTTAGTTACTGTGGCAGTATGGTTTGATTTCTTGGATTTTTTTTTTTTTAGAGTAGACTACTTGTCATTACCCCAAGGGTTACCAAATATATCTTTCTGGGACTGGGAAGAAGGCTCAGCAAATAAACTGTTTTCTGTGCAAGTGTGAGGGCAGGAGTTTAGATTCCCAGGACCCAGGGAAAGTGAGGAAGGTGTGGTGGCTGACACGTAGAAGCCAGAACTCAAGAACCACAGATAGCTGGAGCAAGCTGGTTTGTTATACTAGGTGACTGATGAGTTCTGGATTCAATTAAGAGACCCCAAGCTCAATCAATAAAAGTAGAGATAGGTAGAGGAAGATACTCCATGTCAGCTTCAGAACACACACACACACACACACACACACACACACACACACACACACACACACACACACACACACACCCCGTGTGCATGCGTAGGAGCATAGCACCCTAAATACATGCAAAAAATATTTTGTTCATAGAAATCTATTTTTTACCAACAACAACTTACATGCTTATTGAGATACAAACAGAAAGAAACGAAGAGCAAGAGGCTCACAAAGAACTAACAGCAGACGGCTTTACGATGTTACTCAGTTTCTCCCACAATTTGAATTTTAGTGTCCCAGTTTTGCATTCTTTTCCTCCAGGTGTGTTGGGAATTGTTGGTAAGCACATGGACAGTGCACGTGTGAAGATTGAGTGCTCCCTTCCCTTTGAGACAAGTCTTTGATTGGTGTGGAATTTCCCCGCATAGCCAAGCTTCCAGTGGTCCACCTCTACCTCTTAACACCATTGAGATTCCAGGAGTATGTCAAACACACAGATTCTGGGGATCTGAACTCATAATTTTGAGACAAGCACTTTGGTGACTTATCTATCCCTCCAGACCCCAGTTTACATTTCTCTGTTGCCTTTCACATACCAGGGATGGCTTATGCATCTTATTTAAATATTAGCATATTCTGGATGTGTGTAATTATTCTATCAGTGACTTTCTTATGCTCTCTTCTTGGCTATTATCATGGCCTTCCTCCAGTTTGTAGTTCTTCCTTTTGTATGTCTTGTAGATAAGTGTGTTGAGAATATATATATATTTTTCTCAGCTTTTGTTTGTCTGAGAGTGTCTCTGTCATTTCCAATGCATAGTTTTGTGTAACACTGAATTCTTGATAGTTTTTTTCTTTAGTAGTTTGAAAAAAAAAATCTCATGCTACCTTTTCTAGCCCAGTGGTTCTCAACCTCCCTAATGCTGCGACCCTTTCATACGGTTCCTCATGTTGTGATGACCCCCAACCATAAAATAATTTTCTTTGCTACCTCAGAATTCCAATTTTTCTACTGTTATAAATTGTAATGTAGATATCTGATATGTGATCCTTCAACTCCAAAGGGTTTGCAACCTACAGGGTGAGACACACTGTTCTAGACTATTAGATTTTTGTGGGAAATTGGTTGTCAGGTAAATTGGGACACACCTACGTAATTACCTGTCCCCCCCTCTTTCACATCCTTGAGTGTTTTCTTCACCCTTGGGCACTGTGTTAAGAGACTTTCATTATAACATGTCTTGGGGTAGACCTCATTAAGTTACATTTGACCTGTGACCCCCTGACCTTCCTCTGTGTGGATATTCATACCTTTCTTCAGGTTCGTGGAGTTTTCTGTTATTATATTATTTCTTCTCCTTGTCATTCTCGAGTCTGCTTTAAACTCACACAATTAAAAACTGCCGTCTTCACTTTGTACCCAAAGCCACCCAGATCCTCGTTTCTCCTCACACTTTTCTTTATGCCGCCTGGGAGTGTTTGACTGGCCTGTGCTCTTGCTATTATTTTTCCACTTGTTTGCTGTCCATCCCATGGATGCCTCTTTTGCACTTTAAATTTTCCTGAGTGTATTTTGATGCTCAAGAATTATTGCTTGATCTTTTTAAGAAAGTTCTTCTGTCTCTTTAGGTTTCTCTTTTAGAATGTTGAAATGATTCTCTGTTTTCTTCAAGTTCATTGAGCTCCATAAAGCTCTCTGAGACTTTCCCCATCCTGACTCTGCCTGGTACCTCATTTTATATGCTTCCTGGCCTTATTCCGATTATTGAGTGAGGGGATGGTTTTCTTTGAAGCACTCGAGATGCTCGTTGTCATGCAATACTGCCCCAATGGTCAGTACTTACTTTTGTCTTCCTAACCTGCTGTGTGGCCCTCTAAAAATTCTAAGTTAACTGCCTATTTTCTATGCTTCTGTAATTACTTCTGGATTTCACCACTGGATGGCACCCAGGCCCAGAATTTTTCAGGGCCTGTTGCTACTTACTCTGCTGTTATAGTTTCAGAACAAGAGGACAATCAAAACCCAGGGTTGACCCTAATATGTTGTTGACATGTAGTTCAGAAAGAAACAGGAGAGTACCCAGAAAGAGTAGTCTGATATGTCAAGAGAATCTCCTTTCCCTTAACTTCTTGAAGGAAGTCCAAATGCACTCGTGGCTATGCTTCTGTGATAGTCAGGCATTACAGGATTCTATTCAGATTTTGTTTTTTGTTCTGTTTTTTCAGGATAGGGTTTCTCTGTGTAGCCCTGGCTGTTCTGGAACTCACTCTATAGACCAGGCTGGCCTTGAACTCACAGAGATCTGCCTGCCTCTGCTTCCCAAGCACCAGGATTAAAGGCGTGCGCCCACCACTGCCTAGCAATTCTATTCAGCTTTAAGCAGTACCACTGTATATGGATCATATACAGGGTTCTGTGTCATATACATATGATGACACCAAAGTCATCAAATTGTGCCCATCCCTGAAGAAGCAGGTTTCTAAGAGCAAGCAATACACCACTGGGATGGAACCAAGTTGCTGAGGGTAAGCTCATGGCCATCAGCTGCTACAACCAGTCATAGGAAATGTTAGTTAGAAGAGAAGCCCAGAAGATTGGGTCTGTATGTCTTCCTCTGGCAATAGTTCCAGAGGCCCCCTTTTCCACGGATCTAGGGAAAAGTAGGAAGCCAGGTAGGTGTAAGACTGAGATAGGACAGGTACATTAACCCATGTCCTGGTTACTCATAATAAGCTACCTCACCCAGGAAAAATGTCCCTGAAAACGACCTCTGCCCCTGTTCCCCTGTTCCAGGCTTTAGGTCAAATAGTTTCTCTCACCTCAGATACACGGGCCACTTGAAACTGACATTTAAAGTTGCCTGTCACTGAGACCTGCATTGACAGCTCTGTACTCTAAGTGCCTGCAGTTCTTATCTAGTCTTCTGTAGTGTATTCCCCTTGCATCTGTATCAACTCCCTGCCTTGACTCGGTATAGTTTCCTCTAAACAGTGTCAGCCTCTTATAAGAGCCATTGTGTCCCACATACATGGCAGAATACACGTAAATAATACTCACATATGTAGTATGATGCATGATCAAACAGTTATTGTAGTACTTTAGATTGGGGGCCAGTGGGGCTGGAAGGGTGACTCAGAGGTTAAATACTAACTGCGCAGCCTGGTGACTTGCATTTGTTCACATAGAACGCTGAGTGGAGGGCTATACATTGCAGTGCCAGTACTCCTGTGGCAAGATGAAGACAGAGACTGGAGAATCACCCAGAAGCTTGTAGCCCAGCTTGCCTGGAGTATGCAGTGCAGGAGGAGAAATGAGAGCTGCCTTAACAAGGTAGAAGAGAAGACCCAACTTTTGAAAGCTCTATGCAGATCTCCACATGCATCTCAAGGTACACACAAGCCCCACCCCCAAACCAACCAACCAACCAACCAACCAACCAACCAACCAACCAACCAACCAACCAACACTAGGAAATGAAAGATCGAAGTACCCGTGCTTGCTATTGACCATCAATACGAAGTGGAATCAGGAGCACTTTCTTAGTTAAAGCCAAAGAAATTGGTTTGGCTTGTAAATTTATTGTTACTTAATAAATTCTCACATTTTGGAAAGACTAAAACATATCCATCTATGCCACTGGCGGGACTTGCTCATGACATAACCGCTGACATTTGCATGGAAGATGTACACCACTTGCTCATTTAGAAATGCTTAAGGTAGCGTATTAAACACTTATCTCTAATGATTCTGACTTTTATTCTTCTTACCAACAGCCAAGGAAGAGTCTCATGAAAAATGTCAGAGGCAAAAAAATCACCCATTCTGTTTTCCAGCAATTCTAGTACATGTTGAGCAGCCCTATCCCCAAACCAGAAATCCCCAAATAGTCCAAAACCCTAGACTTTTTTAAAGTGCTGACCTGACAACACAAGTAAAAAATTCTCCATTGTCTGCATAAAAATTGTTAAAAGTGATTATTAATAATACCATTAAGAACATAATGGAACATACTTTCAGGCTACATATGTAGAGTGTGTATAAAGCATAAATGAGTTTGCATATAGATTTGGGAGCCAATCTCCTAAGTACCCGTTTTATATATATACAAAATTTCAAAAATTTTGAAAAATGTACTATCTGAGACATCTTTGGTTCTAAACATTTCCCATAAAGGATATTCAAGCTGTATTAGACAGAAAGATTTGTGTAAAGTTTGCTAACTCTTTGTAACATATGTAACACGGACACAGTTAAAAAAGCATCTACTGTGAGCTATGCTTCTCTTTTATAGCCTAAGGACATAGCCATCTGAAAGAGTAACATCTCAACATTCCTTAAACTTTTTACTCGTTAGTGGTCCCAGGAATTAGGGTTAGGAATGCATGCATGCTAAGTGCCCAACCACTGAGCTTCACGTCCACAATCTAACATTTTAATAGAAGAGATATGATTAGTAAATTAAGAAATAATTTCCAGGTTCTGAATTTCTTATACTTAAATGCCTTTTTATCTTTTCTGGATTGACTATTGGACAAGTATACTATGTTTTTATGATGTCTATAAACCATGGCTGATTGGAAGCCTCTTGGTTGTTGGAGAGAAGATTGGTGACTGACACACATCAAGACAGAGCTCAGGCTTTAGTCTCCCTCAAACTACCAGAGAAACAGAAGCTGCTGGTATTATCCCACAGTGCTTTGCAGGCAAATTCTTGCAGGTAAAATTTGACATGTGTTCCTGTTGTTCATTTCCTGCTCTTAAGCAAGCATTTGGTATTGCAAAGGTTTGGGAGGGTTAGCCAGTACCACGAGGTATCAAAGACACGCATCTACCTCCAGATATGAGCACGTGACCTATCAGAATTCTTGCTTATTCTAAATAGTTATTGCTTCCAAAGGTAAACTCCTATGATTTCATATTTTATTAACTTCCTGTGCTTATTTCACTCATTTTGTGAAAGTTATAGCACTTAATTTGATGATTCTTTATATATGTAATTTTATGGCTCACGGTTTCTTCTTGAATTAGTATCATCTGAATTCTGTGAAATTATGTTATACTACAAAATGTAGAGCATATGGTGTTTATATTGAAGATTTTGTATTTTGTACATGTACCAAACATCCTAATATAAGAAATCTTAGCATAGCCCAGTCTCTCACCAACTACAGTACTTTGGGGTTGACCCACACCTTGCCTGGAGAGCTCAGCAGAGCTGACCCTGATAATGGGGTACAGGGAACCTGATCCCCTGGTGAGAGCTCTGGAACATTGGCACTACCACTTGGGAGAGCTGGCCTTGGGGTCATGAGAGTGGGTGAGCTAGCTCTGTCCCTTGCTTGCAGCACTCGGGAGAACCAGTGCTGTAGGGCTGGACTTGGTTGAGGAGGAGAGGGTGAGCCAGTCCTGAGGGAAAGAGAGAGCTGGCCCTGACACTCATCTGGCCTGAGGTGGCTGAGGTGGGGTGGGTGTAGGAATGATGCCGTCCTCCTCACCACCTGTGGTAGTGGGGAGAGCTGGGCCTGAGGGCATGAGAGCAGGAGAACTAGCCCTGTCGCTTTGCTGGCTATGCCACTTGGGAGAGCACTGCAGCTCACCTACGAAACACAGTGGAGCTGGCCTTGATGGAGACTGCTTGGGTGAACAAGCCTTGAGGATGTGAGAGCAGGATCTGGTCCAGCCCCTCCAAGGCTACAGTACTTGGGAGAGTGGGCCTCATGCCTTAATTGGGCAGCACAGTGGAGCTGGCCCTGGAGGCATGCGTGCTGGTGAGCCAGCCTCCAGAGGGAATGAGACCAGGACACTACTCTACCTCCTGTTGATGGCCACATTGGGTGGCCTAGCCAGAACAGTGCTGGAGAGCTCACCTTGGTGGTGTAGATAGGGGAGAGCTGGCAAGCTGACCAGCTCAGCTACCACCCAGGCCCAGATCTAGGGCTTTTGAGTTGGCCCACTCCAAAATCTATATCATCTGAAGATGTTTGGGACACATGAAGGGGCCAGTCATGCTATCTAAAGTTGCAGAATCTCCATGACACAGAACAACAAAAGAATAAATGGGAGGAGGCCCTGTGAGGATCCAATATTGTCACAGAAGTCAGAGATCTCAAACCAGACCAATGACTCATTGCAAGTGAAGATGTGTGAACTGTAGTCCATACTGTGGTATGCTACAGCTTTCAGGATGAAGTGGTTTCTGTGCTTTGTTTGTTTGTGTTTTTTTATTTTGGAGAGGAAGTTGCAAGGGGAAAGGATGTTTATGGGGGGTAGAGAGATGAGCAGGACTGGAGTGAATGGTGTGAAAGTCACAAGGAATCAATACAAAGCTTACAAAAATAAAAAATGAAATCTTAACATTACAACCCTAGTATTTGGGGAAACATTTACTTTGGAGATCCTGAATATATTGTACACGTGCATGGCTCACACGCCATGTGACTATACAAACAACAAAAAGCTAGACACATCTATAAGTTATAAATAACCATGGCTTTTAAAGTTGATGCCTTTAATGTATAGAAAAATTATAATCATGACACTTGGGGAGAATCATCTATATCGTAAGTAAAATATATGTACAAGCATATGTATATTGAAACATGTATGTATATGGGAAGTCTTCCAGAATAATCCTGTTGACTAAAGGCACTACTGACTATTCATATAAGAATTATTTCTTTTCTTTTTTTCTTTTTCTTTTTTCTTTCTTTCTTTTTCTTTTCTTTTTTTGTTTTTTGTTTTGTTTTTCGAGACAGAGTTTTTCAGTATAACCAGCCCTGGCTGTCCTGGACTCACTTTATGGAGCAGGCTGGTCTCAACCTCACAGAGATCTGCCTGCTTCTGCTTTCCGAGTGCTGGGATTAAAGGTATGTGCTACCATGACCAGCTTAAGAATTATTTCTTAAACTTAACAGAACACAAGAAAGACAAGCGAGACACACACAGCTAGTGTAGAGTATAACAATAACAACAAAAAGATTTGTTTTACAAAGAGTAAAAGTAAAGCTTCCTATGACTGCTTCTTAGTTAATCATTTTCATAGTAAATCATTTGACCCTGTAGACAGCTGATGGAACACACATCATATTTCTACTTTAGTGTTTTTATTACTCAAGACTGAAAGGAAAAGGCCCAAATATTGGCTCAATGTGTAGCATTCAGAGCTGGCAGTCTCAGCACGGAAGCTTGTGTGTAACTACAGAGTGCTCCCTCTTCCCACCTCGGGTACTATGGGTAATTATCTTAAGAGTTAGGTAAGTGGAGAATTGTTATAAACTGTAGAATACATGAAGAAACACTGTGTCCAAGACACACCAGAGAACTGCTAGAATTTTGAAAGAAAAACTGATGTTAGAAAGGAGACAATCCTATGTCCTTTAATTGTGTGTACTAGGATTAAAAAAAGCGCTCTTCTGGTGCTTTGGAGATTTCAGACAGGAAGAGACAGTTCAATAATCACCTGAAAACACACGTGCATAGCAGTAAATACATGACAAGTGTTGGAGGAGTGAGCCCTGTGGTGGGATTTAGGTAGGAAATAGGAAATTCAAGTCATAAGCTTAGGTGGAAATTTTCTATTGTAAATGATTTAGATATTTAAAGTAAGCCCCTCATTTGTTTGTAGACACTGAAAAAGGAATAAATACTTTTGATTAAACCATTCAATACTGCTGAAATTATTCAGAAAACCTATCTATGAAGACCAAAGCTAAGAACAAAGGCTCTGAAGTTTAGGTTTTTCTTGTTTCTTATTTCCTTCCTCCTTTTCTTTTTATCTCTCTTTTCTCTTTCCTCATTTCAGTAATTTTTTTTTTGTCCTTACAAAGAACCCTGTAGGGCAACAGTCAAATGTGAAAACATTCAGAAAATCTTATGTTTGATGGAAAATGACTTTAGTTATATAATCACTGCTCAATAAATGCTCCTTTTCTTTTTGGTCATCAGATATATTGCCATTGTGAAAAGGTATCTCAAATTTACCCTGTGGTTTTACACACAATCCACTCTCCCAAAGTAAGACATGTTCTCTAAATTTTGGGAATAGAAGCTGACAGTTAATTCTGACACAGCCACAGACCATGTTTAATGAGGAGGACGTGAGGGTTTGTTTTCCTGGTACCCTCTTCATTTTTATCATCTTTATATTGAACAACTGTGGTTCTTATTTATAATTCATCCATTTCTCACTTACATTTAGCAATCACGTTTGACAGACAGCACTGTAGATATTCACAGTCAAATGTTTTATTCATGTGTATAAAATTATTTACCCAAGATGTTCCTATAGTCTCTGGTATGATGATGTACCATTTGCAATTTATAGTCCTAATTCTTTAATTAGTCTTTGTTTTCTTGGCTGGGATTTTACCAGGCCCTGGCCATTCACTCTGTGTGGCCCTGATCCTTAGCTGAACTCCAGAATCATACTGTCCTTTGAAGGCCTCTGACCACCCTATTTAAGCAATGGGGACTCTTGTCCTGGCCTTGCAGGAGTATCAGTTAGTATACATTAAAGAATTAGGCCAACTTATTTTGCACACACAAATATTTCCTCTTTATCCCTTTTAAATGAGAAAACAAAGCAAACAAAGCCAAGAAGTCACAATGGTGGTAATTTCTCAGAGTGAGCCTCACTCCTTCTCTTGAGAAGTGTGATCTGTGGCCATTTAAATATCCACTTTTAGCTGCAGAGCAAAGAAGCCTGGACAGAGAGCAGGCATGGAGCCAGAGAAAGGGGCCCCAGCCCACACTAGATGTCAGAACAGCAGGACTAGGAATGTGTAATCCTGATGTTACAGAGTGGGTTACGGCTAGATAGGACTGCAGTTAGCAGTTATAAAGTTCTGAATATTTGAGCAGAGTATTCAATTTCCTTGAAAAAAATAGTTGGGTAGTATCTTTATCATGTAAAAATGACTTGATTTTGATATAAACAGAAGTGGAACAAATTTTGAATAGTTTTCTATTGCCAGGTGATAGACTTTGTATTTGGCCATAGTATTTACACTAGAAGGTAATTAGTATTTTTAGAAAATGCTAAAAAGTAACATGAGCCTGAAATAATTCTGCACCAACAGCATGTGTTGGATTCAAGACAATTTCCTCAGTAGCTTTAAAATAGCACAATACAGGACTGGGTTTTGATATTTATATTTGACAGACTGCATGGTAGCTATCCACAGTAAAAAATGTTTTATTCATGTGCATATTAAAATTATTTTATATTACCTGGTATTTTGCCAACTAATTTAATTATGTCCTGTTGGTTAATTTAAAATCTTTCAAAAGATAATTCATAACTCAAAATATTTAGAGCCTAAGGTTTATTATTTTAAGCCATCAGTTTTTAGCTTAAGCGTGGATGACAGTCAAGCTGACTATAGTTTCATTTACTATGAAATATAACACAAGCACACTCTTGACAAATTTGACTTCATCCACAAACATATTTAACCCTTTTACCCTTTCCGAATTGATCCCAATGATTTAGCACACCTAAGATTATAAATCTAAGGTAGTTGTCTGACAGTGGGGGCAGAAAGAAATTCAGCAAAGTTTATGTGTTACCTGTTTTGGAAAAAAATACAAAATTAACATTACGTTTCTTATCCTCATGAAAGAAAAAAAATCAAACATTTTCCAAATAGTATTACAGTGCCAGGCAAAACTATTGAAATATTTCCAACTTTAAAAGTCTTAAAAATGTTGTCTTACCAGTAAGTGTGTTAAGGTGTGTACAGAACTTTTCAATGCTTCGTTGGTCTGACACCTTCCCGAGGCTGATGGATTTCCCAGGAGCTTTTCTTCTTTCTCCTGGTGAGTGGAGGTCGGTCTTGCCTATCCATTAAAGACTGCTTGATCTGTGGTATTGAGACAACTGTGGCCTGAGACACTCATCTGTTCTCTTACTCTACTCGGCTATATTTGGTAACTGAACTCATGTTTCAGCTGAGCGCCACAATCAGGAATCCCAGTAGTGGGTTGGGAAGCAGCCCCAGATCTGAGGCTGGGTTCTTAGAAATGAAAGCAACTTAGTATAGTAGGAACCATAGTTATGAATTTAAAAACATGACATTTAAATGTAGTCCTCTCTGACTCTCTCGTTGGAAATCACCTCACGGCCTTTTCACACGCCTTTAGTTATTTAAAAGTATGTTTGTGATCCACAATTTTAACAAGTGAGACTCCGGAGGGTGACTCCTGCGATGATCTCTGGATTTTAAGTTTTAGCCATGTGGCAGGCTCTTCTAAAATAGTAAACCCAGTAACTATTTAAAAATTAAGCCACCTGCCAAATTGAGTGGAGATGCCAATTGCTTTCTTACTTCATGGTGTTAATTAAACATTGTCATATGACTAGAGTGTGTATTAAAGATGTAGTCCAAGGCATAATGGAATAGTAAAGCAAATGGAGACTGAATCTTACAGTTCAGAGAGCTGAGCCTGATGCCTTAAGAACACTTAGCAAATAATTTCCTGGAAAAGCCAAACAAATGGTGAATGAACGTTGTCTCAGACAAAGTTGTCACAACTTTAAAAAAAAACAAAAATAACAACAACAAAATGCACCACAAGTCCTTTTGTTAACTATTTTATAGCAGTTCACTGTGAACCAGGGTGTATTGTTCTCTTGTTAATAAAAAATAGAGGTAGGAGGAGCCATGAACTTTTCTGACCCAAGGTTGTCTACTAGAGTAAGATCTAAAGGGGTGGAGAGAATCATAGGAAAGGTCCCAGGAAGCTCAGAAAGAAAGTACTGAGGCTTTCTTTGGATCTCATGACATGGTTTCATGGCTTAAGAAATCTGTTCCCAATAGTGATGTTTGTGATTTGCTTCTTGTTCACCACAGTGCTTCCACGGCCAAGTCACCCTTACATATATTAGTTAGCGATTTTACAACTTACTCTTTGTAGAGCAAAAGTGGTAACCGCCTCTTAAGTCTGATTGTCTTAGGTCATTTTTGATGTTGTAAGTACAGATGGGATAATTTACACAGAATAGAAACTGACTTTCATACTTCCTGAGGCTGAAAGATGCCCATGGGTTTGTTGTCCAGTGAAAGTCTTTTTTCCGTTTCTAAACTGTCACCTTGAGTTCTGTGTCCTCTGGTGGAGACACTTCCATTACACAGCCCAAAGTGGAAGGCAAGGGCATTTTAATAAGGCTATTTAATCCTTCCCATGATGTCAAAACTCATAATTTCGCTCCTAAGCCACACTGCTAATAGTATTGCATTGGGAATACAGTTCAACATCTTTAAAAAAGAAACTAAGCAGTTAAATTTTAAACCAGAGTTCAAGACAATAGAAAGTGTACACCAGTCATCATGCCTGCCAAGAGAACACAACAAGGAATAATTGCTCTTACAGATCACAGGAGGAAAAGAACGCCTCAGCCCGAGGTGCTGCCTCAACGGGAACTTGGAAGGGGCATTCAGACCTTAGCGTGGATTAAACAAGTCAGCACCTGTCTCATAGCTTTTATCCCACAAGGAATAACAAAACTGGAAGAGGCAGAGACGGAGAGGGAAGATGATGGAGGATGCACAAAATGGTGGAAAGTGGTAATTATGAGGACCAGTCCAAGTTATAAACCCGAAATGCCTACAGGACGGGCTGCTGTTAGAAGAGAAGGGATTACCCTGGAATCCCAGAGGGGCTCCCAGTGGCAGGCCTCAGTCAGAACTGGCCTTGTGCATAATCTTAACTGACAGCTCCACATTGCAAGTAGGAGAGGGATAGGTCTCGACTGACTAAGAGAATCCCTCTGGAGCATGCTCCTTCATCGTCTCCACTTTAGACAGCTGGGAGGCTCCTTCCCATGTCTGGGGAAGGCAGGAAGCTGCTTCTCTGGGACTTTAAAGTAGATTCTCGTTGCAGAGATGCAAACTACAGAAGATATCAATGAAGAGGCCATGGGAGAAATGTATGCTATTCTCTTTTATTCTCTTTTTGTCTTCGTTCTCTCTTACATCCTTTATTGAACACAAATTTTCTTCTTCCTTCATTTCAGGAAAATTCCATCAGTAAACTGGCATGGTGTGGCAGCCTGAATCTGTAGTAGCTGATGAATCTGATCAAGAAACAATAAAAAAAAAAAAATGGAGGCATGAAGACTTTGCAAGATTGTTGTAAGCAATGATCTATTAAATTGGCTCAGAAACAAATCCTTCAAACATGGTCCATCTTTAGACATCCACCTCTTACATTGTATCTGGCTGAGATACACTTTCCAGAATCAAGTATGACATACATTGAGTTTATGCTCATCTGTGCCCATCAGTGAACTTCAGATATGCGGCCCATAGATTTGGTTTCCTGAGGGCTTGTTTAATCTACTGTATATATGCCGCCTGATCCTGTGGGTGGTTTTCTGGTTCCAGGACACTTGACAGATTGTGTATATGCACAAGATGATTAGAGAAAAATGACCCAATGCCAAAGTAATGAAAATTGAATTGAAATTGTATGTAAAAAGTGAGATGAGACTCTCTACTTCGTATTTATATGTGAGCATTGGGCACTGTTGGGTATTCTATGCTTTCCCGCCTCAGTGCTGGGAACTGAACCTTGCACTCTACCACAAAGCTGTATTTCTAGTTCTATAGATCTCATTTCTAATCTGCCTAAAGGGGCAAGTGGAAAGTTCTACACAGAGCTGGAAAAGAACGCCATTTGTTTCTATAGACCATACTTAATTTAAGAAGAATAAGCACATGTCTTTGTAATGATGAAATAAATCATATTTTATAATCACACCATTATTTCCTGAATAATGTCAAATTGAATACAGTAAAAAGCATACAGTGGTGTTTTGCAGAGTAATAGGCAATATTTGAAAGAATTAGTAACAAGTAGAAGGAAATTGCATATTAAAACAAAAATAAAAATATATTACAACTTAAATTTATCCAAGTTGTAATAGTTGTCTTACTATCCAAAAGTAAAGAATTTAATTCCTCATACTAGTAAGTCAAAAGGGAAAAGCCATATGACTATTTCTATAAGTTATTAGCATGTCAAATTCAACATCAATTTTCATTTAAAATATAATTTGGGAAGGTGAGAAAAATGGTTCTAACTCATTAAATTTTAAAGTATATATGCACAGCAGCATGTATGTACGTACATGGTACATATATACACATTTAATGATGTACATATGTGATATCATATAGTACTTAGACATAAAACACCAACAAATATACAAGTCTTTTTTAAAAAAACTATATTATATTTATTTATGTGTGTGTATACATATTTTTGTGTGTGAGTATGTGTACGTGTGTGCAGGATCCTATAGAGGTCAGAAAAGGGCATCGGATCCCATGAAGCTGGAGTTACAGGTGGTTGTGAGCCTCTGGTGTAAGTGCTCTGACCTGAACTCAGGTTCCCTGAGGAGGAGCAGCAAGAGTTCTTAACCACGGAGCCATTTCTTCAGCTCCCACTTGCAAGCCTTAACACATGTGGAAGATGAGACGGGAATGCAACCCTAGAAGAAACGGAATGATATGCTCCATATATCACAGGAAAGATTGACTCAATGGCAAGTCAGTTCTCATAAGAAAAAAAAATCTACAAATTCCATAGCACTTCAATCCTAAAGGTGCTTCGTTTGTGGAATTGGAAAAGCAACACAAGATTTCACCAGATAAACTTCCCTAGCCAACTATACAGGAAGACTGTGAAGGGGACAGACAGCTAAAGAAGCCCGAGGCAACAGATGCCTTTGGTGGGACCAGAAGACGTGAATAGCAGATTCTGGTAAAATGACATATCGGATGCTTGTGTGTGAACAGTCGTTTGAAGTGGCAGCAATTTTTTCTCTTGGCTTTGCACAATTCCACTGATCTCTCTTTTATTATAGATTATAGATAGGGTCTGAAAAGATGGCTCACAGGTTGAGAATACTTGTAGAAGACCAGAGTTTAGAAGTTCTTAGCATCTGGGTTAGGTTGTTCACAACTGCCTGCAACTCTGGCCTCAGGGGTTCCAATGCCTTCTTTTAGTCTTCATAGGCATGTACAGATATGAGTACATACATGTACACACACGTGTACTCACACACACATACACATAATCAAAATATTCAGTAAAATCAATATTCTTTTGGTCTATGGGGGAAGTGGAGTGGAACACATTAATAAGTATGTAGTCATAGGGATATATTTAGTATACAATTATGGTTTGGATTAACAATGTGGATAGCATCCTCGAATATACATGCATACATACATACATACAAACATACATACACACATATATATATGTACACACACACACACACACACACACACACACACACACATATATATGTAGTTTCTTCTCTTCTCCTGATATATGGTATCTCCACAGTGGTTCATCTTCAAAAAAACTATGCATTAACTGGGGCAGGATGCATGGAGAATTTTACTGCAGTGTTCATGCCTTGTAGTTCTTCATATGACATCATAGGTTATCTTGACTGTCGCTGTTTCTTACTCTCTTTGTTTCTCCTCATTAATATGAAATTTGTTTTTTAAAGATTTTTTTTCACATGCTGGTGGGGATATGGAGAAAGAGGAACACTCCTCTATTGTTGGTAGGATTGCAAGCTGGTACAACCACTCTGGAAATCAGTTTGGTGGACCCTCAGAAAAATGGACATAATACTACCTGAGGACCCAGCTATACCACTTCTGGGCATATACCCAGAAGATGCTCTAACATGTAATAAAGACACATGCTCCACTATGTTCATAGCAGCCATATTTATAATAGCCAGAAACTGGAAACAACCCAGATGTCCTTCAGCAGAGAAATGGATACAGAAAATGTGGTACATTTACACAATGGAGTACTACTCAGCTATTAAAAACAATGACTTCATGAAATTCGCAGGCAAATGGATAGAACTAGAAAATACCATCCTGAGTGAGGTAACTCAATCACAAAAGAACACACATGGTATGCACTCACTGATAAGTGGATATTAGCCCAAAAGCTCAGAATACCCAAGATACAATTCACAGACCACATGAAGCTCAAGAAGAAGGAAGACCAAAGTGTGGGTGCTTCAGTCCTTCTTAGAAAGGGGAACAAAATAGTCACAGAAGCAAATATGGAGACAAAGTGTAGAGCAGAGACTGAAAGAAAGGCCATCCAGAGATTGCCCCATCTGGGGATCCATCCCATATACAATCACCAAACCCAGACACTATCATGGATGCCAAGAAGTGCTTGCTGACAGGAGCCTGGTATAGCTGTCTTCTGAGAGGCTCTGCCAGTGCCTGACAAATACAGAGGTGGATGCTCAAAGCCAACCATTGGACTGAGCACGGGGTCCCCAATGGAGGAATTAGAGAAAGGACTAAAGGAGCTGAAGAGTTTGCAACCCCATAGAAAGAACAACAGTATCAACCAACCAGACCCCCCAGAGCTCCCAGAGACTAAACCACCATCTAAAGAGTACACATGGAGGGACTCATGGCTCCAGCAGCATATGTAGCAGAGGATGGCCTTGTCAGACATCAATGGGAGGAGTGGCCCTTGGTCCTGTGAAGGCTCAATGCCTCTGTGTAGGGGAATTCGAGGGCGGGGAGGTAGAAGTGGGTGGGTAGGTGGGTGAGTACCCACATAGAAGCAGAGGGAGGGGGATGGGATGGGGGTTTCTGAGGGAATGGGGGGAAATTGGGAAAGGGGATATCATTTGAAATGTAAATAAAGAAAATATCCAATAAAAAAGTAGGATTCTATTCCAAAAAAATTTAAGTGTATACTTAATGTTTATGTGTTTTAAAGGAACAAGTCATATCTGAAACTATTTTCACAGACTTGAAACTAAACAGTTCAATATTTACTAGACTGTTTCATGGAAGTGATAGCCAGGGCCTGGGAATGTAGACATCAACACCCCACCCCCCCAACTTCCAGGGGCTCACTTTATACCAGGAACCTAGAACAGACAAGGGCAAAATATTGTTCACGGTCCAGCTAGCATCTGTGAGGTCTTGGGTCCCATCACCAGCACCACAGAGAAATAAAGACAAAAAAGACAAGGAAAATAAAAAAAGGATTTTTAAAAAATGTATGTGAGTACACTGTTGCTGTCTTCATAAAGCAGAAGAAGGCACCGGATCACATTAAGGATGTGAGCCACCATGTGGTTGCTGGGAATTGAACTCAGGACCTCTGGAATAGCAGTCAGTGCTCTTAACCACTGAACCATCTCTCCAGACCAATATGAAATATTTTAAGATGCATTTTGAATATAGAAAAAATGCCATGGAAAAGATACCTTTAAATTACCATCCAATAAAAAAAGTTTTTTTTTTCCCAGTTATTATAGCTGGAAAGTAAGAATCAAGGAATCTTTCTCTCCTCCTTCCTCCTCTGTTTTTCTTTTCTTTTTTTCCGTTTTTCTTTGAAATCCATATCTGATGGCTTACTAGAAAACACACGAAGGAAAGATTTCATCCACTCAGTAAGCTTGCGTCATGTCGGTCATTAGAACCTGTTAGCTAACTCATAATTCTTCAAGTTCTTTGGATTTAAAATAGAGGAAAAAAATATTTTTTTCATGATTTTGCATGTTTTGCCGTGGGAATTAAAAATAAACTTTGTTGACTATAAATAGTTAAATGAGGCTCCTCATGCTGATTTGCAAGTCTGGACCAGAGTCTGCAATATGAAGATCCACCTTCATTTGGCTACCTTGGAAATGTCATATCCTTTGACCTACTCTATCCTAGACCTACTGAGGACATATTCCTTATTAGAAGAGACACTTGTTTAAAAATTTATAAAAGCACCCCCCCCCCCAGAAAATGCATGTGCAGTTTATGGAATGGCTTAGTAAACTCACAACATTTTATAACCATAAAATGTGATTTTTTTCTGGAGTTATTTATTTTAAAAAGTAACACAAAAATTGTGGTTTGACTATGAAATGTAAACATAGTGAATCTTTACATAATTAAAGTTTTAGCACACAGTTTGATGTTTTTAAAATGAAGACTTCCCTAAGCTGTTTGAGCCCCTGGCCCCTCCAGTTTTGTTTGTAGGAGGAAACCAACCTAGTAAATGTTTAGAAGCGGCCTTTGCACACCATTTGACTGAGAGCTAGACCTCACTTGTTTTGTTTCTCCTAAAGTTTGCTTTTTTTTCACAACTATGGGCTTGGTGAGGAAACAGCAAACTCCAGTGTAGAGGTCACTGTCAGACAACTGCAGACAGCTGTGTGGCCATTTCAGTGACTGCTTCTAAAGATGTGGCCTATGGAAGGATGTGGCTGCCACTCCCCAGGAAATCAGAAAGGAAGAGCGGGACAAAGGAGGAAATCAGCTGTTGGAGCAAGGGAGGATTTAGACACTGACAAAATGCCAACCGTTAGGGACAGTTGCTGAACTGCAAAAAAAAAAAAAAAAAAACGACCTAGCCCCGCCCACCAGGACTTGCCTGCCCAGCAATTTGCTCAGCTCTTGCTATTTTGGGAAGGAATTTCCACAGAGTTGGCATATCTTCAGCTCCGAGGTTTCCTCTGATTGAATGATCAACAGGTGTCGAAAAAGGCTGTGGCAGAAATATCACAGACCCAGTGTGCTCCTTTGACATCTGTGGCTGTGACTGTAGTGTTGTCGAGTGGGTCATTTTTAATCAAGGAGACTTTCTGCAGAATAAATGCTAAGTCAATCACTTGGAGATCAGTGTTGTTCTGTGGCTATGCATTTGGTGATAGTATATACATTATTTTTTGGTATATAAATTGACTACTGCACTGCGATTGTACAACTAAAGTCTAAAGGAGATACAGGAGCAATTATACAACTGAAGATCTGCCTTTCTCTCAGTAGAAGCGCTTTCAGGAGGATGGTTGGTGTTTCAAATGTCCACACTGTGTAGGATTACTGATGGACGTTTTTTCACAGAAATGATTTTGAACCTGTGCCTTCCTTTACTTTGTTTTTGTATTCCCCAATGCATCTCAGACAAAAGAAAACACATCTCACCGTACAATTCCCCAGTACACAGTAACCTGCACTTAGTTTCTGCTCTCCACTTCTCTACAGTCCTGCCATTCTGTTGTCTGGTGCTCCAGCCCATTCGCTGCAGTGCATCTGATTTGCCTCATGAAAGTTCTCAGACACACCCATTCTGAATGGATATTCTGTCTCCTATACACCGGGGAAAGGGAAACCAGAAAGGTGACAAGGAAGAGAAAAGAAACTGAAACTCATCCTATATGTGTAGAAGCGGCCACGCTGGAAGCTCTGACAGGTGGACTCCAAGGTCCAGCATCTCCACAAACATCCTTCTTGAGCTCTGAACTCTGTCCCTTCTCCTCTGCTCCCTCAGGTGTATGTCTAGGACCTGAACTCCCAAGTGAGGGATGGTGTGTGTGTGTGTGTGTGTGTGTGTGTGTGTGTGTGTGTGTGTGTGTGTGTGTGAGAGAGAGAGAGAGAGAGAGAGAGAGAGAGAGAGAGAGAGAGAGAGAGAGAGAGAATGAGTTGGTGCTTGTAAGTCACATTTTGGGGTTGTCGAAGTGAGGCATGTCCTTAGACAGAGACCTACAGTGAAGCTGTCCATCTTTGGGTCAGACTAGGAAAGTAGATAAAGAAGCACATTCCGCCCGGTGGGCTTCAGAAGATCTCTTGTATGTATGTGGTAGAGATCTTCAGGGACTCAAATGTACGTCTTGCAATTCTTTTGCATTACTGTTTCAGTCTAAGTCAGCTGACTTCCAGCTCCGAAATCTCCATTTCCTCTTCCAACCCTGGTTGCATGCTTACAGAACTCTTTCTGTGGCCAGCTTTCTGTCTTTGAGTAATTTACTAGGTCTCTCGTAAATTGTCCGTCAGAGCACTTGTTATCTGGTTTGAAGTCTCTCTCCTTCCCTCTACTTTACGAAAACTCCTTTCCTGCCCCTCTAAGGATAGATATCTGAGAGGCAATCTGCAGGCACAATCCCTTTTAAGGCAGTTTATGGTTTATCTGGAAATATTCTTTAAAGATCTGTGACATCTGATTTTGTTTGTTCTCGTTGGTGCTTTGTGACACCTGTTATTCCCAATGATTTACACTTTTATTTCTTAAAAATTTATAAATTATTTTAAATTACGTGTATGTTTTTGTATCTCTCTTTGTGTGTGGGTCTGTGCATTTAAGTGCAGGTATCTGTGGAGGCTAGGGGCACTGGATCCTCCTGGACCTAGGGATACAGATGGTTGTGAACCACCTGATATTGGTACTGGGAAAAGAATCTCAATCCTCTGGAAGAATTGCAAGTTTTCTTAACTGCTGACTAAACTTCCAGCCCTTATGATTTTGCTTTTATTCTTAATGCTCAGGATTGTATATCACTATATATCATCAAATTGTCATGTATGGTGTAGGCTGAGAAGCTGACCCTGCTAGGAAAGGTGTGCCCATTCCCCCTTTCAAAGCCAAGTATGCTCATCTCAAAGTGTCCTCCAGGGACCCTATGTCTGAGGTTGAGCTGGTCCCTCTAACTCTGTGATAGGGAGTTTATCTAACCGATAAAAATGTTGTGCCTTTAGGAGATCTAGAAGGTAAACTGTTTCTAACTGATGTTTACATTGTTTATTGCATGAAATTACAGAAGGTTGCAATGGCTGGAGAGACAGCTTGGCAGTTAGGAGTGTCTGCTGGACTTGCAGAGGGAGGGCCCAGTTTCACTCCTACCATCAATACCAAAAAGCTCACAAACAGCTGTAACTCCATTTCCAAAGGCTCCGGCGCCCACTTCTGGCTTCTGTAGGCACTGCACACACACACACACACACACACACACACACACACACACACACACACACACACACACGGAACATACAGACAAGCAGGCCTACACACACATGGATAAAATTTAAAGATTTCAAAATCGAAAGGTGACTGCAGCATGTAGGAGAAGTGGGAAGTTCAGCCTTCGGACATTTAGACTTCAGAGACTCAGCCATGGAGACAAAGCTCAAATGGGAACTCCAACTGTTGTTTTCTACTGCATGCTGTGAGCAGCCAGTTAGAGGGTGTGATCTCTATCTGTTGCTATTTGTTATTTTCGCTTGGAAGATCACCCCAGAGGACACTCTGCCTGGAGACTTTCTGTTGGGAACGCCAGCTGTTTGCTTTGTAAGGGACTTCGCTAATTGATTTTTGCTGGATGGTTTGTGTTCTTACTTTGATGATATTCTGCCATCTTTCTATGACTTGCAGTTATCTTTTACTTTGGCTTGCTTTTACTGTACACTCACTGTGCTGACCTATTCAAAGCAGAAAGTATGGCTACTGTGGACTGCACAGGTTACCTTGCTAGAGCACACAGAGCCTTTTCTACTCCACTGCTTTGCATATTTAGACTTTAGGATTTTGCAAGGCTGTTCTGTTCTTACCACATGGGTTTAATCTGAAAGGTCTCTTTCTCGAGGGTACCTTCTTTTTTGGTAAGAATCTTTGTAATACTTTTCCTACTGGTATGTACATTATTGAAGTGCATCAGACTGCTCGTGTCCTCATAATCTGGCTAATCACCAAGCATAATCCATGGCCCATAGCAGATATACAATAGCTGTTGAGTTTTCTACTTTCTTCTTTCTTACTTAGCAGTCTTGCAGGATTTTTGAGAACTAACCCTATTTTTCTATTATCTATCTATCTATCTATCTATCTATCCATCCATCCATCTATCCATCCATTCATCTTTTATGTATTTATTTAGGGGTAGGGTAGCCGTAGGTGGCCTGGAATCTCTGTGTAGCTGGCTGTTTGCTCAGAGCTATGCCTATTTCTGCCTCCCAAGCTGTACTGGCTGGTTTTGTGTGTCAACTTGACACAAGATGGAGTTATCACAGAGAAAGGAGTCTCCCTTGAGGAAATACCTCAATGAGATCCAGCTGTAAGGCATTTTCTCAATTAGTGATAAAGGGTGGGAGGGCCCCTTGTGGGTGGTGCCATTCTTGGGTTGTAGTCCTGGGTTCTATAAGAGAGCAAGCTGAGCAAGTCAGGGGAAGCAAGCCAGTAAGAAACATCCCTCCATGGCCTCTGCATCAGCTCCTGCTTCCTGACCTGCTTGAGTTCCAGTCCTCTTCCTTCATTCCTGTAGGTCTCCTTCTAGTCTGCATATGAAAGAAAACTTTAATCAATATTTGTCTTTCTTCCTCCTGTTGCCACTTACTGATACCCTTTATTTAAACTTCTTTGTCTCAATTCATGTCTTCTGTCATTCCATATATGCAGATAAATCAATATCCTCTATATGAGAGAAAATATTCTACAAGTGAAGCCTGATGCTTTTAGCCAGTGTTAATACTGAATTGCTTGTGGATAAAATGCATGGGTTAAATACTGAATGTATGTATGAAAGACTGCATGCATGTGTGAAGGACTGCATGCATGGTTTAAATATTGAATATGTGTGTGAAGGACTGCATGCATGGTGAAGGACTGCATGCATGGGTGAAGAACTGCATGCATGTGTGAAAGACTGCATGCATGGGTGAAGGACTGCATGCATCAGTGAAGGACTGCATGCATGGTGAAGGACTGCATGCATGGTTTAAATACTGAATGTGTGTGTGAAAGACTGCATGCATGTGTGAAGGACTGCATGCATGGTGAAGGACTGCATGCATGGGTGAAGGACTGCATGCATGATGAAGGACTGCATGCATGGGTGAAGGACTGCATGCATCAGTGAAGGACTGCATGCATGGTGAAGGACTGCATGCATGGGTGAAGAACTGCATGCATGTGTGAAAGACTGCATGCATGGTGAAGGATTGCATGCATGGGTGAAGGGCTACATGCATGGGTGAAGGGCTACATGCATGGGTGAAGGACTGCATGCATGATGAAGGACTGCATGCATGGGTGAAGGACTGCATGCATCAGTGAAGGACTGCATGCATGGTGAAGGACTGGATGCATGGGTGAAGGACTACATGCATCAGTGAAGGACTGCATGCATGGTGAAGAACTGCATGCATGGTGAGGGACCGGATGCATGGGTGAAGGACTGAATGGTGGTGCCATCACAGAACTCTGATGATTAAGGATATGTAAAACTCATATAGAAGTGATTTTTCTGGAAATGTTCAAATACTATTTTATTATGTAGCTTTTCTCTTTCATTCTTAACAACTCATATATACCACATGAAATAAACCCTATTACCTCAGCCTCTCTCCACTCCTAACCCCATGCCTAAAATATAGGCATTGCACAGACACTGCCCTCTTTTTCAATGATATCCTGACATATGCAGTACAGGATTTCTGGGAGGAGTTTTGCTGCATACGATGGTAGATCCCTTTATATGGTTGACTCTGCTTAGGGTGGCTGAAGGCAAGCTGTCTCTAAGCATGAGTACAGTAGCTTGGAGGACTTGATGAAGTCATCGTTTTGGGTCATGTGCTTTTTCCATTCCCAGTAGCTATTAATGGAGTGACTGGAAAGCAGCAAAGTCACGCGGTGTGTTGTGACCTGGAATGACATCCACAGCCACATGCTGCCATTTGAGTTGAACCTTTGCTCCCGTGTGCCTGAGGGTAGGCACCAGGACATGGTTTTCTAAAATATGCAAACAATTGACTAAATCTATGGGAACCTCCATGGGTGTCATTCAAATAAGCAAACTGATCCTGCTCTGGGAGCAACTTAATCATTACACTAAACAGTTTTAAATAAATTTTTCATGTAATACATTTTGTTCACATTTTCTCCTTTCACAATTCCTCCCACCCATCACTCACTGCCCCCATCTCAGCTGATTGGGACATAAAAAGGACAAGCTAGAAGTATGTGCCTTTTTCTGGGGAACAAAAAACAGAAAAATATCATGCCTACATCGAGTGCTGTGTCATCACAGATTAAAAATGTAAAAATGTTTTAAAGACCATTAAAAAGCAAAAATAAATATAAATATTTACTTAACTAAGTTGGCCTTTAAGAGCTCAAAATATTCTATAAAGCATTTTCAGAAAGGAATAAAGACATGGACTTCAAAGGGATGTTGGAGGGAGGTCCTGTTTGGAGTAGATGTGTCCTTATTGGAGAAAGTGTGTCATGGAGGCTTTGAGATTACAGAAGTTCAGAAACTCAAGCCAGGCTCAGTGTGTCAGTCTGTCTTCCAGCCTGGTCTACAGAGTAAGTTCCAGGACAGCCAGACTTAGGCAGTGAAGGAAACCATCAAAACCAGATACCTGGTGAGAATGTATTTGAACAGGGGAACCTGGCAGCTTTGGCCACATAGTTCTGGCTTTACAGTCAGGGATACAAGAAAGGAGTTATGAAATCTCCCTCCTTGACTAGGAAAGTCGATGAGGCCAGGAGTGTGTCCAGGGTGTCCCTTCCATGGAGGCCTAGAGAGGCCATTGTGTGAAGCTGTGAAGGTGAAGCCTGGGTTGCTATGGAGACTCTAAGATGCTGGAGATGAGAGAATGGTGGGATGTATGTCAAGGAAAGCTGGTAACAGAGTAGAAACAGCCCAGGAGAAAGAAGTGTGTTGCAGTTAACGAAGCAGAAAGGAGCTGAAGAGATGAAAATCATTTTGACATCATACATGAGGTGCAGAGTTTGGAGTTTGCCCAGCTGGTTTTTGGTCTTACTTTGGTCCAGTATTTACTCATTATGCTCTCTTTCCTCCCTTTTAGAATGGTAATTTATAACCTGTGCCATTGTATGTTGGAAGTACAGCATCTACTTTCTAATTTTGATTTTATAGGGGGTTTCAGTTAAGAGATTGCCATGAGTCTCAAAAGAGGCTTTGGACTTTTAAAAGGGCTGACACTGTTGTAGACCATGAAGACTTTTGAAGTTGGGCTAGATGCATTTTGCATTATGATATGGCTAAAGCCTCTGGGAGCCAGGAAGTAAAATGTAGTGGATTGAATGAAAATGACCTCCATAGACTCTTAGGGAGTGACATGATGACATGTGTGTCCTTGTTGGAGTAGATGTGGCCTCACTGGTGGAAGTGTGTTGTCAGGGGTGGGCTTTGCGTTTACAGAAGCTCTAGCCAGGCCCAGTGTCACTCTCTCTTCCTGCTGCTAGCTGATCCCCATGTAAAACTCTCAGCTCCTTCTCCAGCACCATGTCTGCCTGGATGCTGCCCTGCTTCCTGCCATGATGATAATGGACTAAACCTCTGAAACTGTAAGCCAGCCCCAATAAAATGTTTTCCTTTATAAGAATTGCTGTGGTCAAGGTCTCTCTTCACAGCAATAGAAACCCTAACTAAGACACTGACTGTCTTGGTTCTCTGTCTCTTGCAGGATATTTGAACATACTGTGAGCCTGGAGATTGTGTATTTTACTGGAAAAACCTGGTTTTGGTTGTGGTGTGACTCAGCCTTAGCACACACCTTTAATCTAAGAGTTTTCTGCTTGAGTATTGTAAACAGGATTAGATAGAGTCAATGATAGGTCAAGAGGCAGCACAAACAAGCAGTTGACAGGAAGTGGACATAGGATTATTGAGGAAAAAAACATAGAGAGTAAAGGGGAGTCAGAAGGCTAAATAGATGCACAGGAAGTGGAAGGGAGGGACATTTTGTTTGAAGGAGGATTTTTGAGATGCTGTGACAGAAGGGATTGCTGGTGGGATGTCAGCTGAGGAGGAAGGTCAGCTGGGTGCTTTCTCTGCTTCTGAGCTAGCAGGTTTCCTCCCCAGCATCTGGCTCTCAAGTCTTCATCTGTAAAATTGAACAGTTGAGATTTTGTTTTAAATACTACACTTGTCCTCGTTTTTTTTTTTTTTTTTTTTTTTCTTTTTTAATTTGTGGTTTTGTGCTATGTTTCCTGTCCCAGGTGTATTTTCTCCAATGTGATTATCACAGCTGAGGCTATGATACTTCTAACATAATGGTATATTCCATTAAAATGTCATGTTCATAAAACTCTCAGTTCCTAATGACCTACGAATGCTGTCCCTAATCCCTCTGGTAAGACCTCATCTGTTCGAGCTTTTCACCCTTCAAGAGATCTCTTCTCCCTGCATTTACTGATGGAAGGTTGCATTTACCTCTAGGGCTAGGCTTTCTCTTGGCACGTATAGCTGACTCATGATTTGTCAGTTCAGAATCCATGTCCATTCTAAAGTTTGTAGTGATTTTCCCCAGGTAGCTTGTTGCCTGTTTTCTTCATCCTCACTTCACTTAGCTCCATCAGAACATTGCACCCTTGGATGGACTCCTTTGTGCCACCAGACTGAAGCTGTGTAGCCTTCAGCCTCTGCTGTGAGGTCTCCCACAATTAGAACTGAGCACAGTTCTTCCCATATCCTCGATGCTAGCATGTTTTCTGGTGGGTGGTAGTGCTTCACAAATACTCATAGAGAGAATGATTGAACCTCACCCCAACATTTGTACAGTGTGTTCAGGATGACTTAACAAATTACAGTAGACCACAATAGCTCGTAAACAGCACAAATTTATTTCTCATAGTTTTGAAAGATGTGGACAGGCTTGAGGTTTGGGGAAGGTCCACTCCCAGTTCATAGGTGGATATCTTGGTCCTTTCATAGTGGAAGCACTAAAGGAGTTTTTCCTGGCATCTCTTCTTAGAGGCACTGATCTCATTCACGTGGGCTCCAGCTGCTATGTGACTTTTTTTGGGAGATGTGACTAAATGCCTGTGTTCCCCAGATGAGGCACTGGCAGGAGTCCAAATAAACAATTACAGTGTCTAGGTTGATGGAATAATGAGATTATTGGATTACTTACAGGACTGTGGGTAAGGGGGTCACTGACAAGGAATGTGAGTAACTCAGACAGCTGTAACAGCCACCTTCCCATAACTTAGTACAACAGATGCCATGATGGAAGTACTATTCAGGCCATGGAACCCAGCATATAGGCAGAACCACCAGCCAAATCAAGAACATGGACCTAATTCATCAAAGACTATAGTTCTGGGAAAGTCCCTAAATGTACTAACTTTGCTTTTTGGCTTCTGCTCTGCCTAACTTCTTGCTAACTGAGGTGAGGGTATTTTTTTTCTTTTGTATGTATGTGTCAACAAATCCCATTACCAGCAGAATAATGGTCTGTATGAATCAAGAAGGAAGTCCAGTTTCACACGATTCAGTAGCCAGTGTTGGTTCAAACTTCTAGAGTCTGACACTAGGCAGTTTATTTAAGGCGTATTTAAATACAATGCAAGTTGAAAAAACATTTCTGGTGTACACAATCCTGGATACACCATTACACTTATGGCATAATTACATCAAAACTTCCATGAAAATGGGATATATAGGGGCTGGAGAGATGGCTCATCAGTTGAGAGCACTGACTGTTCTTCCAGAGGTCCTGAGTTCAAATTCCAGCAGCCATATGGTGGCTCATAACCATCCATAATGAGATTTGATACCCTCTTCTGGTGGGTCTGAAGACAGCTACAGTGTATTTACATATATTAAATAAACAAATCTTTAAAAAAAGAAAAAGAAAATGGGATATATATGTAATATACATACATATATATCACATATGTTGTCTTATAGGCCTGGGGGAAGATCTGGCGTGGTTTTGGTAATATAGATAACACAGAAATCACCAGGCAATTAATCATCTTCAGTCCTGTTCATAAAGGTCTAGGCAGGGAGAGATATGTAGTCTGATCCTCTAGATAACACAGAGGTCACCCATGCTGTTAACCACCTTCGATCCTGTTTGTACATCTGTTGGAGCCCCTAACCATACAGACAGGGCAGAGTTCACTAGGCTATTGACTACATCCATTCCCAGCACTGTAGATGAAAACAGGTTATATACCTCTGAAGTGGAAATTTCTGGTTCCTTGGGAGACCCAGTTGTGTCATATGATGTTTTCTGGAAACTGTCTCATGAGAGGATATTTTGCTGAGAACAGACATGCAGTGTTTTTCTGGAAGTTGTCTTGTGAGAGGGAATGTGATATTTTGTGAAACAGACAGTCGAGAGGGTGTGTGGTGTTCAGAAAGAATATAAATATAATGCCATAGACAATGAGGGGACACTCTTGCATTGGTATGCCTTGCAATGCTTTGCTGGTCTTCACTGATCTTCACTTGCTGTAACTTCATTGAGAGAAATGTGTCAGGGAACTTCTCATGGTATTGTGGTTACTTCTTGCCACTTTTGCAGATTTGTGCCAATTTGGCGGAGCCTCAGGGGTTGAGCTGTGTGTTTGGCGTTGGCTGATTGGATTGGGCTGCCACTACTGAGTCGTGTTTGGAATTGCCCCAAAATACTACTTCTAAAGAGATCCACATCCCCCTTGTCCTACTGACTATCTTTCTCTCCTAAATTTGGTTGGTGGCTAGAAGGGAAGTTGAAGCATTTAAGAACCCTTATTAAAGGTTTTGAATAATCTAAGCCTACAAGTCTCTTTTGAAGAGAGAGGGGTTCCTGCTTAATGTTCCTTCTGTCCCCAAGTGCTTATCTGTGAGCACAAGGACTTCTGTATTCTCTACACTCAGTGTAGTCACTGGGTGGCTAATAAGACTTTCTATTGGCTTGAACCTGTGTCCAAGTGATCTTCTCTCTTTTCTGGAAGTTACCCACAACACATCTATCGGCATTACCCAAAAGCCCACTTCAGCATGGGTGAGGACACGCTGTATCTCTGGAGTGCTGTGTGACTCCCGGCTGGATCCATCCCATTCCTGCTTCTTCTCCCCAGCAGTTGTTTAGCGCATACATACATAGGCCAGCAGTAGGGGTGTGAATCTTTTACCTTGGGTGAGATTTCTGACCCTTCTAAACTATGTTACTTCCTTGAGTCTTTTGATCTTCTCTCGCACCTCCAGGAGATAGTAGTTCAATTCAGAGGAAGTAATTACACAGCACAAGCATTACTCATCAATCATGCTCTAAAGACTGCCCACTCCTAACACCGTAATCTTCAGGTTAGCATTTAAGCATATAACTTAAGATAAAGGCATTTAGCCCAGAACTATATTGGAATAGCTTCCTTGTCCTCTATACTAGTCAGATATTTCTTAAATATCTTCTCCAGAGAGTCCAACCCCAGCTGTTCTCATAAGAAGGGCTAGATCTCTGTCCGAGGGAGAGGGAGAAGGGATTAGTAATTGTAGAGAAAAGAGGGAGGATTTTTGTCTGGTGAAGGACCATGGCTGAGAGAGCAGATGATGGGCATATATGACAAAGACAGCCAGCACTGTGACCAGCAGGGTACTGGGACTGTGTGCGAAGGTCTGCTCTTAAGGGATGAAAGGTAATGTGGGGGGACTGGATTTTGTGCTGGAACATTATTTTCTTTATTTTTTTGTGTTCCTTGTGATTCTGCTATATCCCCAGACCTGAATATGCGTCCTTATTGTTTCAAACTCTAGTACATTTAAATCTTTTGAAATGTTTATTTTGTGTGTGTGTGTGTGTGTGTGTGTGTGTATACACATGTGCCTGTGTGTGAACACTTGTATAAGCACACACGTCATAGCACACGGAGGTCAGAGCGTATCTTATAGGAGTCAGTTTTCTCCTACCATATGGGCTTTGTGGGTTGAATTAGGTATCAGGCTTGGTGGCAAGCACTTTACCTACTGAGGTACATTGTTGGCATATTGTATTTTTAAAAGAATGTATTTGAACACACCCAGTTGGCTGGAAAACTGGGAAGATTACTATATGATGTTGACTTTATTAATTTCTCATTTTCTTAATTTGTATTTGAGCTGGTTTTGGTGTCAGGTAAGAAATCCTTGATTCCAAGGAATGTGAACAACAGATATGTTGGCCAAATACATTTCTCCCCTTTATTTACAATTGGAATAATTTAGTAAGGTTTCTATAATTTCACCAATGGATGATTTACCCAATGAGTTCTTTCTGTACCTTCTTAGGATATTTTTATAAAGTCTTTTCTATGTTTTACTTTTTAAAATTTATTCTTCTCTCATAAATACATCCCAACTACAGTTTTCCCTCCCTCCACCCCTCCCAGTTCCCTCTCCACCTTCCTTCTCCCCCAGATCCACTCCTCCTCCATTTCCCTTCAGAAAAGAACAGGCCTCCCAGAAATATCAACCAAATATGGTATAACAAGATACAATAATACCAGGAACAAACCCTCATATCAGGGCTGGGTGAGGCAACCCAGTAGGAGATAAAACACCCCAAGATCAGGTGAAAGAGTCACACAACCTCCCTCTCACTGTTAGGATCCCCACAAAACCACCAAACTAACATCTATAACATATATACCGAGGACCTAGTGAAGACCCAGGTAGGCTCAGTGATTGCTGTTTCAGTCTCTATGAGCTCCCATGAGCCATGATTAGTTGATTCTGTTGACCGTGTTCTCCTGGTGTCCTTGACCCCTCTGGTTCATGCAATTTTTTTCTCCTTCTCTTTGCGAGGTTCCTGAGCTTCAAGAGACCTGAAGGAGGTCTCCAATTTAAGTTCTCTTTCTCCTATTGACAGTGTCCTTTGCCTTACAGGAGCTTTGCAATTTCATGAGGTCCCACTTGTCTATTCTTGATCTTAGAGCATAAGCCACTGGTATTCTGTTCAGGAACTTTTCCCCTGTACCCAGGTGTTTGAGAGTTTTTCCCACTTTCTCTTCTATTAGATTCAGTGTATCTGGTTTTATGTGGAGGTCCTTGATCCACTTGGACTTGAGCTTTGTCAATAGGACAAAACGGCAACCAACAGATTGGGAAAAGATCTTAACCAATCCTACGTCCGATAGAGGGCTAATATCCAATATATACAAAGAACTCAAGAAGTTAGACTCCAGAAAACCAAATAACCCCATCAAAAAATGGGGAACAGAGCTAAACAGAGAGTTCTCAACTGAGGAAATTCGCAGGGCTGAGAAGCTCCTAAAGAAATGCTCAACATCCTTAGTCATCAGGGAAATG
>CM052719.1:47101976-47120088 GCA_028551405.1 Uromys caudimaculatus
GTCCTAGAGTTTGGACCACCAACCAAAGAATACACATCTATGGACCCATGGTTCGGAACACATATGTGGCAGAGGATGGCCTCGTTGGCCATCAGGGAATGGAGAGGCCCTTGGGCCTGAGGGTGTTAGAGGCCCCAGTAAAGGGGAATGTCAAGGTGGGAATATGGGAATGGGTGAGCAGGTGGGTGGGAGGTGGAATTCCCCCATAGAGGCGGGGAGGGGAAGAGGATAGGGGGTTTTCAAAGAGGAGACCTAGAAAAAGGGAAACATTGGAAATGTAAATAAAGTATCAAAAAATAAAAATTAAAAAAAAAAAAAAGTTCTCTTTCTCCTTAATGTTTGGCTATGGCTCTGAGAGGTCAGCTTGGAAACTTTGAGATATTCCACCAGGGTCCCCTCCCCCCTCCGAGCACATGGATGAAACAGGTTAGAAAGCACATAGGCTGGAAGGGAGGGGCTGATTAAGCCCCTGCTACCTCTTTCCCTAAAGACCAATCAGTTTAAAAGTTACACTGTTCTGCCAATCACATTGTGCCTAATGGCGGCTGCTCTAAAATACTGTATAAGGTCCCTGAATGGGCTCCACCAGGTCGCCCTCCTGTCTTGGTATGCAGAGCGACCTCAGCATGCTGATGAATCGATACATTTCTCTTGCATTTTGCGTCAATCCCCGACTCCGTGTATTCACTTGGAGGGTCTCGGGTAAGTTCAGACTCCCCAGAGTCTTACAGCTCTATGCATCTATTCCCATCAGCTGCTGGAGGAAGCCTCTCTGATGCTTATTTGGCTAGGCACTGATCTACGAGTATAGTAGAATATCATTAGGAATAATTTCATTTAAATTTTTTCTATCCTAATTGTTACCACTCTAATTGGAGGCATGAACCTCTGAGCATGGAGTCAAAAAATGAAGCAGAGAATCTTAAGCAACAGTCATCTTTATTCAGGAAACCAGACAACTTGTATCTGTGGATATTCTGAGTATTAGGCAAAGTCACATGAGCAAAGTTCACTTTAGTTCAAGCCACAAGGGTGAGGTCACATGCGTTCAGGCTGCAGTCAGGAGGACAACTCATTCTTGGGAGCATCTTTGAATAACAAAAGTAAGATGATAGATCAAAGTCCACTCCTATTTACACCCAGGAGAAGCCCAAAAGCAGTTTTCAAGAACGACCCTTGTTACGGAGGAACAGAAGTTACAAGACTCTCTTGTTTATTTGGTGTTTTTTCACAAGCTCTCAGAAATCTCCGCCCATAGCTGCTTCATTCATGGGCAGTGTTCCAGACAATAGCCAGAAGAATGTATAGAGAGGGGAATTTACTGTAAGAATCCAGCACCTGTCCTCCAGCTCTCGAATCACATGGTGGCCACATGGTGATGGGTGTTGGGTTCCTTTTTGAGATTTTTTTTTTCTGTAATTATTGCTCCATTGTGTTCAGGAAACCTGCTTAGCAACTACTCATGGTTTTACTTTTTAAAAGGGTCCCAAGAAACCGACTCAGGGTTGCCCTCTTTAACAGTACTTAGGAGGAAATTGCTGGTCTGCTCTCAGGTACTCCCCAATAAAAATCAAACTTGCTTTAAATTTGGCTCAAACTTTTATTCTTGCCTGGTGGCGTAAACAGGACCTATGTTTAGGTCCTTGGAACCTCAGTACAACCCAGATAAAGTGGGGCATGTGTCCTATAGCACTCCTATAGACAGCAAGATAGGGACCAGAGTGGAGAATTCACTGGGAGCTCACAGGCCAATGCAGAAAGAGGCTTGTTTATACTTACACAATGAATGTATTCCTTAAAAAAGGTCAACGTCATTTTTATGGCTGAAGTTTTAATGTTTAAAATTGAGTGGATATAAAAGTAAGGAACGTATTGGATGGGATATTTTGATTTTCTTTATTTTTCTTCAGTGGAGAAGGATAAATCTACCAAGACAAATGGATATTTAGAAGGGACTTTGGCACTTATTTGCTTAAATCAAAGCTATCAGTTTTCTTTTTTTTCCAGTTTGTTTTTCAGCCGCCTCATGGATGGACTTGAGGAGGGAACACTCTAACTCTACGGTGGTCACTGTCCGAGAACTGCCGACAACTGCAGACAGCTGTGTGGCCATTTCAGTGGCTGCTTCCAAAGGAGTGTCCTGGGAAGTGTGTGGCTGTCACTCCCTAGGAAACCAGAAAGGAAGAGTGGGACAAAGGAGGAAATCAGCTGCTGGAGCAACAGAGGATTCAGACACTGACAAAATGCCAACCATTAGGGACAGTTGCGGAGTCACAGAGCCAGGAGTCTGCCCACCCTCCTGCTTCTTTTGCCACAGCAATTTGATAAAAACTATTTCGGGAAGGAATGTCCTCAGAACTGGAGTATCTTCAGTTCTCAAGGTTTCCTCTGAATGATTGGTCAACAGGTGTCAAAGAGCTGGTGGCGGAAATACTCCAGAACCCTCTGTTCTAATTTTACACCTGCCTAGGTGGCAGAGTTTGAGTGTGTTGCTTCTTAAACAAGGAACCTTTTATTTTTTTCTGCACAGAAAAATAAAAGAGGCAAATAAAGTGTGGACACAGTAGCATTTCCATAGATATACACATGGGGCTTTGTGACCACAGACTCTTTTCTGGTTTTCAAGTTGCATATTGAAATTATGATCACACAATTCAAACTTACAGAGATCTCATATAGAATGAGGCCTCTCTGGAAGAAAAGATGTTGGCATACATTAATTTAAACCATACACAAAGCAATCATGGCTTTCTAAAGACTTGTTATGGATGCAAAATGAAATAGTATTAATTTCGTTTTTAACAACAGTGCATGCAAGATAAGCTCCTGAAATGGCAATCAGTTCAGCATCTGAAAAAAGAAAGCAAATGTCAAACAATCTGATAGAAGGTGATTAAACTCTTTAGTGGTTATAGGCTAATGGATTCAGAAGTGGTTATCCTTACAGTATCTCTATTTAATAGATAATGTGACATGCTCTGAAACTTGAAGAGACTATTGCTCCCCACAGTGTGTTATCACTACTTTAATGCTATGGACCATGCTAAGTCCTTATGCTTAATAGTCAATATTCTTAAAATACTTGCTCTGTATAATCAGATCTCTTGCCAGATGTTAGCATCATGAAATTGAACTATAAAAGCCTTCAAAACAATGAGAAACTTGCTATTATAGATTTGACTATCCTATTCCATTCATTGCCTGGTTTGAAAGTCTCCGTGTTTCAGTTTGCCTCATCTGTATAGGGAGCTAACAAGGCCTTGATTAAACGTGTAAAGAACAGACAAGTGGCTGTGTTTTGTTCACACTGGTAGAGCCAAATCAAAGACCGTTGTCTTAGACCTATGAGAATGGCAACCCACTGCCCCCTCGTCAGGCTCTGAGGGATGGTAAAGCCTTCTTTTGGTCTATGCAAACAGTATGTTCAAGTAGTAGTATTTTACAAACAATGGACCAGTATGTGCAAAATCTACAACTGCAGTTTTCTCCTCTCAGTTGTTTATAGCCTGAGACTGCTCACCTACAGAGACCTCCCACCAACCTACCAAGATAAACTATAAACCCCTGCAATGCATTTAATAAGCATGCTGAGTTCTGCGTTACTGCATAGTTGGTCTAGCTGTGTCAGACTGTACAGAGTTCACCTGACTGCAGCTTTTTTGCACTTGTTTCTGTGTGTCTGTCCCTTGCCATCTCTAGTCAGGCTTCTGGGACCAAGCAGGGTGGAATGTGCTGCCTCTTAAGAGACACAAAGCACCTTTGACCAGACACTCACTTGCCTGTCAACACACACAGATGATCTGGCAACAATAGTGTATCCACTCTTCTCTGTAAGCACACATGATATTGCACCAATGACTTCATCCTTTATGGACATCAATTTGAAACACCCATAAAGGACACATAAGTATCTACAAATATACTTACAAGGGGCCATATTTCATGTATGTCTTAGTTGGGGTTTCTATTGCCGTGACGAAACAGCATGACCAAAACAACTTTGAGAGGAAAGGGTTTATTTCACGTCTGCTTCCTAATCACAATTTAGCATCCAAGGTAGTCAGAGCAGAAACCTGGAGGTGGGAGCTGATGCAGAGGCCATGGACAGTGCTGTTTACTGACTGGCGGCTCCATATGGCTTGTTCAGCCTGTTTTCTTACTACATCCAGGACCAGGAGCTCAGGAATGGCACCACCCACAATGGGCGGGGCTTTCCCCACCTATCACTAATTAAGACCATGCCCTATAGGTGTGCCTTATAGGCTAGCCTAGACTCAGATCCTATGGAGGCATTTTCTCAGTTGAAGTTTCCTCCTCTCAGACTGTGTCAAGTTGATATAAAACTAACCAACACAGCACAGAAGTGCAAGGTCCTGCCAAACTTAAATTCCTGAAAGTTATTTCCTGTAGTGAAGGCTATTTCATCTGAGACCCTGAACATCTAACAGTGTTCACATTGGGACCCACAATGTGAAAAGCCAAGCACAATTTAGTTGTTTGAGGCTTGGAGATATAATGTTTGCACATTTTACCTATTTTACTGATAATTAATTATAAAGTAGCTCAAGGTAAATGGGGGCCCTGTCTAAACAAATGTTATGAAAACCATTTAAACTGAAACCAGAGAAGACTCAGATTAGTACCTTCAGAGAGTCTATCACTGTAATGCTGCCAGTCACAGCTTTCTCTGAGGACTCACTGAATATGCCAGAATTCAACCATGGGCTTCGATACAAAATATAGCCTTTGACAGCCAAGCGTTACACCTTCCTGAGAGTCATCAGCTGCTAACATCCTGGATATCCCTGGACAGAGGTTTTGCAGCTCACAAACCTGGCGCTTTCTGTACCCACTTAATTATGATATTTATGAACAATTAATTTGGTGGAATATAAATCAGGTCATTTGCCTCAATGGTCAGGTATTGAAAAATAAACTTAGACTATCAAACTGTAGGTAAGTACAGAGGGAAGGCATAAGACAGAAATGTTGACTATGTTAAGTAGAGGAAGGTTGAAATGTTAGCTTATGTAGCTCACCCTGACTACACGGACACTCAGGAATTCAAAGAGTCTAAAGGGCAGGGCTTATCAAACCTCTGGGAAAGGGCAGGGTGTGGTGCAGGAGCAGATAGTGGAGGTGGAGAAAAACAAACAGAAACCCCAAACACCATAGCATAAGACATAATCCTCAGCTGTTGAGGGGTGTTTATATACTATGGGGTATGATGGAGTTTAAATGTGTCACCTAGAATTATGTGTTATAAACACAATCATCAGTGCGATCCAGTGGGGGTGAGGGTCCTCAGTGTCAGGTATTTGTTGAATTTGTAAAGGCTCTACCTTCACAAATGGATTCGTAGCAACTAAAGGGCTGTGAGCTGGGTTTCCACTGCACCCCCACCAGTGGTTCTCAACCCATGAGCCAAAACCCTTTGGGGATCAAACAACCCTTTCACAGGGGTTGCCTATCAGATATCCTGCATATCAGATATTTATATTATGATCTGTAACACTAGTAAAATTACAATTATGAAGTGGAAACCAAAATAATTTTATGACTGGGGGTCACCGCAACATGAGGAACTGTATTGAAGGTTGAGAACTGCTGTTATAGATGCTACCAAGAAGACTTTTTGCCAGATGTTGGCACTCTGGATTTCAAAGTTTCTAAAACTGCAACAAATACATTTTTTTTCCTTATAAATTACCCAGGCTATGTCATGTTATTTTAGTAACATGAAACAAACTAAGACTAGAAATTCAAGGAGGATGAAGCAAAGTTTTTTAAGTTTTTCACTGAAAAATCTGAAGTCTCTAAAAGTCAAAACAACTATGGAACACCAGAGAGTTCACCTACCCTGATAATGCTCACAAGCAAAACCCAAAAATGATAACAACAGCACACAAGTTGAATGAAATAATAAATAAAAATAAAACAATTGGTCTATAGGCTGGAAGAATTTCAGTTCTAGAGTAAAGAAGCACTTGTCAGAGATCATGTAATTGAAAATCCTGTAAGCAGACTTTTGGTTTGCATTGTTTTGAATCGTGGCACCATTTATTGTCTCTATATCACTTTAATCCTTACTTAAGTCATCTATAAAGCAACAAAAAAAGTTTCCATCTTGTAAAACTGTGGAGCAGAATGATAATAAATACAAGGATATTCCTGTATCACTGAACTCATAGTAGCCTTCTGTGTTGTAAGGGTCTTAGCTTTGCTACTAGCAAATATGTCATGGTTTTTCTATGACATTAGCTTACACTGTATTACATTTTGTTTGTTCATTCACTTTTTTGGCTCTTGTAATGAATTATCCCACTCTTAGTTGCTTACAGCAAGACAAACTTATTCTTAGTTCCAAAGGTCAGTTTCACTGGACTCAAATCCAGGTGCCATGAGGAGTGGTTTCTAGAAGATCTAGAAAGGAACTTGTTTTCTGCAATACTAGCCTGTCAGGCAGGATGTGTCCATTGCGCAGTAGTGGCATGACTGATATGGAGATGACCAACCACGTTCTGATTTTAGGATTTTAGGTCTACTCTACAGGAGCAACTCATACCTTCATTGTAAGCCTAGTCCAAAGCCCATGACTGGGGAAGTTATAGGCTCTAAACTACTCCTGTTGTTTTGCTACATGGATATGACGTCAAACTGCCTTCTGAATATTTGTATCCATATTCATAGATTTGTGCGGCTCTCAGCCTTGATCAGAGAAGCTTCTGTTTGGAGTAGGTGATGGTTCATGCAGAGATAACTAGTGAATAAGGGCCAGCTGGGTGCCCATCCTAAAATGAGACATTGATAGCTTCTCCAAAGCTCAAGGAATATTATGGGGGAAAGTAGGGAAAGAATGTAAGAGCTTTAAATGGGAAAGAGTGCTGTGAAACATTGTATTCTGGACCTGACACGGCTGTTATATCTGTGAATTCATAGTAACAGTGACAATCTGCACAAGAGAAGGCTCATCAATGTTCCATCACAGATGAGGGGGACTCCTGAGGTCTCCAAGAGGAGATTCATCAATGTTCCATCACGGATGAGAAAGGGGCTCATGAGGTCTCCCTTCTGCCTGAGGACCACCAGCAAGCAGTTAATGTTTGCTGGGGGAATGATATCCCTCACTGGTAGCCACAGATTTGTCCTTGCTCTAGTAAATAATAGCCATCCATGCTCAGGCTACGCAACCCTAGTTAAAGTCTGTGGAACAGGAGCAATAACAAGAAAAAGACATAAAAACAGATTGGGGACATGGGAAGAAGAAAGGGCTTCAGTGGGGGGGGGAGGAGTTAAGAGGACAATACGATCAAACTAAGTTATGTATGTTCATCTATGTTATATAATTTATATATGCTATAACATATAATTTATGGAATAATATATTAAAACATACTAGCTAAAAAGAAAGAATTGATTCTGGCTGTCCCAGCAACTTAGGTTTGTAGCTCCCTTCTAACACAGGATTTTTTGTCTTCTATAAGCCACTTAAAAAGACTCAAATAAGCAATGAAAAACAGAAAAATAAGATTTATTCAATATGGTCACAATGGAAAGATTGACAAAAAGAGCCAGTGAGTCTCCAAGTATATCTCCAGGGTCCTCATGTGAGGGTAAGGTTTAAACAGAAAGCAAGAGATAACACTTAGCCAAGCAGTTTAGCCATGTATGGTCCCTTGACCTTTCTACTTTCTCCACCTGCAAGCTGTCTCTTCTACAGGCCCTTATCGTATAAACCTTTGGAAATCTAATGTCTTGGGATAGCTTGCTTTAGTAGTTGGATAGCCACATCCAGAATGTAAACAAATGTTATCTCCTATCTTCAAAATGAAGGGATTCCTCCTTCACTGCTGGCAGATTTGGATGTATGTGTGGTGTTTTACAGATGCAAGGGTCCTTCCTTATCTGTTGTGGAAGGATACATTGTAAATACCTTCAGCCTACATCCTGTGTGCTATGACTGTAGTCCTTTGACTTGAAAAACCCTACCCTGTTTTTTTCTACCAAGAGCTTTCCTGAGGTGCTAGCTTACTCTTGGTCAGCTAGTTATATAAAGAACTTACAGTACTCACAGTTGGCTTAATAAACATGGTGATTTTTTTATTGGATATTTTATTTAATTATATTTCAATGTTATCCTCTTTCCCAATTTCCCCTCCAGAAACTCCCATTCCATCCCCCTCCCCCTGCTTCTATGAGGGTGTTCCCCCCCCCCCCACCTCCCTGCCCTGGCATTCCCCTACACTGGGGCATCGAGCCTTCACAGGACCAAGGGCCTCTCCTCCCATTGATGTCTGACAAGGCCATCCTCTGCTACATATGCTGCTGGAGCCATGGGTCCTTCCATGTGTACTCTTTGGTTGGTGGTTTAGTCCCTGGGAGCTCTGGAGGAGGGGGGTGTCTGGTTGGTTGATATTGTTATTCTTCCTATGGGTTGCAAACCCCTTCAGCTCCTTCAGTTATTTCTCTAACTCCTCCATTGGGGACTCTTTGTTCAGTCCAATGGTTGGCTTTGAGCATCCTCGTCTGTATTTGTCAGGCTCTGGCAAAGTCTCTCAGAAGACAGCTATATCAGGCTCATGTCAGCAAGCACTCTTGGCATTCACAGTAGTGTCTGGGTTTGGTGTCTGTCTATGGGATGGATCCCCAGATGGGGCAGCCTCTGGATGGCCTTTCCTTTAGTCTCTGTTCCACACTTTGTTTCCGTATTTCCTCCTGTGAGTATTTTGTTCCCCCTTCTAAGAAGGACTGAAGCATCCCCACTTTGGTCTTCCTTCTTCTTGAGCTTCATGTGGTCTGTGAATTGTATCTTGGGTATTCTGAGCTTTTGGGCTAATATCCACTTATCAGTGAGTGCATACCACGTGTGTTCTTTTGTGACTGAGTTACCTCACTCAGGATGGTATTTGCTAATTCCATCCATTTGCCTGTGAATTTCATGAATTGTTTTTAATAGCTGAGTAGTACTTATAACCTGGAGTAGATCTATCACTACTGTTCTCATACTGTAGTAATCGATTACAGTATCTATTACTAGTTGCCATAGTCTCAGGGAATTAGTACACTGACCTCTATTGGAAGAAAGAGGAAAGGGTGCCATTTTCTTACCCAAAAGGACAAAGCTTTCTGTTCATGGGCCTCAACAAAGCCCAGACACCTCCATCTTTTCAGGTGGTATTTTAATGTAAAGGAGGACAGAAAGGATGGGACCCTTTCTTACTGTTACCAAGGAAACAGGAGGTGGGTCAAAAACTGAACATGAGGGAAGGGTCCATTCTTAATGGCCTTCAAAACAATGGATGTTTGACAAGTTACCTCAACACATCGTACTCTGTTGCTTTTTCCCCATGGAAGAGAGTTCTGCCAGTTCTTGACAAAATAGCTTTTGGTCCCACTGTTGTCAAGATCACCCAAATGCAAGAGTCCCCCACTTTCTAGAATTCCAATACATTTTCCTACTTAAAGCCCTCCTTAAACAAGCACGGGATACTAAGCAAGAGAGCTTTCAAACCCCAATTGCAGGTATCAACAAGTAAAAAACAAAACAAAACAAAAACAAAAGAAGGAAAAAATTAAGACAGATACCAACGTAGGCTCCATTATCAGCTTGTTTAGTGGTGCCATTTGGCCAAAGAAGATCCCACAGCGATTAATCACAGGCTTCAATAATAAACTCATGTAATCTCAAATTCTTACCTACCCCCACTGTGCTGTCCTTAGCATATCCGTGGGGGAGCCACAGGTACAGCACCTGGAGTTCTGCTGCTACAGCCCCTCCAATGTTACCTTGCTTAAATGTCCCCAGATTTCCCTGCCAATATTCCCTTCCTTCCTTACCTCAAGAATCCCAAAGCCTCCATTTTCCCTATCTTAACAGTACTAACTTTACAGAAGGAAGCTCAAAGCTAAATTCCCCAAATCCTTTCTGCTTAGTGATGAATGGAAATCGAAACTTGAAGCTTCTGGGAGCAGAAGAGAAACCGAAAGAAACTATCCTTCCTGTATAAAAGGCGGCCCGGCTGACTCAGAAGCTTCCACTTTGTGGAGAGAGCAATCTCAGGTCTCCCTCGGACGATTCTGCGCGCACTCCTTGCGTACCTGCAGCGCAGACCAGCGGCTCTCTGCACGCAGCGGGTCTCTGCAAGCAGCAAGTTCGGGTTCCTGGTCTGACCTTGGCGGGTGAGGCCAGGGGGATGCTTCTGGGCTCGCCAGAGGATTGTAGAGCATGCCAAGAACAGAGTATCAGGAAAGGGGGGCTGGAGCGGAGCTGAGAGGACAGGACTAGGAGGTAGCCTTCCATAGGCAATGGAGCATAGACCCTCCTACCCCAGTGGCCAGCACTCGGTGGACCACAGAGGAGGAAGGGGTCTGAGTGGTGAGTGGAAGTGAAAAAGATATCGGATTCAGTCTCTTGAGGATTCTTCGTAAAAGGTGTTCTGGATAGGGGTCAAATAAGTAGGGGCATCTGGATGTGTGCACAGCCAATGAAAGTTGGGCATCCGCCGCATCAATAGTTTTCTCCTACTCCAGACTTGCTGAGCTTGAAGCTGAGTGTGAAGAAGAACCCAGATGAATTACAGTTGCCCTTAAATTTCAGTGGCTAAAACAGATTATGCTATACTGCAGGACCCCCCCCCCCCCCAATCACTTCGCTGGCTTCTGCAAGCAGTCTCCCTGTGCTTCCTGGTACTCCCTATGGAGCCCAGGCTGGCTGGGAACTTGGAGTAACCCTCCTACCTCAGTCTCCCTGTTTTAGTCACCTGAGATTTAATGTATTCATGTGTAAGGAGCAGGTATTGGTTTTCTGTTTCCTCATAACAAATTAGCACACACTGAGTTGCTTTAAACACAATGGGTGTTTTATTTTACAGATTCTGTTCAGGCACTGGCTAAGTGCTTTTGCAAAACCCAGCACAGCCCTTGCCCGAACTCAAGGTTTCTTGCCAGGGCTGAGCCAGGTCTTGGGTGCTCATTTTGGTTGTTTGAGGTCAGCAAGTAGCCTGGAGTTCTCTGATTTCTTACAAGTTGCTGGTGAAGAGTGACTCAGAGTCTAATACCTGCATTGCCATACCCCAGGTCACTTCTCACAGGTGGCTTTATCTTCCAAGATTATAGGAGGCTTTCTGTCTTAACTAGCATGCTAATAACCTAATTACCAGAGAGACTGTCCTGTTAAATAAGGGTGTCAGGCCGCCCGACAGAAGGAAGTTATGCAAGGCCAGGAATGGAGCAAAGTGGCAGAGGAATGGTGAGCATCTTAAGACTTGACCCGCAGGATGAGTCGCCTCTTCTCCAGGCACCTTTATAGGCACTCATTCCTACCAGCAGCTCACACGTATGTTCCAGTATCCACATTTCCTACCTTTTTCTGCATCCCCTCTCCTTACCTCTCCTCTTCCTCAGTTTCTCCCTCTTGTTTTACAAAAGATTTCTTTAAGCACAGTCCAAAGATAATTCTGAGAACACTGAGTTCAGAGGATATGCCTTTTGAATTTCCCATTTCATCCCATTGTAATTTATAGAACCGGAATTACGTGTGTATTATCCTGCAAACATCTCCTCCTGTGTCATTAATATGTCTATATTCCTGCATGTCCTGTAAATTAGTCATAACCGCTAGAGTTCTAATCAAGTTTGGGTTTTGACTTATTTGGGGAGAGAGGGTGGGTAGGATACTCACATCGGTCTGGGTGCAGACATTTGTCTTTATATTTGCTTTACTGTCATCAAGATCTATTCTTGCCCTGGGATTGTGAAATGGTGATGTGCTACTGGTTACTCCCTCATTTTATGAGCTAGATTGTTTCTAGGGAAAGGAGTGTTCCTTAAGGTGTTTAGTAACTTACTGGTGTAGTCCTTTTCAGAAAGACTTGCTTTTAGAAATTGTTCTTGATCCATTATCTTTCGACATTATATTTACTTTGCTGAGAAGGCACATAGCATCCTTTCTTCCCTTTCATCAAGTTATCTTTTAATAATACTCCCTATGTGGTTGTTACACACACATGCACACACACACATGTATATACCTATGCACATATATGCATATATATACATATATGTATATATACAACACGCACATATACACATATACACATATATACACATATATGCATATACACACATACATATACACACATATATTATACATATATACACATACATATACATACATATATGTATATGCATGTATACACATACATTCACACATATAGATTGTGTGTGTGTGTGTGTGTGTGTGTGTTGGTGTATGGAAATATGCATTTGAGTGAAAATATACTAGCAAATCAGAGTCATTGGATCCCTTGAGCTGCAATTACAGGCCATTGTGAGGCTCTGTACTTTCTAGGGACAGATCTTGGTCCTCTGCCTCAGTAGTACACAGTCTTAATTACTGTGTCATCTTCCATCTTTCTGGCCCTAATATGTGCGTACTTCTTAAAGATACAATGTACCTGTGGGGATCAGAGGATAGCTTGCAGGGATGTGTTCTCTTACTCTCTCATGTTGGTCTCAAGGACAGAACTCAGGTCATCAGGCTGGGTGGCAAGCACCTTTACCCACTGAGCAATTTTATTGGTCCAGTTATGTAAATATTATTTACTATAGATGCAGACTGCATGTTTTGGCTGGAAAATATAGTCCTATATTATTGTGGCTACCACTGGAAATAGATTCTTACTTCATGTACATAGCTCCATTGAATCTTTTTATCTTCCACAGTGTCTCTGTTTTCTGACTTCTTAAATTTGCATTCCCCTCTTCCTTTAAATAGAATTACAATTCAAGATACCGAGTTGCTGGAATTTCTCACTTTTTAATGACAGGCTTTATCTTTTTGCATTCTCAATGAACTAAAACGTGTGTTTGATGCAGAATTCTGGCTTCAAGATATTTTCTTTTAGAAACTGAAAAACATGTTGTTTTTCCTCATAAAAGTATCCAGCTAGGTTACTTCTTTTCATTCTTTTGAATGGCCTACCAGACACACTTAAAGCAAATTTTTTACATCAGTTCATGTATTTCTATTGGTTGATACATAAAGAAGGTAAATACATTGTATAACTTAAAGCTATGTAGTATGTTTGCTAATAAGGCTTAAAACAGCCGTTCAGGCTGCAGTGTGGATGCCTCTACCCACTCATTTATGGCTCCATTTGTAGTACTTTTGTTTTATTTTTGCTTTTCTTCTTATTTTTATTCTTATCTTTTATTTTTTTCTCACTAGTTGGGGAAGCTTTTCATTTGATTTTTATATCTATGTATCTATCTATGTATCTATCTATGTATCTCAACATAGCTCTTTTCTAATAATGCATAATACTTGAAAACTACATACTTGGCTAATTTTATTCCCATTTATTTTGGCTTCTTCATCTGTTTTTTTTTGTATCTTCCCTATTTTTTATGTTTGTTTTTTAGTTCTGTCTTCTAAGACTTTTTCTCCCCATATTTTAATCCATAGACTACTAAGTCTGACAGGCTTTTATATTTCACTTAATGGAAGTGCTTTTGTATTTCATGTTGTAGAACAGACCTCTACATACATGTTGTGAACGGCTTGCCATGCACATACTACTACTAATGACTTGCTTGTAGACAAATATTGCTAAAATTTGGCTTTATCCTGGAATGTCTGTTTTTTCCATGTATTGTGACTAAAGATTTTGCTGGGTATAGTTTGGGCTGGCATCTGTGGTCCCTTAAAGTTTGCACAACCTCTGTCCAGGCCCTTCTGGCTTTGAGAGTCTCACTGAGAAGCAGTTTTTCTTCTAGGAGGTCTGCTTTTATATGTATTTGGTCTTTTCCCCTTCCATCTTTCACTATTCTTTCTTTGTTCTTATGTTGGAATTATTATGTGGCAGGGGGAAGTTCTTTTCTGCTCCAGTATACTTGGTGTTCTATATGCTTCTTGATAAGGACCTCCTGCTTAAATTGGGGACATTTTCTTCTATGATTTTGTTGAAAATATTTTTCTGTCTTTGGACCTGAGTTTTTGTCTTTCCTTTATTCCCATTATGCATAGATTTTGAATTTTTATGGTGTCCCAGACTCCATGGATGCTTTGTGCCTAGATTCCATTAGATTCAGTACTGTTTGAACTGAGTATCCATTTCTTCTAGTGTGTCTTCAGTGACTGTGATTCTCTGTCCCATCTCTCGTATTCTGGTGGTGAGCCTAGCCTCTGAGGTTCCTGTTTGAGTCCTAAATTTTTCAATTCCAGTTTTTCCTCAGTTTGAGTTTTCTTTATTGATTCTATATCTATCGTATATCTTGAACTTTTGTTTTGTTTTAAATTTCCTAATACTGTTTGTATTTTCATAGATTTCTTTAATCAATTTATACATTTCCTCTTTAGGGACCCCAAACATATTCACAAAGGCTGTTTGCAAGTCCTTGTCCTGTGCTTTAGCTATTTTGCATTTCTTGGGGCCTACTGTAGTAGGGCTGATGGGCTCTAGTAGAGACATATTATCCTGGTTGTTGTTGATTATGCTTTTTACTCTGGCATCTCGGACAATTTAGGATGATTGTAATTCTAGGTGCTAATATCTGGTCTTGTCTTTATTAGGTAGATGCTTGGTTCCTTGTATTCTGTTGCTATCTTTGGGTGATGGCTCTGTGTTGCCTGATAGTGAATGTTTCTGAGATTCTGCCTAGTGTGGCTGTCGAGGACTCATGTTAGAATGTGTTTCTTGGCATTGGGAGTTGACACTTAGAGATGGAAATGGGCTGGGGAATAGGCTAATGGGGCCCACAGGAGCGGGGAAGGCAGAGTGTGCCCTGGAAATGGAGGTAGAGAGGAAGGAGAGGCAGTATCCAGCAGTGTGCCACAGAGCTGGGTATGAGACTGGGGGATTTGATGGAGCAGAAGACTGAGAAGAAATCATCTAGCTGTTTCTCTGGCTGGCATGGCTGTATACATTCATTTTTAAAATTCATATACCAATGCTCCAGGTCCAGCCCTCCATTACTAGATTGAATAGCAAGCCTCTTGTCAATCCTGTACTAGAGGACACCCTATTACTTTCTTTTCTTAGGTCTAGAAACAGTTTGCTGACTCCTCCAGTTCTTCAGTCTTTTGTGTCCGAAACTGCAACTACAGGGTTAACATAAAAGAATTTTTGATTCTCTGTGTATCTCTCTCCCGTCTCCTTTCTTGCTTGTACAAGGTCATTGGAAGCGTTGTTATCTTGGCCTGCTCTTGCTCAAGTGAAACATTCTATAACTCTCAGACTCATGTGAGACTAGGGAAGATAAAATGTGTAAGAGTCTTTCAAAACCCCAGAAGCTCTGTGTAGGGATGATAACAGTCTTGTATGTTGTTGACTATGGACGGACTTTCTTAATTTGTTACATTATCTCATAAGTGAAATTAGGGTTCACTCCTACTTTAATACATTTTGTAAATTTCCTTGTTATGTTGGTTTTTTCTCTCATGGACTTAAGGAAGTAAAATAAGAAGGAAACAATAAATAGGAGAGAGAAGGATGGGAAATGAAGTGGGCACACTTTCCAATTTAAAAAATAGGTCAAAATAAAAGAGAATTTTTGTTAACTAAATAAATATTTTGTCACATAGTACAGTAAGATTTTGTCTTGGGGCAAAGACTAGATTCTTCCAAGATGGAAGAGGAGAGATGAGGGCAGTATAGGTTCTCTAGCTTCACAGGAAGTTAGCCAGAGCAGTTGCAAAGGCTTTGAGGAGGACGAAGCCCAGGATGCATGGATTGACTATTGAAGGTTATTAATTAGTAGTGTATTTATAAACTTACATTCATGTATGTAAGAATTGTTATTGAAGAATTAGAAGCCAGCGCATTTGAGAGGGAGTGGAAGGGACAGAGGAGGACCGGAGGAAGAGGAGGAAGAGGGAGAGCGATGGGAATACAGTATTCATATATGAAATCCTCAAAAAACATGTTAAAGATTCCTAAGGTCAAAGCTTAGGCCATTCTTATAAAACTTGGAACCAGCCCTTTGTTTAAAATGAGGTTATAAGTTATTGATGGGCACTGCTAACAACTGGTTTAAATAAAGATGGTTAATCAAGACTGTTATTTACATTGTTGTCAGAAATTTTAGGAAGTGACTTTAAAGTAGTCAAGCTTGTTTAATTGTCTGTTTAGAAACTTTTAAATGAGGCCAATGAAATGGCTGAGCAGAGAACTAGCTGCCAAGTCTCAGGAAACCCGAGTCATATCTCTGGGACCCACATGTGGAAGAAGATAGCTGGCTCTAGAAATTGTCCCCCAATCTCCACATTTACATGGGCACACATGCACACACACTTAAAATAAAGGAATGAAAGGCAATAATTTTTTTTTAATTCTTTGAAATGCCACTTTGTAAGCAGCTATTTTAGTGTTCCTCTAGATAGGGACAACTATACTGCTTTCCCAATCACTAAGCTTCTTGCGAAACTCTAATGGTTCTTCTAAGTCTTGGAATTGCGAGCTTTGCCATCTGCACCCATGTTCATGAAATAAGGTCTCTCTGAGACTGATTATTATGAATAACTGCCTAGGCCAAAAGCTAGGACCTGTTCCCAAACTAGTTTGTAACTCAGTTATCCCATTTATTCTATTCCAAGTCCTGCCACAGGGGGTTACCTCTCCTCACGTTCATGTGAACTCCTTCAGCGTTCTGGGGGCAAATCTCCCTTTCTACACCTGGTTCTATCCCAGTATCCTATGTCTCTCTGCCCAGCACTCCACTTTCTAATTCTGCCTCAGCTCACTGGCCATAGGATTTCTTTTTTGGACAGGTGATACTTCCATACACTGCACGAAAGATTCCCGATACGTCTTTTGTCATTCAGTTTTGGCTATTACTACATAAAAACAGATAGATAGATAGATAGATAGATAGATAGATAGATAGATAGATAGTCTCCAATACATCTTTTTTTTTTCCTAAATTAGTTTTTGCAAAATACTTTATTGGTTTATTTTTTGTTCTCCTTCTCAATCTTTGTAATTGCTGTCTGTTGACTTTCTACTGAACAATGACCCTGTGAGGACAACCTGGCCTGCACTTGGAAGATTCTAGGCTATTACCCACAGGACAAACACAAATTTAGGAGTGCAGTTCAGGTGTAGCTAGCCCAAGAGCGATTTGCATCTTTCAGCTGTTGAAATTTGAAATAAATAAAGGAGATTTTATTGGCACTGAATTCTCAACATTCAGCCCCCCCCCCCACACACACACAAAGAGGTATTATTAGTCAGACCAACCAGGAGAGATGTCATCAAAGTATCAGGGATAGTAGGAATTAAATAATCAGATGGGTAATCATCGATGTCTTCATGGGAAATTGTCCAGAGATAAGGACAGGGGCAGACTAGAAATATTAACCACCCTGGCCTTGGCAGGAGAGGAGAAACTTCATAGGATTTGCTAGCAATTGTTTACATACAGCACCAAGCTAAGATTGTTTATAATACTGCATCTGGTGCAAAGAAAAGAGAGGGTCACCATCTGTGGGTGGAGACCTCTGCCTGGGCCACCAGGAGCCCATAGCCTACGAGCACCAGGAGAAAGCTACCCTCCCAGGAGCATGGAAAAGCCGTGAGTGGGGTTAAGGGGAGCAACACTGCTCACAGAGACCCGCCCGGAACCGGTGGGATACAGGGCCTGAGAACTCGGGGGCAGGAAACCTCTGGACCTTCCGGTTCCATCTGTGGAGGGAGACCTCTGCCTGGGCCACCAGGGGTCTGTGCCTGGGGATCTCAGCCTGGGCCACAGGGCTCCAGGAGAGAGCGAGTATCCCAGGAGTGCTGACACACCTTTGAGCACAGGCAAAACCACCACTTCTGTTCAAACACACTGGATCAAGAGGGACCCTTGCAGAGCCATCAGGACATAGGAACCAAGGGACAACTGGGGACAAGATCCTTCTGATTTCTGTCTGCACCCCAGAGCTGACCCTGTGCCACAACTCTCCAAACCCAAACACCTCTCATAGAGAGCTGGTCTTCAAGGAGTATTGACACAGAGGCCTGCAGGAGGGGCAAGCCACAAGCAGACAGAGTAAGATCAGCTAACATCAGAGTTAACAAGATGGCAAAAGGCAAGGGTAAGAACATAAGGAACAGAAACCAAGGTTACT
>CM052719.1:47120588-47159469 GCA_028551405.1 Uromys caudimaculatus
ATGGATTTTTGTGTTTCCTCTTTAAGGGCTTCTAGTTGTTTATCTCTGTTCTCTTGTATTTCTTTAAGGGTGTTAATTTCTTTCTTAAAGTCTTCTATCATCGACATGAGAAATGATTTTAAATCTGAGTCTTGCTTTTCTGGTGTGTTGGGGTATCCAGGGCTTGCTGTGGTGGGAGAGCTGGGTTCTGATGATGCCAGGTAGCCTTGGTTTCTGTTCCTTATGTTCTTACCCTTGCCTTTTGTCATCTTGTTGACTCTGATGTTAGTTGGGCTTACTCTGTCTGGCTGTGGCTTGCCCCTCCTGCAGGCCTCTGTGTCAGTACTCTTTGAAGGCCAGCTCTCTATGAGAGGTACTTGGGCCTGGAGAGCCGTGGCACAGGGTCAGCTCTGGGGTGCAGACAGAAACTAGAAGGATCCTGTCCCCAGCTGTCCCTTGGCTCCTATGTCCTGATGGCTCTGCAAAGGTCCCTCTTGATCCAGTGAGCTTGAACAGAAGCGGTGGCCCTGCTTGTGCTCAAAGGTGTGTCAGCACTCCTGGGATAACAGCTCTCCCCGGGAGCCCTGCGGCCCAGGCTGAGGTCCCCAGGCACAGATGGAAAGTGGAAAGTTCCTATCCCTGACTTTACCTCAGTCCCTGTGACTGGAGGGTTTCGGGTGTGTCCTGGTGGGCAGTGGTGCTCCCCCTAACCCCACTCACAGGTTTTCCATGCTCCTGGGAGGGTAGCCTTCTCCTGGTGCTCCTTGGCTATGCACCCCTGGTGGCGCAGGCAGAGGTCTCCACCCACAGATGGAAACTGGAAGGTTCAGAGGTTTCCTGTCCCTGAGTTTTCCTCAGGCCTGTATCTTGCTGGTTCTGGGCGGGTCTTGGTGAGCGGTGGTGCTAGCCCTAGCCCCACTCACCGCTTTTCCATGCTCCTCGAAGGTCGATTTTCTAAGTCATTGAACTGTACCTTTAAAGTGACTAAGGTTTATAGTATTTATACCTTTGTGAAACTGCTAAGATAAGGTGCTATTTTAAAAGGAACAATAAACAAGTACTGCCTGGAAATATGTAACTTTGCTGACCAGCCTCAATTACACTCGTGGAAATTTTAAATTGAGAACTGCATTGTAAGATGATTGTATCTTAAATTTCTGAGTTTTGTCATTGGGAAATAAATAATTTTATTAGGACAATTTTCATACTTTGTTTTGCAGAGTGAGAGAGCGATTATGATTGTTTACAAAAGCCTGATTCAACAGTTGGAAAAACGCAGAGATATGGCTTTAACATCTCTGTTTGGAGATTTAAAATTCAATGATATGGAAGAGGAGGTAATAGAACTTGAAAAAACACTTTGTAGTTGAACTATCTTTTTAAAAGTGTGTGTGTGTGTGTGTGTGTGTGTATGTGTGTGTATACACAGGCACTTGTGCTCTGTGTATGAAGGTCAGAATATCACTTTGTGTATAACTCCTACCATTTCACCTTGTTTGAAACCTGCAAGCTTCCAGGGTTTCTCTGATCAATGGATATAGTAATAGGCCTACTATGGCAGTGGAGAGTAGGAGAAATACTAGCCACCTTTCCCCTGTTCCTGATGGCATAGAGATGTCTCCCCTTTTAAGTAGGACTAAGATACAGAGGTGTCCAGACTCTGATGTAAGGACTATGAGCCGAAGCTTCTCCTATTGCTTATATCATGAACATGTTAGTGTAGATATAACACAATCCTACAGTCTCACAATCCCTTAGCTTTCTTGGGCATGCTGCCTTAACACGTTTTCTAATATTGCATTCCTGGTATACATATACTTCATCATGGTGGATTGTTTTGTTAGTATGGTCTTGGGTCCTGTTTACTGTATTTCCCATTCAACTTTTGCCATGGTTGGCATTGCGATACTTTAATTTTCATTTTCTGTATTGTCTAATATTTATTTGTAAGGTGTTGTGTGCCTCATGGGAAATATTAGAATGTTAGCACTTCTTTTTTAATATTCTGAAACACTGTCTAGATCATTGGAATTATTCTTGGAAATTCTCTCTTTGAAACTTGCTGTATATTTGTCCGGGTGCTTTCTTAGCCATTTTATGTAGCTCCTGGATATTGGTTTACTTAAGCCTACTAATTCTAAGAGAAGCAGTTTATAGTTTGTTCCAGGAAATTAGCAACTTCACTTTTTCAAGTTTGTTTCTATCGAGGTTTCTGAAGTAGACTTTTAAAAAACTTTGAAATTATTTTCTGTCTCAATGTTCTTCTCCCTCTTATTTTTATTTCATACATTTGTGATTTCTCTTATTAGTTTAATAATGCTTCTCTAATTTCAGCTTGAGTTTGAATTAGTATTTAGACTTTTATTCTGGCAGCTTATGATTTTGTCTTTTACTTTTGATTTTCTTGTTTCTTTCATCCTTCTTTTTTTGGGCAGAGCATCTTCTTACTTTTGTGGTTAAATATTGTTTAGTGTTAGGATTTTCCTCTGAACACTGTTTCCATTGCATCATGTAGATTTTGATATAGAGACAATAGTTTTCACCTATTTCATAGCTTATGATATTTACTGGTTTTATTGTAATTTAAAGAAATTATCTAAATTCAGTCTGTCTTTTTTTTCACATATTCATGTACAAATAGATAATTTAAAATCTGGGACAGGAATGGTGAGGCAGTGGTTAAGATCAGTAGCTACTCTTACAGAGGACCTGGGTTTGATTTCCAGCACTCACGTGGTGGTTCACAACCACCCTTCATTCCAGTAACGGGATCTGATGCCCCTTTCTGACATCGGTGGGCATCAAGAATGCATATGTACAGACAATACACTCACACTTAAAATGAATCAATCTAAAAAAAAATAAAAGATAAGAAAATATGAAAATTCCTGATGAAAAAATTTCCTTAAAAATTACATTTGCATAGCTAGGGCAGATTCAGTATTTCTTGTGATTGTTCTAATTTACTCTTTAATATTACTGATCCTTTTTATTCTTGCAAGGTTTTAGAATCTCTCCTTGGTCACTCCAGTGTCTTGAGGTGGACCAAGTGTGGCAGGGAATTGGACATCTTCTCCAGCTGTACTGTCTTATTTCTCCTTTATACATAGTCTGCATTGTTTTCCAGGACGACTCTTTTCTTATTTTAACTAATGCAGAAGGGGTGATTTTGTGCAGAATATCCATAAAAGCACTCAGTACTCTCAGAAAGTTGATTGCTATGATATGTGTTGCTTTTAATCATGTAGATTACCCACACTGCTATATATATATGTGTTTTAAGAAAATGCCTGGAGAGTTTGGCTCATGCTAAGAGAACTCTTCTGTGGAAGATCCAGGGTCCATGTCTAGTCCCCACGTGGCAGCTCACAACTCATTTGTAATTCAGTCCTAGGGGACTGACTTCCATGGGCACTCAGCATACTCATGCTTCACATATATACATATGGTCATATTCATAACCATAAAATATTGAAAAATAAAGTCTAGGAGGCATACAAATTTTTGTGAGTAACCCAGTGCCTTGGTTCACATGGGGATATAGGGTATTTTTATATTTCATGAATAGAAGTGTAGCATTTAGATTCAAGAATGTGATGGTCTTGCTATTCTGAATATTTTTCCTTATTATTATGTGTGGGCTGTGTATAGTATCATTACTTATAGGCAAGACTCACTTTTTGACTATGTCTTTTAAGTGACATGAATGTATTTTACAATAGTTAGGTTATGTTGGATGCACACCTTTTTTTGTTACTTTTCTAAATTATTGCACACATATTTTGTGACTTCATTAAAATTCTTACAATTCTTATGGATATATGGACATATTTCTTGAGTGCCAAACATTTAAATGGTTTGAAGGTTTGCTTTTACAAATAATTCTCTTGTGAACACTTTTGTACATATGTCTTTGGGCAGATTTTGGATTGTTCCTTTAGTTTTACTCTTTAGAACTTAAATGAGAAATATTAGTATATTGAATGACAGTTAAATGTACTGTCTTATGCCTTTACCTAAACCTTTGCCTGTTTATAACCTCATTAGGAAAGCATATGAGGAGTGGCATACCTTAATTTCTGAAACTGTTATTAAAGTATTAAAAGATGAAAAAGCACTGGATAACATGAAACTAAAAAAAACCTCTGCAGTTGTTATATTATGAAAGAATTTAATTATTTTCTTGTTTTCTCATTATTTATGTTTCATTAGAGAATAATTATTTAAAGAGTCATGGATTTTTTTTTGTTGATTCATGAGTTTTTTATATGCATGTATTTGTTAACAGTTTTGTTAAAATTTTTTAAAATAATTTAATCACTCAAAATTTTTGTTCATTTTTTTTTTTAGTGGAAACAGCTGCAGTTTCTATATCATCCCATTTCTTACTATACATTCACTGATGAATAAATATAGTTTTCTAAATGTCACAACTTGTTACCATTTTCTACTCTGCCAGGTATGTGAAACTGTATCTCTGCTGAAGCAACTCTGGCCAGAAGGATCTGACATCCGACGTGTCTTTTGTGTCACCTCATGCTCTCTCTTCTTGGAAATGTACCACTGCCACTTAGAAAACAGAGAGAAGAGAGCATCCGTGCAGACATCCAAAGTCAAACAGGTGTGGCTGATACACTGGGATACAGGTTGTTACACCGGGATACAAGTTATTACACTGCGATACAGGTTGTTACAACGGGATACAAGTTATTACACTGGGATGCAGGTTGTTATACTGGGATACAGGTTATTACTGCTGGGATACAGGTTGTTATACTGGGATACAGGTTGTTATGCTGGGATACAGGTTATTACACTGGGATACAGGTTGTTATACTGGGATACAGGTTATTACGCTGGGATACAGGTTGTTACTCCAGGATACAGGTTGTTACATTGGGATACAAGTTATTACACTGGGATGGATACAAGTTGTTACACCAGGATATAGCTTGTTACACTGGGATACAAGTTGTTACATCAGAATACAGGTTGTTACACTGGGTATACTATTGATTTTCACTGTTGCTTTTTTATTATTTTTACCTACCATTTTCCCCATGTGGTACTGGTATTTTCTCTTGTTTATATGAACTTCGAAAATAGGAACATCCTGAAAATTCCTGTTATTCCTGTCCAATGATCTAGAGTCTTGCATACAGGTCTTTCATGTAGGATCTATTTAACCTAAGTCACTCACAGGCAGGCAAAGGAGAAACTACCTACTATATCCTTTGGGCTTTTTCTGTGCACAATGCATGCAATGCTCAGGAAAGCTTTGCAAGATAGGCATTGTTATTTCTAGTCCACATTATAAAGAACTGACTTTAGGCTTTTGAGAGTAACAGGCCTCCAACTCAAGGTATTAAATAATAATGTAGATTGAATTCAGATTTATCTAGTGGAAAGTTCTCACTGACTTTAAAATATACTCTCACATTGTGGTGTCTTGGTCCCCTACTACCTGGGAAGCGACTACTCTGCTTAGGTGTCTTTATTGCAAAAAGGGTCAAGAATCTGGTGGCCAGTTGAGATTTAGCTATGACTAAACATTCATCTCTCCATATATGTGCTCATGGGCATATAGGTAAACACACAGGTGCACATACCATGTTGTATGTAATCTGAGTACTATGGACTCTCAGCTGAAGAATCCTATTATCTTTCTTGATTTTAGAAATGGACAGGGACATGTTTTCATTATTTGGCTTTGCAGCATCTCTTTAAATATAATTTTTAATGAAACCTTTCTACACAACTAGGCATCCCTATTTGAAATCATCCCAAAATGATGATAGTAAGTTAAACTTTTCTCTTTGGAACTTCTACCTATTAGACCCTTTCTGTCATCCAAGAGATGTTCCAGTGAAGTCTTCTTGCTCCCCCAATGAGCCATAAATGTTTGACAATAGCGATGACGTCCTTGTCCCATGTTGCTAAATACGTCTATTTATTTATCCCTGTTGTCATTCTGCAGCACACCTTTTAGATACATTGCTAGCCTGCTGACCCCATGCTGGTAGTTCATAGTATTGCCTTAGAATATGGTACGTGGATAGAAGAGACAACTTACCCCCCACCCCCAACCACCCAAGGTCCTGTGAAACTTTTCCTTTATCACCTGGTTTGTTAGCTTAAACCTGGTGTCCCCGAAATACTGAATCATGCCACACATCAACTGCTACAAAGCTAGCCTTTCTCCTTTTTCTCAAGCATGTTTAAATGCGGCCTACTTTCTGGGTACATGCTGACTCTGAAGTAGAGAACGTATGGCTGCGGAGTTTCTACATAAAGAGCTTGGTTACAGAGTCTGTACTTCTGAAAACTGAGTGTGTAGTCTCCCAGCCTGCCGTTCTCAGCTCACCAGCTTTATTTTCTTCAGAAGACAGATAATTGCTTAACCCTGAAGGACATGGAAGATTTTTGTAAGCTACATTGCCTCAGTGTGGCTTTTCTGCTCCATTTACCTCTCTCCCAGAGAGCTCGCTCGAGATTCGTCACTTCTGATTGGATTCGAGACCTCAAGACTGTCTTAAAAATGGTAAATATAATCTTCATTCTCTCATACTTCTGTTTTAATTACGTGGTACATAAAAATCACAATAATCTTTGAGGCAGATCTACACAGTGTAGTGTTAAATGCTGAGATCTTCAAAGGTCGGCTCGCTTAAATCAGCCACTTGGACTAGTTTTAGCAACTCTATTAGGTAGCAATAACAAGCATCATGGCATGTATCCAACCCCAGGAGCAGCTTCTAGAGATTTCTCTCCTCAAAATTCTTGTCAGGATCAAGGTTTTATGTCATTAACTAGGAAGTTCGTGACCAATAACACATTATGCGTTGAGAAAGAGTTGACAACATTAGTATAATGCATTAATTATTTTCCATTACAGATTGTGGGTAGAGAGTATATGGAGACCTTAGGAAAGCTGAAAGCAGAAAACTCCTTTACAGTCTTCCATGCAAATCTTGTATTAGAACCTGTTAACCCTTCAGTTTATCTTCTTCGTTTTAAATGCACAGAGTTTTCTGTTGCAAAACTGAAACATTGCATACAATAAAAACTGGTTCGAAAATGAATTTAAAGTGGGATTACAGCCATGCTGTAGTCCCAGCACTTAGGAGGCTAAGTCAGGAGGGGGCTGCAAGGTGGAGGCCTGTGTATGTTACACAGTCAGCCTCAGAACAACCCCAGCTACACAGTGAGACCTTGTCTCAAAAGAAAAAATCTTTTTCCTTCTGACTGTTCCTCCCGGTCCGCCTTCTGACTGTTCCTCATCCCATTCCTCCTCCCCCATCTCCAAGAGGATATCTCTCCCCAACCCTTCCAAACCTCCCCACTCCCTGGGGCCTCAAGTTTCTTGAGGGTTAGGTGCATCTTCTCTCACTGAGGCCAGAGCAGGTAGTCCCCTGCTGTATACATGTCGGGGTCGTGGACCAGCTCTTGAATGCTCCCTGGTTGGTGGCTCAGTGTCTTTCTTTTTCTTATGAGTTAAAGAAATATTGCCTGGCAGTGGTGGTGCACGCCTTTAATCCCAACACTCGGGAGGCAGAGGCAGGTGGATTTCTGAGTTCGAGGCCAGCCTGGTCTACAGAGTGAGTTCCAGGACAGCCAGGGCTACACAGAGAAACCCTGTCTCGAAAAAACCAAAAAACCCAAAAAACCAAAAAAAAAAAAAATCTATTGAATTCCTATTGATGGTTTCCCCCCATTGTAGTCCCAATCTCAAAACGTACATAGTTCTTCTTTTCAATGTGCCTCTGTTCTTTACTTAGGTTTCCCTCTTCACTTTTGGGCCATCAAGAGTAGGGTTGCTAAGGATATCCATATAAATTTTTCCTTTTACATTTCATATTTTCTTTCCAATATTGTATGGTATCATCTTTAATGGCTACTAGTGACATTTCTCTCTCTCTCTCTCTCTCTCTATATATATATATATATATTAGCCATGTGTGTCTTCTTTTAGGACCCTGAGCTAGTCAAGGAAAGTGTCTTATGCCCAACGGAATTAAGAAATGTGCTCTTCAACCTAGAGACAGAATGAGGAAACCACGCTTTATCATCCACATCTTACTCTTTCAGACAGTTCCATTTTATAGAGAAGGCACATTAAATAATTACCGTGAAGGAAGAACTAGAGTATTTTAGAATCTGATAATGAAAGGATCTTACCAAGTTTGCAAGGGTTTCTCTTAAGAAGTTCCATGATCCAGATACTGAAGGGTGGATAGGAGTTAGCAGCATAGAGAACAGAAACCATATTCTTAGAGAAGAAATAGTCTGTGTGATTGTTCTGAAGATACATAGCATGATCAAGGAACTGAGGTCCATCAAGTGTATCAATGACAAAAAGAACATGGAGTAGTTAATGAAGCGTGTGTGAGAGACAAGTTATGTTGCATCCAATAGGTCATCGGGCAGCTACTAAACAGTTTTAAGCATGCTAATGGCACTTTCATTTTTTAGAAAAGTGCTTTTGACTTGCAGTGTAGACCATATAGTATAGATACAAAACTGTATTTGTGGGAATTAGGGGCCTATTTGGCAATGTAACTGTTGTTGGTGTTAGAGACTAAGGAAGGGACTATAGAGCATTCTACACTTGAGTCTCTAAGTATGTTTCTTCTATAGCATTCTGAGGACTGACAGAAGCATAATGAAGGCAGCTCAACTGCATGGTGAGTGTCCCTTTCTTACTCAATGAGGGACAGCACTTGCAAAATGTACCTGTCAAAGCCCAGCATGGGAGATGTGGAGAAAATTCATGAGGTGTATTGATTTGAGTGTAAATAAAGAGATGATTAAGTTACATTATTTTTACTTGATATTGCTTGCATTACATTTACTACTGTAGCACAATGTGACTGGGTTGGAAACTGAAGGTGAGGTATAGGGCACAAGAGTGATGGTTTAGTTGGTAAAACACTTGCTTCAGAAGTCTGAGAGCTTAACTTTGATCTCCCATATAGAACCATGTAAAAATCAAATCAGGTGCAGTGACACTCACTTGTATTGCTAAGGAAAGGTAGATGGAAAGACCGCTTGTCAGCCATCTGGCCTACTTGGTCAATTTCTAGCCGAGGAGAGACCTTGTCACATACATAAAGGGAATACACCAGGAGAATGACTCCTGAAGTCATTCTGTTGCCTTCACACACCTGTGCACACCCAGACCATACCTATATTTATACAAAAGTGTCAGGATATATTGAATATCTACACTGGTGAACATTCGTAGCTGTTGTAGTTGAATTTTTAGAGTTCTGTGGGACAGTAAATACTAGACATGGTAAAGATGGCTCTATGTAGGTGCTGTAGACTCTTGAGAGGAAACACTGTCTCCTAAATCCCATAGGTAGAAATTTCTCTAGAAGTTTTGTTAGTCCCCCAGGAGGCAGCAGACGATGTGTTACTGATGAAAGGCAGGAAGTCTCCACTTCTGGGTCCTATTTTCCTCTACACACTTTATTATGAGTCATTTTAGGTTAATATATTAAATCACTGATGCCTATAATCAAAGTAAACATTGTGGCAGTAGTATTGTATTTAGGCTTTTGATATAAACTTCTTTCTCAGTTAAATTGATTGTTTTGTAATTGAAATCCGGAGCTGGTATGAATGCCATATGAGCAATACAGACTCGAATGGATGCCTTCTATGTACAACTGGTATTTGTGAAGAATTTTTGATATATATTTTTTTAATACACAGAGAAGTGCTTTAGGTCAAAAAACATTATAAGAATCTTTAAACGTTTGACAGTGTTCTAAGATGACCGGGAAGGTTGTACCTGATCATAAATAGCAGCTTCCTTTTCTTTCTCACGACGAGGAGCATTAAATTGCTTATTTTATTCTTTTAAATTCACTTTATGTCCCGATCATAGCTCCTCTTCTTCCTCTCTTCCCAGTCCCACCCTTACAAATCCCTTCCCCCATTGCCTCTTCTCCTTCTCCCCAGAGATGGGGAACCCCTCTTGGGTACCACCCCACTCCGAGGCATCTAGTCCAAGCATGTCTAAACACATCCTCTCTCAAAAGGCCAAAGCAGGGGGTCCAGGTCGGGAGGGAAGGATCCAATGCAGGGAACAGAGACGGAGAGAGCCTCCATTCTACTTGTTAGGGCACCACGTAACACTGAGCTGCACATTTGCTACAAATGTATAAGGGGTTTAGGTCCAACTCCTGCATGCTCCCCGTTTCTGAGCCCCATGGTCCCAGGTTAGTTGATTCTGTGGGTATTCTTGTGGTGTCCTTCACCCCTCCGAATCGCTCACGTCTATCCCCCACTCTTCCAAAGACTCCAGGGCTCTGCCTGATCTTTGGCTGTAGGTCTATGCATCTGCTTCCATCAGCTGCATGAAGCCTCTCAGGAGGCAATTAGGCCAGGTTCCTGTCTGTAAGCATAGCAGAGTGTCATTAATGTGTCAGGGTTAGCTCTCTCACATGGAATGGATCTCAATTACGTTTTAATCAAAGGGAGAGTGGGTGAGGAGGCTTTCTTTCATTTTGACTCTGTAAGCCATATCACTAAAGAAGACTCGTCTACCGTTCCCAGAAGGAAGTGGTCTTTGTGCCGACATTCTGTCTGTGTTAAAATGGAGCATCACTGCAAAAACTTAAGTCGGGTGAATAACCATCAGCGTCGGTAGACCTTGGCAGCCCAACTCTTGACAGCCCAAAAGTGAACAAGGAAGCCTAAGTAAAGAGGCACACTGAGAAGGAAAAGAATTTTTCTTTTGAGACAATGTCTCACTGTGTAGCTGGGGTTGTTCTGAGACTGACTGTGTAACATACATGGCCCCCTGTCTTGCAGCCCCCTCCTGACTTAGCCTCCTAAGTGCTGGGACTACAGCACAGTCACAGCCGCTTTAAATTTGTTTTTGAATCAGTTGTTATTGTATGCAGTGCTTCAAGTTTTAAGGAACAAACCATAATCCTTATTCAGCTTAAATGGGTTTACATGGCTAATGACAATCAAGGCAGCCCTTCCATTTGCCTTTCCTTAGGATTAGAGAGGTAAATGGAGTCACTGGATACTACTGTGGGCATAAAAGTAGTCAATAACTTTGCTTTACTTTTGGATTTTCAGAAAAAGTGGTGCGAGTATTTCATCCTAAGTAATGTGGATATGTTTGAATCTTGGAGCCTGAATTTACTTCACCTTTCTGACTTAAGTGATGAACCTTTGTTGAGGAATATTGCTTTTTACTATGAAAATGAAAATGAAAAAGGTATCAATGAACCATATAATAAATATCACCGTCCTTTAGAGAGAAAACTCATAAAGGATTTAAAGCTTCAAAGCCATGTTTTTTTTTAAAAATTTATTTATTTACTTTATAGTTCAATATCAACCCTCCCCTCCCCCCATTATCCCCTCATGAAGATCCTTCCCCCATTCATCCCTCCCCTTCTCTGAGAAGTGGGAGGCCCCCTCTGGGAATTACCACTACCCCCCACTGTGTAGCTACATCCTCTCCCACTGAGGCCAGACAAGGTGGCCCAGTTAGAGGAACAGGATCCACGGCAGGCAACAGATTCAGGGATCATACTGCAACAGTGTTTGGATGACCATGAAGACCAAGGTGTATATCTGCTCTATATAAGTGGGGAGGGTTGGGGTGGGGTAAGATGGGGTGGGGGTTAGATCCAGCCCATGCTGGTGCTGTGCTTGCTCTTTGGTGATTCAATCTCTGGGAGCCACCAAGGGTCCAGGTTAGTTGACTCTGTTGGTCTTCCTGTGGAATCTGTTCTCTCTGAGTCCCTCAATCCTTCCCCCAATTCTTCATAAAACTTCTGAGCTCCACTGAATGTTTGGCTGTGGGTCTCTGTCAAACCATTTCTTAAAAGTCTGTTGTATAAATAGTAATTATTTTCCAGTTTCCCAGCCTTTGTCTGCTTAAAATTTTTATTTAGTGGTAATCAGAATGAATATAGTAATTCAAATAGTTTTCAACTTAATATTATTCTATAAGTATTTTTGTTAAAAGCATGTGTTTATGTGTTTGACATTTTATAACAGTTCATTTTTACACATGGTGTGTAATTTTTATTATAAAATTACTCTCATTAACAAAAGCATTTTACTATTATTAGATATTTAGAGATTTTTAAGTCTTTCCAAGAGATAAGAGATAATCCCTACACTTTCTTTGTGTAAGTTTTTTTTTGTTAGAATTTTTTTTGTGTTTTTATAGTCAATGGAAAATGAAACACATTTTGAGAAAATAGTACTTGAGTGTCATTGAAATGTCTTTTACATCAAGGCTTGGTTCCTTCATATTGTTCCATGGTTATGCTTTGGAATAAATTAGCTACTTATAAACTAATGATTCTTTGCTAATTTTTATTTTAGTTTTGTTTAGTGTTACTGGGTACAAGGTTATGTGCTATATAATATTTTTATTATCTTAAAAATAATTGAATATTTACTGTTAGTTTTTATTAGTTAAGACATTTTTTAATATTAAGGTGTCAAACAGAAAAGCATGATAGGTTTTAAGATGTATCAGGGATATTGTCTGCAGAGTGACCATTTTCATTTAGAGTCAGTCTGAGGCCTACTGAAAATTCCACTGTTTACCTCATATTTCGGAGCGTGGTGACTAGAGTGAAGATGTGTGTGTGTGTGTGTGTGTGTGTGTGTGTGTGTGTGTGTGTGTGTGTGTGTTTCTAGGCATGAGTCAATGCTTCTTAATACTGAGTATTTTTAATTATGTTACAGGCCTGGATTTGAATGTAGGAGACACCATCATGAAAGAGTATGTCAGTCTCTGGGACACTGTATCAGAGTTGGTCAGAAAGTTTGATGTGGGAAAACCAATTCCTTTGAGAACAACAAAAGTTCACTTTCTTGAAAAGACCCCGTCACCAATCAAAGGTAATTTAAGAATGTAAAAGCTCCGAGTAGAAATCATTTTCTAAGATGTATGTGTTTTAAACAGTGGCCATGCTCATGTGGCGGTGTGCACTTTGACTCATATTGAAAACTTATATGGTCTTTTTGTAAATAAGTTTGCCAATTTAAAAATAAAAAACAGATCTGAGTGAATTCTGTTTCTGGCAATGCAACCTCTGTCAACTGAAAATTTTCTTTGTGTAATAATGGTGGATGGAAGACACTCAGATTCTCTTATGTACTGATGGGAAAAGCCCGCAAGGTAACTCTGGGGAAGCTGAGGACCGCATAAGCCAGTTTAGAGTCTAGCGTGGCTCCATACTCAGCATCTGCCTTATATAGTAACAAAAACATCTTGTAGATGTGTGTCGGAGGGGAAGAAAGAGAGTCCAAAGAATAAAATGAAGCCAGCAATGCCTTTAGAAAGCTTTTGTCCAAATCACTGTAAGCCACAGATATAAAGTTGTCTTTCCTGGGAGCAGGCACAGGAGCCAAGGCCAGAGCCAGGTGGTGGTGGAACTCAGTCTTCACACAGCCCAAGCCGATAAGAACATAAGTCAAATGTTAACTCCTGCTAGACCAGCCTATAATGAGCAGAGGTAAAAAAGAGTTACACTGGGTCTGGAGCATAATAAATTACTCTTGAGGTTTCTACTTTGGATTGTGTTGGGAATCTTGGGATGGAGTACACACTAGTTTGGAAGTATCTTCTGTGAGGACCAAGGGAGCTAGGGTATGCTCCAGTTCCTATTATGACTCGGGCTGAGGGCTATTCTCTTGCTTCCGGCTTGATCTTTGTGGATGATAAGGAGAAAAGATGTCTGGGCAAACCCAGGAACAGAGAGCATCAGGAGAAGTATGAACCATATGTTAAATAAAGAGTATTCATTAGTCCATTATAACAGCCATAAAATGCTTCTGATCTATCTATCTATCTATCTATCTATCTATCTATCTATCTATCTATCATCTATACATCTTTTTTTTTTCATCTATCTATCATCTATTGATCTATCATCTATCTATCTGTCTGCCTGTCTGCCTGCCTGTCTGTCTTATCATTTTTGTCATCTACCTGTTATTGCTCATGCTTGTTTATAAACCAAAAGGAAGTTCCCAGGGGGTACTGTAATAATATCACTCACATAATCTTTGTTTTTCTCTCTTTTCAATTTCATTTTTTGACACTGTATATTTGATCTCTCAAATTGGTATCTTTAGGTTTCTTATCTCTTAGTAGACAATGATGAAAGGATTAAACATTTGAAAGTAAGTGCCACAGGAATTATCTATCTACTATTTATCTCTCTATCATCTATTAATAATCTGTCATCTTCACCATCATCATGTATCTGGACTTATATCTATCATCTATCTAGCCACCCAGCTGCCCACTTATTTAATCTACTGGCCTATTTACTTAGATTTATTTATTTATTTATTTTCTTCTATGTTCCAAAAGACTCAGTGTGGGAAATAGCTTTATGTGCAGGATTGGAATTAGAATATAAAATATAAACAAAGTAAATATGAAATGTTTTTAAATGTGAAAATTTGGAAAACAGTTATTGTCTTCCTGTCTGAAAAGTTCATGTTTAAATTGATGACAATTTTTTCATTTACAGAAAGTTCTCAGGAGATGATGCCAAATTTAGGTTTTATTCCAATGTCATGTAATTTAGTTGATGAATTTACTGGAGACATTTTGAAAGACTTGCCTTTCCTAAAGAGGTAAGGCCTGAATATGTTTTAATAAATACCTGTTTGGAATGGATAAGTTACTTATTAGGTTCTTTGAGAAAACTTTTCCTAAATAAACTCCAGAAACATGGCACATTTAGGACAGTAGATTATATATGCAACATATTGTCTGTTGATCTTCTTTATGACATCTGTATGATTCTAATTGGAGAACAAAGCACCTCACCATTATGATAAATTATTGAAACAAGGAATGTTTGAGAGTGTTGGAGACAGGAGGAGGTCCTGGTTTCTGAAACTTCTAATAAAATGTTCGTTGGATTCTACCACACATGTTGTATCCCAGGGAGAAGAAAAGGAATTATAGTTTTCAAAGTTTTACAAGGTATTGGATTTGGAGGCATGAAATTTGAAATACGCTTTTCTTTTTGTCTTACAGTGATGACCCCATTGTTACGTCACTGGTGAAGCATAAGGAATTTGATGAGCTTGTGCACTGGCATTCCCACAGACCTCTCAGTGATGATTATGACAGGACAAGAGACAATTTTGATGGTGAGCTTGCTGATTCAGCCGAAAGAATTTAAATCTACTTCACTCTGTCCTTTTTTTCAAAGGGAATCACATTATGAATACAAATGAAAAGTTTTGAGGAAGAACAGTCATTAAGACATTCAGATGTACAACAGGGAGAATGTTAACAGGGAATTATCAGTTTGTTTCCTGGTAGTTGGTTATTCACACGGAGCTTGTAGGTATCTTAGGGAGAGGAATGTATAGGTGATCTTTGTCTCATGAGCTTGTCACTGTGTTAAGAAAAGATGGTTTGTAGCTTAAGGAATCTGAATGTTCTTTGAAGTCTAATATATGGATAAGGGCTTTATATTTTCCTACACAGTATTTCAAGGAACCAGAATATCTTAGATGGTCTTCTTCTTGATTCTGCCTTCTTTAGCTTATTCACAGGGTATACACTGGGAATGCTTACGGTCTGTATTAAAAAATAAAAATGAAATAAAAATCAATCACTCATAGAGCCCTACTCATTACTGCTGAACTATTGGATATTGATGGATTTTGGAGGAAAATAGTCATTATCTTCAGTTGTGTGCCATTGATAGTTGTTCAAATCCACAGACAAACCAATAGCCATGATTAAAATGAATGGGTCATGAATCAAAACAAAAAGACATGAGTTTGGAAAAGAGACTTCTAAGAAGATAGGAGAGATGACAGAGTAAAAAGAATATAAGAGAATAGGAGTAAGTGCGGTGGTTTGAATATGCTTGGCCCAGGGAGTGGCACTATTAAGAGGTATGTCCTTGTTGGAGAGTAAGTGTGGTCTTCTCAGAGGAAGTGTGTCACTTTGGGGCTGGGGTTTGAGACACTTCCCTAGCTGCCTGCAAGTCAGTCTTCTCCTGGATGCAGTCAAAATAAGATGTTGAACCCTTAGCTCCTTCTCCAGTGCCGTGCCTGCCTGGATGCTGCCATGCTTCCTGCCTTGGTGATGATGGACTGAATCTCTAAACCTGTAGGCAAGCCCTAATAAAATGTTGTCCTTTATCAGAGTTGCCTTGGTCAGGGTGTCTGTTCACAGCAATGGAAACCCTAACAAAGACAGAAGTTGATACCAGGAGTGGGGTATGACTCTGATAGGCCTGACCATTTTTTGTTTGGAGACATGTGGATTTTGAGACTTTAGATTTGGAAAGCCATGGAATGCTTTAAGTGAGACTTAATGGGCCATCCTAGTAGGAATATGGAAGACACTGGTGCTCAGGGTGATTTGAACTCTGGAGTTCATTCTTATGATATTTTGGTGAAGAATGTTGCTGCTTTTGCCCTTATCTGAAGAGTCTGTCTGAGGCTAAGGTGAAGAGTCTCAGATTAATCACATGGACAAAGGATGTCTCACAAGTGCCCAGAATAGAATTTGTCTTCTGGTTTACTCTCATGAAAAGTATTTTGATCAAGCATAGCAAGGTTAAAAAGAAAAAGTAAAAAATGTATGGTTCAAGTAATAAAGGGGAACCAGGAAGTGAAATTGAGCTGAATCTCAAATTCAAAGAGATAAACAGATTAAGGGAGTGATGATCTCAGTGCAAGATCCCACCCAGCAAAGCTTATTGTTTGTGTTTGCAGTTGAACAAGGAATAGTTATGTCATGTCAGGTGTTATTATCTGGTTATTGTTTTTATTTGGAATGAACTACAATCCAGAAATGAAGGGCACACTCATGATCCAGATCTTAAGGCTAGAAGACACAGTCTTTTGATCCAGATCTTGAGAAATAGTGGCCATGAAATGCCAGGGACCAGTCTCAGCATTGAGAGGAGTTCTGAGAGAAGGGGTGTCTGGGAGCAGCAGAAAGAATGACTGGAAGTCAAATTGTGAGTCCAAGCTGGCAACCAAGGTTCTGCTGAGATGGCTTTACAGACCTCTCACCATGCGTGTGTGTGTGTGTGTGTGTGTGTGTGTGTGTGTGTGTGTGTGTGTGTGTGTTCTGCTCTCTTCTAGACAGCTTTTTTTTTTCTGCTATTATAAAGACTCTCTGGTTGAGATAGTTGTCTCTGCTAGAAAAATTCTAAAACTATCTGGATAGTTCATGGATTTTCTGACCAAAGTCAGAAAAGCTGCTATAAAAAGTTATTGGATCTTCTGACCAAGTCAGAAATCTTGTTAAGAAAAAATTCTTGAAGAGCTGTTTTGCTCTCCAGAGATCTCCAGACAGCTCAGCTCTTGCTAGAGAAAAATTCTAAAGAACTGCTATCACTTTCTACTAGCTCATCATATGCAGAAAGCCCAGTTTTTTATTAATATATCAATTCAGTTATTTATTCCAGGATCCCTTTTAATTAGTCTGTGAATCAGCATCCTGTGACCCCAGCCCTTTGATTCTTAGGAAACAGCAAGCACACATTCTCTTTTAGTATTGCAAAAGAATTCAGAGATCTTCCTGTCTCTGTTAAGAACAGAGGATAAACTAGCTGGCTGGGACCCTATCCTGAAATTACCATTTCTACCATACCTGGGCCTAACCTTGCTGTGTCCCAGGCTGACCTTGAACTCAAAAAATCTGTCTGCTTTGTATCTTCCTGCCTTTGTTTCTTTCTGGCAAGCTGGCTTATTAATGCAGCTGCCTTTTTTCCTTTAGATTTGTGAAACCCCTCATATAATTCATATTTCATCCTTATATTTTTTTGCATAGTTGAGAAATTATATATTTTCAAACTCATGTGTGTATCCAGAACTCTTTCCCATAGCCTTAAGGACTGTCCTGAAGGTTCTGGTATTTTCTATTTTGCTGAGACATTAGCCACACCTTTGACTCCTGAATTAGTGCTGTCTCTGATTATTGTGGAGTCATTAATATTAACAGAGAAGACGTTCCTCAGAGGAATGTGAAAATATGTGCATGATAAGCTATCACCAGGGCCTTGTCCTGGGGGCAGGAACCATGTCACACTGTCCCCATGTGGGCTTCGCAGGGCTCAGCAATGAAAAGCTTAGGCCCAGTCATGGTAGTACACACCTTTAATCTCAGGAGACAAAGGCAAGCCAGATCTCTGAGTTCAAGACCAGCCTGGGATAGAGCGAGTTCTAGGTGAAGAAAAGTTTAATCCAGGCTTAGTGAATCTCACCTTTAATCTCAGCATTCAGGAGACAGTGCCATGGAGATCTCTGAGTTCAAGGTCAATTTACAGATCAAGTTCCAGGTCAGCTAAGCTTAGGCAGTAAAGGAGTTGGAAAAGAAAGCTGTAAAAGAAGGGAGCCATGTTCCAGCTCCAAAAAGCAGCAGAACTCTGCAGTTTTGGCCATGTGGCTCTGGCTTTAGAGTCAAGAACAGAAGGGACAACTGGGAGAGTTGATGCTGGTTAGCTGGAGCTAAGAAATTAGTGGTGATTAAGAAGAGACCAGCATCCATCACTGAAGTAAAATCTTCTGTGTAGTGTTTTCTGAGAGCACAAAGAAGTTATGTTCCAGAGATTGCCAAGGTTATACTGGTGCTGCAGCTGATCTTAGTAATGTGCAAAAATCACCCAGGTGACACTGGTTTTGAAGGCATGAAGGGGTCATGGAGAGCACCTGAGGCTTGGGACTACGAGAGGCCAGGAGAGGCCACTGGTAAAGGTGCAGCCTCAGTTTCAGTTGTTGCCCAGGACTGAAGGGGTCATGCAAAGAAGTTGAGGCTTGGCACCATGAAGGGAGCCTATGAGAGGCTGTTGGTGAAGCTTAGTTGCAGTTGAAGACCCCAACATTTTGGAGATGTTAGTACCATGGGATGATCACCAAGAACAGCAGCGGCACTGGAGTGGATCAACCTGAACTTAGAGTGCCACAGAGGGCAGAGCTGGAGAAGTGATGTCAGCCCCTTGGAGAAGCCTTGAAGATCATGTGTAGATCCCAGACATTGGAACAAGAACACGTAAAGCTGAAGAACATGAAGATGCACAGTTTGGAGTTTGCCCTGCTGTTTTGAGGTCTTGCTTTGGTCCATCCAGTATTTCCTCACTATGATGTTTTGGAATTGTCGTGTATATCCTGGGAATCACAGTAAGCAATTAGAAGAAGAGCTTTTGAACTTTGGACTTTGAACATTGTTGAGACTGTTACAGACTATGGGACTTTTGAAGTTGGACTAAATGTATCTTGCATTATGCTATGGCCATGTGTGGCGCCCACAGACTCATGTGTTTAAACAAGCCTATGGGTGCCAGGGTGTAGAATGTGGTAGTTTGAATAAGACCCAGGGGCTAGCACTATTAGGAGTATAGCCTTGTTGGAGGAAGCGTATTACATTTGGGATGGGCTTTGAGATGTTTCTTCTTGCTGCCTGGAAGTCAGTATTCTGCTAGCAGCCTTCAGATGAAGCTGTAGAACTCTCAGCTCCTCCTGCACCATGCCTGCCTGGATGCTGCCATACTCCCACCTTGATGATAATGGACTGAACCTCTGAACCTGTAAGCCAGCCCCAATTAAATGTTGTCCTTATAAGACTTGCCTTGGTCATGGTGTCTCTTCAAAGCAATGGAAACCCTAACTAAGACAGTAAGTAATTAGAATACATAATATACATATATGAATTGTCAAAACACACATTTGATCAATAAAATTAAAACAACATTCTTGGTATTTCTTTTGGAAGTACGCTATGAAAAATTGTCTTGGGAGTGTTAGAGCTTCTGGGAGTTGTTGACCAATGGTAGAGCCCTTAACCTGTGTGCATAGAATACTAGGTTTAATTCCATAGACAAAAAGAAAAAGTTTAAAAATTTTTCACTTTTGTAGATATGTTAAAAGTTATTCTATGGGTGAGATTGCCTAATTTAAGATACCTTCCCTGACCAAACTGATTATATAAAATGACTGTTCTATAATAGAAAGAATACTGTCTGTGTATAGAATGATGTGAAGGTTTAGAGAGATGCTATTAAGAAATCATAGAAATATTATAAATTTTTTTCTTTCAGACAAAAGAAATCCCTATTATCTTAAAAATTTGCAGAAGTATCATGTTTTTCAACGATTTTATGGGAGGTCATTAGAATCAGTCACTTCAAAGATCATCACAACTCAAGCTCCTCAACCAAAGAAGGATTGTGTTAAGTCCAAGAGCACAAAGGCACGTGTATGTTTCTGTAATTTTATTATTATAGAAAGCTCCTTTTGCTATTTCTTATTGAATTATTATTTACTCATCCCATGGATGGCTTCTTTCCATAGATGTCTTCCTTTCTTACATATATGGGTGTAGTGGTTTGAATGCAATGTCTCCTACAGTCTCAGTATTTGAACGTGTGGCTCTCAGTTGGCAGCACTGTTGGACAGGCTCAGGAGGCAGTCCTTGCTGGAGAAAGCATGTCCCTGGAGACTGGCTTTGAGCTTTTATAGATTTTCCCCTTTGAGTTGGCTCTCTGCTTGCAGTTTAAGATGTAAACTTTCAGCTTCTAGCTCCAGATGCCCTGCTTCTGCACTGCCATCATGATATAGAAAAGTAACAAACACAAAAAATAATCATATTTATTATCATACCTGCTTAGAAAGTCTAACACGTATAGAAATTATTATATGTGATCCTCTCTATATAATGATATATCCATATTTAGAGAAGCAAATAGAGTGTTAGACAACTAAAAGCTTGGTTCAACTTTTGCCATAACATTAAGATATGGTTTATTAGCTAATAAGAATCAGAATGTTTTTCATAAATGTAGCAAAAATAAACATGAAACACATAGGTTTCTTTGCTTGACTTAGATACATTTTCTGTACCTTTTCCAAAGTATTTAAATAATTACTACACTGATCATGTTTTTCAGGTACAAAGTTAAAGCTGTTATTTCTTTTTCCTATACAGGTTATATCCCCTTCATTTTACCACTCACCTTACTGTTACCATTTTCTATCAATTTGTATCCAAAGGCCCTAATTGAACATAAAATACAGGGGATGAAATGTCAATTTATTTCTACACTAATATACTAATATCATGTTTGAAAGTTATATGTTAGTATTTATGATCATATTACCATGCAAGTATAGATTATTTTGTTAAAACTGGACTTACTAATTTGATGACTTTAGATGAAAGTCATACTTTAAAAATTAAACTCATTAGCCTTTAGTGGGCTCCAAAGCTTAGAAGGCACTTATTTCATGGGGACTGTTTTAGTACCAGTTGTTTTAATCTGTTGTAGAGAGCAACAACTTAGCATATCCAGTGGGAGAAGAATTGTGATAGGTGAACCTTGTCAAAGGCAGTTAGTGTGGCAAAGTCATCAGAAGTGAAGCCTGGGAAGGGCTCTCACAAAGAACACAGAAAGATTTTTAAACTTTTATTTCTGCAGGCTTATGTTTTGGAGAAAACCAACAACAAATGCCATTTCTTTGCCAGGTATGAAACTAATAGACAGGCAGGGAGTTCAAGAGTCACAGCTCTCAAGGGGATTAACAACATATAATAGTTAAAATAAACACACGACATTGCAGGGTGCCTCACGTTAATGCCAGGAGGAGTCCTCTCTCTTTGAACTGCTTCACAGATCCACTGAGGAATGGCGACTGGCTCATTCCCCACTCCCACTCCCCTCTCCCTGCTCAAAAGCAAGTCTAATAAGTTCCTACTTGCCATCACTGCCTCTTTCTCATGGTCAGAACCTTTTCAGTTTCATACCCAAATCAATGAATCCTTTCCCTGTTCATTTGGGAACAAGAGGAGGAAGAGGAGGAGGAGGAGGAGGAGGAGGAGGAGGAGGAAAGAAGAGTCTTATTTTCCTTCTGCTCCTCCTCCTCTTCTTCCTCCTCTTCCTGCTCTCTCTGGTTGTCTCCCTCTGTGTTATAAAGTAATAAACAAGCAAATTCTCCCACCATACAGCAAAAGTAGACTGAAAAGTCTTAAGTTTCACTATTCCCAATCTTAAAAATTAAATGAGTCATCAAAGATATTCCACACCATTAGTACTTTATAGATGTCCTCTGTGACCAACAGGGTAACGAGTCTTCACATCTGAGACAAAGGGAGATCTGTGCTTGACAATATTCTAAGGCTCCCCATTGTTTTCTGTAGAAAAACTATGGCAAATGGACCAGTAGGGAACACTTACTTGCAAGTTTAAGTGATGGGAAACCTCAATTATTATTGATTGAAATTAAGTAGTTTGAGAAGGTGATAGCTAAATGTGACATGATTATAGGTGCATGTTTAGCTATTATTCCTATGACTAACTTGAATAATTGAGTTTTTGTCAGAATTCTTTTGCTAACATAATTCTCTAATTTGTCTTTCTGTTTTTTTTTTTTTTTTTTTTTTTTTTGGTTTTTCGAGACAGGGTTTCTCTGTGTAGCCCTGGCTGTCCTGGAACTCACTCTGTAGACCAGGCTGGCCTCAAACTCAGAAATCCACCTGCCTCTGCCTCCCAAGTGCTGGGATTAAAGGCATGCACCACCACAGCCCGGCCTAATTTGTCTTTCAAAAATTATTTTATTTATCATTTCTGTGTGTTTGTATGATGAATGTGGGGGGGTGCCATGGTATGTATATGGAGTTCAGTGGGAGGGGATGCTAGCATGTATATGTGAAAGTCAATGACGAGATGGTCATGGTGTGTATGCGGAAGTCAATGGGGAGATGCTAAGGTGTGTGTGTGAAAGTCCCAGAATATCCTAGAGAGAATTGGAATGATCACTGTATAGAGACATGAGGGAATCTTTGCAAAGTCTCTTTGGTTTTATTACATTTACTCTTTTATCTTTAACACTGCCTAGACATTTAAGAAATTATCTATAGCAAGTCTTTATATTCACTGAGTTGAATTATTAAGTTTTCAATCAACAGCATTTTAATTAAAAAAACATATTTTTATGATTATTCAAGTATAGGATGATGGTCAAAATCATCAGTGTATACTTAAAATAGCACTTAATTCAAGAAATGTCTGTCAAAATATCATTTAATTCAAGAAATGTCTGTCTGGAATTGTTCTATCTCAACATGAGATGTGTTTCTTCCCATTTGGGCAGGAGACCAAGGCTGAAATAATTATAAGGGAGAATAAGAAGAGGTTAATTGCCGAGGAAGAACAAAAAGAAGAGCAAAGATGGAATGCCATGTCATTTTCTATTGAGGAGGAGATGAGAAAGAATTTAAACTCTGGGATGAAGAAACTGGAAGAGTTCTTGAAATCATGTAAAAGTACCTCTGTAAAAGCTCAGGTTGAAAGAGTTGGGTTACAGGCTTGCTTGAAAGCCTGGAAGGAACACTGCCGAACTGAAGGTATGTGGTCTATAATTCTCTTGGCTTACTTTGAACGAGGGAGTTCCTAGAGAGGCAATGATGGTGTTTTGTCACTCATTAACTAGAAATCTGTATAGTAAGATGTACAAAGGATTATTGCCTCTGTTTGTAATCAATCAACAATGAAATCTCAGTGAGGTGGCCAACAGCAAAGACATAGAGCGTTCCTAAGCACGATTAACAATAGGTTTAAACTAACTGCTGCCTGGGTAGAGGGCATTGTTAACAGATCCAACAGCAGTCAGGCACAGAGGGAAGAACCCACTACTCAGTTTTGAGTTCTGAAGCTTAAACATTTTCTTTCTGGATAGGTTGGTGTGTATGTTTCCCTACTTACTTAGGTTCCCCTTGGTTCCTGTGATAAAATACTTTGATAAACTTATCCTGTCTACCAGCTCAAGGGTATAGGGCTCATCATTAGGTGGCATATATCAAAGTAGTGGGAATTTGAATCACTGGTCACATCATATTCACAATAGAAAGGCAGAGAGAGATGGATAAATGCATGCTTACTTCAGTTCCAATTTTATATAGCCCAAGATTCCTGCAGAAGGCATGGGTTCCACCCATAGTTAGGTTGGAGTTTCCTGGGTCAATTAGTTTAATAAAGATAATCTCTTACAAGCATGCTCAGAGGTCCATCTTCCAGTTGATTCTAGATTCTGTAAGATTTACTGTCAACACCAACCATACAGACTTCAACACTGATTACCCCTACTATACCGACTTCTTACAAGGTCAGTGAGGATTCCATGTATGGTCTTTTACAATTTTTATGGACAGAAGCAGGAAAAACACAGAAAGAAGATAAGATAAAGTAGAACTGAGTGTAAACTGTTTAGAGGTGTGTGATTTACCTTAGCATATATTTATCTTTCTCTCCAACCAAGACACTGAACCAGGATTTGCAGTTAGATGCCATCGACAGAGATCAGAATGTAGAGTGGCTTAAATAATATAATGCTGTATTTCATTTAAAGGTCACCTGTAGGTGCTGTGAATTTAAAGAAAAGTTCCTTCTGGGATTTCCAGGTTCTTCTGTCCAGTAACAAGAAATTGGGCAGGACCCATGGTTATTGGTAGAAGCAGAGACAGGCTGATAAGGAACAAAATGCTTCCAGGAGATGTCAGAAATTCAGTGTTCTTGTTCCCATCCCAGAGTTGTGACCGTTTATAAGTCATTTAGTTCCTGCTTACTCTCCATATGCACACTGAAGTTTTTATTTATGTGTGGTGTGTGCATGCATGCAGTGTCCACAGAGGCATAAGAAGGCATCAGATTCCCTGAAGGTGGAGCTTCAGGTCATTGTGAGGCGTCTGACATTGCTGCTGGGAATCCCTCTCTGTGAGATAGGCAGCTGCTCTTCCTGTGGAGCCATCTCTCCTGCTCCCTAGCTCTCCTTAAGTGTACTTTCCTGGCCACCAAAATCTTTTCCTCAAGATATCATTAGTCAGAACTTAGTTATAGACCACTTTAACCACAAGGGGTACCAGTAAACATACTTTCCCCAGGTATGTAGAATTAGCAATAGCACAGAGACATAGTAAGGAATCTTTGGAACTACATGGTAGATAGAGAAGCTTAAGAGTAGTAACTGGCACAGATATCCTTGTCCGTATTTTTCATACAACCAAATTTTATTAATCTTCCACATTCGGTTCATGAGATGTGTTTCCATAAATGCTTCCTCGGGAATCTGACTCCTAACACCTGTAATTTCTAATGCTTGGTGTGAGCCAATCACACATCATATATCTGTAAGTGAACCGGGTGCGCGTGGAGGGTACGACCTCTATTACCTTTGCTTGCTTGACTCTTGTATAGCAGCTTTCAGTATGGGATTGGTAATACTTGTTAAGTAGGTGAGAGTGTACACCAACTAGAAGAAGAGCAGAGCCAGGACAGATGTGGCGAGGATGAAAGGGTTAGCAGAGGGGAGAAACAAACAGTGTGTACAACGCTAGAGAAGTGGACAGGCTTTCGGGGTCTGATATGATAGCTGGATGGCACTGAATGAAGGGGTCCAGGGCTTATATCTGGGATGGCTGGCAGATTACGGTATGGCTAAATGAATGTTGCTAAGATATTTAAAAATCATGCAGATACTTTTCTCGAACAGAGGAGGCATGGTATTATGAAACAAAGAAAAGATGTATAATTCACTATGATGTTCTATACACATCACATTTTAATCATATTTTAACTTTGAACTGTAATATTTTTATCTAGTCCTTTCTATTCTAAAATATCTATTGATGCTGAGTAAGAGAGCGAGTGTCATTAAGTGTAGAAGACTGCTAAGCTTGATGGTTGAACCCCGTTAATTAACATGTGTTATTTTGATGGCTTTTATAACAATTTTATTATTTATATTTTGTACCAAGGTGAAACCACGAAAGACTTAAGCATAGCTGTCAATATGATGAAGAGAATCCAGTCCTTGTTGGACAAGCACTCTGAACTTCTGCGAGAAGCAGATCAGAAACTCATAGCCAGATGTCTTATGTATTTAGGGTTTTATGAGCTTGCAGAGTCTCTATATCCAACTCAGGTAACATTTTGTGATAGCTTCATTTTTACTGAACTGTTATCTGCTATATACAAAGCTGCCAAGGACCAACCTTGTCTTGGGGAGGCGTTCTGAGAGAAGGGGTGTATGGGAGTGGAGAACACAAAAGACTTTAAGTCTAAGTCAAATCGTGGGTCCAAGCTGGCGGCCTGTGTTCTGCTGGAGATGACTCCCTAGACAGCCGCGGTAGATAGCTCTTGGCTCTGTAGTGTGCTCGAGATAGCTTTTCAGACTAGTCTCTCTGAGCTCTGCTCTGCTCTAGACAGCTTTTTCTTGCTATTCAAAAAACAAACAAACAAACAAACAAACAAACAAACAAACAAAAACTCTCTGCTTGAGAAGGCTAGCTTTCTGCTAGTAAAAACGCTAAATGCTCTGTGGATAACTCATGGGTTTTCTGACCAAAGTCAGAAAAATTTCTAAAAGAGCTGTGTTTTCCCTTCAGACAGATAGCCTCCTCTGGATAGCTTCTTACAAATGTTCTCAAAGAACTATGTTTGATCCCTAAGTAATTCTTGGGATTTTCGACCCAGGTGGAAAATTGTATTAGAAAAAATTCTAAAAGAGCTATGGAAAATTCTAAACGAGCTATACATGCTCTCCATGGATTTTCCAACTAAAATCAGAAATCCTGTTAGAAAAAATTCTCGAAGAGCTGTGTTTGCTCTCCAGAGATCTCCAGAGAGCTGAGCTCTTGCTAGAGAAAATTTCTAAAAAGGAACTGCTATGGCTTTCTGCTAGCTCATCTCATGCAGACCCAAAGTCCAGCCTTTTATTTTATTATCAGCTCAGTCATGTACTCAAGGTTTCCTTTTGAGCATCCCATGAATCAGCATTCCTTGATTTTAGCCCCTTGATTCTCAGAAAGAGACAGCAAGCACAGGCACAGACAATAAGACAGCTGTGTGGGAGGACTCTACCCTGATATTATCTTTTCTACTGCAGCTGAGCCTGGACCTAAATTCCTTCTGTCCCAGGCTGATCTGAACTCAGGAATCTGTCTGCCTTTGCAAGCATAAACAAAACAAACAAACAAACAAAACCTTAGCTGCGTGGTATCTTGCCTTGAGATCACCACTCCTTAAATCTCTTTATCTCCTTCCTTAGTATCTTTCTGACAGTGGGCTGATAGTGCAGCTGCCCTGTTCCTTTAACTCTATGAAGCTCCTCATTTAATTCATACTGCATCCTTACTGTTGGTCCTGATTTAGGAGAGGGAACCATGTCATTCCACCCCTACCAAGGCCATACTGGATAGGGCACAAAGCTTCCTTCAAATACAGTCATCTCTTTTAGGTTTATTTTTAATAGAAAATGGCATCTTAGTTAATCCAACTGCCAAAAGTTGAATTAATCAAGTATTAGAAATATTCTATATAATTTGACTATGCACACTAAATGTCAGATGATTTATGCAGACTTTAAAAATTAACCCTTTACTTAATTTTAGCAAAATGACTCAAATCTATAATGGTTGTTTACTTACTGTAAATTTGCCAGGATGTAGCCACAAATGTTAGAGTAAACATTTGAAAATCTTCAAATCTACTGCTTTATTTATACTTCAGAAAAATGGTAAGGTCTTCATGAAATTTAAAAGATGATTAAAAAATAGTTTTCATATAGAAGAATTCAGTCATAAACATTTCAACTATTTAAATTGCTTTCAAAATAATCTTTTAAAACAATATAGGATGAAGCAGATGACATAAAAATGAAGAAAAAGAATAAATATTCAGTTGGGATTGGGCCGGCTCGGTTCCAACTACAGTACATGGGTCAATATTTGATACGAGAAGAAAGAAAAGACCCAGACCCGAGGGTCCAAGATTTTATTCCTGACACATGGCAGGTAAAAATATGAATAAAAATAATTATTATATTTTGTAATCATGTATGAGTCCAGGAGTGTCTTATTGTTACAGTTGTCTCTCTTTGTGTGTGTTATTGTGTTTGTATTTGTCCACTATCATGAACTGCATAATATTGAGTTATTTCATTTCAAAATTATTTTCCTTAAAATACTTTGCTGTTTAAAAGGTCTCTTTTGGACTAAACTTTTCTATTTAAAGGCATTTAAGAATTCATTTACTATGTAGACCATTTCCTTGGTGAGGTATTGGATGAATCCATATATAGAGATTCAAAGCTTAGAGATGTCTGTGCCATGTAGCTATTATCATTTTGTACCAGGCTCCAGGTTTTCTCTCTGTCATTTGAATTTCATATGTAAACAATGTAAATATTCACAAAGAAGTTTTCATATGTAAACAATGTAAATATTCACAAAGAAATTTGGATAGTTCAAACAGTGGGAAACTGTTTATATATTTACAGACTGCATTTCACCATTCTTTCTGAGATATACACACACACACACACACACACATATATATATATGATAAATATAATAAATATTGATGGCTACAAAATTTAGACGTAACCACTTCTGCACAAATTGACAAGAGCATTATTTACTTATACAAATGAATTTTGTAGGTTCAGTCTGACTAGACAAGCCACTTTTCATTAATATAATGAACAACTTGAGGCAGCCTAGCTTTACCATAAAGATGTTTATTTGCCTTCCACTTCTGGGGTTTCAACACAGGGTGGTCAAATTCTCTTCCTTTTCCCTGCATCCCTGAATTCTTTCATTTTCTGTTTGCGCTGAAGTGCGGCTTGTGGGGAGGAGTAGATTCTTGGGGTGGGCAGGTTGGGATTTGGGGTACTTTGGATCTTCTGTACTTCATGCAGGTTTTTCCTGCCTTTTGACTAGTCAGCATCTTGATGAATAAAACCATAGGATGCAAAGATAATGCCCCATATAGTCCTGTATAGATGGTAAGAAGCAAGATGCAGAATTGGTGCTATTTCTGCCTTCAACCTTTTGCTTACTGTTGTAAAAATAGAGGTTGGCTGTTTCCAACCACTCTGTTTCTCCAAGACACTCTGTACCACAACTATTAAAAACAACCTTCCTATTAATATCTTATTCTGACACTCTTTTGAGTGATTTCTCTTTTTATTATATATTCATTGTACAGTTGAATAGGTTTCAGGGGTATCTTTTCCTTCATGTATGTTGTGTTCTTTGGCCACGTTGCCATCAATACACACATGTGATTCCCTTCCTTCCTCAATGGCTCCTTTTTCCTGAACAGTCCCCTTTCTCTGTGAAGTTAATTTTAATCTCTATACTCCATTTTCACACACAAAACCGTCTCTCAGCTGCTCAGAAAACAAACAAATCGCACCATTTGAGAGAATGAGTAGTCCATCAGAATTTTCTTCTAAATTTTCTGTTTGTCTTCAGCTCTCTCTTATTGAGGTTCAGAAAAATCCCAATGGAAAAAGAGTGACCTGTCTGTCTTGGTACCATGGTTTGCTTGCTTGACACAAATCATGCTCTGACCCCTGCAGCGAGAACTCCTGGATGTGGTGGATAACTATGAGTCTGCGGTGATTGTTGCCCCAACATCGTCTGGCAAAACATATGCTTCCTACTACTGCATGGAGAAGGTGCTGAAGGAGAGCGATGAAGGCGTGGTTGTGTACGTTGCACCAACAAAGGTAGGGATCCAGCGGATGGAGTATTTTTCTTCATAATAGAAATACTCAGAAATACTCAGAAATAACTCAGAAATACTAGACATGGTTATGTGGTAGATCCAGTTCCCTTTACTTATTTTCACTAGTTAAAAATGAACAGGTAATGGGCTTCATCGAGGCATTTTCATACATAGTATTTTGAGGTTCTGACTCTCCGTCACCGCTTCCTTCACCCATGAGATAGTTCCCCTCGCCTGCTCCGTTTGCTCTCCTGTAGCCTCTGTTCCACTTCCTGTCACAGATACTCTGTTATTTCCTGTTCTCCTTTTATGACCATTTCCTTTCTCATGATTCCTTTCCTCGTTAGAGGACCTATACCCACCCATGTATACATATACATAATATACACATACATATACACATACAAACAGTACATGTACATATATAAACAATAGACATACACATATAGACACACGCAATACACATATTCATACACATACAGATACACACACACATGCATATACACACAGCACACAGACATATGTACACAGCACACACATGCACACACACACATATATATATATATATATATATATATATATATATATAAAATTTATGATCCAAGTGCGAGAGAAGATATGTCCTATTTATCCTTCTGAGTCTATGTTGTCTTGCTTAATACAATAATTCCCAGTTCCATCTATTTTTCTGTGAACAAGTTTTCTTTATATTTGAATAGAAGTGTATATTTATATAATCTTTTCTTTATCTATTGATTTGTTGGCAGATGTAGAAGCTGCTTCCATCTCCTATCTATTAGAATAGTGGAAATACGAGCATAGATGTACAAGTATCTCTGCAGTAAGACTTGAAGTCCTTTGGTATATACTCAGGAGCGATATAGCTATGTCATGAGGTCACTTTTTTATTATTTTGTGAAATCTCAATAATGATTTCTATAATGGGTATACCAGTTTATATTTTCACCAGTAGTGATTAAGATTTCTTCTTCCCACATATCTTCCCATTTTAGCATTTGTTTTCTTCATTTAACTATTCTAATTGGAATGAGATGGAATCTCAAAACTTTCTCCGTGTTTCTGATGTTATTCAGTGAGTTTCTGCTACATGCAGAGGTGACATCTATTTGTATTTAGATGTACATCTCTCTAGTGATTTGGGTAATATTGATATACATAGACTTTTGGTGTATGGCATTTCTTTATTCATAATGTACCGGAGGATATACTTGTCTACTTTTATAATGGAGGAGTTGGCCTTTTTATTGATTCATCAAAACATGTATAATGTATATCTTTTTCTGAACCACAAGAAAATATACATTCATGGATCATATTTTTACCTTAGTTTATTAGGGTTATTCGGTCCAATGCTAACATTAAATCTTTATGTAATCATTCCTATCCTCATTTTCATTTGGAGACTTTCTTCCTGAGTGTTCCCACTGCAGTGATAAAATACCATGACCAACCAAAAGAAACTTGGGGAAGAAAGGAATGATTTCAGTTTATGTTTACACAACGCAGTCCATCACTGAGGGAATCAGGATAGGAACCTGGACACAGGAATTGATGCAGAGGCCATGGAAGAGTGCTGGATACTGGCTATCTTCCTCATGTCTTGCTCATCCTGCTTTGTTATAGCAGCCAGGACCAGTAGTCGAGAAATGACATTGTCCGCAGTGAGCTGCGCTCCCACCCACATCAAGCATCAATTTAGAAAGTACCCCACAGGCCAGCACAAGAGGGTTGCATGTTCAGATACATTAAAGTGGCTGAAAGGTTCCTTTTAAATATATTCATGGTTATAGTATACAATTTGTATTTTCATCTATATGGTGTTTACATTGGGTGGGCTTAAAAAGCATGAAATCGATGCTTGAAGGTTGATCGACCCCACCCCACCAGACTACCTGCTGGACCTAAATGAGGCTGTGTGGAACCGTGTATGTATTCAAGCCTCTGACATCTGGGAGAAGTTCTGGGAGAAGAGTTACACTCTATTTGAACTTCCTTCTGTGATAGACTCAGATTATAAGCGGTGATTCTCCGGCTGTTGTGCTAAGCGTGTTAATTTTTCTGCTGTAAAGGATACGTTTGCCATTTTACTTCCAGATGAATGCGTTCCATTTCTGTCTTCCTTTGGGTTGTTCTTAATCAAAGAGGTTCAGGATTTTAGTTCAGTTGCTCAAAGGGAGAGCTTGTTCATGTGGAGTGGTAGGAGGAAAGGCTTTGTTAAGTTTTCTGCATTCACAGCAGAACAGTTTTTGACACCTCCATCATCCCATTAAAATTTGCTTTACAGATTACAAATGAGATTACACCTTCTTAGGTAACTAATACATCTGTTTCCCTGTCAATCAGGCTCTTGTTAATCAAGTGGCAGCAACTGTTCAAAATCGGTATTCCAAAAACATGCCAGCCGGTGAATCTCTGTGTGGTGTTTTTACTAGGGACTATCGCCATGATGCCCTCAACTCTCAGGTTTGATATACTATTTAATAAACTTGTTATTAAATTATAAAACTATATTTTACCCTTTTGACTAGAAATCTAGTATCTTCAAAAGACCGGTGAGAATAATTTCCTTGAATTTGTGAGGGACAAAACTTCTTCAGAGAAAATATAATTTTGTTACATTGTTAAAGAATGTGATAAATCAAGGTCATTTTCTCTAAAGATGCTTTGGATGTTAAGTTTTTGGTTTACAGCTCATTCATTGTGTTGCTTTACAATGGAATTCACAACGACTCAAAGATCTTTACAAGCTACAAAAACTTTGTGAAGGGCAATTAGAATCGTAATCACTTTCTCTTGTGAAAGACACTTATTTTAGGTAAAAATGTTATGTTGTAGCAAGCAAAACCTAGTGTTAACAAAGTTATAGTTTTCTTGGGTATTGAATTTTCAGATCAGAGATTAGGATAAAATGGAAAACTAAGACACACTTTTAGAGCGGTGCGTAGTAGGCTTGGTGGTGTGCTGCCTGATCGCCTTTCAGAGAAACGTCTTCCAACGTGAATCCTGTCGGTGTTAGATTTGAAGGAATCAACAGGCTTAAAATAATGGCTCTTATTCTTATTTTTAGAAATATTTATTTAGTGAAAACATTTGTATGTCTGCTTTGATACCTTCCTACGTGCTTGAGATGTGTGCTGATCCTGTCCACTTCCGTTTTCGACTTCTCCCTCCCTGTTCTCCCTCAACCCCTCTCCCTCCCTGTATCATGTCTCTTTCCCAGCAGCCATGAGCTGCCAGACACTCCTCTACTGCCTTTTGAGCTGTCTCTTCATTCCTGCTGGAATTTTGGCTGGTTTGATGTTCTGCAGGTCTTGTGCAGATGAACACAGTGGCGGGGGCTCATGGGTGGACCTGCCTTGCCTTGTCCAGAAGTTCCCAATACTCTACATGTTCCAGCTCGGTTTCTCATGGTTCCCAAAGGGGTTAGGAAAGACGTCCATATAGGTGTTCCATTTGGGGCTAGACACAGCTGGGATGCTCACATTCAAGAATATGCCCTTCAAATTTGATATTTTACTGTTTGGTCCCATGAAAATAGAAGTTTCACATGGTTCAAACTAATAAATACATCACAAGAGTAATGAATCCAATTCTTAGAAGTAGCACTAGATTTTCATTATTAGAAGATACATTCAGGACTCATAAACTTTGCTTCATGTATCTTTAGAACTATGCACATACTAAGGATTATGTCATGCGGTACTGTTACTTTCAGGTGCTTATTACCGTGCCTGCCTGCTTTGAAATTCTGCTCCTAGCTCCTCATCGCCAAAACTGGGTGAAGAGGATCAGATACGTTATATTTGATGAGGTACGTTTGATATCACTTCTCAGACAAACTTCGTAGTGTTTATAAACTGTATGAAGGTCTTTGCAGCTTTGGGACATCTGCCCCTTGGATGAAATTCAGATTGGGGGGCCATTTTCTTCCAAGCATTGACCCCAGCTGAATGACTGGGCTTGCTTTTTCTGTGGTGACTCCACAGTGTAGGTTGGTGTGAGGAATGGGTCTTCATTGGGGCTGCTGTTGTGGAGAGAAAGGAATTAACCTCGCATGACCTGAGTTTCCCCTGATAGAAAATCCACTTGATTTCCAAAAGAAAGTTGTTTTTTTCTTAACTTTTAATCTTCTTTTTCAATTTCACATCATACACCCCAATCCTGGTACCTGTCCTCCACCCTTTCAACCTCCCCCTAGAAAGAGAAAGAAGATCTTGTGGAAGCTGTAGTGTGTCACAGTGTGTCCCACAGTCTACCTGTTTGTTCACACCTCTTAGCCTGCAAATGTTCATTGCAATGAGTTGTGGTCTGGTTCGAGGCCTCTGGCTTCTGCTGCACTATCAATACTGGAACCTCACTGGGACTCCTCATAGATATTCTGTTGTTGCTTTGTGTAGTTTTAGATCAGTAGGACCAGCCTCTTCATGCACTACAGTAGTTCATCCATGCTAGGATGGGCCAATTTAAAGCCCTGGATCTTGACCTGAGAGGTGACTGAGCTGGTCAGCCTGCTAGCTCCCCCAACTCCCCATCAGTGTGAGCTCTCCTGCCTTACCCCCGCTGGCCCATCCAGTACTGCAGTCAGCAAGGGGCAGAAACAGCTCTCATGCCCTCTTGGCTGGCTCATTCAGACCCATGCCACCAGTGCCTGCTCTCCTGAGTGCTGCAGCAGCAGAAGGATAGGGATGGCTCTCCCGCTGTCATGTCCCAGGGGCCAGTGAAAGGAAAGGCTTTCGTGCTCCAGCAAGTGATGCTGATTATACAAACAATGTTGTCTGTCATGATCCCTAAGGAAGACACATGGCCTAGTCACAGTATGTTTTTAAAAAGACATATGTGAGGCGATCCAGAGAGGGACGCATTGTTCGTCTTAAGGATAAGGAAGTATTTACTTCAGGTTCCAAAGGAGAGTCTGATCGAATGGGCCACATTTCAAGGAGTGAACCTTTGCACAGTTCTGGCTCAGGTAACCTGGGAGGGGCCAACGGAAAACTGATCTCAGTGTATTTCTTCATTTTCTGAGCAGTAGCCAATTGAATATGTTGGACAAATCCAGAGATCCAGAGAACATAGGAGTCTCGTTGAAATACTATCTATGGTTCAGTTTGCTTGGGCAGAAAGAGTGGACTAAAGCCCAATGTAAATGGCAGCATCTTTCAGTATAGCTATGCATAGAGACTTAAGGCATCACAGAAAAATAGATTCTTTTATTCCTGGATTTTAAACTGAAAAGAAAAAAGAAGCCCATATTTAGCTCATCTTTAATTTGTTTCAATAATATAATAATAATAATAATAATAATAATTTGTAGTCCTGGAGATTAAATTCAGATCTTGGAAAGAGTCCACTACTGATCCAAATCCCCAGCCTTGTTCTCCATATTATAAACTTGAAAATATCAAACAAGCTGTTTTCTTATTTATTCAATACTGACTTGTTATGTTTACTTTTAGTTAACCTGTATATTTTGTATCCTGGAGGCTTTGGATAGTCTTATTTAAACAATACAAAGCCATACATACATGTAGGTAAAGCACTCATACACATAAACATTTGAAAGTTTAAGTTACATGGCAATCTAGAATACCTAGTTTTAGCTTGGGTTCCAAACTCTGAAATGATATAACACTGAACACCTCAGTTGCTCCAATTTTATAGGAGGGAAACCACTAAAGGATTTGAAGGTTAGCATCTCTTCTGCCAGAGTCAGGTAAAATTGTTAAATACTGCAAAGCTTAAAGTTAATATTTAGCAGAGTGCTATGCCATTTGACCAAGACAAGTCAAATGGGCAGAAAAAAAATATGTATATATACAAGTCTCTACACACATCAGGAAACTGCCTAGTTGGTATCGTCAGGTGTCAGATTTAACTTGCTTAGTTAACATCATGTCCAGGGATCTTTCTTGTATCTTACTTAATCTGGCCATGCATTCCTTTATTCAGTCTCCTTTGAGAAACGCCTCCCAAGGGCCAGGCATGGTGTTAATGTCAGAATGATGCAGATTTGAAGCCACAGATGAAATGAGAAAGGTTAGTTAAGGCAGAGGAGAAAGGTTAGTTAAGGCAGAGAAAACACAAATGCTTACCAACTGACAGTAGTGCTTACAGATAAGGCCAAGAGTGTCTGTCGAAATTCAACAGAGGCAGAAGGCAGGCTGGAGGACCACTCGGAATGAATGCTCTACAAAGCTTTGAAAGCTAGTGACTCTGAGATGAGCTTCACAGATTAAGAGGCTGTGGTTATTTTTGTTGGCTTTTAATTTTATTGGTGAGAATATTTTATACAGGAGACACAGCCATGTGCAAGCTCTGGGCTGGGAAGTGTGTGCCGAGGAACAGAGAAATGTGTACGGGTCTCAGTAAGACTGGGAGGAGCGACTTCGGATGCAACCGGAATGGCAGCCGTGGGCCAGCTGTGCCAGGCATTATGGATCCTAGTAAATGCTTACATGTGTTCCACCAGGAATGGGAACTGTTGACTAGTGACTTGACTAGATACATCTTATCTTTGAAGCATATCATTTTGTCTGTGATGCCAAGAATGTAGCTGTCCAGTTAGGACAGTGGTCACAAAGGTACTGAATTATAATTGAGCTGTGGTGGAGGCTTGATTGGCAGTAGACATGGCAAGGAACACATGGGCCTGAAAGAAAGTTGTGAAAGCAAAATAAAAGGAGTCACAGGTGAATGGTTAAAAATATTAAGGAAAATTTAAATGCCAAGATGCCCTGCATCTGGCTCTTTTTTTTTTTCAGTAGTTATTTAAGCTTGCATGGTCTATTAAAGGTGATAGAAAATACCTATGACCAGTTTAAGATTCCATATGGTATTTTAATTTGCCGTTCTTAAAAACTAACTCATCAACTGAAAACATTCTTTTCTTTTATAGGTCCATTGTCTTGGTGGAGAAATTGGAGCAGAAATCTGGGAGCATCTCCTTGTCATGATCCGATGTCCCTTTTTGGCCCTTTCAGCTACCATTAGCAACCCTCAGCATCTCACTCAGTATGAATTTTGGTTCCATTTTGGATCTATTTTGAAAGTCTAAATTTCAGACATCCTTTATGAGTTTTTGACTCACCGAAATTTCTGGTTAACTTATAGCAGTCCCTGAATCTTCAAGTTACTGACTGTTTAGTTCTTTCTGACAAATCTTAGCTACTCTCCATGAAGAAATATCCAGAACCTCTTGGCTCAGATCTGCAGTATCAGTCATAGCTCAAAAAAATAAAACGATAGCTGTATATTCCTTTTTTCCTCTTTCCCCTTTAATAGGAAACAAAAATCAAGGTGATAGAACAATACATTCAGCCATAGATGCCAAGATCATAATTTTGTTGACATATTCAGGAAGAGGGCAAAGCTTCATCAGTGGAGAGCCACACATCTTCTGGTCATTGGAACGGCTGGAATGTTGACTGCTGATAGCAATGATCCTCTAACATCCCCATGTACCACATTTCTTCCTAAGTAGTTTGCATATAGTAATTTATCTTAAATATCATCAGTATTTGTACTTCATGCACTAGTATTTCCACTGTTATTCTTAGATAATAGTATTTTTACTGTTTAATTAATTTTTAACCATGAAAAGTCAAGGCACAGAAATATTAAAGATTCATGCAGGATTCAGAGTTACTAGTGAGGCAGCTGGAATTTTATTTCAAGTTATGTGATTCTAGAAGTAATTCCCTTATGTGAAAATTTTAAGACAGAGAAAATTTTCCTTGTAATTATTTAATTAAATAAATAACAATAAATTGAATTATTTAATTTCATGTAACTTATGTCTATTTTCCGCTTAAATAACATTTGAGTTAATTTTGTGTTAATGTGACCAAAAAATGCCTTCACAGAGTTATACCTCTATTTAGAGTTATGGTTTTAGAAAGACTTCAACTCACCATAGTGAGGAAGGCAAGCAAGGAGGGAAGGATTTACCCATGGAAGTGGGATCCTGAAATAGCAGCTTGTTCCCATGGCAACAGACAAGAAGCAGAGAGCACTAGGTTAGAAACAGTGACGAGTATAAACTTTGTGATAGCTAATATTGATTGTCGCCTACAATGTCCCATTGCTAGTGCCTGACCTATGCTGAGTCTTTCCCAAATTATAATGGCTCCCCGACGTTCAAAATAATACCAAAGACTGGGGACCACGCATTCAAAACATGAACTGTCATGGGCATTGCTGATTAAAATCACAAATAATGTCTTTTTTCCTTTAAGGTGGCTCCAGTCAGTAAAGCGGTACTGGAAGCAAGTAGATAGTACCATGGAAAAAAGACCTGTTTCCAAAAGAAATGCTGTCTCGCATGGCAGCTATCACAAAGACCAAGCGCCAGCCAGACAGTCGTACAAAGTTAGACTTGGTACGTGTGCTCTGTGTACTTGTACCACGGTGTTTATGTTTGGTTTTCTTACTTTCTTTCAAGTTAACCTACTCACTACACTTCTAATCATTTGGACAATCTCACTCTTCTCCTTCCAGTGCTCTACGGAGAGAGATACAATGATCTAGAGAAGTACTTGTGTTCTGTGAGACAGGGCGATGTTTGCTTTGATCATTTTCACCCCTGTGCTGCACTAACCACAGATCAGGTAAGTAATAACCTCTGCCACATTCGTTCCAAGTAACAGCACTGGCTGGCTTCTAACTGAGAACACAGTACTGTGTGGAATGTAGCCAGAGCGCAGACTGATGCTGGAATGCAGAGGAAACACTACAACTTGGGGTTTCAAAGGAATGTTTTAGTTTCCTTAATTTCTCGATCTTATGATGTTACCAGGATCATCAAAAGCTTAAGAGCTACTAAATATTTTAACCTGATGATTGCATTACTTGGGGACATTATTTCTGCCATTTTCCACGCCCCCTCTTTGCTAAGCATCTATGTCTGCATGTCTGTCGTGACTAGCTCATTTCTGTACCACTAATGAAGTGTTGGGGACAGGCTTTAACGTCCCCTCTCCGTGCAGCTTTGTGTGGTTATGGCTCATACATGAGAACATGACTCATGTGTATGATCTTAAGCCAGGAACACATGCTTTCTGTCTACATAGCCATCAAGTTATGACTCTTTGGTAGGGACTCTGCAGAATAGAGACCTTGAAACAATGCCACCTGGGCTATTGAGTGGTTTGAGGGATAATTCCTTAAATATTTCCTGCATATGCCTCTCTTCCTTTCTCCTTCCTGTAACTGTCACTAGTTTCGAAGTTCCCGCCAGCGGGTACTCCATGCTGTGGAAATGCTGTGGAAGGAAGTCATTGATAATGGAAAAGAAGCAGGAAACAAAGGAATGGTGGGAGCAAGACTGAATCCTGTTCAAGCTC
>CM052719.1:47159969-47194704 GCA_028551405.1 Uromys caudimaculatus
TTCCCCCCCCCCCCCCCCCCCCCCCCAGGTATCCACAGGGGCTGTGAGTTCGTGTGTTCAGTGTCCCTGTCGTATCTAGATGCTGGTTTGCAACCGTCCTTGGGGTTTTATTCTTCAAGGTTTTAAACTTATTTTAAATTGTAAGGACTATTTAAGTAGTCAAATCTTACTGCATGCTTACACATTTATTTTGATTAAACTCATAGTCTTATTTTGTCAAGAAAAATTTCGATTCCTGGTTTTTATTTTTAAGGATAACCTTCCTTTTTGCGACCCTTTAATACAGTTCCTTATGTTGTGCTGACCCGTAACCATAAAATTATTTTGTTGCTACTTCAAAACTGTAATTTTGCTACTGTCATGAATTGTAAGGTAAATACCTGATATACAGACTAATTTGAAACCCCAAAGGAGTCGTGACCCACAGGGCGAGAACCGCTGGTGTGCATTATATTTTTCTCAGGTGATTTCCCTCTCTCCCACTTTATACCTTGATTTGTTTTATTTCATTTGGAAACATAATATAGTTAAGTTGTGCCCCCCTCCTTTGGTTATCTTGTCACTCCAAACCTCTTAGTCAGGCTTGAGTCTTATTTCCTATGCAGCATGGAGAGGGCTCCTTTCTCCTGTTGCCATGGAAACAGCACCAGTGACTGGGCCATCCTTTTTCTGTTGGACTTACACTGTCTCAGACGCTTACAGATGTGTGTGCACAGTACACTGGAAGTCCGTTATCAAGTGTGTGGCACGTACGCATTCTTGTGCCTACCCTAGTCCTGTGGCATATTCTCATAGGACTGTATCTTAAAGGATGACAGCTGTGGAAGTATTTAAGTCAGAATGCCCAGTCCTTTCTCTGCTATGAAGAATTTAGTACCAATGCTTGCGTTCGCTCTCACAGGCCAGGATGGTGCTGGAGAAACTGAGTCCTGATTACCATGAGCACTCAGGGAGGATGCTGAACTTCTTTCCATGTCTTGTTGAGAAGCTAAGGAAAATGGAGAAGTTGCCTGCCCTCTTCTTTTTGTAAGTTATTTAACTTTGGGAGGTAATTTGTGTTAGGCCATTCCTTTAAGGCAGAGGAAGTCATATAGACTTTATTGCTATGCTCTAGTGTTTATTATTCTCTTCTTCTCATTCATTTGGCAAGATCTTATGACTTATTTAAAGCCAAAGTTCAACTCTTTGTTGTGCTGCTTCTGTTTGTTTGAGACAGGATCTTGATGTGTGCCCCAGGCTGTCTTCCTGACTCAGCCTCTTTCGTGCTGGGATTATAGATAGGCATCCACCATTGTGCCCAGTTTTAGCTACGTGCTAAAAATATTTTCAGTGTCCTATTAACTTTTTCTTCACTAGTTTTGATTCTCATTTTTGCTTTTACTATGAACTACCATTTTTGTTTCTTTTGGGTCTGACTAGTAATTTTCAATACAGATCTTGGTATTTTGCAGAACCCATTGGACATATCTCTCAATGTTACCTTCCTATACAGAATTTAAATTTTAATAACATGTTATATTATGTATATATATATATACGTGTAAAATATTTTATATTTTTAAACATTGTAAATAGAAATATGACCTAGAACCAGTGATATCTTGCCAAATTCAGGTTATATAGAGTGTAATAGTTTAAAATTGAGCATGCTAGTTTAATGGATCCAGTTCTGATAAAATGTAATGTGATAATTTAGTTAGTGGATGAAAGTGTGCAGAGTAACCTTATTAGCTATGTAGCAAGAAGCAAATAGTTTATTTACTGTAGATAATTATAAATTACTCTAAGACCATGGGCTCATCAAATAAATAAAACTATAGAATTATAAATTATAATACTTATTAACGTGCTGAAACATATAGTAATGAATCATAATTGGTGATAGATACTCAAAATAATGGAGGTAGGAGATGCAGGATCCTATGTGATTTATGTATCTATTTCTTTCTATCTATCTATCTATCTATCTATCTATCTATCTATCTATCTATCTATCTATCAGATTTAATTGCAGCAAAATTGTATTAGGCTAACCTTCGACTGGTGATCCCCCTCCCTTAGCCTTCCTACTAGCTGGAATTGTAGGCAAGCCTGTGACAATAGGCCCAATTTCACAATTTTTAAGACACAGATTTTTAAAAGTTTTACTTTTTAAAAGATCTATTGTCTCACACTTTAAGCATAAACTTTATTAAGAAGTTCCTACCCGTTATTTGTTCAAATATAGTATAGTGATGCTTCCCAGTAGGTACTTCAGACACAGCCTTGGCTCCTAGCCAGAGTAGTGTAATGAAATGATTTTTCCCCAGCTTGCTTGTCATCAAAAGCTCTACATTCCAGATATTGTGAAACTCATGTGATGCAAACTTAAGATGTTCTTGCTTTTACTCTCTCTGGAGATAGAATACAGCCAGTTCTGCTTGTTGCTCAGATCTGAGAAGTCTAAGTGATTAAGATCCAGAGTAGGTCCATAGGCTAAGGCCCAGGGTGCCAAGAAGCCTCCAGCTTTATAGTCTTAGATATTTACATGTTCAAAGGTTAGAAAGGCCAGGTCTAGGAGGCCTTCTGGATTGTAAAACTTATGACCTTTGGGGCTTTCTGCCCCATCATGTGACAGACCTCTTTCCACTTTGCCAAAAGGACAACTTTTTGGTTGCCTAAAAATCTTTCATCTTTCAGGAGGGTGTGTGGAAGTTCATGGGCAGTTTTCTCTTCTGTTTACAAATTACTGTTTCCCTTTTGCCTGGGCATGTCTGCCCTGTGAAGGCTTTCAATAAGCTTGTACTGCAGTGTCACAGGAATACAGAACTGGGAGAAACTTAAATTTCACTTCATTAGAAGTTAATTAGAAATATGGGGATCAACCCAGAATTCAGAATACAATTTATAAGGTGGGCTTCAAAAGCCCAGGAGGTATATGTCACTGGTGTGGTTTGGATATGAAGTGCTTTCGGTCAGCATGTGTTTAGATAGTCGGTGCTAGCTGGCAGTGGTGTGGAAAGTTGTGGGAAGTTTAGGGGATGCCACCTTACGCCTTCCACATGGACTGGGATGTCACCATTTAGCCTTCTCAGGTCAGAGCTACAGATCAAACAAAGGGCTGTAATTTGTCCAGATCTATAAGCATTACTGGGTACTTTAGTTACTTTTCTGTTGCTGTGAAGAGACCCCATGACCAAGACAACGGGTAGAAAGAAAAGAGTTCTGTGAGACTCACAGTTCCAAGGAGTTATAGACCATGGTGGAGGTGAGCAGCATGACAAAAGGTAGGTAGCCATAGTACTTTAGCAGTAGCTGAGAGATTATCTCCTTATCAGAAAGTAGGGTGTAGAGAGAGCACTAACTGGAACTGGCATGGGCTTTTAAAACCTCAAAACCTGACCCTAGTGGCATAGCTCCTCCAGCAAGTCTGCCTCCTAATCCTTTCCAAATAGTTTCACTAAGTGCAGATTAAGTATTCAGTTACATGAGCTGATGGGGGCCATTCTCATTCAGATTACCATACTGGGTCACTGGGGTCAAGCCTAGAAGTTTTATACCCAGCCCTATTTTCTGTTTTTCTCTGCTTCCTGATTATAGACACAATGTGAATAGTCACCTCTTGCTTTTGCTACCACGTTTACTCCTATACCTGTATAAGGAGGTGTGTGTCCTTTCAAACTGTAAACCAGTTTAAACACTTCTGTAATTGTTTCTTGTCAGGCATTTGCTCACAGCCACAAGAAATGTAACATACACCAGAACAGAGAGACTGAATCTTATGATATTTTTAATACATGTTCATTTGCTTCCAGATTCAGATTAGATGATGTAGAAAGATGTGCTTCCAGTGCTTGCAAATTCCTGGAGACAAAAGAGAAGGACAAAAGACCTCCCAAAGCTGATAAAGAGGCTTATACCATGGCTAACAAACTTCGAAAAGTTAGAAAATCTCTGGAGAAACAAAAGACAATGTAAGTATTTCACTGAGCAAATTGGCCACATAAGGGTTTGTCCAACCCAAATGTCCTAGTGGGGAGCACACATTGCAAATGCTCTACAATGAAGTTCTAATAACTGCTTGGACTGTTCTTGGTTTTAAACTTCAGAGGGAAAATTGGATGAAGACAAGTGGCCAGCATTACGTATTCCTTACCTGCATAGTTCCTTTAAATTTATGATTGTTAGAAGCAGGTCTAGATTCTATCAGTCTCTGTGTTGCAGAACTTGACAGGATCATCATGTGTTGTCCAGGCATTCTATCTTGATTTATGGCATACTATTGCAGTGTGAGCTATCGAATGTGTTTGGGACTGGATTACAGTGCCAGTTTCACACTTGGAAGCTCATTGCTCTCAGCATGTAGTTCTGTCAATCTAGGGCCAAAACCTTATGATGATGATGATGAAGATGATGGTGATGACGATGACGAAGGTCTCTTTATATTCCTTTCCACCTTCAGTGATTGTGTGAGTTGAAAACTCATCATATTTTTCCCAGGTCTTTACCAACTTGATAGTCTCCAGGTTCACTCCTCGCCAACCTAACTGATACGTGCTTATAAACTGTGAAACTGGTTAGATGACCCCATGTGCTGGGCATTCTTTTTCTGTTGCCCAGCAGATGGAGGCTAGCTTCTACTGTTGGTCCTCTAACATGTTATCATTTTTGTTTTAACTTTTCCCACTCATTTCCGTAGCTTCCTTTAGGATATTTATGGCTCTTTTCATTTCAGTTATTCTTCCGTCTCTTTCTTTGTATGAGCCCCACTAGCTGCTTCTTCAGTACCTTCACCTGTGTTGTTCCCAAAGTGAATACTCACCAATTCGTTATCTGTTCTCTGAATCTTGTACTGATTCCTCAGCTTAGATTTATTCTTTCTTGCGTGTCCTACTTTGTTTAGTTAGGAGATAAATTTATTCTGTATTTTTCAAAATATCTACACTGAGCATCTCTTATCTGAAAAATCCAAAATCCAAAATTGTTTAAAATCCACAGCTCTGTGTGCTCATGTGACACTCTATGTGGAAATTCTTACTCGTTAAATTTATGTATAAATTTATTTCAAATATATATAAAATTTGCCTTCAGTCTATATGTAGGAGGTAGTGTTGCTAAAACCTAAATAAAGTTTCTTGTTTAGACTTGAGCACCATCCCAAGATATGCTGTTATTTATTGGCCAAAATTCCAAAATTCCAAAATCCAAAAACTGAAATTCAGTTCCCAAGCGCGTTGGATAAGGGGCACTAAGTCTTTATTAGTTTCTCTAAATTCCGAGCTTCTTTGCAAGAAGAGGCATACATTTATTTTGTTCTTTGCATCTCTATAGACTGTCAGATGGTCATTGTTCCAGGGATTTTTACTTTAAAACAATTTTAAAAGGTGATGATGATGATGATGATGATGATGATGATGACGGTGACAACGATGGTGTGGTGGAGGTGGTGATTGGGAAATTTATGCATGAGTATTGTATTTACGTCATTCATCCCTACACTCTCCTCTGGGTCCTTTCTTGTTCCTTCTCTCTCAAATTCATGATCTCTTCTTTTTTAATTACTTAAGCACACATACACACACATACACACACATACACACACACACACACACACACACACACACACACGAATATGAATATATCCTATCAATTCTATTTAATATGGTTATATAAATATATGTTTAGTTATGACCACTTGGGATTGGGTAACCTATCAGAAGGCTACTACTGAGTCTCCCTCTTTTCTCAGCAGATTAGTTGCTTATAGCTCTTTTTCTAGGGGTGGGTCCTTATGACATTTTCCTCATTTATGGTTGTTATCGACTAGTATTGTCATTTGTGCATTTGGGTGACCATATTGTTAGGATTTCATGGATGCAGATTCTCTGTTGTATAGAAAAGGCACTATTGGTAGCAGATGTCCTGGTCCTCTGACTTTTACGATCTGTATGCCCCATTTCCTCAGTGGTCTTTGAGTCTTAGGTGTAGGAGTTGTATTGTATGTGTATCAAGTGGGGATATGCACCCATGGTTAGTTGTTCTCTGCATTTTGACCAGCTGATGATTTCTGTGCTAGGCTCTCTACTACAAAAAGAAGCTTTGGTGAGGGTGAAAGCTATACTTATCTGTGTATGTAAGAATAAGAATTTCAAAGGTAGTTGGTGGTTATTTATAGTGGTTTAGAAATTCAGCAGTAGTTGTTTCTCCTCCATGACCTGTTATTTCATCAGCCACATGTCATTTGCTAGGTTTACAGAATCAGCTATGAATCTCCCCAATATTGAGAATGGCCTTAAGTCTAATGAGTTGTTGCTAATTGTCCCATAAAGAGCCAATGTTGTACCACTGGGGACACATTGCTATGCTACTGTTGTAGTTTGTAGGCTTTACAGTTGGGTAGGTCTCGTCATTGCTTTGTTCCCTTGGCAGCTTGTATAGCACCTGCTGGTACTATGGAAGCTAGAGCCTAGGGAGGTCTAGAGATATTTTTAAGTGAGGAGCTCAGATTCACTTTGAAGTTGAAGCAAACTTTTAGAGCATCTCGATTCAGACATTCCAACTTCTAGAGCAAGCTAGGGTTTGCTGTTTATCCTTTCGTGCATAATGCTTCTGCATGTTTCGCTGTTTTCTGAGCGGGGTATTTATTGTAGGCAGTGAACTCCAAGAGCGATATATGCAGGAAGTGTAAGATTTCTTGGTAAATGATCCTTTTTAAGATGGCTCTCCTTCAGGGAATCAGGAGCTGTGTGTCAGGGTGGGTTAGTGACCAGCAACTCAAGCTGTCAACATGAAAGGTGTTTGATATCTTCAACAAGCTCATTGTAAGGAGGATGGGTAGACTGATTCAGACTTTATGCATTAGAAGGTAACATTCTGATTCTTCTCTATCTGCATCCATATCGGAAACAGGGGAACTCCTAAAGAAACATGCACGCCAAGAGTCCACTGTTGTGGGGTCATGTTTGTTGAGCTATAAGGACATTTTGGCTATTTTCTTTAGCAGTTTTTATTAACAGTTATTTTATTTAATAGTTTAAAAATAGAGTTTGACAATAACCTACATTTCTCTGTAAGTACTTTAGCAGATGTTTTGAAACATAGGGCTGGACTCTTTAATAGTCATGCCATTCCCTCCTTGCTAGCTGGAGGAGGTGTATTCTGGATGTACGATTTATACGGCTCTATGGTAGAATACAAGCAACCTCATCTTCTTATGTTCAGAAATGTCTTATTTACGCATTTAAGAGACAAAGATTGTGAAGGAAGTGTACATGACCCTAGTGAATATAAATGCCTGGTCCATCAGGGGTCCTGGGGAATAGAGTTACTTAAGGGTCTTGGCCAGGTTTATGGAGGTGTGTCCTAGGTTTGATTCCTTCGTAGCACATGCTGGGAAGGGCTGTACATGCCTTAGTGAAGGGGTGTGCTCCTAAGGAACTCCCGAGGAGCAACAGGAAGGAGGCAGGAAAGCACAGTTATGAAGATGTGGCTTCTATTAGAAGAAAGCCTGAACTTGGTCCCTTTGAGAGCTGCAGAGCATTCCCGCCCACCCCATCCCAGCTGATTGTATGCTTCGCGGCAGGCAATCTCTCAGAAGAGCTTTCATCAGCTGAGGCTAAGTCTCTAGAGGATAGTACATGTAAGACCCTTTAGGGAACATGCAGAGCAGCTCCAGTGTCCACCTCAAGGAGGAAGGACAATGGCCTGAGCTGGCAAAGCAGACTGGGAAGAACACATAACCTCCAACTTGAGAGACAGAAAAGTTGAAGGAGGGAAAACGATTATCAGGTTAGCAAGACAAAGGAAGGGGAGAGGGACTGAGTGAAGGGAAAAAAACCACATTCATAGTGGATTTATCTTGAGAGATCCATTATGGGGGGATAGTCTCCAGAGGCTGATGAGCAAGCACATTGTGGGCAGGCCACTGAGTCATGATAATATAAATGCATAAAACAGTGATTCTGGTCAATAAGCAGGACTTAGGATACTTTGGGCTTCCTGTAGCGATTGGATACAAATATTGATTTCCTAAAACTGTATTTTTATAAAGAGATGAAAAGGGCCAAAAATCTCCCAGAAGATTGGATCAAAGCATCATGTATGAAGCTGAACACAATTACCTCCTGAAGAGTCTGAAGAAGAACCTGGAGATTCCCCAGGACTGCACGTACGCTGATCAAAAGGCAATCGATGATGAGGTCAGTACCTAGAAGGGACCACTGCTCCTGGAGACATACTGGTCATCAGAAAAGCCTCTCCAGGCAGGCAGTGTTGGCCACATTGCATGCAATCTTGACAGGAAGTCCTTGTGAGCTGAATATGTAGCAGACAGTACAGTTTTCTACATACAGCACTCAAGGACCTTGTAATCTACACTCAGGAAGGACAGGTTTAGAATTTGTAGGTTGATTTTGTCTTGTTGACACAATCTTGGGTTCTAAACCATGTCCATTTTTGCGTTATGTCATGTATAAAAGTCTATATTTTGTAGTCAGAATTCTAGACTTCAGTGTCTACCCCATTGAAAACTTGGATCCCTGTAGAACAATATATTTAGATCCTGACAGCATTTGTTAAAATTAGAGTCTTTCTATATTTCAGCTAAAAATTTTCACCAAGGTGTCACTAAGAGATCTAAAATTGGTTTGCCCCATCATCTTTCGACTTTTTGCCCTTTGAACTATTGTTTATAAATGACATACTTTACAATACAACCAGTTTCGATAAAAGCAATGGCACACACACACACACACACACACACACACACACACACACACACACACACACACTCTTACATATACACTTACATGTATTCATTGTATCATGAATCTTTTTCTTTGTCAGCTTCAGGATCTGTTTTTATGACCAAGTACGTACACCATTGTTTTAATTGATCCTTGACATTCTCTCTTATAAGGAGCTATATAATCAAAATAGCTAGGCACTAGCCTTTTACTTTTGGAGACTTAAGCTTCTCCCTTCTCTCTAGGTATTGATCTTTATATATTTTATAACACTGGACACAATTGGATTTCCTCCTTAGAACATGGGTATTTTTTAAAAATTTCTTTATTTCTTTGCTTTACATCCCACTCACCACCCCCTACCCATCAGCCCCTCCCACAATCCTTTCCTCTTTCCTTCTCCTCTGAGCAGGTGGGGGCCCCCATCTGTATCCCCCAACCCTGGCGTATCAAATATCTGGGAGCCTAGGTGCATCCTCTCCCACTGAGGTCAAACAATGCAGCCCAGCTATAGAAACATATTCCATGTACTGGCAACAGATTTTGGGTTTACCTCCCACCTTCCCCACCCCCACATGTTCAGGACCCACATGAAGACCAACCTGCCCATCTGTTACAATTGTGCACGGAGGCCTAGGTCTAGCCCGTGTATGCTCTTAGGTTGGTGGTTCAGACTCTGAGAGCCCCAAGGATCCAGGCTAGTTAACTCTGTTGGTCTTTCAGTGGAATTCCTATCCCTTCTGGGGCCTGCAATCCTTCCTCCTATTCTTCCACAAGAGTCCCCAAGCTCTGTCCACTGTTTGGCTGTGAGTGTCTGTATCTGTCAGAGTCAGCTGCTGGGTGGAACCTCTCAGAGGCCCACCATGCTAGCTGTCTGTCTATAAGCATAACAGAGTATCATTAATAGTGTCAGGAATTGCTGCTTAAGACATGATTATTTAAAAATTCGTGACCGTACACTATAAAGGTTTTGTTTTACTTTCTGGGGGAACCTTTAGAAAAATTCCACAGTCACTTGATCTTGTTCAGGTGGGAGTGGGCCCTTCTTATACCTCCCTTGGAGCTTTGCTCTACTACTTTGGCAAATCTTCAGTCCCAGAATTGAAGTGAGACTGGGTTGGTCCATGCTAAGGGGAGGGGGAGATTTTTCTTAGGGTGATTGTTGTTGCTATAAAATGTTGTTGTTGTTGTATAGATGGTGACATCATTTGGGCAAATTATTATGTAATATGTCTATTGTCTTCATTAAACATTGGATTGCTTTAGAAGCTGATAAGCAATACTCTAACCCTTGGGTTTCTTTTAGTCATTGCAGATGGTGTTTAAGCGGGTGACATATGAACGAAAAGGTGACACACTGAAGAAGTTGGCAAGAAGGGGCATTGGCTTCCATCACAGCTCCATGAGTGCCAAAGAAAAGCAGCTGGTCGAAATTCTCTTCAGGAAAGGATTCATTAGGGTGAGTTGATTTTTCATTGTGAAAATTGAGAATGTGAATATATAAAACCACCCCTTGTTTTTTTTTTTATCATGTATCTATGTCTCTTGGGTTGTAGATTTGGTTTTCTGAATGTGATGTTTTTTGCATATGCCCTGTGTCATTTCATTGGGGAAGTATCCCCATGCTGTCTCAGTGGTGTGTCTGACATTTTAGTTATCATATGGAAGGTTGGTTGATGTGGTTTTGCTACAGATATTCTCTCCAAGATTTGGAGGAGATTTACATTCAAGTTTGGGGCAGATTTCTATATCTGCCTCCTCGGGCTTCAGCTTTTCTCAACAGAGCTTGTAGATGTGTCAGTAGCTACTGTTGCTTCTCCTGTTACTGATGGGGAACAAGAGGAAGATTGCCATAAATAACTTTCAGTCCACATCCTTGTCATGTTTTGTTTAATACATCCTAGGAAGGCTCATGACAATGATCCGGACAAGTATACAGAAGGTCCTTAGATCATTGCTAACTTAGTCTGAATCTTGACTAATACTTTAACATTGACCCTGACTACTAAAAATTATCCACTTTAAATTTTGTGTGGCATAGAATAAATGAAGGAGAAGATGGAAAGAAGAGAAAGAAAGAGAGAAAGAGGCCTGGCTAAGATAGTATCTATCAGTAATTTCTTAATCACTAATAAAGTGATGACTAACTGAGAAGATTTAGAACAGATACTAGGGAAACACGGTGGCTTCATCGGAGAGCACATTTTCTGAAGGTACATAAAAAGGCTGTTCCTTCTCTATGTGTAACGCTTCTACTCGTTCAATGTGTGTGCTTGTTAAAGGGATTTGAAAAACATTTAATAAGTAGCATGTTTTATTTTGACATATGTATAAGCCTCAGTTACAAAACAATTAGAAAACAGTAATTTGCACCCTTAAAGCGTCATCAGAAAACAGAGCACAAACAGCCACCAGTATAAAGAAACAGCACAAGTCAGCATCAATTAACTACAAAAATATGAACAAGAAGTTAGATGATATGAATGAACTTCACACTCTCGTCTGTTTCTTCTTAGTGATCATGCAATTTCATGGCAGAAAAAGAGAACGTACTTTATTTTTATATCATCTCTCAATGAACTTTGGTAGATCAAATTCTTGCCAGGAAGTAGGCTTATAAAAGATTTATTGTTGTCTCACAGAGAAAATTCTCTTCTCATATTTTGCTTACAATGTTTACTGTCCTACATGCCGGATGTTCTTTGTGATCCTGGAGATAGAACTGTGAATGATGCTAGCCCTTTTATATTTGAAGGGTAAACAAAACCACAATGATATTGAGGGACACTGAGGTACTAATGCAGAGAGGTAGATGGGGATAGGAGAAGATAATTGTTTCAGATGTGACCCAGTACTTCCTCTGTGACATTTGTGCCACACAATTATATATATTTCTCCATTAGAGAATGTGCTGTTTGTGTTTACAAAATAGGAAGAAACAGTATGTGTCTTGTCTCCTAGTCTGCCCACTATAATTTAATTGGAATTTCAAGAAAGTTTTGAGCAATCACATGGAAATACCTCTATTCTACCAAAATGCCAATGTGAGGATCCACTGTTTTGTTCCCTTCTAGGTGGTGACAGCTACTGGAACACTCGCTTTGGGAATCAACATGCCCTGTAAATCTGTGGTTTTTGCTCAAAACTCAGTCTATCTGGATGCTTTAAATTACAGACAGGTATTAGAATATATATTAACTTGCTCAATGTATTAATACTATGTAGCCATGAAATAGTAAAACAATTACTTTGTTACTAATTTCCTAACATGCTCCAGTTTCTGGCAGAGCACTGTAGGTGTCTGGTACCGAGGAAGCACAGGACTATGAGATTATGTGAGCACTGCTAGTATGTATGTGACCTTGGATATATCTAGTCTCCTCTCCTATCTGCAGAATGTGGGTGACCATCTCTACCCCACAAGAGTCACCCAAACTAAAGTGATTTGCAAAAGAGGATCCATTTTGAAGATGACTGGGAAACATTTACTTTCACACCACCATGAGCGAGTCTAGATCCATCTTTAATACTTCTCTGAACTCTTGATACACACTGCTTCCAAACCACCTTCGACACTCTCTGGTTGCTCTGCAAGCTGTACACCCATTATTGCCACACTTTGCCTGGCTCCAGGGCCGGACCTAACTAGAGCAGCAAGGTAGTAAGAAAGGACAGATACACAGACACACAGAAGAGCCGGGATCAGCTAGACTTGCCTTTCTGATGGCGAAACTATATAACTTGGAAGCACAGTGTGTTTATTATATACAGTTGAACAAGGAAATAGGATTATTGTATATAGCTGAACAAGGAGGCAGGTTTAACTGATCTCCTTAGGAGCAGTCTCTTTAGGCGAGCAGTCTACAGGCATAACTGTCTGGAAGGAGAAAGCTACAGTACAATGTTTCCGAACACACTGTCAATATCCAAACACAAAGAGGAAGGCGTTTCAGTCCCTCTTATGGAATAAAAGGAGCTTGGTCATTCCCACGGGGCTGAGGCATTGAATTTTTGACATAGCTGTTCCCATGTCAATGGTATACATTCATATAAGACTTTGTTTAGTTCCCCTAGGGCTTCCTCAGCTCCCCACCCATTCTCTTTCACTACCCAGTCTTGATCTTGAATATTAAAACATTTGGTTTGCTTTGGACTCTCTTTGTTCTATTATGTTCTGCAGACAGCAAAGTTTGTCTGCATATAGATTACCTTCTCAGAAATGGTCTGTCAATATTTCTACAGGCAGTCTCAAATTTAGACTATATTCCCTAACATTCAAATTATATATAGCATGTATATTTATTATTAGTAATACATTATCATCTACTGTTATATCATATAATGTTATAGCATATATTATATGTCAGAGATAGAATATTGTATCAACTAATTGCCAGGAAGTGGCAATTATATATATTTATACAGTATATAATATATCCATAGTGTTAGGTATATGATTTTATAAATATATGTAATTCTATACAGTATTATATAAATACGTGGTTTTATTAATGATGCATGGGATGATAGATATATTATTTAAAATAGCTCTGCTTCAGATGTGATCAATTTCTCAGATTTAAAACAGGTTAGTCATTAGTTAACCTCCATATGCAGCATACTTGCTCAAAAGCAATGTAAAAGGCGTAACCTTTACACTGACTCAGGTGATTCTCACAGCATGGCTCTGCTATCTTTCCAGATGTCTGGTCGGGCCGGAAGACGAGGGCAAGACCTGTTGGGTGATGTCTACTTCTTTGATATTCCACTGCCCAAAATAGGAAAACTCATAAAATCCAAAGTTCCTGAGCTGAGAGGACAGTTTCCCCTCAGTATGACACTTGTCCTAAGACTCATGTTGCTGGCTACCAAGGCAGATGACCTAGAAGACGGCAAGGCAAAGGTACTGTGTTCTCTGCTTGGGCCTCGGTCTTCATGGCTGGCTTGGATGAAATCAGCTCGGCTGTGTTTTTATTTGGCTTTTCATGCCTTAAGTGTTCTCTAGAGAGGGGTGGAGGAAGCCGAGGAGCAGAGTGACAAATTTTGTTTCCATGATCCAACAGAGCTGATGACTGGGTGGGCTTAAAGGTTTGACCATGGTCAGTTTCTTCGTTTATGATAGGCACCGTTACATTGTACTGAAGGACTCGAGTTATGATCTGTTTCTACTGTTCAGAAACAAGAATGGTTTTTTAAGTAATTGTAAAGTAGCAGTTTATTTTTCATAAGACATAATCCAAATTCATTAAAAATGTTTAGAAAATATAGAAAACTGAAAAACAAAACAGAATGAAATGGACTTATGCCTGGTTCTACCTAATGGTCACATGATTATTATTTTTTGTTGTTTTTGTTTTTCAGACATTTTTCCAAGGTATGATTGCTCATTTTATAAGGCAGTGGACATCAAAATATAATCAGAACATTGTCTTGATGCTTTCTGGTCAGATAAAAGAGAGTCTGAGACAGTGAATTAGAAACTCATGATTAGATGATTTGATTTCCGCTTTAGTAACATGGCACTGCTAAAGGACTTGTGCCCATTTTCTGTCGGCTATAACATAATACCACAGGTGGAGGGAGTGATGAAGAGAGGTCTGTTTGGGTCCATGATTCTGGAGGTTCGATGCTGAAGGATAGTATCTACTGAAATTCATTTTGTTTGAAGTGTCCCAAGTCACAAAATATTACATACTAAACAGGAAGCATGCAGGCCTGTTTGCTAGTGCCCCCCCCCCCCCCCGTTCCATTACTACTGTAAAATCATGAGGATTCCAACACGGGAGCCCTCTAGTCTTAGGACTTCCTCTGATTTTATTCACTTCCTTAAGTCCCATACCTCAGTATGATAGCCAGCGTGGACAGTAGATTTCAGCATGCTCTCGGGACCACATTCAGACCACAGCAGGATCTGTTCTTCCTAATTCTGTGTAGGAATTATAACCAGTTTAATCAGAGACTGCTTATTGGAGTGAAAATTCCTGGATATTTTTAATGGGTCTACTGGTTTTGCAAAGCATTGTTTTGGGAAATTTTTCACTTTTGAGGGTTTTTTTAAAAAATGTCTTCTGTCTCTCTCCCTCTCTCCTTCTCTCCCTCCCCCCCTCTCGTGTATGTGTGTGTGTGCGTGTGTGTGTGTGTACATGCCATGACAGAAATGTGGCAGGCCAGAGAACAAGCAGAGGACAATTTGCAGGAAGGAACCTGTTTCCCTCCTTCTTTCTTCTTGGTCCCTGGTCCTGGGTCCCTGGTCCAGGATATCTAACTCTGGTTGTACGTCTTGGTGACAAGTGCCTTTACCCACTGAGCCACTATATTGGCCTGTTTTTCGGTTCTTAAGTACATCTTCTAATAAGACTTATTATTAATTTAATAATAGTTTAATATTATAAAATATTTTATTTCACTCACTATTTACTTATTATAAAATAAAATATTTTATTTTACTTATTTTTTATAGTATATGTATGGTTGTGTGTGTACATGTAACTGTCACACGAGTGTCCAAGAACACACGTGGAGTTCAGAAGTCAACTTTTACATGGATTCAAGGGATCGAACTCTCTTCTCCAGGCTTGTACAAAAGCCTCTTTATCCGCTGAGCTAGCTCTTGGACCCCTTATTTTTCAGACACTTAAATTAGGAGGGTTCATTTGCTATGCTTTGGCCTATTTGAGAAGCCCGATATGAAGCCCTGGCTTATTTCTGCCCACTTTTAAGTGTGGGCATGAACTCTTCAGACTGCGATTTTTAAGCTATGTATTCTTTTATCATGACGTACTTATCATGGTGTTTCATGACTGTGTGTCATGTGCTTTGACCACACACTCTCTCCATCTCTCTGTTGTATTTCTCAGTTTCCTACCACTGGTCTCCTTCCCCATCACAAACACTGTCTCTTCAACCTTCACACACATACACGTTTAAATCTAAAGACCCAATGAGAGAAAGCATTATGCTGCTCTGACTACCGCTTAGCCCATAGGACTGGCTGATTCCTGGAGCACATTCCTTCTGTCTCCTAGCTAGGACGATCAGGAAATCTCAGTCCTCCTACGGTTGATTTGACTGGTTTTTTCCTGCCTTATAGTAATATGTTTTTTCCTCATAGTGATATGAGTCTTTTGTTTTTGCTTATGCAAATTACTTTCCCCAAGCTCTTCTTTCTGAAAAGTAATTTAAACATGACTATTTAGCTGCTTTGTGATGATACAGTTCTGTCTTGCTATGCAGGTTGTTTTTACAGCGAGGAGGTTACATGTGTTCTCCACTAGTGGCCTATACATATAATGCAGCCCAGGTGGAGAATATACGTAACCTTTTCGTAACTATGTTCAAGCAGTTGTTGAACTAAAAAGATCTTAGATTATATTTTTACATTCAATTGCCTCATTTTATTCAGTTTCTTTTTCAGTAAGTCGTACACACACACACACACACACAGACACACACACACACACACACAGACACACATACAAAGTCCCATTTCCCTTTTTCCTCAATTACTTTTTTTTTTTTATTATGAGAGAACATAACATTTACCTTTCAGATTACTAATTTAGACCTTCATATTGTCAATTCTGTTTATTTCATTGGTGTTATTTGAGACAAGGCCTCATGTAGTCCAGTCTGGCTTTGAACTCATTTCAGGGCTGAGGGTGACTTTGAACTCCTGATTCTCTTGCCTCCACCTCCTGAGTGCTGGGATTACATGCATGTGCTACTGTGTCTGGATCAACTCTGTTCTTTAGGAACGCTCTCATAGATTCTAATTATATTTTACTTCTGAGAGTGACTGTGGAGTTCTCCTCAGGGAAAAATAGCATGCAGAACAGCAGTGTTCTCAAATGCAGGTGACATCATTCAGCATGCTGAGGTCCTTAATAGAACAAGAGTGGAAGAAAGAGGAAACTTTTTAATGCAGGCTTGCTGGGAGGGGAGCAGACCCATCCCTGCTGACCCAGTGGAATGGAGCTAGGCAAGCTGTGTATTGAAACTACCTCTTTTGTCTTCATTAGTTTACTTATTCACTTGACATTCCAACCACAGCTTCCCAACCCACCCTTACAAATCCTGCCTCCCATTCTCCCTCCCCTTCTTCTCAGATAAGAGCAAGCCCCCTTTGGGTACCACCCTGCCCTAGGGCATCTGGCTAGAGCAGGACTAAGCACATCCTCTCACACTGAGGCCAACCAGGCAGTCTACATTTAAAACCACGTGTCAAAAATCAATTGTTCCTCATTTAGGTTGCTCTCCTCAGGTATTTTGTGGTGGAAGTGAAACTACAAATATACCATACCAATAGCTAGTAAGATGCTAATGGTGAGGTCGGTGGACATAGTGAACCACACAGTTAGTTTCTCTCCCCAAGCACTCTCTTGGTTCTTTGTTGTTCTTCATTTGCTGCCTCCTCTGATTCCAGCGCACATGGAGAAGGGTGTGGTAATAGAGGAGACGTTGGTTTCCTTGTAAACCACTGTCAAGGAGGTGGAGAGCTCACACCTTTTCTTTTCCTCCTGTACTCCCTCCACCCTGCACACATGTATGTGCAAAATGACCAATAAAATAGTTCTTCCCTGTTTTGTGTGTTTTAAAAAAGGACAGCTGAGCTTCTTCCTGTATTCTAGGAACTCTCCAACCTAAGGCAGACAGGTTTGCATTTGAGTGAGACTAAGAACCTTTGTCTTTAGTTTGGCTTCACAGATAGTTTAGAGAGAAGTTGAATGCCATATACACACTGTGCTTGATACTTGAAAAGAAGCACTCTTTTGGCTTCAGCCAACTTCCATCTACTCCTTTTTCAGTAATATTGCTGATACAAAATAATGTGTCTAGTGTTCTCGCACCCCCATTCCCCATAACTTGCTCACTTCAAGCTCTGAAACTGAAATGTCTTTATACTTAAACTATTTGGAGACAGTTTTGTTTCTTACATTAGGTTTTATGTGCTTATCTTAGTCACTTTTCTGTCAATGTGATAGGACCATGATGGAGGCAACTCATAGAAGGAGCTTTAGTTTACTGGGGACTTTAGAATCTATGACCATTATGACAGAAGCAGGGCAGCAGGAAGGCACGCAGGGCACTGGAGTAATGGCTGAGAGCTCACATCTTGAGACAGTACCACAGGGTAGAGATAGAGAGCTAACTGTGATAGTCATGGGCTTTTCCAAACTCAAAGCTTACACCCCCTCATCCTTCCCAAACAGTTCCATGCACTGGGGAGCTAGCATCCACGCCTCCAAGCCTATGACTTCATTCTCAGTCAAACTGCCACAGTGCTCAGTAAGGAAATGCATGCTGTGTAAGAAGATGTGCTGTAGAATGAAGGAAATTGTACTAGACCTAATTGAATTTTGTGTATTGCCACTGTATTTTATGGTATTATTCGCATCCTATACATTCAGGGATCAAGGGGACAAAAAGGAGCCTTTAAGGACATCTCTTTTTCCTTGTGTGCTGCAGTCAGGGGAGACAACATTTGAAAGAGTAGAGTGGTAAAAGGGAGCACTCACAATGCTTCATTATTCTTTAGAGGTATAGGTCTTATAATTCAAATATATATGTATATACATATACATTTAACATATATACATATGTATTTAATATATATATATATGTTTGTATGTGTGACATGTAACTTAGCCTGTGTTATTTCTTTTAAAGACATTTCATTCACTTAATGTTGCTAAATTACAATGCTTTTTTTTAGGCACTGTCAGTGCTGAAGCATTCACTGTTATCCTTTAAACAACCCCGAGCCACGGACATGTTAAAGCTTTACTTCTTATATTCTTTGCAGTTCCTGGTGAAAGAGGTACGAGCCAACCCTGCCTTCGTTCTCCTCTCCGCCCTTTGTCTGTGCATGATAGATTTGTTACGATCTAGATTTTTTTTTTAAGTAGCAGACCTTTGATTTTTTTTTTTACATCTATTTTTTAAAGTTGTGTGTGTGTGTGTGTGTGGTGTATGTGTATGCCTGTAGACACAAGAAGAGGGTATGAAAGTGGAGTAACAACTTACTAAGAAGCCCTATGTGGATGCTGGAAAACTGGGTTTAGGTCCTCTGGAAGAACAGAATATGTTCCTCACCGCTGAGCCATCTCTCTAGCCCTAGATCTTGGGGTTCTAACCACATTGCATTGTTGTAATCTTTAGAAGACAATGCACAATGAGTAGCGCTATTTGTAATTCATATAATTATTAAGGTTGGCCCAGTCAATAGTTACCATCTTATTACTATGGTGGACTATTTTAAACTGATAATGAATAATTGACCTGTTATTAGTTCTGTGAGTTGAGCCAAGCTAACAGATTATTTTTGTGCTCTAGGGATATATAGATCAAGAAGGTAATCCTACAGGGTTTGCTGGCCTTGTTTCGCATTTACATTACCACGAACCTTCTAATCTCGTGTTTGTCAGTTTTCTTGTAAAAGGCCTTTTCCATAAACTTTGCCAGCCAACAAGTAAAGGTAAGTTTGAGGGCTGTGTTGTCTGTCTGTGCTGCAATGTAGCATTGAAGTAATATTGTCATCTCATTAACATATAAATAATATATCCTTATTAGTATATGGTATATATCAAATAGTATATAATGTGATCTTTATGCAATATATGTAATATGTATTTATACATACACATATGTATATATATACACACACACACAGATATATATGTATACCAGTTTAGAATAATGATGTATGTATGAAAGTCTTATTATTGTGTATTTAAAGTAAAAGTTTAATGATAAAAAAGAGAATGAAAGTTATTAGACAAATTATAGGCTTACAAAAATAAGATAAAATGAAGCTAATTAAATATTAGTAGGGGTTTTATTTCATGCCAATAACTTTAATATATTCACTACTGCAAAGTGTAACTGGAAAAGTGCATTGCCACTGGGATTCAGAACATATTGAATGATGTGCAATAATTATAAAACATCTCCTTATAATTAAATATATGATCAGTTTTGAGTAACAACATAAGAAAGCATTGTTAAAAATATAAACTCAAATCTCTACCCACAGATAATCACTATTAATATCTGTGAACTTTATTTGTAACACCATTTTCTTTGACTATAATTGTATAGTATAGGTTAATAACTAGTACTGAATTCACTATGTAATCTAGATCAACTTATACATATTAAATTTTTGCTCATTTTGGACAAAATCTTTAAAAATAAATCCCATAATGTTTTTATGGAAGAACCTTTAGAATCCTCCATTTCAAAATAAATTCCTTACTCAACATCTCTGAAGTAAATATTACCCTCTCATAATATGTGTGCTTAATGATGTGTGTAACGGTGACTTCAATGCCTCTTCTTTGTCTTTTTCACTAGCTGATGGAAACACTTTGACACCTGCAGTCTTTATGCTTTAAAAAAATGTCTCATGTTGTATTAGAAAGTTCCATACCCTAAAAATTTGTCAAAGGAGAAGTCATTTCAGGCAACAGGAAGTATGGTTGTGTTTATTGTTGTTGATAGGGAGAGTTAAAATGGATAACATTATAAAGGATGCATAGAGAGGTTAAACTGACCAGTTCTTACTCAAACATAACTAACCTGATGCTAGATCTCAAGTTCTGGGGACCATGACAACTTTTTAAGCACTCGGACTGTTCATGTGCTGTTGGCCTGAGTGCCTTCAGTGAACCACGGCTCCGGTTGAGTGCAGGAAGGTTATCTGTGGGTTTAGTTTTGGATATTTTGTTGTTAGGCACTGAATAAGAGCTTGTTGAATAGAGGAGAGAGGCTGTAGAGGTTTGAATGATAGTGGCCCACATATGCTCACTACTTGGTCCCAGGAAGTGGCGCTATTTGAAAGAATTAGGGCTGTAACCTTGTTGTAGGAAGTGTGTCACTGGAGTGGGCTTTGAGGTTTCAAAAGCCTATGGCAAGTCCAGAGTCTCTCCAGCTGACTGTTGATCTGATGTAGAACTCTCAGCTACATCTCCAGCGCCGTGTGTGCCTGAGTGCCACCATGCTCCTCACTATAATGACAATGGACTAACCCTCTGAAACTGTAAACAAGTCCCAATTAAATGCTTTCTTTTTATAAAAGTTGCCTTGGTCATGGTGTCTCTTTGCAACAATAAAACAGTAGCCAAGACAGAAGTCGGTACCAGAAGTGTGGTATTGCTGAGACAAGCCGGACAGTTCTGTTTGTGGAATGTGGACTTTGGATTAGGAAAGTTGCTTAACATTTCTAGTGGGGCTTAATAGGCCATAGAAGTAGGAGAGGAAAGACAGTGGTGCTGAGAATAATGTAAATTGCAACAGCTCAGCTCAAGAGGTTTCAGAGGAAAAGAATATTAGTGGCCTGGAGACCATTTTTGTGATATTTTGGCAAAGAATTTTCTGCTCTTATTCAAAAACTATGCCAGAGACTAAATCGAAGAGTTCTGGATTATTGACATTAGCAGAGATGTCAAGGCAACCTAGTATTGACTGGGTCTTGTGGTTATTTGTAGTCACTTTTAGGCAGATCTATAATGAAAAGGAGCAAGCTGCACAAAGAGAAAGACAAAATCTTCGGTTTGAGAAGAAACGGAGCACCAAGAAGTGTAATTGAGCAAAGTGCAGTGCTCAAGGAGATGAAGACTAAAGAAAAGCCCGATGCTAAATGGGATAAAAGGAGCAGTGACCCCTGAGCAATACTCCACCCTGCTAAGCTTGTGAAAAGAAATTAAAGAAAAACTTAAAGCAATGAGGGGAACCAGCAGCAGCAGGAAGCTAATGCAGACGTAATTCTATGAGAGGGCTACCCAAGTTCCAGCCCTAGCAAGTAGTCGAACTCAGTAACTTCAGTCACGCAGTTCTAGCTTTAAAGTCTAGAATACAAGAAGGGGGGTTGTGGAATCTCCCTCTGAGACTAAGACAAGCTGCTGAGGCTAGGCGAGTGTCAGGGGTGTTACCACATGGAGGCTCAGAGAGGCCATTTCATGAAGCTCTGAAGGTGAAGCATGGATTGTGTTGGAGACCCCAAGAATAGTGATAAGAATTTTAAGTTGTTACTTAAGAACATTATAGGAATTTCACTCTCCAGAATCCACAGGGGTATTCAGGAAAGACACTGCTGTGATTAGCAGGTAGTGACGCTACAGATGGATCTAGTGCAGCTCCTCATTAGCTTCACAAGTGGTAGTAGCAGGCTCTGTGTGGTGATCTGAATAGGAACGGCTCCCACAGGCTCATATATTTGAATGCATGGTCATTCAGGAGTGGCACTACTTGAGAGGGATTAGGGGGTGTATCATTGTTGAAGGAAGTATGTCACTGGATGTGGGCTTTGGGGCTTTGAAATCTCAAGCCAGGCCCAGCGGCTCTCTCTTCCTGTTGCCTGATCATTCAGATCTCAACTGCTTCTCCAGCACTATGTGTGCCTGAGTGCCACCACGCTCCCCACCATGTTGGTAATGGACTAAACCTCTAAAACTGTAAAGAGCCACAATTAAGTGATTTCTTTTATAAGTGTTGCCTTGGTCATTGTGTCTCTTGGTCATACTACCCTGACCAACACAGAGACATTGCCATAAATTTGATCATTGTAAATGTAAATCTGAGCATCAAGTAATTGGTCGCCTGAAAGAGAAGGGTGTTAATGAAGGTACTAAGCATGGATTAAAAAAAGCTCAGATCAGAAGCATCCACAGGAAAGCTGAGTCTACAGTTGCTATGAAGTAAATGCAACAATTCAAACATGAGAAACTTGACCTAACCTCTTTTACACATATGATGTGGAACTTTTCTTTTGTACAGGCTCAAAGCGTTTTTCTGAAGATGTAATGGAAAAGCTGGTTTTAGTCTTGGCAAATCTTTTTGGAAGAATATATATGCCAGCCAAGTTCTACAAGGCTAACTCCCATTTTTATCAATCAAAGGTAAAATAATCTTCTGATAAAATTAATAATAGTACACAGATTCTGTCAGAAATGTGTCAAAAGCAATTGGATTTTACAAATATGGGATAATGAATGTATTTTGCATATTAATCTGTTCTTTCCAGATATACTGTAGTATTTATCTGTAACTCCAAACCCCTCTGTGAGTCTATTTGAAGTCTACATGCCTTGAGGATAAATAGCATGGAAGTACATTCAGCTCTTTAGTTGACTGCATCATGCAGCAGTAATGAAGAGGTATACAGGGACTGGAAGACGGCTTGGTGAAGTGCTTGCCGTGCAAGCATGAAGAGTTGAGTTTGGATCCCCAGTACCCACATGACAAGCTATGCACAGTGACGTGCATTGCATTCCCAGAGCTAGGGAGGCAAGAATGCGTGGTTTCCTGGTCCTGGCTAGGGCAGCAGAGCCTACTTGGAGATCCCAGGTGTGGTGGGAGACCTTGGTTCAAAAAACAAAGTGAAGAGCACCCACATACGTATTCATGTGCATACATACAAGACGTAGGCAATTATACATTTATACCCCAAAGCTACCCTCATTGCTGAATGTGTGTCTTGAGATGTGACCATATGTCACAGAGCTGTCTCTAAGAACATGTTGCAATGTTATCTGGGAAATTGTCCTTTGACTTCTAGAGTCTCAATCTTAGAAACATTTGTTTTCTCAATTTTAATATTTTCATCTTACTTGGTCAGTTTTGAAAAGGTACATTTGTCCAGTTAATTAAAACATTTATTTGAATTCATTAAAACATGCATGTATGTGCATGAGATCATATTCATAGCACCCTTACCACTCTCTGGTGCTTTGAGTGAGTTCTCTCCATAATTTTCATGTAACTTCCTGATGGAGCCCAGAGGCAGAATTCTTTTCTTCCCAGTTTTTCAGATCCAAAAGCCTTAACGAAGGTGCTTTGAGGGCACATGCTCTTACATTATAGTTTACTATTAAAATAAATAAATAAATAAATAAATAAATAAATAAATAAATAAATAAATAAATAATATTAAAAAAAGAAAAGAAAATTAGACATAGAGCGCTTTCACGTGTCTAGGTAAAAGTCATTAGCAGTGTTAGTACAGTGATCACAAGTGAAGGTTTCCAAATCTCTCAACCAGGCACAGTTGATTTCCAGCCTACAAATAATGCTTTCTCTTCCTTGCTCTGCAAATGTATCCCTAGATCCTTTGAAGTTATTCATGCGTCCAATGGCATTTGAGGGCATGCTTCTATTTTTCAAATGTCACATCATTTTGATTCAATTGCATCAGACTAAATATTGTATTTATTTTTACACCTGCATATAAGAATAACAGGTTTTTTTTTTTTTTTAAACCTTAGTTCAACCAAGAAGAGAAGAAAAAGTGGTTTTATTGAAAACTGTATTATGTGGTCTTTTGCCTTCACTGCTCTACATATTCAGTGTCTTAAGGAAGGTATTCAACTCTCTCTGAAAATCTTTGGCTTCTAGGTGTTCCTTGATGACCTCCCTGAGGACTTCAGTGACGCCCTGCTTGAGTACAACATGCAGGTGACAGAAGACTTTGCTTCCTTTCTGCTCATTGTATCCCGATTGGCTGATATGAAGCAGGAGTATCAACTCCCCTTGTCAAAAATCGGTAAGTGTATTTTAGTTCCACTGTGAAACAATTTAATAATAGTCTTGCCCAGGAGCACGTCAGGTGGGTGCTAGGGATGCAGGTCAGTGGTAGGGCTCCATCTCTTCCATGTTTACCTCTGAAGGCTGACACTCTACAAAAGTCAGCCTGCCTGAGAACAATTGGATTCTTTCTGAAAAAAAAAAAAAAAAAAAAAAAAAAGAAAGTTGGTGATTGACAGTCAAAAGGGCCGTGGAGAGTGAAACTAAAACCAAAATTTATCATTTATAAACCCTTTTCAGGGCTGACTCTGGGTGAGTTCTTGAAAGTTGAGCAAGGCTGGCTCTAAGACAAGAAAAACAAGAGGAAATCTATGAGTATTTTCAGGACAGGCTTGATGTTGATTGTTACAGACCTTGGTCAGATTCCCTGACTCTGCTACTTCTGACCTCTGGAATTGGGAGAAGTGATGCCCTAATCATGTCCTTGCTTTATCAATGGACACTGGAGACAGAGAAGAGTATTAATTTGAATTAGTGTGCTTCAAATGACTAATTTTTGATCATCAGGGTACATGAATATCCTGAAGGAGGGCTTAGCATATGGTAAAATGGTTCGCTTTTCTTGTTCTTATTCATAACCAATAGAGTGAAGCTTCCTAAGAGATCATAAACAGAAAAACAGGTGACCGAGATATAAAATTTTGAGTTGGGAAGAAATGTCTATGGTTTGCTACACCCTAACATCTTCAGTTGTAGAAACTCTCAGAAGTGGAGTATGTACTCTCTTAGACCCTATAGATGTAGAGGCATGGAGAAGAGCAGATAGTAATGGTGGGCACACACCTATCAGGACAGGTGAGATGGGAGCAGGAGGATACAGCCTGCCTCAGTGACACACTAGAGGCCACACTGGAGTTTTCTAAGACCATGAATAGATAATGTAAATATTCTCATAGCCATTTTCAAACCCACTGAGAGTGGACCCTGAGAATAGCATATTTAGTTTATTCTCAAGCCACTCTACACAGGCCTAATCTTGTCTGACCTAGAAAGCTAAGCACAGTCGGGTACGGTTAGTGCCTGGGAAGATTCTAAGGCCAAGTCTCAGTTCAGTGGAGAAAAGGTTATAAATGTAAGAGTTAATTTAGACAACTGTCCAGTTTAATTAACTTTTGACTGATCAAAAGTATAGTACATATTTTTCAGTAGTAGGAGCAGTAGCCTAGGTTAAATGAATATTCAATCTCACACTGTCTAGCCTGTATGTATCAATTCAGTCTTCGCTCTGGTGGGGTCCCTGCTAGGTTCAATGCTTTCCCTGTTAGCATGGTGTAGCTCCATACAAGGAAATGAGGTTTGACACAGTGGCTGCATTTAAAAATGAATCTTCCAGGCATACAGGCATGCGGAGCCTGTCTTAATTTCCAGTATTCATAGACAGGGGGATCTCTGTGATCAACCTGGCTTACACAGAGTTCTAGGCCTCCTAGGGATGCATAGTGAGACGTTGCCTCAAACAAGCAAGCAAGCAAATAAGAAATGCAAATAACGAGAACAAAACTGATTGTATCTCAACTCATTCTGCGCAGAGTTCACAGGTAAGGAATGTGAAGATTCGCCACTTGTGTCTCACTTGATGAACTGCAAGGGAGGAAGGGTGGCCGTTTCACCCTTTGTTTGTCTGTCTGGAAACTTTGATGTGGATTTGCTTAGACCAGGAGTCCCAAATCATGTAAGTAAAGAGTGATGCTTATTAGTTAGTCTCTGTGGGACTTTTGCTGCCGAATGTGTGGTGTCTTATCAGACTGCTGTTGAAACTGTGAAACTCTGGCATACAAATGATAAAAATTATACTTTTCATTGAAAGAAAAGATCATTTTTAAAGGTTTTGATTTCTTTCTTTCTTTTTCTTTTTGGTTTCGATGTTTATAAGTGACTAATTGGACATGTAAGAGATTGGTAGTTAAGTATATTGAAAAAAACTTAATTTTTAAGCATTATAGTTTTCCTTTCCCAAGATGGATGTGATGGCTCATGCTTATAATTCCAGCGCTGGAATGGCTTAGAAAGGAGGATGGCTAGAAACTTAAGAATTACATAATGAGTTTCAGGAATCCTTTTTCAAGAAGAGGAGGAGGAAGAGGATGAGAGCAAAATAATTTCCCTTTCCACTTATTATGTAATTTATGAATTATGTAATTGATTATGTAATGTTCAATTTATGAAATGTAACACTCACTTTTATTTCCTTTTTACATGTAAAGTTTCCATGGTGATTCAGAGGGATACTGATACAACAGAGAATAGACTAGAAAGTTTGTTTCTTGTTGTTGCAAAATCAGCATCAATTACAAGGGACCTAGGAGTTCATAAACTCATTCCCACTCACTCTTGCTGCCCGGAGTTCTAGGAAATAGTTTGTGTTCCCTTTCCTCCATTTTGAAGCAGCTGGCATCGGTAACATTTAGATTCATGTTACTTGATTATAGGCTGGGTTTAGCTTGACCCAATTCAGTTTATATAAATATCACTTCCTTATATTACTCATTATGGTTTAGTTCTGATTAAATTGCATTCTAATTAAATCCACATTCTAATGCTTCTAGATGGCTTAGGAAGAGTAGGCACATAGTAGGTACCCATGAACTGAGGTCTCATAAGCTTCTCCTTAATTTCATTTCCTTGTGTCTCACTAAAGTTGCCTAAATTTTCAAATTTTTCCAAAGCTTTTCATTTTACAGATTTTTATTTATGCTTGTGTTTTATTTTTACAGAAGTGAAAGAATGGTTAATTGTAGTCTTATGACATTATCTTTTCTTGTGTTTAGTTTTATGTCTATAAGATCCATCCATGTTTTGACGTGAAACTCTAGTTCATTTTTCACATGCCACAGCACTTCATAGGATAAAACTATGTATTACTCTGTCTTCTGTCAATGTTTGGTCTGCTTTTAGTTCTTTGTTGCTACAAACAGGGTTGGTATTAATGTCTGTTATATGTGTGTAACTTTCTCTTGGATATAGGTGTTCTGGGTCATAAGAAAATAGGGATATTAAAATATGAGTCTATTACCCATGACTCCAACCCATTCTAGACTGTAGTTGGGCCAGCCTACAGCATCATTAACCCTACATCAGAGCTCCTATTGATGATGTAAGGCAGTTTGCAAAAATGAACAGACACAGAAAACTACTGATTTGCTTTCTTCATTATTCTGATTTTTCTTCTATCTCCTCTCTACTCTTTTTATTCTGGTTGTTGATTCTGAAGATCATTAGATTTGTTCAGCAGAATATTCTCTTATGACATGGAAGCCTCCTGCTCTCTGAAATCTCATTTGCCAAGGTATTCTCTGAATTGTTAAGGAGACTTTAAAGTTTATCAATTGCCTTTCTTTCCTAGTCAGTCTTGCTAGATTCCAGCAAGACTGGTGGACTTGCCATCAGCTGCTACAGGGGCAATCATCAACACATGCAGGGCTTAGCCACTTTCTAGGATACACTCTCAGTGTGTACAGAAGGCAAGAGTATGCTTAAAGAGCACTGATGGTGAACAACTGTAAATGTAACTTTTATTTACCTGTTGTAAATGTTGTCTCTGAGGCTTACTGATGAATAAGCTCAACCTTTCTAATTCATTCTGAACTCTGGCTGGCTGGTTCAACTCAGCTCCTCTAGGCCAAAGCCCTCTCCAAGCTGATTGATTCAATTTGGCTTCCTTTGACTTCTGACTGAATTGCTCTGCTTGGCCTCACAATAAGTTTTCTTTTATTGATTGATTGATTGACTGATTGATTGATACTTTATTTACATTTCCAATGTTTCTGTCTTTCCAGGTCTCCTCTTTGGAAACCCTCTATCCCCTCCCCCTCCCCTGCCTCTATGAGGGTATTCCACCTCCCACCCACCCACCCACCCACTCCCGTATTCCCACCTTGACATTCCCCTTTCCTGGGGCCTCTAACACCCTCAGGTCCAAGGGCCTCTCCTCCCCCGATGGCCAACAAGGCCCTCCTCTACCACATATGTGGTCCGAGCCATGGGTCCCTCCATGTGTATTCTTTGGTTGGTGACAATAACTTTTCTAATCTTCTGTCTCATTCTCATTCTCTGGCTCATTCTGTCTTTACCTGCGACATGTCTCTGTAAAACTGTCCTTATAAAACTCCTCTCTCTCTCTCTCTCCTCTCTCTCTCTCTCTCTCTCTCTCTCTCTCTGTTCCTCCCTCTTTCTGTCTCCGTCTGTCTCTGTCTCTCTGTTCCCCTCCATCTCAGCTACTCTCTTAGGTTGCCTCTGTTTTCATGAGAGTTGGACATATCCTATCTCTGACTCATTCTGTCAGATATTTCTCTGATTTGTCACTTTGCCTGTCCCTCAATTAGATGTTACTTTCAAACATGGCTGCTTCCTTCTACAAACTATCTTACCTCCATTGTTAAGGATTAAAGGTGTGTACTAAGTATATTTGTATTCCAGCCAGATCATAATGTAATCCACTATCTGCATTCCCACTGGATTACACAGACCTAAAAGGTCTTTATATATCATCCCTTGCCAGATCAGGCATATAGCTGGATTAAAATTTCTCTACAGGTAACTACAAGTTCTAAGTCATAAGCCTCTCTCCATGTGAATAACAAAAATAACTTATATTTCTTTAGGTCATTCTACACACAATTAGTATCAGTCACAAACAAGCCCCAGTGCTGTGGCCACACAGATTCGACAATCAAGGAAGAAAAATGCCACTTAATGCCTATGCACTTGATTTCTATAAGCATGGATCCCTGACTGGGTTAGTCCAGGACAATAGGTATGTTCTATCTTGAAAATTCCAAGAAATGATTAGTCCTGCCAAGCATGTTATATTTTCACTTCCAGACTGATGATATATTCTATTCAATTTATTGCTAGTTTAGCAGCAAACGTTTAGCATTTGGGCCAACTCACTTTACCTAAATATATACTCTAAATGTGTCTTTGTGAATATCAAATATATCTTTACATTACAGTTCTATTTAGGCATCATTTGGTATTTTAGATATAATGGCAAATAGCAATCTGGTATTTTTTATGCCTGACAGAATATAAAGTGTCTAGTTTACATATTCGGGTCTGAGACCATTGTTTTAGCCTTTTGCTAGGGAAGCCATTTCTATAAGTATAAATAGAACCAGGCATTATTTAGGCTATTCTTCTTACAATTGGCATCAGTCACTCTCAAGCTCCAGTGTTGTGGCCACAAAAATTGGATAGTTGAAGAAGAAAACTGCCACTGAACACATAGGCCTTGATGCCTGTAATCACGTATTCCTTACGTGATTAGACCAGGTCAATAGGTATGTTCTCTCTTGATAATTTCACGAAATAATTACTCATGCCAAGCATATTAGATATGCACTCCCAAAACAATATTCAGAGAACTATCCCTGAGCAGGGAGGTACTGGTCTAAGTGCTAAACACATCATCTAGTGGCAGATACACTAAGGAATTAAACATGTAGTAGACATAAAAATTTGAACAATCCTTATTAAGTATAAAACGTTTTGATAGTCCTCAGAAACCTAAAACGTTTTTGCTTATTAAGACTGATTTATTATTGTGGATAAAGTAGCTGTTGCATTAGTTGATAATATTTATGTTTGTTTTAAAATTTGTTCACTGATAATTTCATAATTGTATATAAAACATTATGACTATATTCCCCACCCCCACATATTCTCGCTTATCTTCTCAGTTGTATCCCTTAACCCCAGCAAGTCAGCCTACCATTTTTGCATTGTGTTTAAATTTTGGGTGGTTTTCATTTTGAGCCTACTGAATTTTACTAGGGCTGTCTGCATGAGTGTGGCGCCATCTCTGGAAGTCAGGAGACTCAACAGTGAAAACAGTGCTGAAGAAAAATGACTCTCCTTTCTTCAACCCAAAGGACCCCTGCCTCCCTTGGGAACCAGTTGTCCTAGGAACCTGTGTCTCATTCTTGGCTGATGTTAATGGGTCCAATCTTGTGCAGACCCCATGCAGGCAGACTTAGCTGCTGCGGACTCATAAGTCACATCAGGCCCAGAAGACAGCATTTCATGTCACTTGCTTCAAACTTAGCTCTTAATTCTTTCTGTCTCATCTTTTGTGATAGTCTCTGAGTCTTGGTGGGGTGACATAAATGTTTCAGGTGTCAGTGCTCAGGAGTCACTTATTCTAAGTAGTCTGATTAATTGTGAGCCACTCATTATAACAACAACAACAACAACCACAGTGTTGTCTTTCAACATGTCCGAGCCAACCCTAATTTATGTATAAACATCAATAGTAAATAATTTTTTATCATTGATTTCTGTTTTTCTGTCTCTTAGGATACATTCAGGGGCGGTTTATAATCTGTTGAAAGATTTTTCCCTTATCATTAAATCCATCAGGTATGTTACATGTTTAAATGTTACTTTCATATTTTCCCCAAATTTAATTGTCATTTTGGAATGTCGAGATTATTGTCCTCCATGATCCAGTATGTAAAAGTGTCACTGAGTCTGTTCCATACCATGCGGTTCACCTTCCCAGACGGTCTGTAAAGTTCTCCATCCTTACAACTTCTTGGTTATAGTCTGCAATATAATTAATTCAAAAATGTTTTTGAAATTAAATTTCATCCAGTGCTATGAACCTATATAAACAGATCATCTTACCATTCTGGAGATCAAATGTCAAAGTGTGTTTCACCAGACATAATTAGGTGTCTGGAGGTTCTAAGGGAAAAACCTTGGCTCTTTCCCAACTTTTAGAGGTTGTCTGCATCTTTGGGTCAGTTTCCTTCTGTCTTGCAGGCCAGGGATGTTTGATAGAGAGACCTGAGGTTATGTATCAAAAATCCACATTTCCCCACTCTGACCTCCATCTTCTCCTTCCTCACGCCCATGAGCGCCTTTGAGAATTCTTAGTCCTACCGAGAGAATCCAGAGTAATCACCTCCACTGAAGATTAACTATCATCCGTGGGTTCATCTCGGATGGTATTTCCTCTTTGCCAAGGAGCCTAACATGATTCCAGGTTTTGGGGGATTTAAGTGGGGTCATCTGAATTTGATGAGGACTGTCATTCTGCTGACCACATCCCACCTTCATTTATTTCTCCCCTCCCTAGAGAAAGAGAGGAAGTTTTCAGTATGTGCTGGACACAGTAGCAGAAAAACCACAAAATGAGTCCATGAGATATGTAGAGAAAAGAAATTTGTGCTGTAGTGCCTAAGGGATCAAGGACCAAAGTACATGGAATTTGGTGGTCTTTCGATCACCCTTTGGCGATAAAGGCCCTGAATGTGACACCTTGTCTTATTTTCTTATTTATTTTTTGTATAAATATTATTTTGTTAATAAATTTGTTTCTTATCAGCATTTCTTATAATTTGCTAATACTTCCTCATAACTTTATAGGACATTTCCTCATAACTTTATACGACAGTCATTTTTTATAATGTTCACTATCACTTAGTTGACTATCTCTGAATTTTTCTATTTGTAGTGTCTCCTTGCGTGAACTGTGTGAAAATGAAGAAGACAACGTTGTTTTAGCATTTGAACAATTGTCTACATCTTTTCATGAGAAGTTTGAATTAGTGTGAAAAGAAAAACTATGTAAACCACTTAAATTATCACCATAGAAGCTTTGTAAATTATATATTTATACTCTTCTGTCTTGATCAAACAATCATACATGATGACACGGAATGAACAAGCAGATAGGCTTGTGATCAAAGTTCCTGTGCTTGCCTCTAAGCACCCTTGGCAATGTACTTGATGGTCTCCTCAAAAAGTTCACAAAAAATGCTTATGTCCCCAAATTATTGAGGATTGGGTGAAAAATACAGGGAACTTGCACATATATGTTTAAAGACAGTTTTCCCAGTCCATGAGACCCAATCAAATACTGCATTTTAAATACTTTCACTGTTAATATATGTAAAAAAGGATTTTTGAACATAGAAAAAATTGATTGTAGTATCCTGAAAGTGTAATATAATCTACGCAATCAACATAAAGGGATTTCACTGCTTAGATAGCTAGCTAGCTATTGAAATAATATATCTTGATAAATAAGCTACTTGTAAAAGAGTGAATGTTTTCATTTAATTTTGTGATGCTTTAAAAGAAAACATGTAGAAAATGTTTTTCTTCATTTTAATTGTATATAAATGACTGTAGAAATAATGATGTCATTGGTTTCATTTGTTTGAAATATATTCCTCTATTAATCTACTTGTACACTGGCATTCATTCAATATAATTATTTAGATGGGATTATTCTCTAATTGAGTTCTTAGCCTCAATTCTCAGCTCTAGAATTTTAAGCTCTCAGCTTAAACTGGTTAAACTTCAAGACTAAAGATGTTGTTTTTCTACCAGTCAGGTATCTCATTGAATGGTGGGTTTTGTTTGTTTGTGTTTTGGTGGCACTATAAATAGACTGTAGTGACTTAAAAAACAGTTACGGTTCATTTATTTCTGAAACAGAAAAATTCCAGTTGTTGAAAATGATCTACCATTTCATGATCCATGTTAGAAATCTCCACATTGTTGTTGTTGTTGGGGGTGCAGTTTAAACTCTTTCCATTCTTCTTGTTGTTGTTGTTTTGGGGGACAGGGTTTCTCTGTGTAGCCTACTCTATGCTGGAACTCACTCTGGAGACAAGGCTAACCTCGAACTCAGAGATCCACTTGCCTCTGTCTTCCAAGTGTTGGGATTAAACGCCTGCGCCACCACCTCTTGGCCTGTGTTTCCATTCTTTGAATTGTACAGCAATGAGCTGGGCATGTGGTGGCACACGCCTTTAATCCCAGCACTTGGGAGGCAGAGGCAGGCGGATTTCTGAGTTCAAGGCCAGCCTGGTCTACAGAGTGAGTTCCAGGACAGCCAGAGCTACACAGAGAAACCCTGTCTTGAAAAACAAAACAAAACAAAATTGTACAGCAATGCTATAACCCCAAAATACTTAGCGTAACCAGATCCTGTCTAGCACCTCCTATTCTCCACCCACTGGAATGTTGCACAATGTAAGAGTTATTATCATGTTAGTTTCAACTTCACGCTTGCACCTCAGAATCAGATGGGAAGTGAAGATCCACCTCAATACATATCCATGAGTTAATCTGGCTTCTAGATTTTTACAAGACTGAGGTCATTTTTTGACATCTGGAATTTTCTTAAAAGTGCAGAGTTATACCTAACATCTTTGAGGTGAGTCCACTGAGTGTAAGGTTACACTGTTTCTTTAAACTTTAGCTAAATCTGAAGCATAAGCAGGAGTAATATCTCAAGAAACAATTGCTCCATTTCTCAAGTGAGTTTAGAAGAGATACATCACAAGAAGGTAAAGCTGATATCTTGCTTTGCTTACTTAGAAAGCATACAAAAACTGCACTGGCAAGATTTTTACTCAGAATACTTGGGGACCCAGTAGAAATTGTGATGATTCCTTGGGTCTCAGAGAAGAAAATAAAACCTACAAACAGACAGTAAGAGAAATGTGGGTCTTTACCCATGGTGCTGGTCCCTTCAACTTGGCAGTTTTCATACATGGAAAAGTACCCCAGACTTGAGTGGGTTCTACACTGGAGAACGTGAGTTCAAGGTAGACATGCATTTCATGTCTCCTGTGTCTCTGTATGAAGTTCACTCCTACCATCATCCACAGAAGCAGAGCAAGTGTCTGTGTTGTTCTAGGCAAAGAAGGTTTGGATATAACTCTAAAAGCAACAACACTGTAAATTGACAGGATTATAGCTTTAAAGTTCTGCGTAGTAAGCAACCAACAGAGAAAACACTTGACTTGTAAACTATATATCTGAGAAGGGAATAAAATATAAAATAACCAAGGAACTAAAAAGAAATCCTCAAATAGAAAAATTACTCTAGAGAATCATCTTAGAAGACCTCAGTAGGTGGAAAAATCTGCCATGCTCATGGATTGGGAGGATTAATATAGTAAAAATGGCCACCCTGCCAAAAGCAATCTACACATTCAATGCAATCCCCATCAAAATTCCAACTCAATTCTTCATAGACTTAGAAAGAGCAATTCTCAAATTCATTTGGAACAACAAAAAACCCAGGATAGCAAAAGCTATTCTCAACAACAAAAGAACTTCTGGTGGAATCAGCATCCCTAACCTCAAGCTGTACTACAGAGCAGTAGTGATAAAAACTGCATGGTATTGGTACAGTGACAGGCAGGTAGATCACTGGAATAGAACTGAAGACCCAGAAATGAACCCAAACACTTATGGTCACTTGATTTTCCACAAAGGAGCTAAAACCACCCAGTGGAAAAAAGAGAGCATTTTCAACAAATGTTACTGGTTCAACTGGCAGCCTACATGTAGAAGAATGAGAATTGATCCATTCCTATCTCCCTGTACAAAGCTCAAGTCCAAGTGGATCAAGGACCCCCACATAAAACCAGATACACTGAATCTAATAGAAGAGAAAGTGGGGAAAAGTC
>CM052719.1:47194804-47209147 GCA_028551405.1 Uromys caudimaculatus
GCTCCACCATGTTCATAGCAGCCATAATTATAATAGCCAGAAGCTGGAAACAACCCAGATGTCCCTCATCAAAGGAATGGATACAGAAAATGTGGTTCATTTACACAATGGAGTACTACTCAGCTATTAAAAACAATGACTTCATGAAATTTGCAGGCAAATGGGTGGAACTTGAAAATATCATCCTGAGCAAGGTAACTCAGTCACAAAAGAACAAACATGGTATGTACTCACTGATAAGTGGATATTAGCCCAAAAGTTTGGAATATCCAAGTTTCACTTCACAGTAACCGCTGGACTGAGAGTGAGGTCCCAGATGGAGGAGTGGGAGAAGGGACTGAAGGAGCTGAGGGAGTTTGTAGCCCCATGGAGGTAGCAACAGTGTCAACTGGCCTGACCCCCCCAGTCCTCCTGGAGGTTGGACCACCAACCAAAGAATGCACATTGAGGGACCCATGGCTTGGACCACATATGTGGCAGAGGAGGGCCTTGTTGGCCATCAGGGGGAGGAGAGGCCCCAGTAAAGGGGAATGTCAAGGTGGGAATACAGGAGTGGGTGGGTGGGTGGGTGGGAGGGGGAATATCCTCATAGAGGCAGGGAGAGTGGGAGGGGATAGGGGGTTTCCAAAGAGGAGACCTAGAAAGGGGGAAACATTGGAAATGTAAATAAAGTATCAAATAATAAAAGTAAAAAAAGTAATAAATTAAAAAAAAAAGGAACAGATAACTTCAATAGGCATTTATCAAAGGCATGTGTCCAGGCACATGAAAAAAGAATCAACTCCAGTAACAACTGAGAAAATGCAAATTAGGATTCCAGTGAAATAGGATCCCATCCCAATTAGCTATGTAGAAATGACTGAAATAAGTAAGATAAAATACTGCAGCACTCCAGAGAAAAGGGTCTCGTACATTTTTTGGTGGAAATGTAGATGAGTACAGTTATGATAAAAGAACAAAATGGATGTCTCTCAAGGAAAATGGACAAACTCATCATCTCACCCCAGACTCCACTGCGGGAGTCCTGCACCCGCACCTTCTGGGTGCTTATAGCTTTCCTCACAATAAGCCGGACATAGAGCACAATCGAGCGTTGGGTAAATGAGTGGATACAGAAATACATCACCAGCAATAAGGACTGGGGCTGGAGGATAGAGGGTTAAATGAAATAACACACACATACACACACACACACACACACACACACCAGTGCATACATGTGATTTCATAGAAGTAGAGAGAGTTATGGAAAAATAAGGAGTGCAAGGAGTGCGCTAGCGGTTGGTCATTAGAGGCTAGGAAGGGTCTGCAAAGCAGAGTGCAGAGAAGGTGGGACAAGTAGACGGATGCAGTTGTTTGGAGCAATGCCTTCCAGTGCTCTATAGCACAGTAAGACGATGATTGGTGTCAATTGATTACACATTTCAAAATAGCAAGTGCAATGCTAAATCTTCCCACTACAAAGAAATGATAAAGGTTTGAGGACAGACATACCAATTGTCCCAATCTGATTGTGACATATTGTGATGAATGTCACACTGTATTCCATATTTTCTTCATGTGTCAGTTAAAATCTACATTTAAATCAGCACCATTTTTCTTTCCCTAAAACTATATTTATTCTTATTTTATGTGTATGGTCTCAAAGTTTGTATGTATTCCACATGTGTGCCAAGTGCCTGCAGAGACAGAAAAGTATGTTGGATCATAGTTTTGAACCACCATGAAGGTTTTGAGACCCAGATCCAGGTCCTCCTCTGTAGCAGCAAGTATTTTTTCTTTTTTAAATTTTTAATTTTTGATACTTTATTTACATTTCCAATGTTTCCCCCTTTCTAGGTCTCCTCTTTGGAAACCCCCTATCCCTCCCCCTCCCCGCCTCTATGAGGGTATTCCACCCACCCACCCACCCACCCACTCCCATATTCCCACTTTGACATTCCCCTTTACTGGGGCCTCTAACACCCTCAGGCCGAAGGGCCTTTCCTCCCCGGATGACCAACAAGGCCCTCCTCTGCCACAACCTCTGAGCCATTGCCCCAGCCCCATCCAAGGGCTTTTTTTTTTTTTTTTTTTTGGTTTTTTCGAGACAGGGCTTCTCTGTGTAGCCCTGGCTGCCCTGAAACTCACTCTGTAGACCAGGCTGGCCTCGAACTCAGAAATCCACCTGCCTTTGCTCCCAAGTGCTGGGATTAAAGGTGTGTGCCACCACTGCCTGGCTCTTTATGTTAAGGTTCTGCTAAAAAACAATTTTAGAAAATTCTAGTCATGCTAGCTACAAAAACAAGTAGCAATAATTCAGTGAAGGAAAGAATTAATCTCTATGTTGAAAAGCGTAAAATATACAAGATATTGAAATAGATACAAATGAATGGAAAATATCTCATGCTAATAGATTAGAATAATACTTTTAAAATATTAAAGATATGCAAATTGATCTACAGATTACATGTAGTACATGGGAAGAAGGAGAGAAGCCCAGAGGGCCAGGAGAATGCCTGGAAATATGCAGCTTCCAGGGTGGGAGTTGGAGGGAGCCTCTAGAAAATCGCAGAGATTTGGGAAGGGGGAGGCTCGCAGGACTTAGTGTGGGTGACCTTAGCTGAAATGCCCAACAGGGGGTATATAAAACCTGAAGAGACAACCTGTAGTAGTCAGAAAGCCCCCACCCCCACCCCAGTGGAGGGATGGGGACATCAATCCACTTACAAAACTTTTGACCCCAAATTGCTCCTGTCTAAAAGAGATGCAGGGACAAAAATGGAGCAGAGACTGAGGGTATGGCTGACAAGTGACAGGCCCAACTTGGGAGTCATCCTATGGGCAGGGCAGGTACCAATCACTGGCTATTAATAATATTCTGTTATGATTGCAGACAGGAGCCTAGCATGGCTGTCCCATTGAGAGGCTCTGCCAGCAGCTGACTGAGACAGATGCAGATACTCACAGCCAAGCATTGAGCTGAGGTTGGGGGTCCCTATGGAAGAGTTAGGGGAAGAATTGAAGGAACCAAAGGGGACGGCAATAGGAAAACCAACAGTATCAATTAACCTGGACCCCTGGGAGCTCCCAGAGGCAGAGCCACCAACCAAAGAACATACATAGCACTAATGTAGCAAAGGGCTGCCTTGTCTGGCCTCAGTGGGCGAGGATGCACCTAATCCTGTAGAGACTTGATGCCCCAGAGGGGGATACCCAGAGGGAGGCACCCACTCAGAGGCGAAAGGGATGGGGTGGGGGAAGAACTGTGCAAGGGGGTACGGGAGGGTAGCAATTGGGATGTAAATAAATAAAATAATTAATACATTTTTCTAATAATCTTAAAATTTATATGGAACCCCAACTGAATTTTAAGCTTAAAGAGAAAATCCTAGTCTGGGAGATTGCTCCGTTGGTAAAGTGCTTGCAGTAGAAGCGTGATGATTTTATTTGATCTTCCAGGACCATAATCAAAAAGAGAGACACGGAGGACCACACTTGTAACCACAATGCTGGGGAGACAGAAACAGGAAAATAGCTGCTGCTTGTAGGTCAGAGAGTCTAGCTGACTTAGAGCTCCAGCCTCAGTGAGACATCCTGTTGCCAAATAACGTGCAAAGCAATCGAGAAAGAAAACACTTGATATGTGTAGACACATTAGCAAAGCATAGGCATTATACTTCCTGATTTCAATATATTCTATAAAGTTGTAGCAAGGAAACCACTATGGCACAGGCCTGGGAATATATGAATGGGCCAATAGAACAGAACAGAAAACCTAGAAATCTGCCTACACATTTACGGTTCATTGAGTCAGCTCAACAAAGTTCCCAAAAAAGAAACTTTGTGGAAAAAGCAGTGGCTTCATTAGAACACTCCGGGGAAACTTAGTAGTCACAAGCAGAAGCTTGAAATTGTACTGGTCTCTCTCAAAAAGTTAAATGATCGACTCAATATGGATAAAATATGAACCTCAGAGGTCACTTCACCATGGCAATACCACTCAAATGCACAGTGGCTTAGATCACCTCAAAAATCAAGAGGTAGCAGGTATCTGTGAAGATAAAGTGTTAGGATGTGGGTCTATGCATCTATGAAGATGCTGTGATGAAGCCCATTATTTTGTATCCTAGACTAAAATGCTAATTTTAAAAGATGAGGAAAAGAATGTCCTGTTGTGTTTAACCCTGGTGTTACTGGTCTTTATCAATTGAGTTCTTTACTTTCGTTATGAAGCAACAGCTGCTTATGATTATTTTGTTCCTCGTTCTAGAACTTATTTTTCATTCTTCAAGGATAGAGTGAGATTAAACTCCTACTTTCTTCCATTGGGTAGATTTTAATTTTCAATCTTCATTGTTAAAGATTATTTACCAACCAGTAAGTTGCCATATTAGTGAAAGACCTTGTCTCAAAGCAAAGAGATGGAGAGTGATAGAGGACACAAAACATCTGCTCTGCTCTGTGCATGTGCTGGCATACGTGCATACATGCTACACACACACACACACACACACACACACACACACACACACACACACACACTGTCTCTCACTCTCTGTCTCTCTCACATAGACATACACACACATTCATACACACTCTCACACATATACATAAACACACATAGACACACACACTTTCACACTCAAAAGCAACACACACACTAACACACATATATTCTCACACACATACACAATATACTTACACACTCACAAACATTTAAACACACATTCACATATACAACCATGCACAGTCACACACACACACACTCACACACATGTACACACACACTCACATACACACTCAATCACACAGATTCACACACACACTCTCTCTCGCACACACACATGGATACACTCACTCTCACATACACTCACACACATGCATACACACACACACACACACAGAAAAAGAAAACTCAATTTTGAAAAAGTCCCTGATGTTCATTTTTAAACACGCAGATAAAGATCAATGACACACCCCAGGACTAGTGGATGGGCGTTTCCTTTTCTTCTCGCCGTCCCCGTTGCAGTTCATTGCTTTGTTGATCTGGACCATTCTGATTGGGATAAGTCAGATCTCAAAGTTGATTTGATTTGTATCTCACTAATTGCTGTTGATGGTGAACATATTTTAAGGTCTTTCTTAGCCATTTTTATTGCTTTTGAGAACTCTCCGTTCTGACCCTACCCAGTTGTTGAATTGATGCTTCTTTGGTTTTTAATTATTTATATATTGTAGATATTAATTTTCTATCAGATGTACAACTAGCAAAGATTCTCTCTAATTCTGTGGACTACTTAATTCAATTGCTTGTTTCTTTAGCTATATAGAAGTTTTTAAGTTTTATGAAGTCTTGCCAATTATTACGTCAATTCCTGGGTAAGTGGGGTCCTATTCAGAATGTCTTTTCCTACACCTATACTGTGTAGGGTGCTGCTGATATTTCCTTTTCTTTTTTTAATTGGATATTTACTTTATTTACATTTCAAATGTTTTCCCCTTCGGAAACTCCTTATCCCATCCCCTCCCCCTGCCTCTATGAGGGTGCTCCCCTACCCACTCCTGTCTTCCCTCCCTGGCATTCCCTTACACTGGGGCATTGAACACCCTCAGGGCCAAGGACCTCTCCTCCCACTGATGTCCAAAAAGGCCCTCCTCTGCCACATATGTGGCCAGCACCATGGGTTCCTCCATGTGCAGTCTTTGGTTGGTGTTCTAGTCCTCGGGAGCTCCGAGTGGGGTCCGGCTTGTTGATACTGTTGCTCCCTCCATGGGGCTGCAAACCCCTTCAGCTCCTTCAGTTCCTTCTCCAACTCCTCCATCCTGGACCCCCGTGCTCAGTCCATTTGCAGGCAAATGGATGGAACTAGAAAATATCATCCTGAGTGAGGTAACTCAGACTCAAAAGGACATGCATGATATGTACTTACTAATAAGCAGATATTAGCCAAAAATGAACACAATACTCAGGATATGTAGCTGTCCAGCGGCCACGGATGAACTGGGTCACCTGAAAGGGGGGCTGTAAATGAAAAGGACGGAGTGCGAGAGAAGGGTGAAGCCAAGACAAAGTTTTTGATCAAGGCTCAAAGTTTAATATTCAGCACTGCTGTTATATAGGGAGAGCCCACAGACCCCATCCTTTGTTTCAGTTGGGTTGAGTTGCAAAGCAAGCTCAGCAGGCAGTCTACTCCAGTAGGAAATTGCTGGTGCAGCAAGGTGGAAGACTCCACCTGGGTCCAACTGTGGCAAACACTTAAGGTCTACTTAGCCTGCTCAAGGCTGGGAGAAGGGCACAAGGATACAATCCACAGAACTCAAGACGGTTAATGAGCCGAAGGGCCCAAGTGAGGATGCCTCAATCCCACTTGGGAGGGAGAAGAAAACAATCACAGGGGGTAGAGGGAGGGAGGGACCTGAGTGGGAGAAGGGAGGAGGAGGGGAAAGGGGGAACATGATCTGGTATTGGGGAGACAGGGGTGAAGCCCTGAGGGCCAGCAGAAAGACTGGAATCAGGCAACCTCAGGAGGTAGGAGGTGGAGGGACCCTCTAGAATGTACCAGAGACCTGGGAGGCGAGAGACTCTCAGGTTTCAAAGGGAGGGACCTTAGATGAAATGCTCTACAGTGGGGAGAGGGAACTTGTAGAGTCCATCTCCAGTAGAAAGACAGGGCATCAAGTGAGGGATGGGGTTGTCATCCCACAGTCAAAACTCTGACCCAGAATTGTTTCTGTCTGAAAGAACTGCAGGGACAAAAATGGAGAAGAGCCTGAAAGAAAGGAAGTTCAGTGACAGACCCAACTTGGGATCCAGCTTAAGGCGAGGCTCTAAGGCCTGACACTGTTGCTGATGCTGTGGTGTGCTTGCAGATGAGAGCCTGGCATGGCTGCCCTCAGAGAGACCCAATGGGCAGCTGAGTCAGATGTAGATACTGGCACCCAACCAATGCATGGAGGCTGGTGACCCCTGTGGTTGAATTGGGGAGGGCCTGGAGGAAGCTGAGAAGGGTGACCCCATAGGAAGACCAGCAGTCTTAACTGACCTGGACCCCAGGATATCTCGGACAGTGGGCACCAACCAGGCAGTATACACCAGCTGATATGAGGCCCCAGACACATATATAGTGGAGGACTGTCTCGACTGGCCTCAGTGGGAGAAGATGTACCTAACTAACCCTCGAGCGAGACTTGAGGCCTCAGGGAGTGGGAAGGTCTGGTAGGGTGGGGGTGGGGCATGGGAATATCATCTTAGAGACAGTGGGTTGATGGGGAGAGGAGTGAGATGAGGAACATTTGGAGGGTGGACCGGGGAGGGAATAACGACTAGATGGTTAAAAAAAAAAAAAAGGAGAGAATGATAATAATTAAAAATTCAAAAAAGAAAGAAAAAACCAAACAAAAACAAAGAAGCATCATAAAAACAAAAATACATATTATGAAATACTATTTAGCTTCGTGAGAAATTGAAATTATGAAATTTGCAAATAAATTAATGAAACTGGAAAAGATCATATTGAGTAGGATAACCAGATCCAGAAAGAGAAAGTCCCTTGTTCTTCCTTAGCTGCTCCTCATGCACAATCTTCACATACAACTGTGGGCCTCAGCCTTGCCTAGGAAATGACTCTTTGCAGCAGAGACTAGTCCAGACAACCATAACCTATCAAGATGTGGACCATAAGTGACCATGTGGTACACAGCCCCAACTGAGACATCTAGGACATGACTCCTGCATCTAAGGCTCTGGGATCATCACGGAAGATAGGCAGAAAGATCGGACGAGCCTGAGAATCCAGAGATTCTTTATGAGATTGTGTCTCCTAGAACTGTCAGAAGCTACACTCATGAAGTCCCATTACACGTCCGACCTGATAAAGATCTGAACAAGGAGGACAGCAATGGACATGCTAACACGAAAGAGGGAAAGCTCGTGGGACCCCAGCCCCAGAGAAAGACTAGGCAATTAAGGAATACTTAGAGCAGGAGAAATATGCTTCTGCTGGGAAGAGCTCCAACTGGCTATCCAATGCCAAGTGGCTAGCCCTCATCTTCTATATCTACAAGTGACATTAGAAGGACTGAGCAGATTGTATTTACATATTAAGGAACATTCTCTCTCTCTCTCTCCCCCCCCCCTCTCACACACACACACACACACACACACACACAATTTAAGAGGGAGGCCATGAATTTTTGGAGAGAGCAAGGCAAGTCGTGGTTGGGGCTTAGAGGGAGAAAAGAGAAAGGGTCATTGATATAAATATATTTAAATGTAAAAATTATGTATATTGAGCCATAACTTTTCTGGCATTTCTTGAGCAAGTGATTGATTTTGATCTCAAGAGTCCACAGGGAAACTGCTGCCCGGTAACTGTCTTAGGCTTTTACATATGTGGCATGGGGCACATATGCTATGGTCCATATGTTCCCATTCTTCCTTCAAAATTAAATAAAGAACTTCCTTTTAAAAAGTAGCCTAACTGTCTTGTTGGAGTGGCATTAACACAATCAAGGTATACACACAGATGCATATAAACCCTTACTTTTATTTATTTTTTAATTTTTATTTTTAGATACTTTATTTACATTTCCAATGTTTCCTCCTTTCTAGGTTTCCTCTTTGGAAACCCCCTATTCCCTCCCCCTTCCCCATCTCTATGGGGGAATTCCACCTCCCACCCACCCGCCCACCCACTCCCGTATTCCCACCTTGACATTCCCCTTTACTGGGGACTCTCCTCCCCCTGATGGCCTGCAAGGCCCTCCTCTGCCACATATGTGGTCCGAACCATGGGTCCCTCGATGTGTATTCTTTGGTTGGTGGTCCAGCTTCCAGGAGGACTGGGTGTGTGTGTGTGTGTGTGTGTGTGTGTGTGTGTGTGTGTGTGTGTGTGTGCCAGTTCAAGTTTCTGTACAAGTAATTCGGGAAGTATGCCTCTTGGTACAGTTTATTTGTGATTATCTATTTTCATTAAAAGGCTATTCTAGGCCCTTTCTTCAGCTTTATTGTGTTTGTCCAAGAGTCCAGGCAATTCCTTTGAGGGTGGTCACACACCGAGGGTGGACGCATGTTTAGGGGTCACACTGACAGTGGTTACACACTGAGGGTGTTCACACACAGAGGGTGGACACATGTGGAGGGTGGTCACACTGACAGTGGTTACACACTGAGGGTGTTCACACTGACAGTGGTTACACACTGAGGGTGGTCAGATGTTTCCATTTTATAGATTTCAGATTGATATTAAGACAGTCATAATCAGACTTTCTTGTAGGAAATGAAAGTTCATATTTAAATAAAGTCGACTTCAATGCAATGCTTTTCTTATTCCATCATACACAATTTAATTAATTACTAATTGAATAAGAGCTACAAATCCAGGTTTACACATTTCAAATATAGATTTTTTTGTTTAGAATAATTGTAGAGATAGAAGAAAATTAGGATTTTATAGTTTTGTTTTAGTGTCAATGACAGTACAAGTTCACCATTCTCTCTTTGGTGTTTATAAAGAGGATTCCATCACCTTCAAACCCCCCCCCCCATTTAGTAGTCTTCCACATCACCAGCACAGATGGCAAGCAGTGCTTTCTCATAATGCCCTGAAGCAAAATTCTGAAAAGAAAAAAAAAAAGGCATATAAAAATCACATTTCTCAGCCGGGCAGTGGTGGCGCACTCCTTTAATCCCAGCACTTGGGAAGCAGAGGCAGGCAGATTTCTGAGTTCAAGGCCAGCCTGGTCTACAGAGTGAGTTCCAGGACAGCCAGGGCTACACAGAGAAACTCTGTCTCGAAAAAAAAAAAAAAAAAAAAAAAAACCAACCAAACAAACAAAACAAAACAAAACAAAAAATCAAATTTCTCCGGGTTTCTGAAAGTCACCTGTAAATTTTCTAATTGCAACAAAAAGATTTGTGGACCATTAGCCCTCACTAAAATTATTTAATTTTTTTGTCTAAAGATTTTCTAAGTGCTATTCAAAGTGAAACTTATTTATAATGTGCTGTTATACAATATGATTTATACAAAGCTGAAGGGACTTCATTGTGTATTTGTGAGCACAGTAGCATGTGTTACAGTCTTCTCTTCACCTTTAGGGATCGATACCCCTAACATTACTATTATCATACATCAGGGTAGAGTCTGGACATTGCCAATGTGTCTCAAAAGATTTGAAAATATTTATACTGTTTAATTCAGTAATTCTATATCAAGAAATACATTTAAAATATTATCAGTTATGGAAGAGTACGAGATTTATGCTAACAACATATGCCCTATAATGTCACATATAACAAGGAAAGGTTGAAAAGCAGTAGTCAATTGTGTGAGGCAGTTTTTCTATTTCACAGTGTACTTTATAAAGAGTAGGTCCAGGTTTAATAAAATCCTTTCTTTTGACAGCAAAATGTTATTGTTTATGTACTTGTGTGAAAGATCAACAGTGGCTACTTTAGTTCACTGGGGCTTTCACACTCAAGGTGGCTTAAAATATCAGAAGTTTATGTCTAAGTTAGGGAGGATGGAAAATATAGGTGACAAAATGTTTTGTGAATCCTTCTTTATTGACTCCAGCCTGACTTGGCAGAAGGGACAAAAGAACATCCTGGAGATTTTTTTCCCCAATAAGGAAAATAGCTCTACTTGTGGATTCTGTCTTCATGACTGAATTCTCAAATGCCAGCTTCTAACACCATCTCCTTAGGGTGAGTGTTTCAGTGTAGGAATCTGGAGAAACAAGCTTTCCAGCCATATCAAGACCCAGAAGTATCTCACTACTGGGTGTCTGCTAGAGAATTAGGGCAACTCTGTTTCTTTTTATCTTTTTCCATCATGCCTAAATATTCCAGAATAGGTAGCTGAACGAATGTCATTATAGAATCCATCTTCATTAATACCAGTTATTGTATTCGTGCTCCTTTACACAAAGCTGTGTAGTTAAGACTCACAGATTTAAAAGCACAGAGTAGTACTGCATTATTATAACGAATCTTCAGTATGGCCAGGAATAATTATAAATAGTATAAATAAGGTAGCTTATTCACTTAGAAATTGAGTTCAAACTCAGTGGTACGTGCTGATCACAACTAACAGCTTTGGGGTTTCAAGGTAGACATAATGAACATCTTATCAAAGATTAAAAAAATCCATAAGATTGATTTTAACTGATGCATTAATTTCTTAGAGCCATTTTGGCTCCTATAAAGGCTTAGAAAGCACTCTGAAATTTGTGGCTTCAATCTCTGAGATGTTGAGAGTTATGTCTTGACTAATACAAGGAGCTAAATTGTTTTTTCTTGTGACTGGAAGTTTCACTTTAAAACAATGTGAATGTCCAAGGTATAAATTAAAACACAATCTCAAGTATTGTGTGTGTTCTTCTGCTCTATTTTCTCCATCCTGAATACCTTTTTGGTTTTCTTTGGTGAAGAAACTAAACATACTGATTTTATACTGCATCCACAAATTACATAGATGGACCATATATTTCATTTTTTGCCAAGTTATATAAGACATTTAAAATTTTTTAGGAAGATCAGAATAAGAAATTGTCTTGTTTGTTTTTGAATTATTTCTTTGCCCTCTGATTGGTGAAGTGATTGGTCATGTAGAGTTTTACATTTTCAGTAATAAATTTCTCCAAATTGGCAGTTGGTGGTAATTGGCTGCCTTGTTTTCTATGATGTTATGAGGAGTGTTTCCGGGCAGTACTTAATACATTCCCGTGGCAAAATATTGTTTTTTGTTTTTGCTTGTTTGTTTGCTTGCTTGCTTGTGTTTTGAGAGGTTTCAAGTAGTGGGTCCTCGTCTCCAGTTGCTTTGGAGCTGAGGGGACCTTGAGGAGTCGGTCCTTCTACTGTAACCTCAGTAGATCTAGTGTGAGGGTTGCAGGTGAAATTACAGGTCGACTGCCACACCCAGCTGGTCCTGGGCTTTTCACATCAGAAGGGAACCCTACAAGCACAGGCATAGGGAGGGAATGTTAAGCAAAGATCAAAAGTTCCGTGGTGCAATGACTTTTCAGGTTGATGCTTGTTAAAGCACTGAGCACTGTCTGAGTTCTTCAAGTCAACCATCCTTGTCTGACATGTAGCTTTTAGATCCCCACAGCTAGTTGTTTCCATTAAAGTTTCTATTTACGGTCCAGAAAGAATAATATGTGAGGTAAAGTCAATTATGAAGAGAAGACTTACTTTGATATCATGAAAGAGGGATTTTCCAAATCTCTCTTTGTAACGTTTCCTGATGGTCATTAGATCTATTTCACTTCTGGCGACTAGAATCCTGATGACAGTTTTATTATGGAAGCCAAAGTCCTAAAAACAGCAGAAATGTGGGTAGAGAAAACAGTTCTTCAAAGGCCTTTTCAGCATAGAAGGCCTTCTTTTTCAGTAGCGATTTGTTTGTGGGCCCACAGGACTTCACCCGTTGCTGTCACTGCTGTGGGATGCCTGGGGCCTCCCCCAAGGGAAGGTTCAACTATCTTTCACGTGGAATAATGGTGACATCTGGTGGCCACTCAACATAACCTAATGTTTTATATCAGAATATTTTGAGTATAAATCTACTAACATTTCATAATTTGGAGTGATTACAACAACAACAAAAATTTGACCAAGTTCCCTCAATCAGGGCATAGCTGGAATCAGAATAACTATGATTATTTGCCCAGGTCATACATTGGGAAGGAAATAGCCTGTTGTCATAGTCATGGTGCATTTAGATTATCAATTTAAATAAAAAATAAATACTAAGATTCTAAACTGCATGAGGGGTGATAGACCCTGAAGTCTCACATGTCTTATGTACCTGCGTTGTAGAAAGCAGAGATTATCTGCAAGTAATGAAATTTGCTTTTGGTGTTTAAATTGTTTCCTTTTGATTGAACACATTTTCTTTTAAATAAAAATAATAGATGTTAATTTTAAATAAATTAAAACATATGTGTTATACTTACATGAATTGCCCTGTATAAGTTATAGGCAAAATAGCTCGGTTTGTCCTGGACACAACGAACTAGAGAGGAAGAGAGCAAGCGACAAATTTGAATGACAAGATGTAATTTTTCAGAAGTTGGAAAACAAATAGAGCACTTAAATAGTCTCCCAGAATCATCATATTGTACTGTAATTTCAATATTCAGAGTAGTGGTAACACTTGCCACACTCTATTGAAAAGTATAACATGTCAATATTATATTTTATAATGACCGAAGATCTTTACTGAGCATATGACCATTATTATTAATTTTTTAAAAATGTGGTGCCAAATATAAAATCAAACATATACAATCCATTCACCTTCCTGATTGTCACCCATTCAGTTGGCCTCTAAAACTGGTCTATACCTGCAGCTCTTTATTCCCTTAAAGATTTGTGAATAGAATGCAGGTCATTTAAGGGGACACTGTAATAAATGCAAAGCGTCTCCTCCAGTTTCAGATATTATTTGATTATACTCGCCAGGGCTTTGAACAGACTGGCACCTGTCCAACAGTTATTGCTGTTAAATATCCGATGAGACTGTAGACCGTCAGTAAGTCCTTCTTTGAAACACTAATAGATTAATTACATAAGTGAATAATAAATGAGGAACTATAATATCTCCTCAAAATAAAATTATATTAGTATTTCTGTACAGTTCAAGTAATTATTTTAGATCATGAGACCATCTCTTCATCTTTTTCTCATTTTTATAACTGAGACAAATAAATTTGAGAAGTGATTTAAGGAAGGTGAGATCCCAGAGAGCAGAGGCTAGTGTGGTTATTTTTGATTTTGTTGATTTGCTATTCCATCTGCATCACCCAAATTAGAAATAAGTAGGTACTCATTCAATATTGATTGATGGAGTGAACCAGATAGGTATTTCCTGGTATTGCTGATGTCCGCTATCTGTTCCCTTATGTCAACTGTTTTCTGACAACAGTTTGGGCTGTCTTGAGATTTCAGTGACATGAATTCCACTCTAACTCTTTTGCTAATTAGATGATATTTAATATATAACTATTATATGCATTTGGAATTTGATAGAATCTATATCTATCTATCTTCTATCTATCTATCTATCTATCTATCTATCTATCTATCTATCTATCTATCTATCTATCATCTAAACATTCATAGACAAAAGTCACCATATCCCATATCTTCAGAGGTTTCACAGAATCCACCAAATCTTTTTCATACGGTGCTTGCTTAAAAATCTCTTACTAGGACCGCCAGCAGCTTCCGGCGACGGCCGGAGACCTCAGCTTGGGCCACAGGGCCCCACAGCTGATCAACGCCGGGACAAAGATCCCTCGCCGGAGATCACAGGACCCAGCGGAGGGCCAGGGACGCGCCCCACAGCTCACCAG
>CM052719.1:47209647-47273430 GCA_028551405.1 Uromys caudimaculatus
AAAAGGGGAATCATCGGAAATGTAAATAAAATATGAAAAAATAAATAAGAAAAAAAAAAGAAAAAAAAAAAAAAAAGAAAAAAAAAATCTCTTACTAGATCATTTATAAAAGTTCTGTGACTGACATCTCAGCTCCATGCCAAGACATTCTTGAGATCAAAAACTCACAACAATTGTTTATTCAATACATATCTAAGTGTTCATTTGATGCACCTATTATGGGATACTTCACAATGACTCTTTATGTACATTTTCTGCAGTCTGTGCTACCAACTCACACAGTACATGGTAAAGAGTGAACATTGGAATAGTCTTGATGAATAAGAGCCCCAGTCTTTTCTGCAATGGGTATATAATTTCTAACAACACTGGGAAGGCATGCCTGTAGAACTCACTACTAATTAACAATTTAGGGTTTTATTATGACAAGATTTATTTCTAAAGAGAAATTTATTAAACATAGTAAAAATTTAAAGAACCATCAAAAGCAAAACAAAAAATAAAATCACCTTTCTTCTTGGAGATAAGAAAATAGCCACATTGTTAGCATTTATCTGCTCTTGAAACAGGGGTAGAAATCAATGATCCTAACATAGACTTAAAGCTGTGAGAGGTCACTTATGAATGCAGGCATCCGAGACTTCTCTTTTCTCATATGGCAATTGAGCCTGTTCTTGGGGAATTAATACTAGTTGATTAGTGCCTCCAGGTTGCCATTTCGTTGAATTGAACCACTAGCTGACAGACTTTCTTAGAGGTTAGGGATCTTTCAAATAATTGTGCTGAGAAAAATGCTTCAGTTAAGATTGTACTTATGCAGGCTTGATAGATGCCCCAATATAGGGGAATCCAGGGCGGGGAGGCAGGAATGGGTGCGTGGGTGGGGGAACACCCTCATAGATGCAGGGGAGGGGAGATTGGATAGGGGGTTTTCGGGAGGGGGAAACCAGGAAAGGGAATGACATTTGAAATATAAATAAAGAAAATATCCAACAAAAATGTAATAATAATAATAATAATAATAATAATAATAATAACAACAACAATAGAAGATTGTCCTCATGCACATGTAATCCAGTCAGAGCCACTCAGTGTTGTGAAAGGCAAGGCCTTCAGTTCATCATCTGAAATCCAGCTTACCAATTGCAGTCAGCAGCTCCTGGAAGTAACCGTCATAACAGTCATTGATGGCATCCACCAGACTTTGGCCAGAAATATTTTGAAATTCCTGGAAAACTTCAAGAAATTGATGGGATTCAAAAGGGATTTTCATAAATATCATAAACTTAAAGGACAAATACTTAGTTAGATTGTAAAGCACAGGGTGGATAATTGTCTATGAGACATCTCCAGAGAACATTAATAACCAGTCTAAATTTATTTGTCTACAGAAAATTTTCTGTTAGAGCTTAAATATAAAAGTTAAATACAAAAATCCTCTGAGTGATATCGATGATAGTCCTTTGAAGAGCTCATTTGAGAAATAGGAGATTACCATTAGTGGCTTCATTACTAAAATAAAATAATGCTCAATTAAACTTCCCTACAACACGCTCAGCTGGCATTATCCTTGGCAATGTTCTAGTTCTCAGCTATTTCAGCGTAGATGTGAAGAGTTGCTCTCATTTGTACTAATCTCTAACTGACACAAAGGAAAAGGGGCATAGTGAATTAGAGTAGACTGTTGCTAAAATAAGTGGTAGGACTTTATGTCTCACTTAGTTGCACTTAATTTGTTTTTCTAATAAGGGAAAATGAAAGGTTTCAGAATCTGAAGAAAGTCAAGTGTAGGTTATTGTGAGCACATCTTGAAGACCAATAGGCACTACTGATATCTCATAAATCACATTGTCTGTAACCAAAACCTTGACTCATAGGCTGGCCACAGTAAGCTCGCTAGAGACTATTCAGACACCATATAATGTGCCTGTTAGAAAAGAGTTAATATTTCTAAATAGTTAACTTTTAAGTGTCAGTATTTGAAAGCTATGGACTTTAATTAGCGGAAAGAAGTTAAATAGTGGCAGAGCTTTATTCTATTGTAGTATCATTAAATGAGACATACTATATAGACATAATTCGGAGCAGTAACTGGCTTGTCTATATTTCTGGGTGACATTTCCTCTTTTACCCTAGCTACTTGTATGCCACTCAGTTGGTTAGAGAGCTGGAAAGAGCCTGTTTCTAGTTACCCAGCCAAAGCTGTGGGTAGCTCTTGCTGCACAGGATCAGCTGCAGCATGGTCTTGTGTTCTCCAGTCTTCTGCTGGCAGGCTTCCCACAGCACCTGCAACATCACACGGCCAGGAAGCGGCATCAGAACAAGCCTCACTTTACCAAAAGCTCTATTAGTCAAGTGTGGGGGTCACACCCAGTTACCATCGCATCCTGAGCAGCCATCGCAGGATCAGAATATCCTTCCTCCCTGTTTCCCTGTGAAATAAGCAGGGATTTTCTTTTAGATGGTTTCAATATAGAGAAAGGTTCTTGGGAGAAAAATCCCCCAATCCTCAAACACTGGTGATTCCTTATCAATATGTCTTATTATTTGGATATTTCAACACAAGGGGAATTGTTATGTAGTTTTGTAAGGAGTTTAATTTTGAGCTTTTCTTCTCAACAGGGGTACTTAGTGAAACATGTTGAGATATTTTCCACTTTTCACCTCTCTGTGCTCTGATCAAGCTGATCGTCCATCCCTTGCCAGAGGTGGTGTAATGGAACTTAACACTCTTAGTGAAATGATGCAGACATGGTCATGTCTGGCTTGTAAAACATGGGTTCTGCAACAACAAAATCGTGATGAAATCTGGGCTTTGCAAATGAGAATTTTCTGTAAAATTGTTTAACCTCCATTCCTTACACTATAAACAGCAGAGTCCGTTTGCCCTTTGACACAGAAGAAAGGGGGACCAGTCATCAATGCAAGACCCAACAGACTCCATGGACAAGCAAGAGAGGAGAGAGATGGCAGAGGCTTGCGATTAGAGTGTATTTCAGGTTTTGAGCCAAAGTATGGAGAGGGAGATTACTAATTATGAGAGAACATTAAGGATCAGTGCCTTTTCCTGTCATGAAATGGGATCATGCCAGTAGAATGAGTGAGATTGAAAGATGGACAAAGGGGTGTGTGTGTGTGTGTGTGTGTGTGTGTGTGTGTGTGTGTGTGTTGTCTATATGTGCATGGTAGGGATAATATTGGATTTAGTTGTCCTGAATTTGTCTCAATTCCTACATTGCCTGAACAGGACCTCAGTTTTCTTACCTGATTCTTATTTGGCTGAGGACCTGGTGTTGAAGCTTGAAAAATGATGTTGTTTATGATCATTACAAGGACAAAGGTTATAGTGAGATAACGTTGACTAGAACTGCATGGGAGACAAGGCTAGATGTTCGGGGGGGGGGGTTTTCAGATCCCAAGAAGGCAAAGGTGAGGCTCATTAACTTATCCTATCTCTGACCAAACAGAGACAGAGAAAGCATCATGAATTAACTTGCTGTACATATGCAGAGTTAATACCGAGAAGCATCCACGAATATCATGGACATTAAAACATTACATTATCTATTCAGTGTTTCTGACACTTGTAATTTCATAGTAATTTCGTAATCAAGGATGTAGATCTTTGCTATTGAAGGATACCATCACTGTCCTTTGCTAAGACATCCTATAAGTGATACACACACACACACACACACACACACACACACGCACACACACACACACACAATGAATATATATGTATAAATACATTTTCCACCTAGTACCATCTTAGAGAGAAGAGATAATGGCAAGAATCATGATATTCTCAGTAAAAGTATCAGAAAGATTGAATGTATACCCATACATTTTGAATGTCCAAAGTATTGTGTGGATTAAATTTACCATATTAAATTAATCAATTTCTATGTTCTTTTTGCTAACACAAACCTAAACCCATCTAGGAAAGTTTAATTATTTGTAGAGAAATAAATTCATATTGTCTTATGACTAAATTTGTAGCCCTGACAATTTAGGAATAGAAGACAGCATCTAAAGAATGAAAGTGACTTTATTGGCTAGTGGGATTATGGGAATTTCATCTTTAAGTCATGAACATGTTGCAGTACAAGATCCCTAGAAGTCTCAAGTGTTTTCCTATTATTTTGGAGACAACAATAAATGGACTTGGAGTTATTAAATCAATTGCCCTAGGTCTGAGAGTTAAAGAAGGACACTTACTAGCTATCAGTGGCTTTACTTGCTCTGGGATCTAGGTACCATACCAAAACTCATTCTTTACAAACAATATCCTTGGGCTCCCTTTCCAATTATCTCTAATGACTAATCAAATATCAATAATAACTAATCAAAAATAAGTGAAAATAATAGAAGCATTATATCTTCTGTGAATGCATACTGTTTATTCAATAAGTTTATCACAGTAACTGTTAGTGTTTATTTTATTTGATTTTTCTGCAGGCTTTGTTGTAAGTTCATCATTTTTCCTCACAGGACTTCATTACTTAGCTTTATGTAGTCTTTGTTTCTTTGCTTCTGTTTTATTGAAAACTCTCCAGTCTTGGGAACTGGTTTCTCTTAATATTCAATCCCTTAATGTGCTGAATCTCCTTGCTGTGGTCCCCTGAACCCTTGTCTGCCTTTACTCTTCCTAGTCTTCTACTCTTTGCTATTGATAAGGGCTTAGATTCTGTCTGTCTTGTAATGATACTCAAGTTCTCTAGCTGGAATCCATTACAGAAATTTGTATTATGTATGTCTATTGCAACAGTTAACTTATTATCTCTCCTTGACCCTTTTTCTATGAGTACAATTCCACATACTCAACCAGCTTCTGGTCTACCCTTTCCAGTTTTCCACCTCTCGGTGATGGCCACTCCAAGTTATTGCTCTGAGTAAAACCTGAGTCATATTTGATTGTTTTTATTTTGTTTCATATTTCATATAAAATTCCCCAGTAGCTAGCACAAACACTATCCCCCAAACTCATCCAGGAGTGCTCTTGATTCTTACTGTGCTGCCATGTGGCACATAGTAAACATTATATCCTAGGTTTCTGCTGAGACTTTCTTCATGTAGGCTTCTGGTTCTGTGCTTGTCTCCATAGTTTTATTCATTATATTTATTTGCTATTATTTATATATTTTATTACATTATTTATATATTTATATTATATTAATATATTACATTATATAATATAACATATTTATATATTGTATTTTCTTAAATATAGAATTTATTGTAAATATCATAAAGCATAACATCACAGTAGTCATCTACTCAAAAAACCTACGTAATGTTTTTTTTTTTTTTCAAAACAGGGTTTCTCTGTATAGCCTTGGCTGTCCTGGAACTTACTCTGTAGACCAGGCTGGCCTCGAACTCAGAAATCCACCTGCCTCTGCCTCCCAAGTGCTGGGATTAAAGGCGTGCGCCACCACTGCCCTAACCCTCATGCCACTTAGAATAAACTCCATGTTTATATAGGCTACAGGGGTTGACTGATCCTTAGCACTTGTTGCTTCTTTATCTGGTTCTTCTCTTGCCTCGTACTTTTTCTCCAGTTCTGTATATTGTCTGTTCCCTCTATTACATCCATCTGTGATTTGATTCATTCTTTCATCTCTATGTTTGTTTAAATCTAGTATATTTTTCATGCGAATTAATATTCATTTATTAGAAGTAAAGTTGAATCATCGTCTAACTTTATCAATTACTATCAAATTGTTTCTTATGAAAATATATTTTGGGGGGAGGGGAACTGAATCAGAATCAAGTTTATATGTTTAATGAGATCTATTCTGACCAACCTATATCACAATGCAACTTATCCACTCTGCCCAGTCCTGCATTCCTGTCTCCCACATCCTGATTGGTTACATTTTCATCACTTTTCAAAGTTTTTTATAATGCCCTTATTCATTAGTGCCTTATAGTATAATTTACCTTTTTTACATGTGAATTTCATAAGACCTAAAAGTCTCCTCTGTTTATGGATGCTTCGCAATTGTCAGAAATCATATTTGACACAGCACATTGACGAACTCCTCACGGGGAAGGCAAAGAATCCTTTTTGGATGTCGGACTTTTATTTATTTATTTATTTATTTATTTATTTATTTATTTTTGATCTTTGAAGTATGATCTTTACCTATGCAACTAAGTAAACTCCAGCATGTGCGAAAATTGTGAAGACTGCTTAGAGATTTTTTTTTGCCTTTCTATTTATCTGAGCTTTTGCTTAGAAAGGTGATAATCTTGCCTGTTTAATGTGCAGTGGTGTCCATCTGTATGCGAGTAGAGGGTTTGAGTATGGGGAAAGATCAACAGGACAGAAATTAAAGGCAAGGCAAACTACTTGAAAATACTTGAGCAGATAACCTGACTCCAGATGATTACAGAAAGCAGGATGATTGCAGCGACACTCTGGATGCCTCACGGTACAGATTTCAGAAAGGGTCCTCAGGAGAACCCTGACAGCAAAGATGAGGAGGGAGCTGGAGGAGTTAATCTGCTAGCTTCCCTTCTTTCTCTTTGAGAAAGCACTTGTTCACAGTGCAATTTGCACATGTTGATTAATTAATCTCCAAGAGACTAATCCTTCTTTATTTGACAGATAATTAGACCCTCCACAAATCTAGTGCAAGAAAAGCATGCAGGAAGTGTTGTGGACCAGCTAAATTACTGGCATCAGTTTTCAAGGATATTCCCTCTCAGTTGTTTCTTTGCAGAAAACCCTGTGCAGACTAAGTACAAGGTTTCCCTCCCAGAAATCACAGCAGTGATTTCCCTTCTTTGTAGCTCATCAACACCTTAAACCTCCCATGTTCTAATTCCTGGTCTTTACTATAATGCCCAAAGGGGTATGTCTGAATTTTAATGACGTTTGCAGAATGAAATCTATAAATTATCTTTCCTTTGATTCTGGAAGTGATGGTGCATATGGGACCAGATGGCAAGATTGCTATAACTAAAGGATAATAGAATATTTGCATTGTGGAAGAACTGAGAGAATTAGCTCATATTCATTAATTCAGTGAGCAGCAGTCTGACTCTCAAAAAGGTCAAATGATAAATCCAAGGATATACAACTGTAGAGGAAGAGGAAAAGATAATTGTCTGTCTGTCTGTCTGTCTGTGTCTGCCTGTGTGTGTATGTATGTATGTATGTAGGTATATATTCTCTCTCTCTCTCTCTCTCTCTCTCTCTCTCTCTCTCTCTCTGTCTCCCCCCTCTACTTATCTACCTATCTATTTTCTATCTATCACCTATCCATCCCTTTTGGTGTGTGTGTCTGTGTGCAAGTATATGAGCATATATGTGTGAAAGAGAGAGAAAGAAAAACAAGAAGAGACAGAGAAAGCATGATAGCTATTTGAGTGTGGTAAAGATGAGGATAAATGAGATCAATCTAAATTGTAGTATTCCCCAGCTGTCTGGGTAGAAGCTATCAGCTCACAATGGCCCAGAGACCTGATCAACTCTCATTTTCCCAAATCACTGTTTTGGAAATCAGAAATTATAAATCAGGGGACCCAAGAAAGTAGTTAGCAAATACAGAAATTAGAAGTCTATAAAATCATGTAGTTCAATAAGCATTCAAATCAACATAGAACTTCTGTGTTTCAAAAGCACTATAAATGAGACTATATTAAATCTATATTAGTGGAATTTGTTTTCTCAGTTTTCTATTAGGTGTTCGCTAATCTCCATGAAATATGCATTATTTTATTCTTTTGTGTTTAGCATTTTGTATATAATGTACTGTGAAACTATGTAAGCATGTAATATTAAATAAACATTGTACAGAATGCTAAGGAAAAGAAACAAGCAAAATAAAAAGAAGCAAGCATGCTTTAGTGACATGATAAAGTAAGTAAACTTATCTTGCTTCCTACAAAATCCAAATTCCAATTCACCCTCATTTTATTCTGTTGAAAATTTTACTATATACTTCAAGCTGCTTCAAGGTTACACACATACACACACACACACACACACACACACACACACACACACACACACACACACACATACACACACACACGGAGAAAGAGGGGGAGAATGCTCAGACTCCAGTTATCAAACTTAAGAATTAATACTTTGTCAATTTATAACCACATTAGGTGAAATCCAGTGACAAAATCATGCCTTATGCCTTACAAATACACAAAAAGGTGATTAGATAGATAGTTGATAGACACATAGAGAGATGATAGGTAGACCGAAGATGGATGATAAATAGATGGATAGATAGATAGATAGATAGATAGATAGATAGATAGATAGATAGATAATTAGAGTAGACAGACAGATAAATAGGCAGGCAGACAGATAAACATACCAACGGGTAGGCAGGCAGGCAGGCAGGCAGACAGATATTTGTTTCCTCTTGCTCAACTATAATACAGTTGTATAGAAGACTCTCTGAATGGAAACCGTTTTTAATTTACATTAAGTAGCATCATTACTTAAAAAATGACAGTCCTAATTTTAGAGAACGTTTTAATGAAGATTAACCTCATGATGGCCAGCAAGATGACTCAAGTGCTTGCCTACATGCCTGATGGCCCGACTTTGATCCCTAGAGCCTCCATGGTGGAAGGAGACAACTGATTTCTATAAGTAGCTCTTCCAGGTTCCACATGTGTGTTGTGGCATGCAAGTATGAGATAACTACAAAATGTGGTAAAAATTTACATTATGAAATGTAACGTTTAGAAATGACCTATTGTGGGTCTGGGTAGCCAAATGGTGTGCTCTTCTCTATTTCTTCAGCTCTCAGAAAACACACATACAAGTAACATTATACAGTCTGAGCTGAATGCATATTTAGGAACACACACACACACACACACACACACACACACACTTAATGAAAAAGACGCCATGAGTTTGAAAATAAACAAGTAGGGTATATTGAAGGGTTTGGAGGGAAGACAGAGACAGTAGAAATGTGTTAATTATATTAATCTTAAAATAGATTGTGTGTCTATCACTCCTCTTCTTTTTTGTTTTCTTTTGTGTCCTTTACTGTAAAGGACACTTCTGTATGCTTCCTTCTTCAGAGGGAGTAATTCTCTTCTTCGTTGCACAGTATCATGCATGAAGTTTTATGATTTATAGTGATTTATTTTGTTCCTATGACTTTAACAAATTTGTTTTGCTAATTACAGGGCTATGTTTTTGATAAAGGAAAGTTTTATAGATTTAGAAATGATTATTTTACTTTTGTCACATCCCATGAAACACACACCCCATAACACACACACACACACACACACACACACACACACCCCACACACACACACACCAGAACTCACACACCATAATACACACACATATCAAAACATACACACTGTAACACACACTTTATAAAATTAAAGAAAAGCCCATGGCCTTTAAGATGTCTTCTGAACCTGTGAGGTTTTATACTTTTATTATTTAAATTCAGATCACTGATTCCACTTAAATTTCTGAATGCCTTTCCTCAATAGGATGACAGGAACATTCGAAAGCATACGTAAACTAAAAGGTAATTATACTTTAAAATATTACTGTTATTACAGTGCTAATATGTGGAATGTTTTTGATAAATGTTAATTGGATAGAAGTAATTACATAACATTTAGTCATTATACAAAAAGAAGATAAATGACAAAATATAACTTTAATTAGAAGTAAGGTTCTTCTTTGGTAATATACAGTATAGTGAAATTTGTTCAGGCAGCATTGAATTCTTTTGCTGGCAGTGAAATTCAATAGGATCTAATTCAATTCAGCATTTCTATGTACTGACTTTTTGGACAGTTGTGTGCATGCATGTGCGTGAGCACACACACACACACACACACACACACACACTCTGACACACATTATTTTTTCTTTCGTGCTGCTGGACATGCATGTCCTTGACTAGGTTAGGAAAGCACTTTATATTGGATATATATATATATATATATATATATATATATATATAATTTCATACATTTTTGATTATTTACTTCCTTATTTGTTAATCACTTATTATTTGTATTATATGATTTTGTTGCATTAGATGAGAAATTAACTCCCTTACCACACAACACTAAGCACAGAGTAACTGCCTAGGAAGCTTCTTATGTCTCCAACTCATCTAGTAGTTTAAAAAGTACAATACAGGCTTGGAGAGATGATTCAGTGGTGAAGAGCATGGACTGTACTTCTCAAAGACCTTGGTTAAATTCCAAGAACCCATGTGCTGGGTCACAACTATCTGTAACCCAAGTTTCAGGGAACGTCATGCCTTCTTCTGACACCTGTTGGCACCAGACATACATGTGGTGCACTGATATATACGCAGGCACAGCATCCATACAAATACACGTACAGAGATGCTACATATTCACTCTTATGTCAAGTTTTATTAAGTGACTCAAATTTGGCTGATGTTAAAAGTTATTACATAGAATGTAGACAACTATAATGTACCTGGGCTTTCTGTCCTATTTAGTGAGAATGAAATGTCTCTATTTTATAGAGTGTGAAATGGCATGATTTTGCAATGTCATACCTGGACCAAGTTCATGAGAGTATCTCTGAAGTGTCCTGAGGTCTCTGAATAAATGTCCTCTTGAAGGTTATTGTTGTATTCTGGGCAATAAAATATCCATGTTAAAAACACAACTTATTACAGAACCTTCTATCAATGGGCTTTACATAGCTAATGCTACTGAATGTTAAGTATGAGGAAGCCACCAGTCAGCTGGCTTCTTTTAAAATCATAAACTATGTTAAAGATACCTACATGTTAATAATATCAACCTAGGTCTGGTTTACTAAACAAATAATTTTGAGTCAACATTGAAAATGAACATTGGAAATTATTTCACAGTGTCTCATCCTATAGGCCAGGGTTATTAACTTCATGCTGTAGACCATTGGCTAGGCTAATCATTTTTCTAAGTGCTGTGTCTGTCTCATTGCAATGTTCCAAGTGAAAACTTTTCAGTCCACTTAGGAAAATTTTGATTCTGTTCAGAAGCACAAGGAGTGACTGTGAGAGCCGCTCAATGCTCACAATACAAAATGGGATGGAAATTAATGCATTACAATTTTTTGATATGAAAATAATTATATTTTTATTTTAAAAAGTGAAATAGTTTGATTTTGAGGTAACTTGTTGGGACAGTGACCTTTATGCAAAGTAAAAAGATATTTGTTGAGCAAAGGTCACTGTCCATTGTATTTTGATTATACACAAGGTGTCTCTTGGGTCAAGGGCAACACTTCCCTGAATCAAGATGCTGGGTACTTCCTGTCATAAGAAAGCATCTTCCTCATGGGTATTTGTTATCACACTTGAGCAAAATTTGCTTGATTTTCTGGAGAATTATTTCTTTCTGGGGTCATAATCATCAGTTTTATTTATTGACCAAATTGATTTTGAGTTAGTCATATTGCTTCATTTTGTTGTCTTTCATATTTAGTCTTCTGATTGATTATAATTGTATATACTTCTATGGTACAATATAATGTTTCAACTTATGCATACATTGTGTAATGCTATTAGCCACTTATCATTCCTATTTGATATAGCCACTCCTCTGTGTCAGCTACATTGGCGTACAGAATACATTATTATTATTTCTCTTTACTGTACTGTGAAGCAGACTATCAGAACTTATGTCTCCAATAGAACTGGGACAGTGAAGCAGTTGATCAACTCTCCACCCTTCTTTCTACTCACTCCAGAGCTACCGGAACCTTACTTCAGTGAATCATATGACAAGTGTGTGCCTGTCATCTTGGTTGTCATCTTGACATATCTGGGAAGAGGGAACATCCTACAAAGCACTGATTTTTTTAGACTGGTGTGTGAGCCTATCTGTAGTGGAATTTTCTTGTTTGCTAATTGAGGTAGGAGGGTGCTGCCTACTGTGGCTGGTGCCCTCTCTGGGCAGGTTGGCCTTAGCTGGACAAGAAAGGTAACTGAGCAAGGCAGGGGAAGCAAGCCAGGAAGGAGTGTTTCTCTATTATCTCTGCTTCAGTTCTTGCCTCAGGTTTCCATTTGAGTTCCTGCTCTGACTCCCTTCAGTGATGGATGGTAACGTTTAGGTCCAATAAACTTCCCCTTTCCTCTTGCTTTTGCTCGCGGCTTTACTTCAGCAACAGAGACATAAACCAGAACAGTGCCTTAAAAGTATTTAAAATAAGTGCATGAAATAGAATACAATTATGTGTTATTTGAAAAGTGTGCTTGTACATATGCACGATGTATACATATTTACGTATTTCCTTACGTAAACAGTAGGCTTCTCGCATCTGGAAAATCTCCCCATTTGTTCTCGAAGCTAATATGTCAATGAGGCAATTCTCATCAGTTCCTGCTCCCTAAAAGCCAGAGAGAAATATGAAGATACTTTTATTTGGAACAATAGGTCTACTTTATGTACAATAAATGAACAAAGCAGTCATGATGTATGTAGATGGGAAAGCAAGGCTTTCTGGATAAAAGTCAGTCCATTCTCAGGACTATATCAGCTGTTTACTGTTTGATGTCCCTAGAAGGATGATGCTATCTGCAAGAACTTGGTCCCTTTACTTAGAACAATACTATGGGTATTGCTAAGCAACATGGGAAAACCACACTAAATGCTTCCCCTTTCCTTTGGAGTGGAATTTGAAACTCTGTGTGTTGCTGGAATATTGGTTTTTAAACAGTTTGAAATTAGAACATAGGTCTCATAATTTATCAAGTCTATTTTGGTGACCCATGATTGCCTCTCCCTGGCTGTGGAACTGCTCAGATGGCCTCAGCATTTGGATCATCTGTGTTCTAGGGTATCATTCAGCATACAATGCACCCACTAATCTGTTACTGTGGTCTTAAAGGCAACACATCTTTCCCAGGAAGTCTTCGGGGGACACTTTACCATTCTGGGAAGTGTTGAGAAAGTTTGTTGTTTCCATCTAAACAGTAACATGAGACCTCATTCATACAATTTTCTTCTACATAGTTTTATAAGAAATGGCGATTGGAATGTAAAATTTGAAGAAAATATGATTGGTTGGGGCTCCTATGAATTTTATAAAAATCACTGTTCCGATCAGTATATATTATGGCTAAGATCCATGTATCTTTATCGCTTTGTCTCTTGCCTCATCTCTGTCACACACTGGGGTGATTTGGTCTTTGGCAAGCACTTTATGGAAGTATTTAAATGGTCTTAAAGGTGTTTAATGCCCACAGTTGAAAGAAGTCAAAGGCCCTCTTTCCCCCACATCCCCATACAATAAAATCTGTAATTTATTTCATAAAGTGACTTTTCTGTAAGATCTTAATTCTTTAGAAAAATAATTCTGATACATCTGAGCAGTACTCTCCATCTGTATTTAACTTACGATCATAAAAATACTACAATGTCATTGATATTTTGACTCTGCTATAGTATTTTACTTTGATTCTGAGCCAAATGTTTACAAATAAGTTTAAAAGATTCTCATGAATTTAAACACATCTTCCTCAACCTGAGACCACATATGGAAGAGGGACAAATCTGAACAGCACCAGAAGCTACCTCACTCATTCCTGTTGGACCTGAGCTTGAAGATGGCAGAATATGTCTGACTCTCTACAACTGAAGAATAGGCTGACCTGGCCCCTTGACTCAGATTCTCTCCCTCCCCAGAAAGCCTCTTTTCACCACAGTATTTCCATAGTTACATGGCGGGTTAGATATTCTCTTTTGTCTACCTGATCATACAAACTGCAGGACTATCACAGGAAAGTCTGTCCTTTGCTGAAACCTGAGCCTGTCCCTGTCATAGGTGTGTTATTGGATCAGCCCTGTATCTGATGCAGGTATGTTATTGGCCCATTCACCTTCATGGCGTGCCAGAGCTCATGAGCATCGTAAGATGGTGGAGGATACATTAGGCCCACCATCACTTCTTTGAAGTGAGATGAAAGTCGTTCCTTCAGATCTGCAATCAGGTCCTGTAGAGGAAGAAGTAAACATAAAAATTAAAACAACACTGAATTTATAAGAGAAATATTACTGTGAGAAATCTTTTATGAAAATGTCCTTTTTATATCATCAAACAATAGTTTTGATTTTGATTCATAGACAATGGATTTGAGGGTTGGAAATGACTGATTTATTAATCACTTCTGTGAATGACAGAGTGTGGAAATTTTAGTCACCGCAGTAGAGGAACTGTTTCCATTTCTAATCCTCAACTCTCATGCTTCTTTTGGTTTCCTTATGAAAATAAACACTGAACTTGCAATCATTTGAGCTTGCAGTATTTGCTTTTCCTGGGCATAACTAGTGAACCATTAAATCCTAGTGAATCCTTAAATAAAATATATGTTTTACTTTATTTCCTCATCAAAGTCTCTTTTAGTAGAGTGTACTTGGTTACTCTATGGACTAAAACTTACATAAACTGATTACTCTTATACATTTTTCAAATAACAGCCACATTATGTAAAATAGTAAATGTTACTTAAATAGAAAAACATACATGCTAGATTTTAGTTCTTGGAATACAGGTATAAAAATATTAAACTAATATTTTAGTTTGTACTTTCTATTTTTCTGCTATACTAAGAAATTTAAAAATATGCTAAATTACATTTCTGTAGGTTTATCAGGACAATTGAAAGATATTTAGAGTTTATTGTGTTTTGCTAAAATATATAAAGTATATCTATTTCTACTTAAAAATGTACAATAGTATTTAGCACTTTGCACTATTACTAAGGCATAATAAACTTTATTAGAATAAATTCAATCTTGTCATACTTTATTTGCAAGGTAGATATATTAAAAGAGATAAACTTGAAGGACCGGGAAGACACTGGCTGGGGTAAAATTAATGTGAATATAAAATGGTAGACTAACTTTAAGTCAACATCAAGCTGGTTTAAAATCTAAATGTTCATGGAGACTTAGACATTGTTTAGTCCAATCTGTTTTCATGTGCACAGAGGAATGGCCCTGAAAAACTGGGATCTGAGCAAAGCAGATGGAAGAATGTGAGAATTTAAGTAACCACTATTTACCGCTCCTATCTCCCAGAATGCACTTTGAGGATGTGAAAAGAATTTTGATTCACTACATCAGTTCTGAAATTAGCTGTAAGTGGTGTACAGTATAGGTGAGAAATAAGAGATGGGGCCTGGATAATATCTCTTTGTAGTTTTTAAAGACAATCTTACTGTATTGCCTAAGTTGGTCTTGAATTCACTATCCTCCTGCCTCAGCCTTCTGAATACTGTAGTTACAGGTGCATGCCACTGTGCCTAGCCAGTCTGATTGGTAATGCTGTGTAGGGAACAGGGAGCCTAGATGGTGAATACAGCATATCTTTTAAAAAATGAGGAGTTTACATTAACTTGGATATGACACAGTGGATTGAAAATAATAATGCATACAGATGTATTTAATATGCCATTATGAAGAGATAGCAATGCTTAGACAATTAATACAAAGGTTTAACACTTAAACTGTCTCCTGAGCCATTCTATCTTAAATTGATTCCTAATTTATTATCTCAATAATTCTGAACTTGTTATATTGTAACAATCAAGGTATATGATAAAACTTCATACGTGTATCTTCTTCCAGTGTCTATGAACACATAGATTGCCTCAAAAATTTTCCTAAAGTCAGCATTTAACTATATGATAGTCTTGTATGACATGTAGATAGAACATACAGAATATGTAATTGAATCCATAACGGTGAAAGAAAAAACAAATGCATGAAGAAATGAGTGTGCAAAGAGAAATAGTTTTTATTATGTGCAAAGAATAAGTATACTATTTAAGTTGAAGATTACTTGAGCATTTCAAGTCTTTGATGTAATAATCTCTTAGCATATTTGTTTGATCACTGCTCTTATCTCATATGTGTGTAACAGCATCTTCGCTTCTTTATAAATTATGTCAATTCTAGACAAATATTGAGTATGTATTCCACTGCAAACTGCGGTTAGAATCATCACTAGATGGCGATATGTATCTTTATTTTCTCTCTCTTTGTGTGTGATACAGAGAGAAAAAGAGAGAGTGCTATAGTAATTTTTTAAAAAAAATTCAGTTAAATAACAGTTTAGTGAAAGAAACCATGTTTTTAGGACACTCTTTACTGATACTACATTATAGTTTTAATCTTGTGTATATTATTGGCATGAAATCAAAAGAATATTACTAAATTTCTTTGCCAATTTTACCTCTCTGAGTAGAGAAAACAAAAGTCTTTCTCACCAGACTAGTACAAGTATTATAAGACTTAGTGGGAATTGTTAAAAACACTTTTAACATTTCAAAATGTACTCCAAAAATGTCATTCCCTCCAAAATATTCAAAAACTTGTATTATCAGTAGTCTTTAGCTATAAACAATGGCAATATATTATGGCTTCCATCTTCCTGTCTTCACAGTCTCTGTCTCTTACTATCCCCACATCTCAGAGCTTTGTCTGTTATCTTTCATTTCTTCTATTTTCACCATGCCTGGTGTCAGTACAGTCTGTTGTCTCAAACTTGGAAACACAGCCATGCTCTGTGGGCTGTACATATGGTGATTCTGTAAGAACACAAGGGAGATGAGAAGTGACCAGTGCCTAGTGACTCTCAGGTTCCTGATCTGAGCAAGTGTAGTCAGTCTGTGATGTTCATGCAATGAATGCATCCAAGGCCTTGCTCAGCCCCTGTCCTTGGTAAGCAGCATGTGCTTACAGTCCTAGAACTGGCCAACAGTACTAGCTAACTCTGGCCAACTCCTGCTGCTTCCCCTTCGATACGCCTTGGCCAGTCCATCATCTTCTCTCCTGTACAACAACAGAGAAGCCATCTAATAAACCCTCCTGTGCTTATTCCCTGTGTTCCCTCTAAAAATCTGATGACAAAGTCCTGGACAAAGTAATTCTTACCAGCGTTGGAAAGAACCATAGTACATTCTGATCCTTTCTTGGCATACATTGCTCTTCTCCTTGCTTCTGATTGCTTTACTCTAGCTCTAGTGGTCTTCCTGTTTCTGGAGGGGCAGATCTGCTCTGATGCTTGACTTTGACCTTCACGCTGCCTGTCATGTTCTTCCCCATTGTTACCTTGTCCTTCAGACTTCTTAGAGAAAACATGTAGAGCCACTCATTCATGCAGTCTCCCAGCACTTCCTGCATTTCTCACCCGACGTTATCTTTATTCTAGAGCACCCACTTTCCATTTGATTTTTCTTTTTCTTTTTTTCTTTCTTTTTTTTTTTTTTTTTTTTGGTTTTTCGAGACAGAGTTTCTCTGTGTAGCCCTGGCTGTCCTGGAACTCACCAGGCTGGTCTCGAACTCAGAAATCCACCTGCCTCTGCCTCCCAAGTGCTGGGATTAAAGGCATGCACCACCACTGCCCAGCTTAGAGCACCCACTTTAAACTGATATATTTTACCAAAAATGTTCCTTCTCACTAAGGCAGGAATTGGCTCCACCATGGCAGAAATTTGACCTGCTTTTACCGTGGCTTTTCTCATCAACCCATGGAGCTGTGCCTGGTAACTACTAAGTACTTGTACAACAATAACAAAGCAAGCAAATGAATGGATAGAACAACATGTAATTCAACAATTATTTGTTTGTAGTCATTCTTGGCTAGTATGAAAATAAACAAGGAAAACAATCTGTATTCCCAGCAGCTTCCCTTGAGTGGAGGGTACAGAAATCAGGGAAAATAGCCCAGGCACAGGGCACAGCAGGTTGAAGTCTATAGAGGAGGGACAGCATGCTATTATCAGGGAAGGCACCAGGAAGGAGAACTGTGCCTTCAGCTGGGAAGATAAATATTGAATTGTATGTTTAAATAACTATACTTTGAAAGTTCAAAGAGGAACATTCAAGTTGGCTTACTAATTAGACCCTTAAATTCTCACTGGGAGTTATATAAATAACTTCTGAGATGCAACCTCTGGAGTGTGACTTTCCCAGCCTCATCGCCTCTGATTTCCTATTTTCTGAAGCCTTGCCCTGAAGCAGGCTCTGCCAGAATCACAGCTTGGCCTTCCATTAAGCTAATGAGTACTTGCCTTTCAAATTGAGCTGTTCGGTGCCACTGCTGAAACCATCTGACCACTCTGATTAAATTAAAAATGAAACAACAGTTTCTTATCCGTGACTTCTTATTCACATAGTCTTATGGATGAAATGGAGGTCAAAAGTGGACTATGATGTTTTCCTTGTTTGAATATACGCAGGGGAACCCTTTCATATGCTTCTAACTTGTATGCCTTTTCCTAATTAATCATAAAAACAAGGCCTATTATTGAAATACTCAAAAGGCAAGCACAGAGAGTGAAAGTTTAAATTCATCTTTACTTACTGTGAAATCCCTGTATAAACACACAATTGTGCTCCATTTTAAAGACATCTGTGCAAGTTGTATTACTTTGTTACAGTAAGAAAATATTCTTCCAAACAGCTGTGTTCCACACACATTTTGTTTAATGCTTCAGTTTCTGATGCAGACATGAATTGTTCCCTTTTGTCTGATGGGATCGGGAATAGTTTGGTCTTCTAGAGAGATACAGCATATTGAGTTGGTACAGTTTGGATCTTGGATTGTCCTTGGAGGCCTTGTGTTAACACTCAGTCCCCACTCTATCTCTATTGGGAGGTGATGGAAGCTTTGATAGGTGGGATCTGGTGGGACTAGTTCTGAAAATGATTTGGTTTGGGCATTAATGTGAAATGTTGGGCAGTATAAGCAGATAGGAAAATTCTCATTGGGTCAGTTGACACAGGTAGTTACATCATGTAGAACTGGACCATAATTATACCATAATTATAACTAAGGCTGTTCTCATAGCTCTGGCGAGTGGATTACCCCCATTTGATGAATTTACCTTTGTTACTCACATTTGGGCTGTTGGACTGATAGCTTTGGCTTGATACTTGGAAAGTATAAATTGTGTAATTCATTGTGTCTGTAACTGTTGAAAATATTGTGACTTCTGCTAATACTTTTGATGTCATTCTTGCAGCCATAGGAAGGCATATTCTCTCTGATAAAAACCATCTGGAGTCTTGCTAGTAATTTAGACTGTATTCTCTACACTACACTGTTGCCCCTGTGATCTGTCAGCAAGGTGGACCTCTTAAAACACACACATTATCATAAATTAGGTGTGTAGTGAAGTCCTCAGTGTCTTACATGCCAAGGTTGCCAGTGCTCGCCAATCTTGCAACTTCTGTTACGCTTAACTTGACGTTTTTCTCCACAGAGAGAAAATCATCTCCCAGAGCACTCCTGGCCAACTAGATACCTTTTTTGGAACTACCCACAGTTGAACGCTTTCAAATCCCAGTGCTGCTATTTCTCGTCAGTCTGTTGTTTCCAGTCACTTGTTACCTTAGTCCTTGACACTAGTCTGTGCTGTGTTTCAGGCTTTCTGGACTGACCACACTGTTTTCATTTGTAATTTTTAGAAAAGCTTCTCAAGTGTAGAATAGGATCCAGGCATCTTATACACCTACCGTGTGCTCCACCAGTTACATGTTCTTAATTCATCAATCTAGGAATAAGTCTCACTCTGGTTCCTTTTCTTTCTCTAGGTATGCTTAGTGCAGTAGGACACTTGGTCCCCAGACACAGTAGTGCTAGAGAAAACTGTCATATCCACTCAGCCTTTTCCTTGACAGTGCTTGTAATGAGGGGGGAGCAAGGTTCTGTAGACTTGTATCTAATGTTCGATATTCTAACAGTACCATTCTTGAGCTTGATGTTCATTTCTTTCTCTGGAATGACTTCTGGGCACAATGTTTGGTCTACACTGTTTTCCTTGGTAGCCTAACCAAAAGTGGGTATAGGGATTCTGCTGTGATTCCGTTTTGCCTTCTTATACTCTCTTAGATTCTTGAAGTCCTGGACTATATAAGAATATTTCCTCTTCACTGAATATATTGTCTCTTTGTAGGATGTGTTGACTTTCTGGAATCTTATAAAAATGACCTTGGCCCTCCCACACTTAACCATTCCAAATAGTCCCAGTTATATTTTGGAGATAATATAACAAAAGGTGAAGTTGGAGCTAATGAAAGTTGATAGTTTTCTCTTGGCAAAGGAAGAACCTTGTCACCTTGGGCTGGGTTGGATTGCATAATTAGACTATCTTGACCTTGGAAAGCATTCACAGTGGAAACAGCTAAGGTTATTACAGATGATGGAGCCACATTAGACATTTTCCTTATGACCAAGGTGAAAACAGTCTCATAGCTAAGGTATTTTACTAAATGATTTAGATTAAAATTTCAAGACAAATAGAGGGTGTTGAATTTGAAAAGAAGATCACTTGGATTTTTTTGGATTAGTCCCCAATGTTATTGCAAAGTTTGGATCAAGTACTATTAGGAATAATATGCCAGTTTACTTTTTTGCATTCTGTAGATTCCTGTTTATAGGAGCTTTAATGAAGATTAAGAGAAATTGGTGATATGTCAGACTTTGTTGGTCAGAGCAGTAAGAGTGAATTTTACTTGGCACAATTATAACATTTGTCAGTTGTCAAAGTTCTACAGAAATTGGGGTTAATACAAGCAGGTGGCGGTTTTCTCTGGGCTTCATATTTAGAAATATTATGCACAGTGAGGCACTGACAACTTTTCCTTCTGTCTTGCTTCTCTAAGGATGTTTTTATAACTCCGTGAAGATGACAAAGACAAGGTCTCCCTAAAGAGCAAAGGTAGGTATGCGTTTTGTCCATTTAAAGAATTTTGTTTTTGTGATCTCTTGGTATCTTGGCTACAATGCAACTCACCATATGTGAAGATGATTTTCATGCTGGTCCCTGGGAACTACGGCCCAGGGAACTACTGAAAACAGCTGAGATGTGTTTGACCATTCCTAATGAGAGTACTGAAATGTCTTTTGTCTTTGACTCAAGGCCTTCTGTACCAGCATCCGTGTTTCCTTGGTTGATTAACTTGCTATCCTGGAAGGAAGTTAAAGTTCTACACTTTTCATAGTACTAATGCTTAATCTATATAATTATATCTATCTATATTATATATTTTATATAGTTATAATAATTAAAATAACAATCATGTAATATAAAATGTAACTATATAGATATTTTCAATTAGTATAATATCAAGAAAGGAGTAGTGTAAAAGTATAAATACCTGCATGTCAATATAAAATGACAAAATGCTGAAAAAAATGCATAGAGAATGCCAAGAAGCAGCATCTTGTCTGTAAGAGGGGCATGGAAAGATATCCTCTATTACACTTGCTATGGGAAAGAAGGCAAGTTAAAACCTATGGTGAGATTTCAGTTACACACATGAGATAGACTGGTTAAAACTGCCACGAGATTTCAGTTGTGCCCACATGATTGACAGGCTGAACTGATGAAGCTTCATATCACCCAGTGTTGCTGACCCCCCAAGGGGAACAGGAATCCTGCATTGTAGGTACAAGTGGGAATTCCCAGAACTGCCTTAGAGAGAACCGTGAAGCCCAGCAAGGCTACTTTTAATGCAGAGATAGCTGTATTGTTCGTTTACCTTTCCCTCTGTTCTCATTCTTCCTTCCAGTCTTCACTACTGGACATGTCATCCCAAGGAGAAACAATTTCAATAAGAAAACTAAAGAGGTGATTTTCTGAAATCATGAAACTTTAATTCTTTAGAATTACTATTATTTTTTTTTAGAAATTAGGAAATATTTTTCTTATCTGTTAAGTTCCCAGGTTTATAAGGAGCTTTTTAAATTTATGTCAATGCCTATTTAATATTTATAAGATATTTACCTGTGACAAATTATATAATCAATTTCAGACTTTGGACTAAAGTTATGTCTATTACTCCTATTCAAACTAGAATTGAGATGTGAAAGAGAAAGCATTCTTCTATAGGAAGGAGGAATATATATCTATAAAGTAGATCAGGTAGAAAACTGCTTTCTAGATATATTATTCTTCAGGTATTGACATTTTAAACCATGAAGCTCAGGGATAGAAGGGGAAAGTGTAGTTGAGAACACAGTGAATTTGGTGAATGAACATTTTGTAATTCACATCTATTTTTGGAGTACCAGTGGAGTAACCACTGCAGAACGGGATGCTATGGGCTGAAATATCAGAGTTTCTGTCTCAGGATGTTGAGGGCAGGAAGTCAAAGTTTTTTTTTTTTTTCTGAATTATCTCCTTAGAAGTCTATTTTGAGTTATAATCACACTGGGATTCTGACGTATATATTTTGGGGACCCAGGTTCCACCAATAGTGTCAACCATTTCAATTCAGTTGTGGTGGGCTCTCTGTATACACTGGTGACTAAAACAAATATTCCTTCCTTTCTTGACCTATGCTTCAGAGGGAGGTGACACATCATGAATAAGACTGGATGGCTATACTAAGATGGTAAGTGTTATGGACACACACACATCGAAGAACGAGGCTATTCACTGCCTTTGACCACTCTGGGGCTTTCTCAGGTGAGAACAAAGGGTGGTAATGAGAGGCTGTGGAAGGCACAGTTAAGTCAGATGATTTTGTTCTGGCCTTGCACACAATTACACAATTAATGCTGTGATTAGATAGGATTGATAGAAATCATCCTATTTCAGAGTTAACCTGTTACAGCTGAAAACTGGGAACGCAAATTGCTTTAGTGCTTCACTTGAACCCCTTGAGGAACCCTTGTCTTGTTGTGAAGCTTGTTGTGGATGGGCAACCTTCTCCCCAGCCTTAGTCCAGTTGCATCGTCAACAGGCCAGCGCTTACTGTGGCAGGAAAGACCAGTGGGCAATCTCATTATTTCCACTGACAACTATGGCAATAGGCTGCCTAGTAACACCTTTTCAGTGAGGTTGAGGAGTTGTTTTCTGTTATATAAAGGAAACAATGATGCTGATGAACTCCTGAAGCCTGTGCTAATGTCAGCTATCAAAGGTGTTTAGGGTATATGCCTCAGACTGTGCTTTCCTCACGGCTAAGAGAACAAATCTGTCATCGACTCTTGATTCTTCCTATGAATGAAAATGGAAATATCAACAATCAACATAGAAAATAATCTGGGTTTCCAACTTAGAAAGCAGAATGCAGAAAATGTCAAATAGAAGAAGCAATTCTGGATGTTATCAGTGGCGGAGGTCAGGTGGACCTACCTGAAGGTTGTGCAGATTAACACAATAGCAGCCACTGCAGGGGGATGAGGGAAAACAGAAACCCAGGCAACCATGAGTATACTTTGTGACTCTAGAACAGATGGCAAGGGGATCCTCCCTTTTAATTTACTTTTTATTTTCAAAGAGAATGGTAGAGAGCAGATGGGCAGAACACAATGCACTAGACTGGCTTATACTTATAAAGAACTTCCTACATATTAGACCTTGGACTGAGTTCTAGAGGCAAGGTACAAAATAAGCCACTCCATATTTTATTTTAGATGTTCTAGTGAACTTGGAAAGACTTAAACACTAACCAATAGCCTGTGTCATGGTATTATGTAGAGAGACCTCTGGGACTCAAACAGGAAGCTGCTAGTCCAGAGCAGAGAGCTTTTCAGTAGCACCCAAAGGGTGACTGCATCGTACTGGAGGGCTTTCACTTTGCTCTGTGGTCATAGTCATCCAACAGACATCAGTCAAGTAGGCTTGGTGTTAAGCAAGCATTTATACTAAGCTCTGGCCAAATAAACATTATTCTAAGTTAGCACACTGGTCATGAAGAACAGATCCAAACAAACTCATGTGTTCGTTTTTGCTGGACTTGAGGAGTGGGTGTCTGGTGTCTGCAAGTTTGAGGGGGTACAACCAATGTCAAGAGAAGTGATTCTACTGAAGATGATGAAACAGCATGATGAAGGGGGGGGCAGGCAGGAGTGTTGAGGAAACTACAGATGCTTCCTGGGGGATCCAGATAAGATGTGCAAGAGAGAGCAAGAGTGCTAAATGAGAGGAAGATGGAAGAGGAGGAGGAGGAGGAGGAGGAGGAGGAGGAGGAGGAGGAGGAGGAGGAGGAAGAGGAGGAGGAGAGGAGAGGAGAGAGAGAGAGAGAGAGAATATGAAACAAAAATGAAGGGAGGAAGGCTTCCCATATTTGGAGAAAGGATGAAAGGTTTGGGCCATGCACACATAGATATTTATGATGAGGTAATAGAATAAATGTCAGAGAATTTTAAAATTTTGCATCATTCTGGTTTTAGGTAGACTGGTCTAGTCAAAGAAAAGAGGAGGGCGAGGGGGTAGAGAATTGAGTAGCAGGAACCAATTAGGATTAGTCTGGGGTGAAAACCATGGTGACCTAAATCAAGAATCTGTAATGGGGAAAGAGAAGAATGTGAGAGAATGATAAATGACAGGGCTTGACAGCTGACTGAATGACAATGGTATTTCTGAGGTGAGGGAGAAGCTTGGCTCTGTGTTGTCCTATTTCTTCAACAATTTAGTGACCAGCCATGATATTCCGATTGTTCGGCAAACTACAGGATAAACAATCCTAAGACCTTAGTGAAAAGGGTTCTCTCTAGTGTAAGTTATTTTTTTAAATGCATTTTAAGTCCCTTGAGTCTAAGGAACTCATGTCTTATTTTAATCTGCTTTGGCATGCTTTTTGCAGAACTTGATACACAGAAGTTCTTCGGTCGAAATTAACTAGCCATATGAAAAGGAAGGATCTCTGTTTACACATAGATTAAAAAATGTTCCTGAGCAATAGCACCGCTTATAGTACTGTGCACATTTAGATCATAATAGATTACCAACTGTACTACTTTGACCAGTTTTACATATTGTTTGCAAGAAAGGTAGCTCTGTGAGTGTGAGCTGAGCTAACAGGTTTATGTGGCCAAAAACGTATAACTGTCTCCTTCGGCTTAATTCAACTCATGTCTCTATTTGTAGAGCTTTCTAGATCATTAACCATTCTAAAACACAGGGCTACTTTTTGTCACATGTATATGGTGGTTCAAAGGCTGAGCTTTAGAGACAGAGTCAATTTCTATGGACTAACACTGTAAAGGAAGTTTTATGAGAGTGTTTCATCGATAATGTTCAGTTGATGAAGTAACTGCTGTTCCAGGCCTTTTTGGCCTGAAGAGTTTTTGTTCTGAATCTGTGGTTTAAATGCATAACAAAAGCAAAGACTCCTTAATGGTCCCTGCTTTGAAATTAGAATGTGATTACTTTAAAACCTGGATAGTTTTAGTGCCTTAAACTATTTTTAAACTGCCATTCCTTTTGTTAATGGTCTCCATCACTGCATGCTGTGGAGAAGAAAAGGTAGAAGAAAATTCATATTGGCTCAGAGCTAGGCTAGGACCTGCAGAGAACTGGAGAAAAAGATGTTATTTTTTGACCCCAGTGATCATTAGTCTGCTCTATGCCTCCCCTAAAGCTCCATATAGGCAGTCCCAGACCAACACTTATAGCCTAATTGGACCAAGTGGGTAAAAGGTTATCCAATCTTTCTTTTGTAGATGCTGTAGGAACTGGAAAAGCACAGGTAGTCATTGTGAACGTGAATCTACCTCATACATACATATTTTTTATGATATAGCTCTTATCCCTTGAAACATGTAAGAGTAAGATGTTATTTTTTAAACTAACACAGAGTTTATAAATGTTTGTGCTCAGTGAGACTGAGGAAAAAAATAAATCCATTTCTCTGAAAAGGGTGTTGCCGCTCATGCACTTGACCTAGAAACAGGTTAAAGTGAGGAAGTCTTACCCGGCCATACATGCTCTGATAGGCCCCAGCGATCATCTGCCGCTGAGCATTGCTGCGTTGTGTTAGGATGTCAATCAGCATGTCTTTGTTGCAGTCTAGAAAGGAGCCATAATTTAAAAAAAAAATTAACTCTTACTCAGTAGCTAGGAAGACTCCATCCTTTATGGACTAAAGTAAATGGGCAGGCGTTAAACCTATTAGTACCTTATACTTTTAAATACTATTGGATAGCCATCCCATAGCAATGCTTGATGAATCCTACATGCCCCCAAGGTATATTTAATGGATGCGGCTTATAATGAACTTGTGTTATACAAATAGGGCTGCTTTTGTAGGACCCACAAGAGAAACATAGAAGGAAATAATGAAAGCACAAGGTGTCTTCATTCTTTAGTTGGGGAAGCGAGCCTGCCAAACTGTGGATGGAACATGCTCTCTTTCCTCCATTACCTAGACTGTCTTCTGTGCTGTGTACCCTTCACTTATTCATATCAATACCACATGACATGACATGACATTTTATATCACATTGCAACACTCAGAGAAGTCACACTTCATAATTGGTTTCTATTGTGCTTTATTTCTGACTATTCAGAGTAGAATGACCAAGATAACTTTAACTTTTGCATTAGCCTGACTAAAATGTAAACTGATTCAAAAGCCTCATGACCTCCTTTTCTTCAGGTTATTGTCTTAGAAAACACAGAAGTATAAGTGCCTTCATCTCTGTCTGTCTGTCTATCTATCATCTATCTTCATCATCACCTACCTACCTATCTATCTACCTATCATTTATTCCTTTCATCCATCTATCTAAAAAAGAATACAAAGATGGGTGATTTAGAAAGAGAGAGAAGACTGTGAACATAGTTATAAATAATAAATAGAAGTGTTTTATTGATTTCTATTGTGTTTTTCTTATAATCATAACATTTATTGAGTTACTATACTCATCTGTTTTTGTTGCTCTGTTGAGAGTACACATAAACTATCATTCTGATTTACTCTGTGTTTATTAGTTTTTATAGTATTTTTGTTCACTTACTCTTTATGAGATATTGCATAGTAATTTTAAATGGATCTCAAAAATTTTATTAAAGTGGGTTAATTAAAATACAGAAACAAAAATACTGATATAAAAGAGAGCCCATTATTCATTGACTTTATTAGAGAGATAATAAAAGGATATTATAAATTACTCTATGCTCCAAATTTTAATTGTCTAGATAAATAAATTAATTTCTTCAAAGATATGATCAAATCCAGCTTATACTAGGAAATTGACAATCTGAATAGATCTATAGATATAAAAATTGAATTGATAATTAATTGTGTCTTGGAATCAAAGTATTAATATTAGATATTTCAATAATGAATCCAAATTTTAGAAGAAGAAAAACCAATTGTCTACAATTTCTTCCACATACCAGAAATGGTATTTGATGCCAATCCGTATTAGTCTAATGTTCAAATCAGAGACAGACATTACAGGTAAACTACGGACAAAGATCTTTCATGAGCAAAGATGCACCCCTCCAAAAAACACCTCAAAATTGTATAAAACAATGTATATGAAGAATTATACATAGGTCTAACAGTAGGCATTCAATGTAACCTAAGCCATGGACAGTTTAAACAAGCAAATTTATATGATTATAAGGAAAGGCGTAAAAAAGGTATTTGACAAAACACAATAGTTGTTCAAGATAAAAATTTTAATCTAAGTAGGAATCAAAAGAAACTTCTTCAGTTTGATAAAGGACGTCTGCAAAATCCCATGATGATTGTTATGTTGAGAAGAGTCCTCCACAATTGAAGGTAGCCATTTTAGCTGAGTATATTTCAAAACAGATTACTTTTGACATGTGCACCCCCTTTTTAAGATTTAAGGATGTAGGTTAATAATGGTTTCAGTTATCTAGTGTCACCTGCAGATTTGGAAAGTATACATCTTTTAGCTTTAAAAATCCATGCAGCTCTTCTGAGAACATACATGTATGTAAAAAGCTACTATTTATGGTAAGTTGAGAATCTGACTGTATCATTAGGAAATGCACAGCTAAGAACCCTTTTAGGTTGAATGAATATGTATTCTACAACTTTTGCTAAAATTACTTATTTTCATTTGTTTTAGAGATCCCCTTTTTATTTTTATAGCTAATCAAATAAGAATTTCTGAGTAAAACATTGATAATTATCTTTTCTAATTGCACTTGACCAAAGTCATTAAAATTGACAGACTCTTAATGCATGTGAAACTGTTCTTGCTATGACATGCATTCCCCAGACACTGTTCCACCAAAATCCAAACACTCTGGAATATCTCATCTTAAACTTCACAAAACAAACAAACAAACAAACAAACATAATTATGACAGTCAAAATGAATCCAAGTTTTCATTCTTAGATTGTAATGACAGGAAAATTGAAACTGGAGAAAAGAATAATTATTTTTGGTGACCAGATTGCTCTGGAATTTAGTTTTCAAGAAAAAAATCATAGTCAGGATCCTGAAAAAAAAAAGTACTTTGTCTCTGTAAGTTTTTCTAATAATTATTGATGTTTTAAAAGACATGAAGTGTTTTCCAACTCTTAAAGCCAAATTCAGATAATAAATTCTTACACTGTTATTTTCCTATGTGTGATATACTACTCATGATGGAAAGGTGTGTAGTGTGTATTCAGGTATAGGATATATATATATATATATATATATATATATATATATATATATATATACTCACACACACACACACACACACATATATATGTGTGTGTATATACATACACACACACACACACACACACACACATATATATATATATACATACAGGTTGGGGAGGGGGGAGAGAGAGAAGAAATATTCTTCAAAGTAGGTAACCTTGTCCTGAAGTTAAGAGTTTGCTTTCTTATTGATGGGCTTAATGTTTTTCTGTGATAATTTCTTTTATGTTGTTTGAGTCTATCAACCTGCTCACTAAGCCTTTAAAAAATCAGTAGTTCCTTCCAAGGAAAATATATGACTGTTTAAGCTTTACATCAAAACTTAAGGAATTCTTAAAGAATTAAAAACAGTTTTCCTTCCTCTTTTTTGTACATTTTTTTTCTAAACTCTGATCTTATCAGATGAGCATCATTTTTTAAAGCCAAATTCCACGTTCTTGGAACTCACAGAACAATCTCCAGGTGCAATGGGAAGGCACAAGGCAAATGATTAGCAAAGGAGAAGGAGCTAGAGAGAAAGATGCCTAGGATGGCACAGTTGTTAGAGCCTCAGAGAAAGAAGCAGATAGGATGTTCATTTGGAGAACTTAGGTTAAAAACAGACAAGAGAGAAAAGAGCATCTCAGGCAAGAAATATATTGGGACAGTTTATGAGGTGTGGACAAACAGCCATTTTGGACAGCAGGAGACTAGATTTGGGTGTAAGAATAAGTAGTGACAGAACACTCTAGAAAGAAAAGGAATGCAGAGGTCAATAGATGAGTTACTTTTGATTACGTTTATGGTTTGGAAGCTTATGAGTCAACAATGAGGCATTTGAGGACATAAGGAACACATTTCAGGACTCAAGTTGTAATTTCTCCTCAGCATCATGGTCTTCTATTATTTTCTTCTAATTCTATATTTTTGTATCTGTCTTCTACAAAACTTTAGTTTACAATCATGATATCATGTTAACATGAGGTTAAAAAAAGACAATACAATAACCAAAACATGTATTTCCCAGGCTTACCGAATCCTTGCAGTGCTCCGCCTAGCATCTGGGCATCCATCACTGGATTGAAATTTGGAGCTGGGAAGATGGTTCCTTGGACCTGGCAGGGAAAATCTACACTTAAGAGATTGTACTAATTTCCATGAAAAGTTTCAACAAAATGTTCTATGTAAATGCCTACAGAAATTTATTTTATATGTTTAAACCAGTGTACCTCACTGACATTTTTCAGACATGGCATAATTGTGTGCTAAACATAGAAAACTGATTTGATTGAGTGTATTTTTATTCAGTGGCTTCTACTATGTTACCATTATCATCCAAATAAAAAGTTGAGATCTTAGAATCAAATTTAAAACATATATTTTCTTAGAATCTGATGACTACTTACAGAAACTTAAAAGAAAACCATATTGAAAGATTCAGGCCATTCATCTGAACTATAAATGTCATTTACCATTAAAGCTTTTGTCCCCCATAAAAGTAAACCTAAAATCATATGAAAAATTAAAATATTTGAATGTGGGATTTGGAATTTGTAAAAACTGGAGGAACATAGATAAGATTGAGATTTCTTACCTGAAGAATCCAACTGCAGTGAAAACATTAAAAAAAAAAATGACTCCCTCATGTCCTGACAATAATAAAATAGCAGAACATTTATGGAAGGTGTTAAGAGTCACATGGGTTTGACTTCAGATAGAGCCAGCTAGACTCTGTGCCCTATGTTCACCCTCAATAGCAAGAGCTGTCAATCAGATATTATTAAGAACAAGGGTCAGCTCTCTACATTTGTTGTCAGTGTGTCTGGAACTCTGGAAAATAAAAAAATGCTAACTCATAGTGAATGAGCCTACGAGGATTTAAAAACTCATTCACTGACCTGGTGTTTTGGGAATATTAGGTGATTATACAGCTCTCTAATACCCTTTGTCTAATGGAAGATTAATTAGTTAAAAAGAAAAAGTCTAGTTTATAGTTTATAGTTAAATGAGTATGAATCCATTGATACCAGAAAGGATTTGGAGTATTAAATGCTCTCTTTGATTTTAAATGATATTAATAAATGTGTAGTTGTGAACTTGAAATAGACAATTGTATAATGTGTGGTGTGTTCATATTTTTATACTTAGAAATACATCTATGAGGGTGAAATGTATTCCTTGAGCGTTCATTCACAAGGACAGATATACATCATTAATATGGACCACCAGGTACTGTGACTCACTCCTGCCATTCCACCATGTCTCAAGCTGTGCTTGAGAAGCTGAGCCAACAGGAATATACGACTACAAGGCAAGCTTTGTCTGCATAGTAATTTCCACATAGCCAGAGTTGGAAAGGAAGACTATCAAGAAACAAAACACCTATTACCACAAACCCATTCATCTACATTAGCACAGTTACACATTTACAAATGAATTTCCAGTTAACCTCCAATGTGTCAAGTTTACTACACATAACCTTAAAAGAACATTCTCTTGGGTCAAGCCCAAGTTATAAAGGCTATTTATTAGGTAAAAATGCCCAATTTAACTTACATGTCTAACAAAATGTCATATGGTGGCATGTTAGGATGACAGACAAATATTTCTTTCATTTATTACATTTGGCTGAGGTAGCAGATTTTAATGTAAATATTTAGATCCTCATAATCCAAACACATTTGTTTTATTTATTTCTTATGTGTATGTGTCTCTGCTTTGAGTGTATGTATGTGTAGCATGTATAAACAGGCTCCTCCAATTGCTAGAGAAGGATACTGGGTCTCCTAAAGTTGGAGAGGATTATGATCTGGAAAATGAATCCAACACCTTTGCAAGTCCAGCAGTGTTCTTAATTCCTGAGTCATCTCTCCAGCTCAAACATTTTCTTTTTAATGTTTCAATCCTAGATGAGTTTAGGATTTAAATATTGGAAGTAATAGTCACTTAACTTTAACTGTGAGATTATAGTGATTAGCATCACTATATTTTATGAAATACATATATGTATTTCATTCAATGAGAAAAAAATTTCTAAAAATCTATTGTTTCAGGCAATATTAACTTCACAAATTTAGCTGAATGAATACTGATTTATCATAATGCTCCCTATGCTCATCTCTATATGTACATCCTTTTTCATTATCAATATCTATTAGAGTGGTACATTTGATACATAGATAAATTTGATACATAATCTTCAGTCCATACTTTATATTATAGGTCATTTGTTGAGGTGACAAATTTATAGGAGTATGCGAATCATCATCATTATGTCCACTGTCACATAGTTTCTTCTCTGCTCTATTAAAAGTTTTTTTTTTTATCTGTAAGGGGTACCTTCTTTTGTGTTAAGATAGGAATTGGAAAGTGAACTCACTACATGAAACTTACCACTCAGTACCTGAAAGACCTGACCGCCTTATAAGAAAGGTTAGACCCCTAGCAAACTTAGAGCTGAGACTAGAAACATAAGAGCCTATAGAGGCTATTATGATGATTTGAACCACCACAAATATCACTCTTCATAGTAAAAAAAAAAAAGTATCTTAGGAAATGAAAGACTTGCACAATGGAAATTTTAAGACACTGAAGAAAGAAACTGAAGAAAACACCAAAAGATTGAATGTCCTCCCATGATCATTGATTGGCATGCTTAATGTATGAAAATGTCCCTCCTATAAAAAATAACGTACAGATTCTGTGCAATCCCTGCCAAACATCCAATACAATTATTCACACAAATTGAAAAATACAATCTCAAATTTCATATGTTAAGACACCTATTATAGCCCAAATAATCTTGAATAACAGAAATAACAATACTACTCATAATAATAGAACTGCTGGAAGAATCACTCTAGATTTCAAGTCACATTACAGAATTATTTTGACCTTTATTTCTGATGAGAAAATACTGCTGGGAAGGATACCATATCTGGGAAAAGAGTTTATGATGTCAGGCCTGTCCCAGGAAATGAGGTGGGCTCCATCAGCAGTTGGAGAAAGATCTTAAAAATCTATGCCACATATTTATATGATTATAGGCTGGGTGTGAAAGTGAAACAAGAAAACCTGTATATAGGTGAAGTTGCCTTTAGCATTAATTCTCATATAGCAGATTCTGACATACAGCTGTGTGAAGCTGTTATGGAATTGCAGAGTTACAGATTTTTCAAGAGACAATAAAGTTTTACAAAGCATCCACTCTATTTTAATATACAGAGTTCACCATCTTCAAGTACCTAGGCTCAAAGCTTCACACTATGCTTTGTTTGGAATGAATGAATCACCATGAGTACTATATATGTCTTTAGCTGAAGGCCTAGTAGCTGTTTGGTTAATGAATGAGCTAAGTTTTAAAAACATTATAGATTTCAAATAATTTCCTTTAGTGTACAAAGAACCGTTCCTTATAAAGAAGGAATACTGTTTGATTGTGGCCCATAACAAAAAATTTTAGGTGGTAAAATATAACTACAGTAAATCTCATGCACATCAACATAATTATTTCAATAGATTAGGAAAGTGTATAAATGTTTTGTCTTGGACCTCAGAGAGATTTGAATTCAAGTTTCTTCGGTGTCTCTAAACAATTGCTTAGGTTCAGAAGTATTTAAATTTAATGTATCTCATTTTCCTTCAGTTACAAAATAGGGATAATATGCTTTTAATATCATAGAGTCCTCTAGAGTTGAAATATCTTTTGAGCTAGGACTTGGGGAGGTGCTTAGTATTTTGAAAATGGCAACTATCACAGTAGTCACAACAATCCATGGAAGAAAACATACTTAGATGTAAGAACAATACAAGAGCTGTGAGAAATTAATGGATTGTGGAAAAAAGTTTCCACAGGAAATAATTCAAAAAAATTAATCTACTAATAATCAAACAGATGAACAAGCATTACAAATATGAAATGTATATAAATTTTAAAATTTCTGTCATCTTTTATTCTTTATACAAATGTCTTTTCTATTATTTAGTTATTAAAAAGTATGCTATAAAATATACAAGACAGAACACATGAATAATATTCTTTACTTCAGGATATTATTTATTTCTCAAATAAAGAATAACTAATAACTAATATATTTATATGTTAAGAGATCAGACAGAACTCAGAACAGAAGAAACATATCTCCCTACAATAAACGCAATATATAAAAAAGTCCACAGTTAACTTTTGATTAAATTGGAAGAAACTTGAAAGAATTTCACTAAAATCAGGACCAAAGCAAGGGTGATAGGGAAGTTGGTATTGAGAGTGGTCAGTGTGTATATCATTACCATGGAAAAGTTTAAGTATGGTGATCAGAACATATTCAAAGAAGATTGGCTTTGTGCAAGATACTGAACTCTTGGGTCTAAGTATAAGTTTTCATATGCTAAATTCACAGGGACATCAGTATATGAAGGTCTAACAACAAATTAAATTAATAATTAAAATTAAAGAATATATAATACTTTTACTGATTCTTTAGGAATTTCTTATTATGTATGTCTTAGCTTGAGTTTTGTTGCTATAAGAAAGTAGTGACCAAAACTAACTTGGGGAGGAAAGGGTTTATTTGGCTTAGATCTTATAGTTTGTCATTGAAGAAGCCAACTCAAACGCCCAAGGTGGGAGCTAGAAGCAGAAAACATAGAAAATTGGTTATGGGCATGATCTTTCTTCTACAGTCCAGACCCATTTTCCCAGGACTAAGATTATTCAAAGAGGGCTGGACCCTCTCACATCAATGACTAATTAAGAAAATGTTCCATAGGCTAATTTGATGAGGCAGTTCCCTACAAGAGGTCTTTTTTCCAGGATGAATCAAATTGACAAAACTAACCTGCATAAAACATTTTGATAATATACACTGCCCACTCCTCCACCTAATTCCTTTCAGATCCTCCTTACTTCCTCAACACACAACTTACTGTCTTTTTTATTCCCTATTGAGTCTAATTTGCTATGGTTATATACTTTTGGGTGTGGTGCTGTACACTGTGGCATGGTCAATCAAGGACCACATCTCTAAGGAAAACTGTCTCTTCATCAGAAGTTATCAACTGCCCATGCTTCTCAGTTAGTGGTGAGGATTTGGAACGTCTTTCTACTTCATGTCATAATGGAATATATAATGCAATATATTAATGGCTTGATCTTGTGCAGGCCATCATGGCTGCCATGTACTCATTAGTATATTAACCCTATCATGTTCAGTAGAGACTCTCTTACTACAGTCTTCTCTGACCCCTGGTCTTTACAATCTTTCTGCCCCCTTTCTTGATGCTTCTTGACTTGTGGGCTATGAATGAAATATAGATATCAAGTTTCTTCCTGAGTATTCACAGATATTTATTTTCTGGACTTTTCCACATGTGACTTTCTGCATTAGTCACTGTCCACTGCACAAAGAAATTTCTCTGATAAGTCTGAAAGTTGTACTAATCTATAGATAGAGTTATGAGTTCAGAAGGCATTTTGATACTGTGTCCTTTTAAGAGTATAATAGTAGAAGGTTAATTCCAGGAACTATGAGCTCCTCAACCATGGATTCTTGGCCAGATTTGTATGTGTTTCCTCCAGTGAAATTAGTCTTAGATACAATGGGAAAGCACTTGCTTACTCCAAGATCATCCATGTCATTATCCTGGATATAATTCATAGGATTCGTAGCTGAGAGTCATAATGACTCCTTCAGCCCATCAGTCTCCTAAGCACCGCTTTTTGTTAGTATATAATCTAACCGTCTTGGAGGACGTTTGCTGGTCAATAACATTTGATTTATCCATGTCCTGTGACAAATATGTGTAGCATCTTCAGCCATAGAGTTTTAGTTTTGATGGGCAACCAAGAACAACAGCAATAACAACCTGCTTGGTTTGGGGAGTCTAATTAAATATCTTTAAAAATCCAAAACACTATAATGATATTCTTATATACTTCAACACATTCAGAATCATTTTTATATTTCTATTAAAATACATGCATAAACACATCTTTTAAAAGTCTCTAATTAAATGGCTAGCAAGGAGAAATCTTATCTACTACTCAACCTATTCTGCAAGGTTTCAAAGCTCTCCTCTGGGTGAAAGCTGAGCCGGGTTCTTAGTAATGTCGGGATGGGTGGGAAACTGTCCATAGTATGACATATTAGAGTAGACAGAACACTAGTCCAATTACAGAGGCTTCCTGTTCTTTGAAAGCAAACACATTATAATCATGCTTCCTACATATTGACATTAGGCAGGTTTTCAGGAGCTAATATTGCAGCATAAATCAAGATTATGGAGAGCAGGCAGTGTTGCAATAGCTTTTGTCCCAGTATAGAAAACACATGGCTGTAACTACTAACTGTGAGAATGAGCATACGACATTCTACACACACATTTCAGCTGCAAGGCATGGAATGTTTATGCTGTTATTTAATCTACATGAGCTCTTACTGTGTAGTATCTGTAGTTTCTACTTTGCTGTTGCTCTGATAAAATACCATGACTAAATGATTTTAAAGAAGGAAGGATTTATTTTGCATTGTGGTTGTAAAGGGACAGAGTCCATCATAGTGGGGAAAGAATGATAGAAGACTGCAGGAATGCTATTTTCATTTTCATCCATTCATAGGAAGCAGAAGGAACAGGAAGTAGGGATAGACTTAAACCATCAAAAACTTTTTATACATTTTTCATCAAGCTCTACCTCCTGAAGATTCTATAATATTCTGAAAGAATGCCACCAACAGGAGACAATTGTTCAAGTACATGAGCCAATGGGGGGTAACTCTTATTAAAGCCACCAGAGTTGTCCATGGTTATAAGGCTAAGAACACATTGTTCTCCTACACCTCATAGCTTTGCAAGAGTTCTTGATCTATTTACCTTGAATAGCAACACAGATTGACTGGAAGTTTGATATGCATCTTATTGGTATCAAGAGTGTGATATAAAACTGTGAACTAATGTAATTTATTTCTGCTAAAAATGAAAAGAACTGAAAGCGTATTTGTGTATTTAATTATAAATGTGTTTTATAACTGGGTATTTTGGAAGATACAAAATCAATTGTCCAATATTCTGAGATATATATTTTAGATTAACTTTAGAGGCACTTGAATATATTTAACAATGAATTGGATATTTACAATTAGCCAATGTAAGATTTCTTGATTTATAGTAAGAACACTGTTAAATACCATTTTATGTGTGTTAAAAGTATCTTATATATTAATGTATCTGGATGCAATTTTTAATTTAAAAAATTGGTGATAAATTACATATTTTTTTATCTTGTAGATTCAAACAACCAAACATCATGAAGAATGTGCATTGGTAAATGTAGATAGATTTATCTTCATCTATCCTATTTTTGGAAAATCCTTTGCTTACTTGAACATTAACTCAACTATTTTATATGGAGAATAGTTCTGACTTTCAAGATAATCTTCAAATGATCGTGGAAATGTATTTGCTAGCTTTTTAGAACATCTGAAAGTTAAATATCATAGAATTTTTCTATAGTATAAAAGCAAACATATGCTACTGAAGTACCATTACATAAAGTTAGTAAAAAGTCTCAGACATGAATTATTTAGTAGCTCGTGAACTTTGGAAAGTGTGGAGATTTTTTTTTTTTTTTAAGGAATTTCCAAGTGGTTCTTTTTTATTGTTGTGGTGACAAGAGAATGATGTAGCATACCTCATTTCTGGTATTGAGCCCTTATGGAGCACAGTCAGCTAGGAGGGAAACTTCAAATTCGTTTTGCTATGAAGAAGCACAGATCTGAAGTTTCAGTCTTTGAACTTTATTCATATTTGTCAAGAGGCCACTCAACATGATTTCTTAGACATGGTTTTGGAATGAATTTTTTGGGACTTGTTCTATCTATGAGGATTATATTGTTCCCAAATTCAAAACCCAGTTCAAGCCCTACCAATTACATGGCATCATTTTAGATTTTATCCAAGAGTGCTTTCTACCTGTACCTATTTTACCTGTGGCCCTCTCTTCTGCATTTCAATATTTTTAAATTGTAACCTTCCAGCGGGCAACTAATGTAGTTCTTTAAATATAATGTGGACTCAAATAATTTTTATATATCAGAAGGATTCCCAAATTTTACAAGGACATAAAATTTTTATTGTTGTGTTAAACATCATGATTCAAAGCCAGTTGGAGAGGAAAGGGTTTATTTCATCTTATAGCTCACAGCCAGTCATGAAGGGAAGACAGGGCAGGACCTCAAGGTAGCAACTGGAGACAGGAACTGAAGCAAAGAGCATTGACTAAAGCTACTTAGTGGCTTGTTTCTCAAGGCTTGCTCAGCCTGATTTTTTATACAACACAGAGCTACCTACTCAGATGTGGTGTCACCCACAATGGACTGAGCCCTCCCATATCAGTCGATAATCAAGAAAATATACACGTAGTTGCCTATAGACACTCTGATGGAGACATTTTCTCAATTGAAGTTCTCTTTTTTCACTCTGACTTCTGTCAAGTTGATGGAAAAAAAATCTAACCAGAGTGGAGATCTTTAATTTACCCAGTAGTCCTTTCTACAATTAATAATTCATATGAGCAGCCTATTTTCTAAATGCTTTCTGTTTTCATCTGCATTCCAATGAGCGGTCTCAAGGGACTTATTCTATTTTTCTTCTTCACATATGAGAAGTCTATGATGCTAAGCTGCTTAACAGCACACTGATGGTGTGTTATGAAGAAAACACTCAAATTCAAATTTAATTCCATAGTTAGCTCCATTTTCATTATAGCAGTAATTATTATAAGATTTTATAATATATTCTATGAGAAGGCTTTCTCATTTATATAAAATAAAATATATTTCCATTTTTAAAGGTCCATACAGGAAAAAACACAAAATTATATAAGTGACATTTATATTGTTATATCAGTTTAAAGTGAAAGAAGACAGCAATGTTGTGTGCATATCTGTATGTGTGTGTGCCTGTGTATGTTCATGTATCTTTCTCTCTCAGTGTGGTGTGTGTATGTGTGTGTGTGTGTGTGTGTGTGTGTATGTGTGTGTGTTTGTGTATATGTATGTATTTATTTATGTATGTTAGAGGGAATACTGGAAAAAGGAAAGGTAAAAAATGTAAATTTCCAGTGATTGGATTCTCAATATTGTAAAATATTTAATTTAATTTTAAACTATCTGCAGAATCCCAATATGAATTTATCTGCTGTACTGAATCCCCAGCAGAATGTATTGAATGTATTGATTAGTTGCAGACATATTTTGTTGACGGCACTGGAATGAAGGCATCAGCCTACTCCACATCAGGATTACCTGTCATCAAGAGGGCATAGCATGGCCCTTTTCTTTGAGAGGGTCATGCCAATGTTCTAGCTTTGTCTTCTTTTTCTTTTTTTTTAAACTACTTTTCTTTCAACTCAAGAGGTTAAAATCTATATTAAATTCTCTTAATAAACTCTAACTCTGCTTCAAGTGTGAAACAAACAAAAAAAAATCAAACCAGGCCTGTGCTGACTAGATATTCCCTAAACTAATTAATCTCAGGAAACAAAAATTCAACTTTGAGTGAGAGAAAAATTAACTTTATTTTCTGCATCCTTAGGCTTATGGAGTTTTTTAGCAAAGCAGTCACTGAAATATGTTTTTTATGAATCTAATTTCTGACTAAAAAGGCATTATGACTTTAGTTTATGTCTTACAAAGAAAGTGTGTATATTTTATTCAATTAAAATAAAATTTGATCAACAGATGGCTAGTTTATTAGTACTGCTACAGCTAGTGATATTGAGATGGGGTAATCATATTCTTTTAAAATTGATGGAGAAGTATTTATAGATAAGATCTAATTACTAAATTAGTGAATATAAAGTCTTTCTAAGTTAGCGTTAGATGATCAGGAACTTAAGAGAGACAGAGAAGAATCTGATCTCATTTACACAGCCTCTTAAAAATTAACATGCAAATATCTTAGCTAATTTATGAGAATAAATTTTCAGGAAGATGTAATTACAAATAACTAACTCAATAGAAAGGTACTAAATGCAAGCTAATTACAGTAAAATAGAAAACTTCAAATGCTGCTTCTTTTTCAAAGCATATAATATGTACTTTCTAATGCCTGGAACCTGTGAACATTACTTTTTACTAAATAGACTTTTTAAGTACTATAAAATTAAATGTCACAAGGTGGAACAGTTGCCTTTGGATTACCTGAATAAATCATAAATATGACTGGCTTCATAAGATGGAGTCAAGGGGAGATTTGACTGTTAAAACAGAAGGAGGCAACAGGATAATAGAAGCAAGAGTTTCTGCTGCTAACTTTGAGTATGAATGGAAGGAGCATGACCCTGGAATATAAGTGTCCTTTAGAAGCTGGGGAAGGCAAGGAAACTCTTTCTTAGAGTCTCCAGCAGAAGCTAGTCTTGCCTTAAGTTCAGGCTAATGGAATTAACTGTAGATTTTTAGACCCCTGGAACTTGAGGAGCATGAAACTATGTGGGTCTGAGCTGTGGAGTTTGTCCTTTATGATTTGCTATAGGAGTTTAGGAAATTAAATCATTTAGTTGAAATCCTTGTCTCTGAGTCCATCAATCCTAAACTCCCACTTCACAAGTTTACCTAGCCACAATGGATTCTTTGCACTCACAACAAATATCTGCATACTGGAAATAATAGCAATGTGAGAAGAAAGTAAGGATATAGAAATCTTCAGAGAATAAAAAATCATATCATTAAGAATATAATTAGTAATTTTATATTGGTGAATATTAATGAAAAGATTAAAGTTAATGTTTATACAATTACATTTGGACACATTTAGGTCACTTACAAAGGAAATAACTTGGCATCAAAACTCTCTTCCTTAATATTACATGTGTGTATACACCTGATTCCCTTCTAGAACCCTGAGAAAAATATTTAGGACCCAAAAAAGCCTTAAATCAAACAAAAGGACAACTTAAAAGAAAGGGAAAGGAAAATACCAATTGCATATTATTTCATAAATAATGCTCAAGAGTAATTTTAACCAATAAAAATAGAATCAATGGACAGAAGTAAATGGGAGAATCATTTCAATACTATTAATATTGATGTTTAGAATCAATGCAGAATAATAGCCAACAGTAACTGAATTTTTACTATATAATAAGTCCTGTGCTAAAGATTGGGAACATTTTAAAAACATTAGATGATGGATGAATATTTAATATAATCAACTTGATATCTCTAGAACAATTAAAATAATTTCTCTTCTTAGTATCTATAATGAGTTGTTGAGAATTTTAATCAAAGACACTAGAAGAAATAGTGTATCAGGCACTCTTTCATGTTTCATATCTTTGGATGTAGTCATATGGGATTTGTTCCCTAGTTAAAAAACTTTGACATCTTATTTAATAATCTACTCTTTTCTATACTTTATAAAATGTTTTTTTTTTTTTTTTTTTTTTTTTTTTTTTTTTTTTTTTTTTTTTTTTTTTTTTTGGTTTTTCGAGACAGGGTTTCTCTGTATAGCCCTGGCTGTCCTGGAACTCACTCTGTAAACCAGGCTGGCCTCGAACTCAGAAATCCACCTGCCTCTGCCTCCCAAGTGCTGGGATTAAAGGCGTGCACCACCACTGCCCGGCTATAAAATGATTTCTGATGTTGCTATTTTCTTATCTTTGAAGACAAATAACATAGAATGGCTTTAAACATACTTCTTAAACTTTCTTATGAGTGGTCTAATAAATCATATTAACAAGGCAGTATAAAGTAAGGTGAGTGTTCCCACTGCAAAGATTTATATATGCAAAAATAATAATTCAATATTTATATAGTAGCCATTGGTATAATATAATAGCACAAAATAAGAGAGTGATGACTTTAGGTCCAGGGTTTTACAGTATATTGTACTTGTCCTTTGTTTATGATTATTCTCATATTAAAAAGAAATAGTATTAAGTTCCCAATGAGGACATTTTTGTTTTGATTCTAGTCTATAAAGACTGGTGCAGAACACAAGGTTACAAAGACAAGTACTTTGATATTGCACCTTTAGGTATGTTGGCTGTAAGGGTTGTATATAGGTATCTTTTTTTTTTTTTTAAAAGCCAAGGAAATTTGTGTTTCTTTCAAGTTTATTGAGAATTTTGAATGTCATTAGTACTACACTTGTCAAATTCTATTCTTGCATTGTATTTTGAAGAGCACAAGACTTTCTTGTTTTAATTTACTAATAAGGTGTGATATACTCACTGGGTTTGACTGTTGATACTTCCATTCTCTATTAATATAACTCTCATCTTTCCCTTCTAGATTCTTCTTTTTATATATTAGCACATTTGTATTTTTTTAGATTGTATATATTTGTAGCAGTATCCATAAAGATTCCTGCTCTTTAATTTTCTTTACTTGTAATGTTGACTTAATTTCTGCTTAAGTGTAGTCCTGTAAGATCCCGACCTTCGGTCAGTGGTACTTACGTCAGGATACCTTCCTGAGTAAGATAACTAGACATAGATCAAAGCAAAAGCAAGAGGTTTTTTTCCAGCGCATCTTGGTCAACTCGGTAAGAAGGAGACCCCAAATGGCTATAACAAGCAGTTTTTATACTTAATAGGGGCACAGGTTACATCAGCAAGGTTACAGTTCAAACTTATTGGCTAAGCATATTGATCTTTAAATCTATTGGCTAGCAAGCATGATGCGCATTTGAACTCTACCTAGGACTTTCCAGAGGGTCAGGTAATTACAGTCAGTACATTCTGAGAATGTTTTTACTCAAGAACGTTCCTGTAGGTGGAGAATGGAACTTGGCCTAGCCTTGACCCCAGGTGTGTGGGGGGGGGAAGCTATAAGGAGGGTGTGGGACTGGAAAGAGCCCTTAGGCTCTCTCAGTTCCTTGCTATAAAAAGAGTAAGAAAGCCTTCTCTCTCCTAAATAGAAGATAATTGCTGAGTCCAGCTTGGCCTCCTGGAAGGGACAGTGTGATGTGGTCCCCACCTCTGCAACAGAGCCAGCAATGTGTTGGCCTCCTTGAGGGTTGATGGTTGCTGCACATGAAGTTTGTTTGTATCAATTCTTTACTTTATATTCCTCTTTTTGGAAATATTCTCCCTGCTGAGGTTAATGACTCTGTGATAATTAGAAGCAGCATGAGTCTGGGAGGGAAAGGTGTGTCTAAAGTCTCAGCCAAATGTTAAATGCTGAGGCCTTCAAGACGGCCCTTTAAGCTGTGGGAAAGAACTCTGAAAACATGAGTTCAAGAATATATAATTTTTCAACTATGCAAAATACAAATTGTATAAGGAGCTTCACTTACCTAAAAGAACAAAGGCAGTGGCACTAATAAGCCAGCTACTAAGATACTAAGGAAGGAGAGAAAGAGATTTTGGGAGTCCTGATTAAAGGGTAAGATTCTATCCAGCTAAGTTTATTGTGCTTTCAAAGGTGGTCAGATTCTTGAGTTCAAGGTCAGCATGGGACAAAGTGAGTTTACAAAGGCAAGCAGATCTCTCAATTCATTTTAATGTTAAAAAGAAATGTATTTGTTGTCTCTTTCTAAGAATCAAGGGGCTTTGGTCAATGCTGGGATAATCAAAAGGGAAACTGGAGAAAAAGATTGAATTGATATGTAAATAAGAAAACTGGGTTTGGTCTGCTAGAGATAACAACCCAGAGAAAGAACTGTTTGGAGAGCTAACCCAGTGCTTTTAGATTTTTTTCTAGCTTTCTCATTTTGATCTGAAAAGCCAAGAATTACTTTCAGAATTTTTATTTTTATTTTTTAACAGGATTTCTGACTTGGTCTGAAAATCCAGAATTTTTTTTTTTTCCAACAGATTTTCTGATTTTGATCAGAAAACCCATGAGCTATCCAAAGAGCTTTGGAATTTTTTCTAGCATGAGAGCTGTGTCTAGCAGAGAGCTGTTTCTGGCAGAAAGATGTCTCTTACAGAGAAAGAGCTGTCTCTAGCAGAGAGCTGTTTCTGGCAGAAAGGTGTCTCTTGCAGAGAGAGAGCTGTCTCAAGCAGAGATCTAGCTGGAAAACTGTCTCAAGCAGAACACAGGCTGTCAGCTTGTACCCACTATTTGACTTTGAGTTGTTTCATTTGCTGCTCTCAAACAGCCCTTCCTCAGAAGCCATCTCCAAGCCAAGGCTGGTTGTTGACAGATAATCTGAACAGCTTAATAGTTCCAAGGAAATGAAGCTACTGGCTGAAAAATCTTTCATCAAGGAAAATGCCATGTCTGCAGAGTTTCATTCAAGGTTGCTTTTGCAACAAATAAATATTATCACTACTATGGACTTTCTTCTAGGAAAAATAACAGAGGACACGTTCCCACATGTTCTAGTTAACTTTGGAAAATGATGTTTTTGACTTGAGGTGATCAACTAAGAATGAAAAGAAACTATTGTTCCCAAGCTAATGGCTTCACAATATTTAAACTAAACATAAACCTAGGTAAAGAAAATATGCAAATTGATTTAAAATACTGATACTTATGGTTTTTCTTGACTGAGAAAGAAGTTAAAAAGAATAGGAGGACAGAAATAGTGACATTGATTATGTCAAAGGTATTAGAATGAAGATACATGGTGAGTGAGTAGATAGATAGAGAGTGGTGTGTAGACAAGCAGATACACACAGCTGTGCATACTTGGCTGCTTTGATCAAATTCAAAGACCTTTTAGGTCTGTGTGATATAGCTGAAATGTAGATATGCCCTTAGTACCACCTTTAATACATCTGGTTTTTGTAAGACACCGACCCTCGGTCAGTGGCACTTACTTCAAGACTTTGAGATGCCCTGAGTGAGATGCAGATTGATGCAAAAGCAAGAGGTTTATTTTCCAGCACATCGGGGTCTACCTTCAATTAGTCCCTCAAGACAGGTGACTAGAAGGTGACCCCGAATGGCTATTACAAGCAGTTTTTATACTTTTTAGGGGCACAGGTTACATCAGCAAGGTTACAGTTCAAACTTACTGGCTAAGCATATTGACCTTTAAATCTATTGGTTAGCAAGCATGACACACATCTGAACTCTACTTAGAACTTTCTAGAGGGTCAGGTAACTACATTCTGAGAAGTTTTTACTCAAAAATGTTCCTGTGGGTGGAGAATGGAACTTGTCCTAGCCATGACCACAGGCGGGAGGGGGAAGCTGTAAGGAGGGTGTGGGACTGGAAAAGTCCTTAGGGTCCCTCAGTTTGAGACCTTTAGTACACACCTTTAATCCTAAACAGTGACTTCTGAGGGGCAGCAAGGTGATGAATCAGAGAAAGATTTGACAGAATGAGTAAGAGATAGGATACACTCAACTCTCAGGAGAAATGCTACTTTAGAGCAGTATAGGGAGAAAGAGTTAGTCTGTTCTGTTTTGTTCACTCCAGTGAGTTCAGTGCAGTGGAGTTGAGATGGGAGTCAGTGCAGTGAGTGCAGTGCAGTGCAGTGCAGTGTAGTATAGTTGAGTTGAGTTCTTTTGTGAGTTTATGTTGTTTAGTGCAGGTCAGCAGAGGCAGTTGAAGTCACGAAATAAGAAGGAACTAGAGGATTGGAACAGAATGCCAGAGTTAGTTTGAGACCAAGCAGATTAATTCAGTAAGAAGCAAAGAGAAGCCAGGTTGAACCAGTCAGTTTGGAAAGGAGTTTGAACAAGAATTATTGAATTGAACCAGCCAGCCAGAGTTCACAAAGAACTAGAAAGAGTGAGTCTATTTAGCAGTTAGGCTCTGAGGTGACAATTACATCAGGCAAATAAAAGTTACATTAACATACAGGCATATATTTGTGTTCATGCATAGAAATGAATATAATTATATGTAGATAAATGGGTACACAGTTTGTTGCCTTGTCCACTAAAAGATTATAACAGTTACTCCAGGGTTGTGGGAAATATTAAAAAAAGAAGGAATATTGCAGCATGTTCCTGCACTATGCCCTGGTTCTCTCATCCCTGGTGGGCTGACCAGCCATGTACTGGCAGGCAATGGCTGACCTACTTTTTTTTTTTTTTTTTTTTTTTTTTTTTTTGGTTTTTCGAGACAGGGTTTCTCTGTATAGCCCTGGCTGTCCTGGAACTCGCTTTGTAGACCAGGCTGGCCTCAAACTCAGAAATCCGCCTGTCTCTGCCTCCCAAGTGCTGGGATTAAAGGCGTGCGCCACCACTGCCCGGCGGCTGACCTACTTTTATCTCGTGGAGCTCTGAGTCAGATCAAACCCACACTTTGCAGCTGTACCTTTCTCTTTGGAACCTAGATGAGCCATTGTATGAAGGAAAACACAACACAAGCTTAGCTCAGAAACAATGGTAACTCAATCTCTAGGCGCAACAACTAAAACCTAATCTTGTAAGCCTTATCTAAATCTGATTCCTCTGGTGGTGAATCCTTGTGGATCCGGCCATACCAGGAGACTCTAGTAGCTACATCTTACCTACATGCTGTCCCTGTTCCAAAAAGGACCTAATTCTCTCCTGCTTTCTCTCTTCCACCCTCCAATCCAGAAGTCCCTCTAAATGTCCAGTGATTGGCTCCTTTATTCATTAGGGAATTGGTTCACAAGAAGTCACAGGTGAAACTCACTCCTTGTCTGAAGCTCCTCCCAGGAGAGCAGAATTAGCAGAATATAAACACTCCAGGGCTATCCACAACACTCCAGTAAGCACATTTAATATTCAGATTTTCAGATATCAGTGTTAAAGTTCAGTAAATCAGAAAACTTTAGGAAAGCAGTGAATTCAATGTCAAATACAGAAGAAATAAAAAATGATATTGTAAAATCTTGTAATAGAAGCACCTGAAAGCTTAGAAAATAAAAATAAAAGATATCTGGAAATAAGAGTCAAGGGCTAGTGCAATGGCTCAGGAGATGAAGACACTTGGTAGTAAGTCTATTGAGCTAGATTCTGTATCTAGTACTCACATGGCAGAAGCAGAGAGAAGCAGCTTCTGATAGTTGATGTCCACTTTCCTTCTCTCTCTCTCTCTCTCTCTCTCTCTCTCTCTCTCTCTCTCTCGCACACACATATTCACATACACACACATAAACACACAAGTTCACATATACACATGTATACACACAAAAAATGTAATAAAAAAATAAAAGTTGACTTTATAGTTTGGAATAACCATAGATGTAATAGTTTGAAGAAATAGACAAATACTTGTAGGAGCATGCCTTTACTCAAAGATGGAGATGAATATCTTTTTACCTTTAATACATTAATATGTCAATAAATAGGATTATGCCTATATCTCTTACTCAAAAAAGATTTTTAATTATTAAAAGTAGAAAAGATAAGAGAATTAGAAAATAAATCCCAATATGTATGCTGAAATTGGCAATACAAAATTTAGAGAGAAAGAAGACCATTGAATATTCTTAAAGCATTTATTCCCTAATACATAAGAGAGTCATTTTACTTTTGTGTGGTATTGTACACCATCATTTTGCCAAGTTTACCACAACTAAGTGATCATGTCCTGGACTGATGGGTTGATACTGATCCTTCTCATAGCATCATGCACTGGAAAGGATACAATGCATTCATACTATTCTTTTGAACAAAGCAGAAGTACAACCTAATTAAGAAAAGTATCAGAGAATATTGAGTTGAAAGACATCTTATTCATAATTGAATACTATTTAAAAGAGTCAAGGTCAGAAAATTGAGGGAAAAACAGGATTTATTAGAGATTGTTAGAGATGAAAAATATGATAATAAGATGTAATATGTTTGAATAATTGTTGACATAGTACAGGAAACTTATGAAAAAATTGGATATGATTTAAATTGTGTTGGTGGTTTTGATACTAGCACTTAAATTGTTGTAATATTCTAATTTGGGTGACTTCAGTAAATATAAATAGAGAGCTGGAGAAAGGATAAATGGTAATCTAAATCACTAAAACCTTATGTTTATTTATTTTATGTGTATGAGTGATTTGCATTCATGTATGTCTGTATACTGTGTACATGCCTAGTGCCCAGGGAAGTAAAAAAAGGGTGTCAGGCCCCCTGAAACCAGAGTTACAGATGATTATGAGCTGACATGTGGCTAGGAATCAAACATGGTTCCTCTGCAAGTGCAAATGGTTTCAGTCCCTGAGCCATTTCTCCAGTGTTAAGTCATTTACATGATTCTGTTTGAATCGAAATATTTCTCAAAACAAAAAGTTAAAATTGTCTTGGTTTTAGGTTCAAGTCTATATTCATAGATACATAAATGGGATTCTATTGGGCATGTATTAGCACATTGCTCTGAATTTCATTTCTAACAGTAATGTTAATGTGTCCATGATGCTGGAGGAGTAAAGCCATAGCTTGAAGCACGGGAATGAGAACGAGGAGCCTCAGGGAGGAGATAGGGCATAGCAGCATTGAAATGAAGAAAAGAACCAGAATGCAGGTAAAATAGAATTACCTTGAGTGGAGAACTTCTGGAAGGAACAAAGTTGTAGTTGAAAGGTGACATACCACTATAGCCGTAACTATCCTGCCTCTTTTGTTGCCAGAGGGAAGGGACACATAATTTCACAGATTCAATACTCTGCAATGAATCTCTTTTCATCTCAGCCAGGGGTGTGAATTTTTTTTTTTTTTTTTTTTTTTGGTAGAACTAAGTGGGCTGAGGAAAGAGGAGGCTACATTGCCAGAGAAACTAAAGTTTATAAAAGGTATCCAGTCTACATGCTTCCTTGGGCTGCTGGGCAGCATGGTAGGGGGACCACTCAATAAAAATGTGACTAACGCAGAAGAAGTTAGTCATCTGTCTTTAATTACAATGTATCACTCCACCACTCTGAAAAGCTCCCCATACCTACTTAGTTAATTCAAATAACAAAGTTTAAATGGAATGAGTTTTTCTATGAATATTTTCTCAGCAATGTAATACAATTATTAAGGAAAACAGAGGCTAGGAAGATAAATCTTGTGTAAAATATTTGCAATGACAAGCTTGAGAGCACCTGAGTTCTTTCCCTGGATCCTATCTGAAATTTAAGGGACGGTGGTGTGGAGAGAAGGGGTTGACCATCTAGCCCAACCTACCAGGTGAGCTCCAGGCCAATGAGAGATCTTGTCTCACAAAACAAGATAAATGGCATCTGAAGAATAATAGCAGAGGTTGGCCTGTGGCCTACACACACACACACACACACACACACACACGTATACTTATGTACACTTTACTATATATATATATATATAAATATACGTATATATATATATATATATGCATATATGCACTCATACATGGACAAAGAAAGAAGGAAAACAAACTTGTTCATAAGTTTGTGTTCTTGTATCTGTTATGAGAAAGGAAAGATGTCTAATACCTAAGGAGAGACAAGCCTATTTGTTTATTTCTGACATAATACGGTATGTCATCCTGCCCACTAACTTCTGAATTTGTAAATCACTGAATAGTCTGGAGAAAGAACTGGAGTATCCACGAATATTAAGCTAGCATTTATAATATCTGGGAAGAAAGAGAGTCAGTGCTGTAAGGGAATAGTATAGTGAGGAGCTCTATTGATTTGCTGAGAGAGGCTCAGTTGTGACTTTTGTTACACACGCACAGCATGCCCCTATCTAAAGCCCTAGTTCCCTTATCACTAAGGCTCATGAAAGGGACTACTGCATTCACTGTGAATATTTGCTCTCCTATATTCCAGCTGCATGCTTGATTAAACACCCAGAAGTCAGCACAATAGCAAATGAATGATACGCAGAAAGAGCCTGTGTCCCCAGGTACTTGTGCCTCTGTCTTTCAGCATCGTTGTCTTTTTTTTTTTTTTCTTTTACTTAACCCTTTAAAACAGTGACATTTTGAGACTGCCTGCAGAATGGATGCCTAGGAGAGTATGTACACATATTTTCTATATCTCTGAGGAGTTGAAAAATAATTCAAGAAGATTGCTATTGAAATGATGGCATAAAGGAAAAGAATGACCCAGTTTTAATAGATGATATGATTTGCATAGTTATTAAAAACACTAGCAACACACAGTATCACATCGGTGAGTCTGCTGGGGTTAAAGTGCTTTCCCTTTTCATAACCTGCAAATCTAACCATGCGTCTCTACTTCCAGGTTCTTTGAAACAGATTAGTACCAGTGTTCAATTATGAATCAGAATGATAACTATACCGAGGTTTCCTGTTACTTTTTTAGTAGATTGTCACATATAAAAGATGAAAAAAATCTGAAGCAGCCTGTGAATGAAACCAATTCTTACTTGATTCCTAACAGCCATACAAAAAGCACACAATCATGTGTACAAATCAGTTTTATGTTTCATACATGATGCTTGTGATGGTCTAATTATTTTTTATTTCCTGCTGGCATAATTAACTAGAATGTCTGAAGGACTTGCATGACGCCATAACAGAAAGAATGTATGTAGATAAATACATACATGCATGCATGCATGAATACATATATACATACAGGCATGCGTACATACATACATATATACTGCATACATACAAACAGATAAACGAATTCTATAGCACACAGGAGAATGTGTGAGTGGTCATACATGTGACATTAGACAAGAAAACAGGCCCCAGAATTTTCCAACTTTTATTCTTCTTTAGATAAGAAATGCATATTTACAAACTGTAAACACATGTTTGTGAATTATTGAAGAGAATTGATTAGACTAGACTTTGAGATTGACAGAATGGACTCCAAAATAGTATTTTAAAATTCCTGTAATCTCTTTCCTTTTGGTGAGTCAGGCTGAGCTACTCCTGATTGTAAGGAATTTCTGCTGATAAATGAATTCTATAGTACTTAGAAAGCTGGGTGTTGGTCTGTAAGTCTACACTAAAAGATGAAAAAAGCCACTGAGCAATGTCCTGAAACAGATTCTTTCTGCTCTTACCTCCTCACCCAATTACGGAAATGCATGACTCATTAAAGTAACTGTGACTCTTATTGGCAAAACACAATTCCTCAAGACTTTTATCTTACAATTGAATAGTTTTTAAAAAGTTCATTATTTGTGACAACCTAATGATTTCTTTCCTGTACTGTTTGTTCAGGGTTGATTAATCAGGAAGAACAAAATTGCAATGTAGTTACACACATTTTTCTTTTTATTCACATTGAGAACTAAAACTAACAATTAAATGAACACATTATATTAAAGCTAATAGTAGAGGTGTAAATTCAAAGTAAATTTCTGGTCCAGCATGATTGCCCACACTCTTAAGCCCAGTACTTGGGTGTCAGAACTAGGCAGATGTCTGAGTTTGAGACCCACGTGACCTCGATAGTGAGTTTCAGGACAGTAAGGACTGCCTAGTGAAACTCTACCTCAAAACAAAAACAAAAAGAACAAAAAAACCCAATGATTTCAAGTTGAAACTTCAACATTCTGAAACAAGAGAATGGTGTATCTGGTTTATTTGAAATATTAGAATTTTAGAAGAGTTAACAAATTTAGAGATGTGAGCACCAATTTTCTACAGAAGAGATCCCAGGTAAACAGTACCCGAGAAAAACGAGTCTACAAATGTAATTCATATTACTTTCTTAGTAGTGTAGATATTCTAAGGAATTGCATCCCCGAACTAAATGTTTTCAGAAGGCAGACTTTGGTAGTCTTATTCACTAAAGACCAGGCAGCTAGTAGTGCATGACACTTGTGAGTGACGGTTTCTGAGTAAGTCACAAAAAGCTAAAGCTAACCCTGACTTCAAGTTCTTTGCTTTTATATTCATTTGCTCTAGCTTGCAATAGTAAGAGGGCAGAGTGACTCACCAAGTAGACACATGGTTACATGTTTGGGGCTCAAGCACAAATGCTAGGTTGATATACAAATTGAAGTACCTTTTGAACAGATAGGAAAACCACATATGTCTTTTAATGCTATGGACAAGGTTGGTACTTATATTTAATAAAAGGCCTGGCACTATTTCTGATGCTATGGTGTGCTTACAGACAGGAGCCTAGCACGGCTGTCCTGTGAGAGGCCCAACAAGCAGCTGACTGAGACAGACACAGATACTTACACCCAACCATTGGACTGAAGCTGAGGACCCATGGGGTTGAATTTGGGAAAGGTTGGAAAAAGCTAAGAAGGAGGGCAATCCCATAGGAAGACCAGCAGTCCCAACTAACGTGGACCCCTGAGATCTCTCAGACACTGAGCCACCAAACAGGCAGGATACACGAGCTGGACTGAGGCCCCCTAACACATATACAGCAGAAGACTGTCTGGTCTGTCCTCAGTGGGAGAAGATGAGCCTAACCCTGGAGACATCTGAGGTCCTAGGGAGTGGGGCAGTCTGGCGGGAAACACAGGGGAGGAGGAATGGGATAAGGAATTGTGGGAGGGAAGACCAGGACTGGGGCAACGCTGGACTGTAAAAAAAAAAAAAAAAGTAATTTAAAAATAGGAGCATTTATGATAGAAAAATAATTTGCATCTCCAATAACTTATTTTTTTCAGTAATTGTGGTGTTTGCTCCTTTCTCTGTGCTTTATATTTTAATTAAACTCGATTCAGAATATTCTGTCTCACCTTTCTAACAAAAACACAGAATAAAGATTGATTTACCTGAAAAAAAGTAATCTACTTTGGGGATATTTTCTGTACTCCCTGACTCTTTAAGCTGTATGTATTAGCTACTTCTAAAGAGAGAGTCAAAGCAGAGAGTGGGAGGTGTTATCCTGAGACAGTGTCTCAGGTAACCCCAGGCTGGCTGATTATCATTATGCAGTACAGGATTCTCTTGAATCTTGCTTCTCTAAATCCTGAGATTTCAGACCTGCAGCACTACCTCAATCTCATATTCTTTTAATAGTTACAGAAATTGAGACTAGACTCAAAGAACAAAAAGAAAAGAAAAGAAAAGAAAAAAGAAAAAAAGAAGAGAAAAGAAAAGAAGCAAGTCCTGAACCACATGGATCCTACATGATATGTGATAAGTTTCTTATTGTATGCTTAATTACCATTCTTAGGTTTGCCCGGTCTTTACCTTAAAGGCAAATCAATAGTTGATAAAACACGCATTTTTCCTTTCAAAAATATAACAGTATATTTTAATATTTAGGAAAAGTATGTATATAATATTTACTCCAGAAAAACTGTTCTTGCACTTAGTTTTTCCATTCCAACACTTGTTAATGCCACCAAGACTTCAGTAAAGGTTGAAGCCAAACCCAGCAGAACTTCCAACTTTGGTTGAATCATACGTGTAAAGTTCACACAGTGTAGTCTTGTGATAGTATAAAGCAATCTGAAATATGAATAACCTTTTAACAATATTTGCTCAGTAAGTCATATTACAGATAAACAGTCCAAGTTAGATATCTGGGAGGGAAGTTTCTCTCAGAAATAACCCTTCTACTTCTGCTTCGAAAATAACCTTGCCATATGAACAGCCTCGACTCTTACTTGATGTCACTCCAGTCTGTGGTTACTTCCCGATTATGCATTTTCCTGATTTAGGGAAGCCATTGCTAAAAAGAATTCATTTATTCCATTCTCATCCATATGAATGTTAATGACCTCTTGAACTCATTTTGAGACATATTTAGAAGTAGAGGCGTCTTTGTAAAAATATTTCTGCTATTTTCTCTATCTCTTAATTGGATTCACAAGGAATCTTTTCTTTGCCTGATAATGTTTGCATATGTAATTTCAGCTATTCAGGAGACTGAGTAGGCCTATTCAATAGGCTGATCTATTCAAGAGGGCCACCAATTTTGAGGCCAGACTGGAAAATTTAGTGAGACCCTCTCGGAATAAAATACAGAAAAGGCTGAGGATGTTGTTTCATTGTCCTGGATTTATTCCCTGTTACCACAGAAAATTAATAGGTAAATCAATCAACCTATAGAACAATCCGCCTACTTTTCCTACATAAATTATGTAGAATGATCATATTAATTTCTCCTTTTTTCCTCTTTCTTCCTCCCTCTCTTTCTGCCTTTCTCCCTACTACCTCTCTTACATAAATTATTTTATGTTACACATGATCCCATGTCTGCAACTTTTTGGCTTTTAAATAATTAATGTTGCTAACTTTTTGTATTTTAATCTTGGATATAAGGGGGCTAGCTTCCTTGAAGTTAGGGGAGTCTGAAATCTTATAGCTGAAATCACTGAGCAGAATGTCTAGTAAGAACTAGAAGACATTTATAAATCTTTAGCATATTAATTTTTATTCTTATGAAATAGTTAAGTATGAATATTAAATTAGACAAAGCTCTAATGCTAAGTTTCTTCAGTAGGTATAGTCTGCAGTACAATGTCCTTTATTCCTCCTGAAACATGGCATATCTAATTAATAAGTCAAAAGATTTCAGATTTGCTGTAGTCAATTTAATCTTATCTTTAGCAGATGCCTTACATCTAAGCACATAAATAATACACATTTATGATGTCTAACTTCTGATCATGAGAAACATTCCTGAACTGTATTATGCACTCAAAAATTGGAATAATTTCTCAACTTTCTGCATACTATATCATGTGAATTTAGATATTGGAGATATGTATATTTGGTGCAAGTATGAATACACGCTATTGTTTTCAATATTGCAATGAAAAATGCTTTTCTCTCAGCCAATAATTGTGGTAGAAATATGTAAAAGTCTCATGATGAATAGAAAAGTAACAGAATTAAAATAAACTTATCATCCTATCAATGGATCTATAAATAAAATATTATGCTAACAAAACACCTGGGACTTGTTGAAGATGGGATAAGACAAAATTAGCAAACATTTCCCTAGAATAATCAGCATAATGCATTCTAAAGAGACCATTTTAGTTTGAAGAATTTGAACTCTGTGGATGTTGGAATGCCTGGGTTTGAATCTTGTTTTGAGCAAGATTTTTTTTTAAATTGTCTGCTGTATAATGTCCTTTATTCCTCCTGAGACATGGCATATCTAATTAATAAGTCAAATGATTTCAAGTTTGCAGTAGCCAATTTAATCTTATCTTTAGCAGATGCCTTACATATAAGCACATAAATAATACACATTTATGATGTCTAACTTCTGATGACGAGAAACATTCCTGAACTGCATTATGCACTAGGACATACTTAGCTCCACACTTCTAGAAATATTGAAAAAATGACACATTGGTCTTCCCAGCATTGAAGCTACTATTCTATGTTACTGCTTCTTTTTTTTTTCGAAACAGGGTTTGTCTGTATAGCCCTGGATGTCCTGGAACTTACTCTGTAGACCAGGCTGGCCTCGAACTCAGAAATCCGCCTGCCTCTGCCTCCCAAGTGCTAGGATTAAAGGCATGCACCACCACTGCCCGGCTTGTTACTGCTTCTTGATTGATATATTATGACCATGCTGCATTACTTTGTAGATCTCAAAAATGTTATTGTGTGCATATCAAACATATATGTTCAAACATAAAGATTATAAACCAGATTATAAGTAGAAGGTTTAGGAGTCTACTTTCAACTCGTCAGTCAGGAGTCAACCTAGTCAGGAATCATCTCTACTAGAAAATAAGAGCTCTCTTGATTGATGGAGAACTTGTTTCTTGTTTGAAGACACCCCACGCAAAATAGAGACTGAATGATGAATTTGCCCTTAAATATTGGCTGCCTTAATATCAAATCCTAGACACTTGGGCCAGATACCTTAATACCTGAAGTTTGTTCATACTATAGTGATATTGATGATGTAAGACTTAAGCTCATATTATTCTCCATTCATATTGTGGTTGTTATAAAATTTTATAACACTCCTCTACAATACAGTTAATCAAAATCTTTAAAATAAAGTGTAGATGAGGTTAAATGTACCTCTTTAATTTTCATATTTTATCGGTACTACAAGTGAAGCAAATTGTATATCTTAAAATTTTTATGTAATGATATCTTTTAATCTCAAATTTAGAACAAATATCTTATAAAAGTTTCTTTAAAAATATTTGTTAACATGGTATAAGTAATAGTACAAGACTGGTATAAGATATAATATTAAATATTTTAATGTAATTTTGCTCAAATCAAAAAGGTAGAAAAGTAAAGATTTTCATAAATTGATTCATTATGTTTTGGTCTTGAGCTATATAACACTTTTAATTTTGCCATAGTGAAGTACAACTATGATATAATTAATGAAGGTAGTGACAGCTTCCAACTGCCTATGAGATCTTAAAGTTACAGATGTAAACTGCTAAACCAAGAGTGACAGAAAGTAGCCACATTTGAAGGGCTCATTCAGTGTTTGTCTTGAAAAATAAAATAGATAAAATTCTAGGAATTAATACTGTGCATATGAGTAAAGAGAGTATTTTTGTTCTGCTGAATTCATGAATCTCTGGCATAAAACTTTTCTAGAGAATAGTTTTAGTATAGATTTAAGACAATCATTATCAGTATACATATGCATATAAAACTACCATTTGAAATGGATACTTATTCATATATGCATATGCAGATGATTCTCTGTGGGTTCTTCCAAAGATAGTGGACTAGCAGAGAGTTTGTACTGAAATAGTTTATATAAAGAAAAATGAAACTAAGTTAAAATGGCACTAAGTTTAACAGATACTCATTCAAAATGAAGAGCTGCATTCAACATTATTTTAATTTCCTATGTTAAGAAATAAACATGAAGATCAATTTTTAGTATAACCTGTCATGATTCTGAGTCAGACTACTTATTAAAGTAGAGGCAATTTAATTATAATAGAATAGCATGTTAGCATGGATTTAAGGCTTAATAATATTAACTATTATTAATAATAATATATAATATGTAATAGTTATATTGGATAATAACTAATTAAAATTTTAATGAAGATAAATTAAAACCAATATTTCCTCTTCAAAATGCCAAGTAACTTAATTCTCAAAAGACTAAAAAGTTTTATAGAAATAATTAATGTACTCACGTATTCCCCGCAGAACATTTTGAAGAGAGCAAGTAACCAGGGTAGATCGCAAGGGTTTCAGTAAAGGTCCTACTTCACAGAGTTGTTCCCTATCAGGCCAGAATGGCTGAGGTTCCCTGCAGTTCCAAGTTTAAATATGTCTGCCTGACCAAATATCTCAGGCAAGAAAATACAGAGGCAAATCAGGAACAGCATGACACAGTAGTTATACTTGGCTATCAATCATATGTAAATAGAGTTATTACACAAAATAAATAGAACCACTAGCCCAAACCCTTGCTTATGCATTGATTTAAGGAAATACATTAGCCAAATAATGAAGAAGTATAACCTTTTGTAAAAGCTGATGACTCATGGAAAGGTAAGCTGATTAGGCACTGAGTTAATGGTTTATTTTCTGATTAATTATTATTAAAGGCCAGACGCTTTGAGGTGCCCAGCACTAGTTTCATTTCTTTTTCAATTTCTAGGCAGTGATTTTATTAAGACTTTTCCAAGAAAAATATTTAATAACATTTTTACTACTTATTTGAAAATTTCATGCTATGTATTTTGAACATATTCACTGTCATTACATATTCCTTTCATTAACATTCTTCTTTTTGTTTTTTGTTTTTTGTTTTTCGAGACAGGGTTTCTCTGTGTAGCCCTGGCTGTCCTGGAATTCACTCTGTAGACCAGGCTGGCCTCGAACTCAGAAATCCGCCTGCCTCTGCCTCCCGAGTGCTGGGATTAAAGGCGTGGCCACCACTGCCCGGCTACATTAACATTCTTCCTTCCTTCCTTCTGAGCCATCTTTGAGATTTCATTTCTTTTTAGTTTTCCTTCTTTCTCCATTGGATCCAATTTCTGGAGCCCAACTACTCTTGAAAGTAGAGCATGCTCTGGTGTGTATTTAACCTATCGGGAGTCATATAGTTAAAGAGAGATATCAGATGCCAATAGCTTCTCAGCTGATGGTGGGACTTCATTTCTACCTTCCCATCTCTATGATAGGATCTTGTCTGTCTGGAGTTTTCTCAGGTCTTGTGCATGCTGTCATAATATATATATGTATACACACACACACACACACACACACACACACACACACACATATATATATGTATATCTAACTTGTGTTTGAAAAATATTGCTTTCTTGAGTTTATCTATCACATCTGGTATTTACAATCACTCTGCCCCCTCTTCCATAAAGGTCCCTGAGCCCTGGATAGGAGGATGTCATATGGATGCCCCATTTAAGACTGAGAACTTCAGAGTATTTCATTATCTTCATGTTGACCATATGGGGATCTCTGCTAACTGCCATCTATTTCATAAAACTCCTCTGATTTCGGTTGAGGGATGCTCCGATCTATGCATATCCTAATAAATCATTAGGAGTCATTTTAACATTATGTCCATTTAGAAGAGCAGTAGTTACTGTACAGACAGTCTTTGTTAAAGCATACTGTATTTGCATTTGTATCCAAGTGGCTGTCTTGTAAGAGAAATCTTTGAAGAAATACAGTTGCTATTATTTTCATTATAAAGTGTATTATTTTGATACTTCATCACGTCCGAAGGAAACAAGTATTTAAAACTCTTCAAAACAAAGATTATATTAGGAACTGTCTATCTTCACAGATTTCTTACACATCGTTCTAAAATATAATAGAAACTTGTGTTATTTTACTGCTAATTGACATTTAGGGAATAAGACACTGTTCATTTTTGATTTTGAGTAGTAAATATGAATAACTCTTTTCTGAAGAGCAGACTATAATAAGATAATTACAAACAGACCAATATCTGAAATTCCAAAAATATTTTCTCAAAATTTATCAAATGTTAAGATATGGACAAAAATAAATAAGAACGACACATTAATGTTACATATACGTTAGTATATTACAATCAGCCAGATATCTAAATTATTTGTCCTCCTTCTACTTTTTCTCCTCTGCCTTCTCTTCTTACTCCTCATTTTTCTTCTCTGTATTTGGAGTTTAATTCAAAGATTTGCATTCTATGTCAAATACCAGCCAATTCTATTCTTCTATTTGTGGATACTCAGCTTTTCCATTGAAGACAGTTTCCTTTCTGCTTGAGCTTCCTAATACCTTTGCTGTAAATCATTGAGGTGCAGAACTTGGGCTCGATGATCAGCAATTTGGTTCAAAGGTAAAAGCACTTTGTTCATCACTCTACGGGGAGTGGGACCTGGGAGAATGGAGCTATCATTTCAGAGAATCAGAGAGTTTATACTCCAAGGGCTAAGAGAAGTCACTTGAGTAAAGTGTACAATCAGAAGGGTAAGCCACATACGGTAGGCAGGCTGCATGGGAAAAAAACATGTTTTCCATAAAGACATAAAAATAAAAGCCATTTGTAATAAATAATCTGAAGTAAACAGATTCCTATCTGTTACACCTGGGAGGAGCACAAAAACACATTTCATGAATAATTCTGTATTTTGAAGAAACCAAAGTCACAGACTCCTTTCTTGTTTTCTTGGAGTTTTCTCACAAGCACTCAGAATTTTCCGTGTATAAGTCCATTCCTGGACCATGCTCTGTCAGCATTTATTGCTCAAACTTGAGGACCTGAATTCAGTTCCTGGAACAGATGTAAAGGTGGAAGATAGAATGATCTCAATAATTTTGAAATCGGGTTATACGATTTCTTTTTTTTTTTTTTTCATTTTTGTTCAAGATTATTTTGATTATTTGAGTTATTACCAGTTCCACATAGTTAGGGTTATTTTGTTTATTTCTGTGAAAATGTCATTAATATTCTGTTAGAGATAATATTTAGTCTACGACTTGCTTTGTTTTTTTATTGGTCACATTCACTGACACTGTTAACTTTTCTAGCCCACAGATACAGGATAGATCTCTATTTTATGGGCTGTCTTCAGCTTCTTTCATTAGCACTTCTTGATTTGTAGTTTTTGGAACTTTCACTTCATTGATTAAATATAGTCTATGTCAATTATTACTCCTTGTGTTATTGTAGATCGGGTTTTAAATTCATTTTTTTCCAGATAGTTTAGTGTCAGGCTCTTGTACGTTAGTTTTATAACCAAAAATAACTGAATTTCAAACCAGGTACCTGGATACTACAAGAGAGGCAGGAGTGTCTCTGTATCCTCTAGACTCTTTTTAACTTCCAGAGAAACTGAGATCAGTGTTCCTCTATTCACTCTACCCCAAGCACAGATGCCATTGCAGACTCCTATATTCTATATAGAACATTTTAACTTAGGAAGGTAGATGAGAACACTTACAAGTTTAAAAGTTATCTTTGTTTTATCCTCTGAGATCTAGGAGTCCAGAGTCCATCACTTCCCAGAGATTAATTAGCCAGTCCCTCAAACAGGGACTTAGAGAGGTGGGTGGCTTGATGTCTATAAAAAGAACTTTTGGTAAGAGACTAAAGATCCAGACTTTGTTGCCAACAAGCCAGGGAGGAAGGGATAGGCAGTGTCTACCATCCTATTCAAACAAGCAATGTGCCATGCTGTCCTTACAAAGGGAGACTTGTGAGTTGAGGCTATATTAGAGCAAGGTGGCAATACAGGTGTAGGGAATACCGAAACTTTTCATTCAGCAATGGAGAAATCCCAGACTCAGGTATCAGCCTATTTTTCATCATTATGACAAAACACCAATAACCTTAAAAGTGGAAAGGTTAATTTTGGATATAGGTCAAAAATGTCACTCCATGATTATTTGACAAATTTTTTCCTCTGAGACGAAACAGTATAATTTGATAGGAGCAAGTTGACCGCTTACCTTACGGTGATCAGGAAGGAAGGAGAGAAAAGGGCCAGCCTGGTGTTTCAGTATTCATTTCAATGGCCTAATTCTAAGGACCTAACTTCCATCATTTGCTACCCTAATGTCCCAATTATGGAACAGGAGATGACCAAGGATTTATCTGGTGGGTCTTTGAGAAATACTTGAAATCCAGGACATGACGTCTTCTAATGAATCCTCAGGGAGTTTCTGCCAGAGCCACCAAAGGAGAACAATGTGGAACATACTGATCTTCTTGCTTAGATAAAAGGTGGGTTGTTCTATATGTGCCCATAGATACAGATTATTAGAGGCCAGTCCCACCAAGAGATGCTGGGGATGTGATTAGCCAAATCCTTTTAAAGAGAAAGTTAAAAGCTGGATGGACTGTAGGAGTTACACTGTTAAGGAATGGTCATGTGACCCATAATATCTATTTGCTCTTTGTGTTTAATGAGAATCCTCTCATATCATGTCTCTGATCCTTAAATAGTGTGATCCCAGAGCAAAGACACCTGGCAGGACTTGGAAAACCTGGCATCTTTCATGAGTGATATGTGCATCACACCCCTAAAATCCATCTGGGTGTTGGGGATTCCTTTCTGATTTGAAGGTATGGGGCTCAGGGTTAAATTAGCGTTTCACAAGTCTCTGCTTTCCCTATCATTTTACTTTTTGAGATAGGGTCTCACTAGGTATCATTGGCTGGCCTGGAAATCACTATGTGAATTAGTCTGGCTTTGAACTCAGAGATCTGCTTGTCTCTGCCTCTCCAGTTTTGTCATACTTGTTTTGATGTCATTCATCACTGTAGTTGTCTTCAGAGTTGATTCTAGCATTTTCTTTAGGTAACTACTGGTCTGTGCTCAAGTGATTACTGAAGAAGACTGTGGGAGGAGGCAGAGCCAGGAAGCATCTGCCAGATGGCAGATGGCAGCTTACATATAAATCTGAAATTCTCTGGGGTACCACATTAAACAACTGTCTAATCCTTCTTAGATTTGTGGTCATGTAACTCAATAGCAAACGTTTATTAGACAACGGAGTGACAATGTGACAGATATTTGACATGTGTCTTTGAACAAGACAAAAATCTTTGCCTCATGTTTCTTTAATTAATGGTTTGAAATATTTTGTACTCAGAGAAGTAGTATGCCTTGTACAAGTAAGTCATATACCACTGACAGGGCCACTTTGAAGACGGACATTCACCTTGACTATCTAACAATATGGAGGAAACGAGAAAATAATAAATAGAATATATAGATAGTTACATCTTCCAAGCAGACATAACAGTTTTGCACCATTGTTACTCAGAGTTCTAACAAATCATTTACTTGTTTATTTCCGTTGAAGTTGGCACATAAAGGCAGTTTCCTTCAGGTTTAGACAGTTACAGTTTATTTTTCTACTCTTAAAGTAGGCAGTAGGATCCAAAGACTAGCAATTCAAATCTATAATCATTAATGTAAAAGAATAACTCCCCCTCTTATTTAATAGCCAAATATTTTATAGCTTCTTTTGCTTTACACTCTTCTTTCCATTTTATTTATTAAAACTTATCAAAGAGTGTTCTTATGTATGCTATATATTTATGTTAATAAATTTAAATGATTTATGTTAATAAATTATTTTTAATTTTTCCATTTCTTTTTTTTTTCTGACTCCTGTGCCAGGCTATTTTTAATCCATATTCTGTTCTTTTAACAGAATTTCAATCATTTGATTTTACCAATAATGACCTAGGAGCTAGATGCTGGAGTGAAAGCCTGCCAGCTAAGAGAGGCAGAGAAAGCATCAGGTTGACCTTCCTCCACAGTGATGTCCCAGAAGGAAAAGGAAGCTTTGCTTCTCAAAAACCTTTCAAACTCGATGTCCCTCCCTTCTACTTCCTGTTCATCTCTTTCCTCATCCTTCTGAGTCTCTCTTACTCTCTACATTATTTTCCTATATTCACTCCCTGTCAACTGGTTGCTTGCTCCACCTCTTAAACTAAGGTTGACTTTATTTAATCCCGTTTACCATAAAAAGAAAGCTCTTAGATTTGCGTGCTAGGGCTGAGCCACAACTAGAAACAGGTTTATTTTTCCAGTAAATAACATAGTTTGGGGGGTCACAGTGTGGTCAAATTCCCTTTAACAATGTTCTACACTGTAGATTGGATTGCTTTAAATAGAACATCATAAATAAATTAAATAACATGCTATGCATTAACTTTGTTTGAATTTCTTTAGTCTATCATTTAAAAGATTTATTCATGCGTGTATCATGAGTTTTTTCTTATTTATTGCTCAGTGATACACCAGTGTATGGCTCTTCCACATGTTTCTTTACTTCTCTGTTGTATCATTTAGCTGTTGTCAATAAAGGTGCTTTCATTCTAAAATGACATAGTCACTCAACATCTTTTTAAAAATTTTTAATTAATCATTCCATTTGTTTATATCTCAAATGATATCCCACTTCCCGTTTACCCCCTCCAACAACCCCCCATCCCATTCCCACTTCCTGGTTACCCCTCCTCCAACCTCTTGGCCTACATCCGCCCCCCCCCCCTTTACCTGTATGAGAGTGCTTCCCCACCCACCCACATTCTCCTGCCCTACTGCCTCAGCATTGCTCTACACTGGGGCATCCAACCTCCCCGGGACCAAGGGCCTCCCCTCCCGTTGCTGTCGGGCAAGGCCATCCTCTGCTACATTTGTATCTGGAGCCATGGATCCCTCCAGGTACACTCCTTGGTTGGTGGTCTAAACTTTGGGAGAACCGGGTGGTCAGTCCAGCCTATGTTGTTCTGCCAATGGGGTTGCAATCTCCCTCTGCTCCCCCAGTCCTTCTGCCAGCTCCCCCACCAGGTTTCCTGAGCTCAGTCTGATGGCTGGCTCTAGGCATTTGCCTCTGCATTCATCAGTTGCTGGCCGAACCTCCCAAGGAATAATCACGCTAGGTTCCTGTCAGCAAACGCCTCTTGACCACGGCAACAGTGTTTGGTTTGGTGTCTGCAGACATGAATCCCCAGGTGGGACAGTCCCCATTTGGCCCTTCCTTCAGTCTCTGTTCCATTTTTTGTCCCTGTTCTTCCTTTGGACAGCACTCTTAAGTTGTGCAGAGGGCTGAAGAGATGGGATCAACAGTTATGGGCCACTGTTGTTCCTCCAGATGACCAGAGTTCTATTCCCAGCACCCACATGGTAGCTCACAGCTATCTGCAATTCCTGTTCCAGGGACCGCCGCAGGCACTAGGTATACACATAGTGCTCAGAGGCATACATGGCCAAAACAGCCAGACACACACAATAAATCAAGTGTAAACATATCATAGTATGACTCTAATTTGCAGTATAATATTTTATACTAAACTGACATTTTTACGTGCTCTTACGTAAATTATTAAAATTTATCTTGAATTTTAATTTCAGCATTTGTTGCACTGCAACAGCTTTGTTTATTATTATTATTATTATTATTATTATTATTATTATTATTATTATTATTTTAGAGTGGAAATTGGTGCAGTTAAGAATATTCTCTGCTCTTGCATGGGTCCAAGGTTCTATTCCCAGCACTTATGTAGAAGCTCACAGCACTCTCTAACAAATCCTGCAGATCCAGGATACAATGACCTCTTTTGACATCAGTGAACACCAGGTTTGTATATGATGCACAGCCATGTATATAGACATAACACTCACACATATAAAATAAAATAAATATATATTTAAAAA
>CM052719.1:47273530-47297511 GCA_028551405.1 Uromys caudimaculatus
CCCCCCCCCCCCCCCCCCCCCCCCCGTCTCTTACATCCACCTCTGCTATTCCCTGTACCCATTTGCAGATCACTTTCCTTCCTCATTGCTCTTTGGTTATTTTACCCATTTTCATGTTAACTAGGATACTTGTTTGGCCCTGATTTGGAATGATCCATTGGGTCCTAGTGGTTTGTGGCAAAGGCAATGTCTACCCCCTCCCCTGCCCCAATCCTGCAGTTGCCAGTAGTTCAGCAGACAAGGGTTCAGGATAAAATTTTGTAAAATAAATTCTGAATATATACTCTTAATTGTTTTTATTTATAATGACTGTCTTTTGTACTATTGCTTATTTCTTGTTTATGAAGTGTGTCTTATGAATACATTCAAAAAATTATTAGCCAGGTAAAATTCAATTAATAATTTGATTTGTTACTTTTTTATCTTTTGTTTTAAAAAGATAGTTCCCTTCTAAGATCATGATGTGTCTTGTAGATTAAGTTTATAGTTATACCTTTTAATAAGTTATCTGTCCAATTTTAATTACATTTTCTATGGGATAACATGTTTTCTTCCATAAGAATACCCAGTTGTTATGACTTCATATGATCTCATTTCTCTCTCTCTCCTGTTCCTTCCTTCCTCCATCTCTCCCTCCCTCCCTCCCTCCCTTCCTTCCTTCCTCCCCCCTCTCTCCCTCCCTCCCTCCCCATTCCTTCCTTCCTTTCTCGTTCCCTTCCTCTCTCCCTCTCTTCCTTTTCATTTGTGTGTACCAATACCAGTTGTGTATATATGTATAAGCCCAAGGTAACTCTCCGGTGCCATTTCTCAGGAGCTTTGCCCCTTAGTTTGTGAGTCAAGGTCTTTTCTTGGGACCCTTCAGAATTTCATGCACTATAATCTGAACACATCCACCACCCTCCACCTGCCTTCCCATGCTCTTAACTTTCTCATCCCTTCCAACCCAATTTAAGATTGTTTTCTCATAAATTCACATGGGTACACAGTTAGAATTTAGTTCTATAGCTCTATAATTGTTTCAAAAGCACAGGGCATAAGCAGTAGTGAGCATGTAAACCCTGGCTACTGCTGCACTCTTGTGGGAACTGTTGATTTTTGTTCTAGTACATAGAGAATTTTCTTAAATTCTAACAGCAGACTGTGTTCTCTCCCTACTCTCACTAGCTGATTACTTTCTCTGATTTTGTTATCTACTACTGCTATTTTCCTTGTCTTGTTTCTATTTTTCTGTATTCAGTACTCTATTACTTTTAGTCCTTTTACACACTCTTATATTCAGTTTGTGTGGTCCTTTGAATAGCTATGAGTGGATAGACACGTGTGTTTGAATGCTTGGTCCATAGGGAGTGACCCTATTAGGAGGTGTGGTTTTATCAGAGTAAGTGTGACCTTGTTGGAGGAAGTGTGTCACTGTGGCAGTGGGCTTTGAGGTCCTATATTTGCTCAAGCTACACCCAGGGTGACACACAGTCTCCTGCTACTTTCATATCAAGACATAGAACTCTCTGCTATTCTTCCAGCCTCATATCTTCCTGCACTCTGCCAGGCTTCCCACAGTGCTGATAATGTACTAAACCTCTGAACTGTAAGCCAGCCCCTGTAAAATGTTTTCCTCTATAAGAGTTGCCATGGTCATGATGTTTATTCACAGCAATAGAAACCATAACTAAAATAGTATGCGATAGCCTAATGCCTGTGCTTTATTTGTCTCTAGGAATGCACACCCAGCTTCCCACTTCTGCTCTGGTCCCAAATTTTCTTCTATTACTCCAAGTCAATATGACTGCTACTTTGTCTTTCCATCTGCACATGATACAAGAGTACATACATTCAAGTGGGCAGCAGGTAATGTATTTTTCAAGAGTGAACTGGTCTCTAGTTTCTGTCTGGCTTGTCATTGTAACATGTTCACATTGGGTCTTTACACAAATGTCTCTCCTTGAACAAAAGATGTACTTAGATTCAGGTCCCTATACCTCTGTCTGTTTCTTAGTTTTCTTAATTTTCTTTAAGTCTTATGAAAAACTTAGACAAATAGACAGAAGTGCAATTGCTTATAACTTTTAGGTAGATATATTAGTAATTTCACTTCATGATTGGAAACAATATATATGTTTATAATTCTGCAAATAAATATACATTTATAATCTTGACTGACAGAATTGTAACTGTATCAACTTCGTAGAGAAAGAGAACATTGTTCGTTCTCCTGTCCTTCTTGGCCCTCTTCCACTGTCCCCTTCCGTATACTTGCATTAATCGTGCTATCACATTTGTCCTAGCACTTCAGTTCTGAGGTGATTTTTCAGATTTATCACCATATTCTCTTACTTCCGGTAGTTCTAAGTCTTGAGAGAGCAAGGTTTCAAAAGCAAGCCACCGAACAGAAACCAAATTACCAAATTCTGTTGGGACCAGGTTCTCTATCAGCGGAGTCCATTTTAACATTCTCTTTCTGGACAGAAAACTCTTTCAATTACCCACATGCTCCCTCTACATGTGGATGTACCTGACTTCCCCTTCGATCAGGGCTTCCCTCACAACACCAACCTTGCTGTTACCATGAGTGATTAGCATCCTTTTGAATCATGTGGCTTAGTCCTGCTCTCTTCCAGACGAAGCTGAAAGCATACAATCCTTGATACAAGTTGACCTTAAGTACCACAACCTCTTAGTTTTATTTGGATTTTATTGGTTATTTCTTCTCCATCAGTACTACAAATTCCACTTACATTTGTATATCTACCTTATTATGCTTTCTCTTTATATTTTCACTAAGAGAAATTATATTTTTGTTATTTTAATGTGTTTCTACTGCTAAAATATAATATGAAAGAATAGAAAAGTCATTGATTCTGTTTACAATTACGATCAAAGCAGCCTTACAATTTTTTTTTTTAAAGAAAAAAAACCATTCAGCAACTAGTTTTTTGTTTGCTTGAACTTACAGACAGGAGTATGACCACCAATGCACACTGATAACTCTAGCAGTCTCCTCCTGGTGAGCTTATGTTCTTGTAGTAGCCTTGACCTCTGAAAAACATAGTAGGTCATCTGTGAGCATATGCACCAAAGCTAGGTCACCAGACCCCATTACTTCTTTCTTTAAAGAACTTTTAAATGCTAATATTATCAAACTAGTTGGTCATCACTTTAGCCTCAGTATTTATATATTTCTAGTCCTTTCTAAAGCAAAATGGCAAAGATTATCTTTTTTGACGTGTACCATAATTTATGATATTAGATCTTATTGTCTTTAGCACAAAGTATCACTATAATTATTTTATCAGTGACAAAAATAATTGGTACTAAATGTCAAGCAGCTTGTCAGCTAAATCTATGTTCAAGACATAATAGGTATCCATGGTTTAAGTAAATGAAACAAATATGTTTTTAAAGTGTATATTCATAAAATTTGTACATATTGTGAAATTCTAAAGTTCATTTGTGATTCATTCTCATTATGAATTTGCATTGACCTTTTCCATTTTAAAGCAATAGAATTGATGAATAAAAACAAACCTGTTTTATTATTGTCTAAATCATATTTTTAAATCCCCGTAGATGAAATTTAATTAAAAGTCAAAGAAAAGGTTAACTTACTATAAAATTATTGTTACCACTTTGAAAATAAAATTTTGGCTTATTAGTCATGTATATTAACTTGAAACAAAGTTCACAGTCTTAGAATAGTAGTTTCTTATGTTTCTTAGGCATCAGAAGTCAGAGAATTGTTATTAAGGACTGAGAAATACTTGTGCTAAATTGTTCTGTTGGATATTATTACTATTGGGACATGCTAATGTTAAAATCAAAGCACATTGAAAAGCAACATTGAATGTTTCTCTGTTTTAGTTTTGTTTTTTGTTTTTTGGATTTATGCATGCTTTTGTTTTGCATTGTACAACAACCTACATCTTATGACATTTGTTCATCTTCAGGTCAGAATTCTGGTCATAGGAAAGAATATGTTCTTATGGATTTAATGTAGAAAAAGAGTCTCACATTTGCCCGAGTTTCTTTGTAATCAGAGAAAAGAGTTCTTATAATATGAAAATAATCTGTTTTCAGCATGTACATATGAAGTGGAAACTTAAGCGTTCTTTGATAAGTCAATTGTGTTGGATGGTCTTTTGCTAAGACAAACATATGAAGGAATGTTTCACTGAAGTGGACACAGGTGAAAGAACATCTTCTTAGGGCAAGCACATGAAAGGACACATGATGAAGGAGTTTTTGCTAATGACACACATATATTGGTTTGCCCTACATTGCATAGTTGGACTCCATTTGTCGGGACTCCATAGAGAGAAATGCACCAAAAAAACTTGTGGTGATGTGCTCCAGTTTCTTGCTGCTTCTGCGGACTTATGCTGATTGGCAGAGTGATGTCAGCTGAGACAGACGCATGTGCTGAGGCAAGACCTGTGGAGGACATGTGATGTTTGGAGGGAGTATAAACAGGACTCCACAGACAGTGATGAAGGCTGAACTTGGCTTGCTTATAGATCTAGCTGCACAATGTTTGTGGTCTTGTGTCTTCGTTGATCTTTGCTTGGCTGAAAGAGGCACAGTCGGGAACTTTTCCTAACATCCCTCCTGATCTCCCCTGTTGACTCCTGCCAATTTGGCTGAGGTCTTACTGTCACTGCTGCTGATTCATGCTTGCTATCCTAACTCTATCAAACTGGACTGCTGGTGTAATCATGAAGTGTTTGCAAGTTGATTGAGCTGCCGCTGCTGACCTGTGAACTGAACTGCTGATTTCTTGACAACACGGATGGGATTTGCTCCAAAGAACCATTTCTAAACAGGCCCACTTCCCCCGTATCCTCTCTTTCCTACTACCTCTCATGGGTGGTGGGCTAGAAGGGAGCTTAAAGAATTTAAGAACCATCATTAAGAGTAGGCTTTGAAAAAATTAAAGTTACATACATATTATAACTTTTTATTAATAGAAGAAACATCTTGGAAAATATAATTCAGAACTGCATTATGATGTGTGACCCTAAGTTAATAATAAATGCATTAAATCTTGTATATCTGAGTATGTATTATTTTTAATGTCAAGGATCTACCACAATGATGCTGTGGTTTCAGGGATAAAAAATGGTATTTTAAGAATTGAATGTTTCAGGCCTGTTCTAAATATTTTGTGATTTAGTTTATTCCTTTGAACAACCCATGAATCATGCATGTTTATTACTCTGCAACACACATAAATATCACAAAATATGAAAATTCCATGCAGATAATTGCTGCACAAGACAATGTTGTATAAGGCTATTTATTTATTAATTTTTGAGATTATAACATAATCACAAGATATCTTCCTCCTTTTTTCCCTCTTTTCAAACCATCAAACACACCACTATCTAGTCTAGTTCAAATTCATAGTCTCTTTTTCTACTAGTTGTTATTACATGGCTATGTGTATAGGTATATGTTCTTAAATACAACCTATCCAATCCTTACAATGCTACTTTTATTCATGTTTTCATGACATACAACTTTAAATTGTACTAAGGACACAGTACAGTAGCAGAAAGAGAATTCAGGCACACACTAGGCTTTTATAGGACATATAAAGGTCCATGTCAGTCACACAGGATGCTTCATGACATCATTTCAGGACAGATTGAACTGTCATTTATGCAATAAGCTTTGTTTCGGGAAATTTAAGAGAATTCTTAGTGTAATCTCTTTCCTTTCTATTTCTGTAGCCAAGACAGACAAACATTACTATCAGCTTTTGTGTTACTTGGGGCTACTACATTGTGACGGAGACCTTCAATTCTATAAGAAATTCCTTGATATAGAGGCCCATGTTCAGCTTCTTTTAACTAGCTGGATTGAGCTTTTTATAAAAATTATAATTACATTTTCTTTGGGAACAATCCAGCGCGGTAGAAAGAGAAGTCCCGCGTGTCTGGCCCGGGCGCTGTGGCTCTGGGAGGGACAGGACATGCGGGGAGTGGCCGCATCTTCCCACACAGTCTGACGGGCAGGTGGGGGTTGTGAGAAGCAGGCAGGACACCGCCCATGGGTTGGGGAGGGGATCATTTCTCGGGAACCCACAGCAGCCATCTCCATGAGTTCTCTAGCCTGGGGTACTGCAGACTCCGCTGGGTGTGCAGATGGGCTAGCTGGAACACTGCTGGGGTTCCTGCCCAGATCGGGTTTGTGGCTTGTGGTGATCAGCTGCTTCAGCTTGGGTGAACGGGTACTGTCTAGCAGCACTGAGTTGCCCCTTCAAGAGATTAGATGTGGCTCCTTAATCGAAGGCTGGACCCCACTATCCCCCTTGATCGCTTCCCACGGCGGATCAAGATGAGACAGTCCATAATTATAAGGCATTTATTGACATAGTGATGAGTGGTGTGGATGAAATTGTTCCCGTGCCCTCTGGGAGAGGTGAGGCAAAAATGGTAACTTGGAAGGGGCATAGCTAAGTCTTTAAGTGTCTCATTAATATGGGGATGGTTTGTGGCTGCATGGCCACGCCTCTACCTGAGGAGGGGTGGGTCAGGGGTCTGACAACAGGTCCTACGTGACAAACCTCACATGACAGACCTCACATGAAAGACCTCTCTACAGGAGGCTGTGGGGGTTTGTATATGACAGGAGCCAAAAGGCCTCCCGGGAGCGTTGGAAAACGCTTTTCGATCCCTTGTGGGTTGCCCCACTGGGTCGCCCGGGAGTTTAGCCTATGCTCAAGTGGGTGCCAGATTGCCTGTCACTGCCCCACAATTTTCTGCTATATCCAGATCAACAAATCTCATAAGTGCAGCAAGAGAATGACTGAAGAAGATGACTCCAGTGGTCATCTCACAGAAACACAAAAGTAGTTATTTATGTAACAAATTAACTTTATAAGAGCAAAAAAGAAAAACTACAACAACAACAACCACCACAATGAAAACCACAATACCTGGTGTGGCATAATAAGAAAAGATGTAGAAGACAGAAAGAAGAAAGTCACTGGTATTGTCACCCTCCAAAATCCTAGCAGTGAGCCAGAGAGAAAGGGAAGTAGTACAAGATTGTACAGTAATAAGCCTGTCATAATAAAATCCAGCAGTAGATAGAACTTCTTAGTTCTTATTTCCGGTCATTCTCCACGGACCAAGCTTGGGCTATTAGCCTCACAGCCAAAGAACTACCACAACCTCCCAGCATAAGTAGCAAAGACTTCTTTCATAGAAGAATCAGGATGGAAAGTAGCTGTATCACAGTGCCTGGGAACTGAGTCCTGTGCTGAGAAAACCCAGCATATTACAACCAGTAAGTATACTCTCCTGTGTGGAACATTCAAAAGATCTGTCATAATAAAACTCAGTGAATTAAAGAAAACACAGCTAAATCACTTAATCCTTTCTCAGGGAATCCTAACAAACAAATTGAGGTAATTAAAAAACTAAAATAGATTGGAGGCTGAAATAGATTTTATGAGTTAGAAGCCAACATGAATTACACAGTGAGCCTAGAGCGAGCCTGGACTATAATGCTAAGACCCTGTTTTCAAAATGTAAAATCCTAGAGGCAAAAGATAATAAGATCTAGAAACAACCCCTGCGGCTTCTCACAGCAGGTTACCCACCCAGCAGTGCAGTGGGTTGAGGTGAGCATGGTCAAACTTCCAGCATTTCTTCTCCCCAAGAGACCAGAGCCCTGGGGTGGACCTGAGACACTCACCACTCACCTCCTTAACCCAACAGAGCAGAGAATGAGGGAATGGACAACCAATGATTGCCCCAAATTGAGACCCATCCCATGGGCAAGTACTAATCCATGATACTATTAATGATAACAGAGTATTATGCTTGCAGACAGGAGCCTAGCATAACTGTCCTCTGAGAGGCTCCACCCAGCGGCTAATGGAAAGAGATGCAGAGACTCACACCCAAACATTAGATTGAGCTGGAAGTGTCTTATGGAAGAGTTGGGAGAAAGATTGAGGGACTTGAAGAGGATGGAACTCCTCAGTGAGACCAAGAGTGGACCTTTGGAGGCTCCCAGAGACGAAATAACCAACCAAAGAGCAAGCTCAGGTGGGACTTAGACCCCATGTACATATGAAGCAGATGGGCAGCTTGGTCTTCATGTGAGTACCTCAACAATTGGAGTGGGGGCTGTCCCTGAGCCCATTGGCTGTCTGCCTGTGGATCCTGAGTCCTACATGGACTGTCTCATCTTGCCTCAGTAGGAAAGGATGCACCTAGTCTTAGAGTGAGTTAATGTGGTGGTGTGTGTATGTGTGTGGGGCGTAGTGAGGGGGAGGTGGAATTGGGAGAAGACTCACATTCGAGGGTACTGAGGGGAAAAGAAGAAGGGGCTGATATTGGGTTGGGAAGTGAATACATAAATAAATTAATGAATAACAACAATGAGTAGATTTTTAAAGAAGCAAGAGAAAAGATATAATATACTGGGGTTTTGCAATTTACATGAGAGCAGGCTCCTTTGTAGAAACTTTCCAGACCAGAAGGGAGTGGGAAGAAATGTTTTTTACAGTACAGCTATACAGAAACTGCCAATTGAGATAGTGCTCACAGCAAAGCTGTACAAGATGAAGAAAAAAAGACCTCTCACAGAAACAAAAGCTGAGAGAACCAACCTCCTACCAGAAATAGTAAAGGGAGCTCTTCAAAATAAAAGACATCGCTGTTGGGATTGCATGCTGGTACAACCACTTTGGAAATCAGTCTTGGCGGTTCCTCAGAAAATTGGACATAGTACTACCTAAGGACCCGGCTATACCACTACTAGGCATATATACAGAAGATGTTCCAACATGTAATAAAGACACATGCTCCACTCTGTTCATAGCAGCCATATTTATAATAGCCAGAAGCTGGAAACAATCCAGATGTCCCTCAGCAGAGGAATGGATACAGAAAATGTGGTACATTTACACAATGGAGTACTACTCAGCTATTAAAAACAATGACTTCATGAAATTCGTAGGCAAATGGTTGGAACTTGAAAATATCATCCTGAATGAGGTAACTCAGTCACAAAAGAACACACATGGTATGCAGTCACTGATAAGTAGATATTAGCCCAAAGTTCAGAATACATAAGATTCAATTCACAGACCATATGAAGCCCAAGAAGAAGGAATACCAAAATGTGGGTGCTTCAGTGTTTCTTAGAAAGGGGAAGAAAATACTCACAAGAGGAAATATGGAGACAAAGTGTGGAGCAGAGACTGAAGGAAAGGCCATCAAGAGACTGTCCCACCTGGGGATCCATCCTGTATACTGTCACCAGACTTGAATGCTATTGTGGATACTGGGAAGTGCTTGCTGACAGGAGTCTGATATGGCTATCTCTTGAGAGACTCTGCTAGAGCCTGACCAATAGAGAGGTGGATGCTCACAGCCAAGCCTTGGACTGAGCGTGGGATCCCTGCTGGAGGAGTTGGAGAAGGGACTGAAGGAGCTGAGGGAATTTGCAGCCCCATGGGGAGAGCAACAGTGTCAACCAGCCAGATCCCCCAGAGTGCCTGGGGAGTGGACCACCAACCAAAGAGTACACATGGATAAACCCATGGCTCCAGATGTATATGTGGCAGAGGATGGCCTTGTTGGACATCAGTTGGAGGAGAAGCCTTTGGGCTTGAGGGTGTTTGATGCCCCAATGGGAATGCCAGGGTGGGAAGACAGGAGTGGGTGGGTGGGTGAGGGAGCACCCTCATAGAGGCAGGGGGAGGGAGGATGGGATAGGGGTTTTCCAAAGGGGAGACCTTGAAAGGGGAAAACATTTGAAATATAAATAAAGAAAATATCCATTTAAAAAAATACAGACTGGCAAGAAGGAAATATTAGAGATGGGATATTTATCTGAAAGAATAACTATAGAAAAAATTTAAAATCTAATAAACATAGTGTGTTTAATATAAAAACAAATAAGGAAATTAAAAAAATGACCTTCATATGTTATGAGATGGGCCATGTACAAAGATATAAAATGGAACTCTAAAAATTTACTTGATGGTATATACATGGGCTTTGAATGTATTTATTTTCTTCCACATGGAGTTTTGAATCTATCTATTGTCTTCCTTCATTACTTCTCCTAATTCCTGTCATCTCAAAGTAGCTTATTATAGCCAACATTTTGTAAGCCACTTGGTAACCACAGAATATGAGTCTATGATCCACAGAGCAAAAGCAATAAGCTACTATCAAAACATACAACTGAAGAAAGTCACCTACCCACAGAGGAAAACTTTGTAACAAGGAAAAAGTAAAAACTTACAATGAAATTAAAGAAAGTAACACTCTAGTAACAATAAGAGCTTAACCATCAATAATTACCATAAATGGAAATGTCTTTCATTATGCAATTTAGAGGTCATGAATGAACGGAATGTGCTGCTCACAATACACCCAATTCATCTGTCAGGATGCTCATAGGCCAAAAGACGAGAGATAGAAAAAGATATTCCAGGCAAATGGAACCCAAAGAAGTAACAGACATATCCACAAAAAGAGCAGAAACAAATAACTTACAGACCAAAATTGAGGTCTCACATCTGATGTCACAAAAGTAAAAATGGTTTTTACTTTTTTTTAAAAAAGATTTATTTATTTATTTTATATATGTGAATGCACTGTTGCTGTCTTCAGACACACCAGAAGAGGGCATCAGATCCCATTACAGATGGTTGTGAGCCACTGTGTGGATGCTGGGAATTGAACCTCTGGAAAAGCAGTCAGTGCTCTTAACTGCTGAGCCATCTCTCCAGTCCTGTTTTTTTTCCTTTTAACAAACTTAGAAACTGAGATAGAACAGGTGAAAGCCTTTATCAAAGGAATGGCAAGAGTCGTGTGGCTTTCTCAGTTCTTGGCACCTAGAGCCAACTGAGTCTCATGAAGATGTTACAAGTGCACATGAGAGAAAGAACAATCATCTCCATGGTAACCTCCAGAGAAACGGGGTTCTCTATGAAGAATAATAACTAAACTGATACCTGTCACCACTCACAAGAACCAACTTGAAGTGACACAGTGTCGTGCTATGTGTACAAGTACGAAGTTACTTAGAAGAAAACAGATAAAATACTCTGGGCATTGGAGTGGAAAAAGATTTTCCCCCAGTACTCAAGCACAGAAAGTAACACAAAAATAGACAAAAGAAATTTCATTAGACTTAAAAACTTTTGATCATCAAAAGAGACAGTCAACAGAATGAAGAGAGATGAGAATGGGATTAAATGTTGTAAACTATCTCTACCAGTGGATTAATATCTAGAATATGGAGCAAACTAAAAAATCAATACTCTGCTATATATTCTAGTTTTAAAGTGGGCAACACACCTATGTAGACATTTCCCAAAAGTCACAGAAGGAGCCGACAAGTTTATGAAAGTGCTGGACATCACCAACCATCAGGAAGATATGTAATAAAAGAACAACAAAATATCATGTCACTCTGGTTAGAATTGCTAATGCCCAAAGACAAAAAATGCTGTGAGACTGTGGAGAAAAGGGGAGAGATATAAATTAGTTAAGTTGGTGTGGGAAAGAGTCTTGCATTTGAGGAAATTAAAAATAAAGTCATTCAGAACTAGAAATATGGCTCAATAGTTAGGAACACTGTCTGCTCTTCCAGAGAGATCCTGAATTCAATTCCCAGAAACTACATGGTGGCTTACAACCACTTATAATAGAATCTGATCCCTTCTTCTGTCATGCAGGCATACATGAAAATGAAACACACACACACACACACACACACACACACACACACACACACACACACATACCTTAAAAAATAGAATCCCTCCACAGTCCACCTATCCTATTATTGGAGATATATCTAAAAAGAATATGTGACTAAATAGACTCTAGGTGCTATGCAAGAACCTGATACTCCTAATGTCATTCTGCTAACTGGACAAAATACTGCTAGTGACTTACAGCCATACCCATAGTACAATGCACCTCTAAACTCTCATCAGAAAAGCTTCTTTTTGCAGTAAATGGCCATTAACACAAAGACTCTCAACTGATTGGAGTTCAGAGACTAAAACACTGTGGAATGCTCAGCCATAAATCAAACATAAACATCATGTACTTTCCCCAAAGACTTAAGGAAATTTGGGAAGAAATAGTAAGAGAAAGAAGTGGAATCTGACTTAGGAAAACAGTTTTTTAGACACAACAGGACGGTTCCATGGATGAACTCACTCAAGGCGATTTTGACAGTACCACAAGCAAGCTCAACATAAACAATAGCTCACCCGTGGCTGAGGAGCTATTGGTGGTTCATTGCTGCTTGCAGAGGAAAAGTAAGCTTTCTCAATTGACCCGCCCCCTGGTAGGCTGAATGAATACACTCCAAGCCATGTGTCATTTCAAGAGTAGTTGGCCAATACAAATTGGACTTGATGGGCTAGTGTCTTGGAGGAGAAAATTTCAAATTGGGTATGATGCATGCTGATTCTGAGAGGCTGGGTTTGGAGGAGTTGTAGGACATGTGTGTGAATATACTCAAAATGCATTGTACAGAATTCTCAAAGAATTATTAAGCAGAGTAATAAAAAGAGAAATGGATGATTTACAGTGGGCAAAGATATGAAAACAAATGCATGAAGGAGTGAAAGAAAGGAATACAAAAATCCAGTACAGTCCTGACATTTGAGACCAAACTGATGACATAAATGATGAATTTAATGAGATAAGCCAGCACAGCAAAACACGTATCACAGTATCTCACAAACACATGACAGTCAAAATATATCAACTCCAAAAACAGTTTATAGAATTCTGTAAAAGAAACAGTTTCAACTAAAATTCAAATAACAATAACAAACCGGTATTTTTCACTAATTTTTTATTATTTCATATAAGTGTAATTTTATCATAATTATTCCTCTCTTAATTCTCCCTCTAGTGTTTAGTTGCTTCTCTCTCTGTCCTACTTGCCAGTGGCTACATTACTAAAGAAAATGGCATGACTACCCCAGCAACCATTAATTGACAACAGGTCCTCCAGGAAGCAGTAGAACACCATTGGTCAGTCTTGTTCAGGTAACACAGCTGCCTGTGTACTCATGATTGGTATTTAAGAACAGAATTTCATGCCTCTTCTCCTTGTCTCTTGTTTTACATTATTTCTGCCTACTCTTCAGACATGTCCACTGGGCCTTGGGGGTGGTGGTGTGACTTAATGTCACATTTATAACAGTGAAATTGTACTTACATTAATGCTGTAATATTGAAAATGCTTGCAGCTCCCTCTGGGTGTCAGTAACGGACTTTTGACAAACATTCCAGTCCTCTTAGCTGAAGTTTGAGACCCTATCAAATTTATTTGTGGAGGGTATTTGGGGATCGGGTGGGGGGTGCAGTTGAGTCACAAAACCTGTTGTTTTGCCATGTTTCCTTGAAACTCTAAGAAAGTATTTATACATATACACATATACATACATCTATGCACATATACAAATATACATATGCATTTGCATACATACATGCATATACATATACACATATTATGCATGTATGTATACATTCATATACACATATATGCATATACACATACACACATATATATACATACATATACACATAAATACATATCCACATCTCTCTATATACACATATACACATAAATCCTTATATCTATATAACTATATACATATATACAAATGTACACATATACACACACACACACACACATATATATATTTATACACACACACATACTTTTGAATAGAGATTAATATATTTCCCATAAGCTCTGTGTGATTTATTTTGAAATTATAATCTGCTGTTTATTTTGATTAAAAAGCAGAAAATAATTTGCATTTGCTTGTTGAAGGAATCCCTGTTCGGGAACTATCTACAATTTTTATCATTTCTCTGAGTATTGATACTCTAGTTAGGTTAATCAGCCATTCTCTGGAAATTATATGATTAATAACCATTTATAATGCAGTTTGGCTTTGTGTTCAGCTCAATCTATAAATATTATTTTATTAATGCAACGAGTTACAGTATTCTCCATTGCATTAAGCTCTGCCACATCTCATCAGGCATGATAGGAAGCAGGGAACATAGGAAATGTGTGTGTTTTCATTCATCTCAGGTGAATGCAAATTTACCTTTAATTTCTTCATAAGTAGAGATGAAAAGAAAGGCATTAGCCAAATTGGTTGCAGAATAATAGCTTCTTTTTGCTTCTGCACAGCTTGAATACAATACAGTGCTCTGCTTGTCGCATGGTGTTATTTATTAATATCTCTACAATGTAAAGCGATTCTCAAGGATTCATCAGCTTTGCTCACAGGTCATTAAACAAGGAGTTTGTGGATACTGATATACCCACGTCTGAAAGATCTCTAATTGAATCCAGAGTTCTTTATGCACCTCAAGTATTCAACCCTAGCCCATTCCACACTATTCTTTAATTGTTTTAAATTAGCCACTTGAGTAGGCTTACATAATTCGAAAGTTGCCCATTTGCTATGCTCCATTATAGGATGGTGAGGAATAGATTTTTAGGACAAATTGTTCTCAATCGTTTAGGTCAGCTAAGAGTCTTTCAAAGCTATGAATCCTATGCCCAGAGTCCATTTCTACAGGGTGAGACAAGCACGCACAGCTTTGCTTAACGTAGTGCCTCTACCTAACATCCTATGCGGCTGTTCATCTACTTCATTCTGACTACGGCTCCTTCACACCCTTGGGTCATTTGGGACCTTTTGCTGGACAATAAGCCAGATGACCAGGGCCCTTCGTCAGTCAGATTCACATCCCTTCCTTCTGTACTGTAGCATTATAGTTGGTACCAACTTTGACAGAATTATAAATTCTTTTCTGTACAGCAGGGACATTTTAAAGAATCTGTTAAGACTAGGGAAGTTCAGAAACGCTATCATAGCCCTCAACAGTTTAGTGAACTGTCATGGCAGTAGATTATTTTGTTTTTATATGGTAAGTCATTGCAATAACTGTCTATCCCATCTCTCTCTTCTTTGGAAATGCTATTTTAAATCAACCTCAACACTCACATTAAGTTAACATTTTCTTATTTTTCCAACTTTTTAATACCATTTCCTCTCATTTGAATAATTCAAACCATTTATTATCATGATGTATCATTTTAAGTAGCCAAGCAGAGCTTCCCCCCCCCCCCCCAGTTGCATTTTTTACTAGTGACTCTCCTTGCAGAAACAATCACAAAAGCAGTCTAATAATGAATATGGTAGTATCTACCATGTGTTTACTGTAAGTTTAAAATCAAGAGGATCTTTAGAATTATTGCAATTTATAAAAGTTGTTTATTTTTTCCACATTTTAGTTGCCCTTTAAATAGCCCATTTAAGACAAAAGGCAAATTTAGAGAACATTCCACTTCAATGTAAGTTATGTTGTTTACTTTTGCCTTTGTGTGGTTTAACAGATTTGTTCACAGCTCTAAAAAGCTGCACTCAGTGAGGCTCTTAAAAGAGCAATGATGCACCGGGCACTGGTGGCGCACCCCTTTAATCCCAGCACTTGGGAGGCAGAGGCAGGCGGATTTCTGAGATCGAGGCCAGCCTGGTCTACAGAGTGAGTTCCAGGACAGCCAGGGCTACACAGAGAAATCCTGTCTCGAAAAGAGCAATGATGGACTAATGCCTTTGATAAAATCAGACCTGAGAGAAATGGCCAGTAGATTGATTGCCCATGCACAGCAATGATTTCAGTAGGGAACTGGAAATGAGTTTGTGATGGTCTACAAGGTAAATGACCCACTTCTCAGAATATGCTTGTATTTCTCTAATCTGGTAATTCCATCCTGGTGATGCTGCAGCCAATGCTTCACATTCACTCAGTCACCTGTTCTGGGTAAACCTGTACCTTTGCAACTGCCAAGGGCCATTAGACCCAATTGTGAAGGAAATGCTATAAATTGCTGGCTCTGAAACTCATCAGCTTCTTTCTTAACTGCCATCTAATTTTTAAAAAAACAATTTCATACTCGTATATAATACGTTGTTACATCCATCCTCCTGACACTCTCTAGCTCTTACTCTTCTCTCTTTGAACCTTTTCTTCTTCTTTCCTAGTCTTCTTCCTCCCTTTAAAGTTTTGCTTTGTTTTGATTCCCTGAGTTTAGTTAGGGTTGTCTGCACAGATGGGAATAGATGGTTATTTGCTGGTGCAAGGGGAACGACCCAGAAACTACCACCAGAAAAAAAAGTCTCTCCTCCAAGACACTATGTGCCAATACCTCCTCACAAAAAGATGTGGCCTCATGGGTAATGGGTGTCTACTCTATCCATGATGTGGAAGGGGCCTCCTCTTTTGCAGGCCTTGTGTGTGGAGACGTGTGTAGTTACTGTATGCTTTTGACTGCAATGCTATGCCACACGTAGATGACAGTGTTTCACAGTACCCTGTCCTCTGACTTGTGTGTCTTTCCATCCTGCATTGTGTGGAATTCTCTGGGCCCTGGAAGGAGTGCTATAGATGTCCCTTTTGTGGTTGAGTGCTAAATAATTATTTATTGTTCCCATTAACCAGATATAAGTCTCTGCATTAACGATTATCCTATGCAATGAAGAGCTTCTTCACCAAACATCTACAGCAGTGCCAGTATATGGATATAAACATCATTGTTTACAAAACAATTGGACAACATGTCTATTTGTCTAAAGAACTGTGCAGTAGGTGCACTGCTAAGGATATCTATAGCTATAGACTTTTGAATTGGTGGATGAGGCATGTATTCCCTCTTTGGAGGTGTCCATAGACCAAATCAGAAAATACTTGGGTGTCCCCAAACAGGCAGGCTGCTGCTATTGCATCAGTAGGCAAATTGATCTGCCTGCGTGGCAGATTGATATTGCCATTTGTTTTCTAAAAGAGATAGGTACAAACCGATACTCTTGATTGACTTCTCTTTCCTAATTGCTTTTGTGATCACTTTAGCTTCATCCACAAGCTGTACATTAACCTCTCTGAAATCCCTGAGTCTCATTTCCTTCATACATTGCTGAGGATCTTATGGATTTGCAGCACTTTGTGCCAGAGATGAACAAACAGTTATTCTGGTAATGATGGTAATGATGGTTCCTTCCTTTCTCTTCACCTTTAACCATGAAGACTTCATTATTAGATAAGCAATTATTTAATATGCTGATGGCACAGCTTTCAGCTGATTTCATGATTGAAAGAAAACAAGATTTGTGTGATAAAATATGATTCTTTGCAGAGGTCTCTACATTTCTGATTGGGCTTATTTTATTTCTAAACATTTAATAAACTAAGAATGTGTAGAAATATTAGGAGAAAGCCATCGGAACTTTAAATAGCACATTATGAATGACTAGTGGAGACATCTGTGCTACCTTAACTAAGAGCCAGTTCCTTTTCTTTAGTTCATCATACAGATAAATAGTGGAGGGAATTTATCCTAAGTGTAAGTGGACTCTTCTCTGATACTCAGATGTTTATATAGTTTACAGGCAGTGGAGCATAGGTTTGAATCCACACATTCTGCTTTAAGCTTGTAGTGGGGCCCAGGTCTCTGCAAGTCCATCTGTAGAATATGCAATCTCTTTTAGAGACATTTATAATCTTTACAATACCAACTGGATTGCCAGATTTCTTTTCCATAGCTTAAAAATGTAACATCTAACAAAACACCACCTGATGCTTGGCTTACAGTCATTTATATCTGCTACAGTATCATTTCCTTAGGAAATGTCCCAGTGAAGCTTAGTTATAACAAGTGAAATAACCTATCACTTGAATTGCCTGTAAATACCTATTAGCAAAATTTATAGCAAAAAAGAGCTACAACTTAATCTTCTTCACACACTAAAGCAGTACAGTCTCTAGCCTATTGTAGGTAATTCATATTTATTGTAATTATTTGAAATAAAACAAAGTAATTACTTTATGTTCTCACTTTCTATTATGATCACCCATAAAGAGTCTCAGTGTGGTTTCACAAATCAGGAATAAAAAAAGTATACAAACAATTTAGGCTCTGTGGTCTGTTCAAATCCCAGCATTCATTTGAGTCATGAAGTAATTCAAGTGAAGTAATTCCTTTTGGGAGGTCGAACTAGTTGTTATAGAATCCCGTGAGCCCTCTTTACTACATGGGTGGGCTCTGTGAAGGAGAGAGAGTTCTGAATTTCAGCTATATAGTGTGTTCCTTCAGCATTCTGCACACAGAGAAAACTGTAATGCAAGTATATATTCTTTGTGTGTGCTATGATGATGCCTCTTCTTCCTTAATAAAATTATTTCCTCAGGTACTTAGTATGATGACAAGGAAGATGTGTATAATTATTATTAATCATTGTAAATAATTAACGTTTTGAGGCTATGCCAAATATAAGGGAGTCTTATTTCGGTGGAGTGGTCTTTTATATTTTTAAAATGAAGCCTTCGATGTCTGGACATTACGTAATTTTATAGGGACAAAGTACATGCAGTGAGATAGCATTGCTTTTCTGAAAAAAAATTTCTAATAACTTTCAGCCTTAAACCTGTTTCCTAAGAGAAGGTGGAAAATGCTTAGCAACCAAGTAAAAGCAAGTATTAAGATGTGTTTCTCGTCTAGTGTCTATCTAAATTTTGCTGAAGATATGGACCATAGGCACAGAAATCACTAGCAAGTAAATATCACCCAGTAATTGTCATTTTTATTGCCTGTTTTAAAAAGAAATAACCATCCTTCTGTCTGTAAGTCATTCTCTTAGGTCGTTGAGTCCTATGTAAGAGACCAATTCTTTATAGGTAGCACATAACTTTATACCAGTTAGGAATTGGGTAAAATACAACTCTTGTAGTTAGCAGCATGTACAGTGATTTCTTGGGGAGAAGGATGAATGAGAAGAACAGCTACATGAATCTATTAGTGTCTTTTCCTTTATTTTTCTTGCAAATTAGGGGCAAGCTGGTTATGGAGAAATTTATAAGGACCAGGAATACAGCCTTGTAGTGTGATCAAAGATAGAATACCTACCTTGTCTAAGGACTGTTACAGGTGTCAAAGAAATAGAAAAATTCCAGATCCTAAGCACAGAAAAACTTGTTACCTGGAGTGAAGTTTATAACAGGGTTGATGCATTTACTATGCAAATCATTGGTTCACAGCTTCTCCTTGGTAGATGGAATTATTGCATGCTAAATTGTTCTTTTGGGATTATAGGAAAACAGAATAAGATGCTAGACAAGGCAAAGCTAACTTTTTTTTAAAAAAAAGCTTGGTAGGTTAAAAAAAACTTAAATTGAATAAAAGTACAATAAGATGGTACAAAAATCACCAACACCAACAACACTGGAGAAATTGCTGGAAAGGCTAAGGTGGCTAGTTGAATTCTAGTTTCCCCCGATGCTGTTCTAGGAAAGTGTCTGTTTGTTTAACCAACTCTTCAGATGATTCTAATGCAGAATCAGCTTTGCAGAATTAATTGTTGAGAACTAGTGATTTATAATTCAAAGGGAACTGCCCCGATTATTCATTTCTACAATTCTTTTAAAAAATCTTTTATTTATTTATTTATTTATTTATTTATTTATTTATTTATTTATTTATTTATTTATTTTACACTCCAGATTTAATCCCCCTCCTGGCTCACCCTCCAAATGTTTCACATCTCATACCTCCTCTCCGGCCCCCCTGACCTCTAAACTCCCTGGGGCCTCCATTTCTTGAGAATTAGGTGCATCTTCTCTGACTTAACCCAGACCCAGGCAGTCCTCTGTTGTATATGTGTTGGGGGCCTCATACCAGCTGATGTATGCTGCCTGGTTGGTGGCTCAGTGTCTGAGAGCTCTCTGGGGATCAGGTTAATTGAGACTGCTGGTCCTCCTACAGGGTCTGCCTGTTCCTCAGCTTTTCCCTAATTCAATCACAGGAGTCAGCAGCTTCTGTCCATTAGTTTGGGGCAAATATCTGCATCTGACATTTTCAGCTGCTTGTTGGATTTTTCAGAGGGCAGTCATGCTAGGTCCCTTTTTGTCAGCACTCCATAGCCTCAGTAATAGCGTCAGGCCTTGGGGCCTCCCCTTGAGCTGGATCCCACTTTGGGCCTGTTGCTGGACCTTCTCTTCCTCGGGCTCCTCTCCATTTCCATCCCTGCAGTTCTTTCAGACAGGAACAGTTATGGGTCAGAGTTTTGACTGTGGGATGGCCACCCCCTCCCTCACTTGATGCCCTGCCTTTCTGAGGGAGGTGGGCTCTGTAAGTTCCCTCTCCCTATTGTCCCACAACTAAAGACTGCTGAAAGAAGGAGAATTAATCTTTCCCAGGGATGAATCCCCTACTTGGTTACACAAGATGTGGTCAATCCTGAAAACATACACATACCAGCCATACTAAGTAGATTTATCAGTTTGTATTTACATATGTATACATCTATATATGTATATATCTGACAGTAATAATTAAAGAAAAAGAGGTCATGAATTAGAGAGGGAGGGAGGGAGGGATGAGAAGAGTTGGGTAGATGAGAAAAAGAGGAGGCTTTATAATTATATTTAAATTACACTTTTAAAACATAATAAAAATAACTGCATTTATTCTACTAGAAAAAATAAAACTTTGAATAATTGGGAGGAGATTGTTTTCATAAGAGACAGTTTCAGACTTCTTCCTTTCAGACTATTAGGCAACCATAACTTCTACCCTCACAGGGAGGTAGACAGGTCACTCTAGGAAGGCTCTATCTCAGATGTTGGCTTCATTTCTAGTCTTGTACAGAAATACTGAATGGAAATAACCCTTCGTTTAAACAGATGAAACACATGCAAAGTCAAATAACTTTCAAGTTTTTATTAAATGTATTTTTCTTTCTCAAAACGTCTGGTTTTTAGTGAGTCACGTGGTAGACTGACTGATTTACCTTCGTGTTGTTAGGTAGCTTTGCATGAGGCATGAGGTAACTACATACATTTATGATCTTTTCTACTTAGTGAGAATTTATGTAAGAAAATTATGTCCTAATAAAAATTATTTCTTTGCATTTTGGACCTATTTTATCTCACTTTTGATACATTTATAATATCAACTACACATAGTATCGAGTTTGAAAAAAATATAGGGAGAATGTTTGGTATGACAAGAGAAAGAAGTATAGCAAGAAACAGCTAGCAAAATCTGCTATAAAAGGATGCTCTGTGAGCCCACTCTCTATCTCACAGTATTTTTCTTCTTTTTTTTCTTTTTTGATACTTTATTTACATTTCCAATGTTTCCCCCTTTCCAGGTCTCCTCTTTGGAAACCACCTATCCCCTCCCCCTCCCCCACCTCTATGAGGGTATTCCCCCTCCCACTCACCCACCCACCCACTCCCACATTCCCACCTTGACATTCCCCTTTACTGGGGCCTCTAACACCCTCAGGCCCAAGGACCTCTCTGCCCCCGATGGCCAACAAGGCCCTCCTCTGCCACATATGTGGTCTGAGCCATAGGTCCCTCGATATGTATTCTTTGGTTGGTGGTCCAGCTTCCGGGAGCACGGGGGGGGGGGTTAGGCCAGTTGACACTGTTGCTCCCTCCATGGGGCTGCCACTCCCTCAGGTCCTTCAGTCCTTTCTCCAACTCCTCCATCTGGGACCTCACTCTCAGTCCAGCAGTTTGTGTAAAGTGAAACTTGGGTATTCCGGACTTTTGGGCTAATATCCACTTATCAGTGAATATATACCACGTTTCTTCTTTTGTGACTGAGTTACCTTGCTCAGGATGATATTTTCAAGTTCCATCGATTTGTCTGTGAATTTCATGAAGTCATTGTTTTTAATAGCTATCTCACAGAATTTTATGTGTTGATATACTTGTTTTGCAGAGCTGAGACAAAACATATATCCTTAGATACATTAGGCAAGTGTTCTGTACTGAATTATATTCTAAGCCCTCCTAACATCACTTCTCCTTTATCTTAAGATAATTTTGATTTGATCAAAGTCATCCACCAGTAATAAAAACTATCTGGATGCATAAAAACTCATTTGAGTTAAGTTATAAAGCAAAGTAGTGTATACACTTGTTCTAATTGAGCCTAGTTTTAATCCAATTTACTTTCCTTCACTTTATTATGCCATCCAATAGTATTTTAATATATTTCAGACTTGAGATTGATTTTCATTAACTATATTTAAATTTATCTACATCTTTCTTTAAATTTTTATTGAAAATAGATTTTGTCTTACACAATACAACCTGACCAGTCTCTCTTCTCTTCACTCCTTCCAGCTCCTCTCCCACCTCCACTCTCCCTGCAATCGACTCCCATTCTGTCTCCTCAGAGAGAAGCAGGCCGCTATGAGATGGACAGGCAATCAAGACATAACAAGGTACAATAAGACAAGCTCTCATACAGATACTGGTCAAGGCAACCAAATAGAAGGAAGAATGTCCAAAGTGCAGGCAAAGAGTCAGAGATATACCCCTTGTTGTTAGGAGTCTCACAAAGACACCATGCTAACAGACATAACCTATGCATAAAACCTGCTGAAGACTCATGTAGACTCTCAGTTTGTAGCTTCGGTCTCTTTGAGCCTGTGTGAACCCTGGTTAGTGAATTAGATGGCCATGTTCTCCTGGTGTTCTGTATCCCTTCTGACTTCTACAATTTTTCCTCTCTTCTTTATCATAGTTCTGCTGATCTCTAGGGAGGGACCTAGTTACAACCTTCAATTTAAACTTTCTGCATAAATTCTGCTGTGGATTTCTATACCTGCTCCCATCTGCTGCTGGAGGAAGCCTCTCTAGTGATGAAGTGACAATGAACCAATCTATGAATATAGAAGAATATCCTTAGAATATCATTTCATCAACCAACCAGACCCCCAGAGCTTCCAGGGACTAAACCACAAACCAAAGAGCACACATGGAAGGAGCCATGGCTCCAGTCACATATGTAGCAGAGAATTAGGCCTTGTTGGACATCAATGAGAAGGCTCCATGCCCCAGTGTAGGGGAATGCCAGGGCAGGGAGTTGGGAGTGGGTGAGTGGGGGAGCACCCTCATAGAAGCAGGAGGAAGGATGGGATGGGGGTTTCCAGAGGGGAAACCAGGAAAGGGGATAACATTTAAAATGTAAATAAATAAAATATCCAATAAAAAATATCATTTTGTAGCTAGATATAAAATTAACTCAAACAAATCAGTGGCCTTCCTCTACTCAAAGGATAAACAGGCTGAGAAAGAAATTTGGGAAATGTCACCCTTTACAATAATCACAAACAATATGAAATACCTTGGTTTAACTCTAATCAAACAAATGAAAGATCTGTATGAGAAGAAGTTCAAGTCTCTGAAGAAAGAAATTGAAGATCTCGAGCAACTTCGGGCGGCGGCCGGGAACCTCAGCTTGGACCACAGGGCTCCACAGCAAATTAGCACCGGGACAAAGATCCCTCTCAGGAGCTTGGAAAAGCTGGGAGAGGGCCAAAGACACGCCCCACAGCTCACCAGGAACTGCCCCGAACCCGCTAGACACAGGGACCGAGGTAGGTGGGCTTAGAAACGCCCCTGGATCCCAACAGCAGGCGGCTGAGGCAGGAAACTTTTGCCTGGGACACTAGGATTGCATAGTCAAGCAGCTCCGGGAGAAAATTTTCTCTCCCAGGAACGTGGAAAAGCCCCGAGCGGGGGCAAAACGAGCCCCAGAGATCACAGATTCTGCCTGGTTTCCATGGGCCACAGAGACTGAGGGACAGGAACTTCAGGCGGTGGCCGGGAACCTCAGCTTGGGCCACAGGGCTCCATAGCAAATTAGCGCTGGGACAAAGATCCCTCTCAAGAGCTCGGAAAAGCCAGGAGAGGGCCAAAGACACGCCCCACAGCTCACCAGGAACTGCCCTGAACCCGCGAGACACAGGGACTGAGATCAGACCCGGTGCCACAGCTCTCCAAACCCAAACACCTCTCAGAGAGAGCTGGTCTTCAAGGAGTACTGACACAGAGACCTGCAGGAGGGGCAAGCCACAACCAGACAGAGTAAGATCAGCTAACAAC
>CM052719.1:47298011-47315816 GCA_028551405.1 Uromys caudimaculatus
CAGACCACTAACCAAAGAATACACATCTATTGACCCATGGTTTGGACTACATATGAGGCAGAGGAATCACCTCGATGGCCATCAGGGAGAAAGGAGAGGACTTTGGGCCTGAGGGTGCTAGAGTCCCCAGTAAAGGGGAATGTCAAGGTGGGAATATGGGAATGGGTGGGCGGGTAGGTGGGAGGAGGAATTCCCTCACAGAGGCGGGGAGGGGGAGGGGATAGTGGGTTTCCAAAGAGGAGACCCAGAAAAGGGGAAACATTGGAAATGTAAATAAAGTATCAAAAATAAAAAAAAATAAAAATAAAAAAAAAGATCTCAGAAGACGGAAAATCTCCCATATGCATGCATTGGCAGGATCAATATAGTAAAAATTACCATCTTGCTTAAAGCAATCTACAGATTCAATGTAATCCCCATCAAAATTCCAACTCAATTCTTCATAGACTTAGAAAGAGCAATTTGCAAAATCATTTGGAACAAAAAATAAAAAAAAAACCAGGATATCGAAAACTATTCTTAACAATAGAAGAACTTCTGGGGGTATCACCATCCCTGACCTCAAGCTGTATTACAGAGCATATAGTGAGAAAAACTATATGGTATTGGTACAGAGACAGACAGGTAGATCAATAGAATAGAATTGAAGACCCAGTAATGAACCCACATACTTATGGTCAATTGATCTTTGACAAAGGAGCTAAAACCATCCAGTGTATAAAAAGACAGCATTTTCAACAAATGGTGCTGGTTCAACTGGCGATCAGCATGTAGAAGAATGTACATCAATCCATTCTTATCTCCTTGTACAAAGCTCAAGTCCAAGTGGATCAAGGACCTCCACATAAAACCAGATACACTAAAACTAATAGAAGAGAAAGTGGGGGAAGAGTGTTGAATACATGGGCACAGGGAAACATTTCCTGAACAGAACAACAATGGTTAGGCTCTAAGATCAAGAATCACCAAATGGGACCTCATAAAACTGCAAAGCTTCTGTAAGGAAAAGGACACAGTCAATAGGACAAAATGGCAACCAACAGATTGGAAAAAGACTTTTACCAATCCTACATCTGATAGAAGGCTAATATCTAATATATATAAAAAAACTGAAGATGTTAGACTCCAGAGGACCAAATAACCCTATTAAAAATGGGGTATAGGGCTAAACAAAGAATTCTCAACTGAGGAATATCGAATGGCAGAGAAGCACCTAAAGAAATGTTCAGCATCCTTAGTCATCAGGGAAATGCAAATCAAAATGATCTTGTGATTCCACCTCACACCAGTCAGAATGACTAGGATTAAAAACTCAGGCAACAGTAGATGCTGGCGAGGATGTGGAGAAAGAGGAACACTCTTTCATTGTTGGTGGGATTGCAAGATGGTACAACCACTCTGGAAATCGGTCTGGTGGTTCCTCAGGAAATTGGACATATTATTACCTGAAGACCCAACCATGTCACTCCTCGGCATATATCCAATAGATGCCCCAATGTATAACAAAGACACATGTTCCGCTATGTTCATAGTAGCCATATTTATAATAGCCAGAGGCTGGAAACAACCTAGATGTCCCTCAACAGAGAAATGATACAGAAAATGTGGTACATTTACACAGTGGAGTATGACTCAGCTATTACAATGACTTGATGAAATTCTTAGGCAAATGAATGGAACTAGAAAATATTATCCTAAGTGAGGTAACCCAGTCACAAAAGAACACACATGTTATGCACTCACCGATAAGTGGATATTAGCCCAAAAGCTCGGAATACCCAAGGTTCAATTCACAGACCACATGAAGCTCAAGAAGATGGAAGACCAAAATCTGGATGCTTCGGTCCTTCTTAGAAGGGGGAACAAAACACTCATGGGAGGAAATATGGAGACAAAGTGTGGAGCAGAGACTGAAGGAAAGGCCATCCAGAGACTTCCCCACTTGGGGATCTATCCCATATACAATCACCAAACCCAGACACTATTGTGGATGCCAAGAAGTGCTTGCTGACAGGAGCCTGATATAGCTGTCTCCTGAGAGGCTCTGCCAGAGCCTGACAAGCACAGAGGCAGATGCTCGCAACCAACCACTGGACTGAGCATGGTGTTCCCAATGAAATAGTTAGAGAAAGGACTGAAGGAGCTGAAGGGGTTTGCAATCCCATAGAAAAACCAACAATATCCACCAACCAGACCCTCCAGAGCTCCCAGGGACTAAACTACCAACCAAAGAATATACATGGAGGAAGCCATGGCTCCAGCTGCATATGTTGCAGAGGATGGTCTTGTCAGGCATCATTTGGAGGAGAGGCCCTTGGTCCTGTGAAGGCTAGATGCCCCAGTATAGGAGAATGCTGGGGCAGGGAGGCGGGAGTGGATGGGTGGGTGGGGCAACACCTTCACAGAAGCAGGGCAAGGGAGCATGGGATGGGGGTTTCTGGAGGGGAAACTGGGAAAGGGAATAACATTTGAAATATAAATAAATAAAATATCCAATAAAAATAACATTTCATTGTGTTCATTTGTTTATTTGTTTGATTTTTGTGACTAGATAGCCCAGAGACCTAGCACAAAACCAAATACAACTGGTAAAAACAATAAAATAAAATAAAGTAAATTACTTACACATTAAAAGAAATGTTCTATGTTTATTAACCCAAGTTTAAAAGTAGTATTTCATGTAAACTTTCTACATAGCACACGCTTAAAACACAACAAAATACAGGTGAATTCCAAACACATGTGGGTCTTGATTCAGTTGTATGTTTCCTTGTCGTCTCATTACTTGGCTTACCTCTAATCCATCCATGAGGACATGTCTGTTACGATTTATGTAATGGATGCCACAAAGTCCTACCATGCCATTGATCTCTTGTGGGAGCTTTATTGGGGAGGAGAGTTTACAGAGGTTGCCTCTTGGAAAGGATTGGTGGGAAAAAAGAGCAAGAAGAGTTTGGCTTTTTATAAGGGTATACACATACACATACACATACCCATTCACATACACATAAGGAGGATATGGGACTCATGGTGACAGTGGGAGTGTGTCACATTTGGCAGCTAGTGATGACATATCCTGCTGTAGCTAGATCCTTGGGTAGGTGGTGGAGATGTCTGGTTGCTAACATTCCCCCTTTTTGTTTATTATAGAAGATGGGGAACTAGAAAGAGATGATGGTGAGCAGGGATGAGGGTTCCATGCTCTTTAGACTACTTCCTGCTGTCTGGGGGGCATAGTTATTTTGGGGTACTTGTTGATCCTCACAATCAGGGCATACTTAGTAGTCATGAGTCTCAGGCTTTGTGGCTAATGGTTGATAGTCTTGTAACAGTAACTGACTGTTTGATTAGAGATTTTTAAAAATTTGATCATTGGAAGAATGTAGAGAACAAATTGATAAAGCAGAGTACTATTGGTAAAAGCAGGAAAATGAGAAGGAGACGGGTCACGAAGGGCAGTATTCACTACCATATGAGGCTTTCCAAAGGCCCAGGGGTTGGAGGTGTTGGGTTGTTCCTTTCATTTTTGGAGGTATGTTAGAAGTTGTTGGATTTTTTTTTTTTAACATATTGGTTGACATAGAAGCTCTAATTCTCTTGGAGGAAGAGGCAAAGATCACCTTTTTTCAGTTGTAAGAAGATCTAGTCCCCATTGGTTTCAGAGCACCACCACAGCTAGAGAGTCAATTTGTTCTTGAAAATTGAGTATGGTTTGAACCACCTGCTGGAGGTCCTGGATGAACTGGGAAAAATACAAGATCAGGGAAGTGGTCAGTCATGCTGTCCCCATGGCAACACCTACAGTTATTCCTATGATAGCCAGGAGGGGCAAAATTTGAACTGCTTGTTTATTATGTTGGGCAGCTATTGAGTCCAGAACCTGAATTGGTAGAGGCTCTTCTCCATATATCACCCCCAATTGGGGAAGAGAGATACTAGCATGCAAACTCCTAACCAACTAATAGGTAGGCTATAGTAGACTTGAGTACCACAAAGATTGGTGTGCTATGAATTGTAGGGCCCTGGGGCTGAGATGACATATCAAGAGTTGTTGTTTTGTTGCTGATGAGAAGATTTTTTTTTATTGGATATTTTGTGCATTTATATTTCAAATGTTATCCATTTTCCTGGTTTCCCCTCTGGAACTCCCCTATCCCATCTCCCCTCCCCTGCTTCTATGAGGTTGCTCCCTCTCCCACTCACCCACTTCCACCTAACTGCTCTGGCATTCCCCTACACTGGGGCATCGAACCTAGAGCCATGGGACCCTCCATGTGTACTCTTTGGTTGGTGGTTCAGTTCCTGGGAGCTCTGGGGTCTGGTTGGTTGATATCATTGTTCTTCCTATAGGGTTGCAAATCCCTTCAGCTCCTTCAATCCTTTCTCTAATGCTACCACAGAATGTGTCCCAGATGCCTTAGAACAGTTTGCCATGCCAAAGAGAATGATGTGAAAAAGGGAGGGAGTCATGGCAACACCAGGCTCAGGACTGATTGTGAATGGTGAGGTAAGGTCACTTGACAGGAGAAGTTATAAGTGGCAGTTGTGAGTTCCAGGAGGAACACACAACCAGCATTCTCCAAAGCAGCCAGGTTGGATGACATTAAGAGTTGGTAGGCTAAGGTCAGAATCTGAAGCAGGAGATGTAATGACATATTTGTATTATTAAGGAGAGGGGATGTCAAAGAGGCAATGACCTTGGGGGAGTGTTTAATTATCTCTTTTACTTCCTCTATCTCCAGAGGTTGGGTAATTTGGATATATTTTCTATAGATATTAATCATGCTCACTAGGTTTCTGTGGTTAAAACAACAGTAGAGTTTTCTATCAATGACTATTTCCCACCTGGAATCCCATGGGTCCTGGATATAGAGGTAGATGGTCCCATTTTGTTGATAGAAGAGAATATCATGTATGGTAAATAGTATTGGCAAGACCAGTATGGGCAGCTTTCATATCTGTCTGGCCATCCTTTCCAATAACTTTCTGTCTTGTCATAGAAGAAGCAGACAAAACGGTCGTTACATAAAGGAGGAGTAGATGTAGAGGTGATGGGAATTCTAATTGCCTCCTGACAGCCTGCTTTGGAACAGTTTCCAGATCTTATTTGCAGGGACTGTTTGTTATAAGTGAGGGTTTCATGAATCTCCAGTTTCCATATGTAAGCATTACCCTTGGCAGAAGCAAAGAAGAGGGAAAGGAGAAGAAAGTATCTATGCTCAATCCCATAGAGTCAAGCATGACTGCCAGAGTGAACAAAGGTTCATTCTTCTGGAACTGGGGACCAAGTGGTTGGTCTCAGCATCCTCTTAAACTTATTGGAGCAGGGTCCTGTTGGGGTTGATATGTAGGGAGTGAAATTATCTTAATGCTGGGGAGTAAAGGGCTTGAGGGGTGATAGGTGAATCCAATGAGGGAGGCCCTCAAGCTTAGCAGTTATCAGGGTCTCAAGAATTACCTCCAGGGTGCCTGCCATCTAAGGGAAAGTGGTGACAAACGAAGGTCTGGAGGGGAGAGAAGGTCCTGATCTCCAATGTTGATAGGGAGTAGACAGGAGTTAGTGTGTGGCCAAGGTAGACAATGGTCAGTAAAATTCCATAGGAAGGAGCAGAGATGATTGATTAGGAGCATGAGAAGGTGATCAGGGAGAGGCAAGGGTTTCAGTGAAAGACAGGGAATCAGAACTGGTGGTCGGTCCACATATGAGCTCAAATGGTAGCTTGAGAAGAAGAGTCTGTAGCCAGAAAATGGTCAGTGATAGGAGCTTTGCCAAATTAAAATGATGTTCTTGTGACTGGCAAGGGTGTTTTTAAAGGAGTAGTTAGTTCATTCTATCTTTCTGAAGACTGGAGGTGGTATGGGATATGGAAATGCCAAGAAATGTTGAAGGCTTTAGGGTTTGGAAAAGAAAGGAGGTGAATTTAGGACCATTGTCTGACTGGAGGTAGATGGGTATTCCAAAGTGAGGAGTGATCCCTCAGAAGAGGTCAGAGACTGTCTGAACCCTTTTGTTGGTGGTGGAGAATGCCTCCACCTACCCTGAGAATGTGTTCACCAAGACCATGAGGTACTTAACCTGTTTGACTCTGGTGGGTAGGAAAAAGGGGGGCTGTGATATCTGGAGTTGGAGGTTGGACATTTGACAGATTTTACAAGAAGCAGTAATAGTCCCTAAGAAATGCAAATCCTCGGGGTTAGGTTGCAGGTAGGTTTTTAAAAAGTAAAATAAGGCTTGGCTATTAGGATGAAAGAGCTGACATACATAGGGCAGAATTTGTTAAGTGTCAGGGATTTACAGTGGGGATTTAGGTTGTAGAGACAAAATTTCATCTGGCCTGTGCCTCAGTCATCTCAGTATCTGATATTATGGCATAGCAGGCTTTTTGGAACCCCTTATAGATTATAATTTAAGCATAAAAATTTTATCTGTTCTTTTTAGCTCCCAAATAAGTTGACACAAAGACCTATTAATAAGCTGTAAGTCTAGGCTGGGAAGGTTGTGAGCTATTCTAACCCTCTATGGCTATTCATACCAGACACATGCCCATTAGTTGCTAATCTGGTCTTGCTCTGGCTGTTTCTGGTCCATGTGTGTCCTCATGTCTTCTCTCTTATTATGACTTTATGGCTAATCCTCCTGGTCTCTCCATGTGGTCTCTGTATCTCTTCTCATGGTCTTTCTCCTACTGCTTTCTTTTTGGGACCCCTGGATGGGAAGTCCAGCTTTCCCATTTCCTCTGCTCGGCTAATTGGCTCATCAGCTCTTTATTGACCAATCAGAAAGCGATGGAGAAAAGTGTTCACAAAACCAAGACAATTGATGCTTCATAAAAATAACAGTTCCAAAGTCTGGCCTGTATCCAACTCGCTACATTATAGAAATCAGCATTTCAACAATACAAGGATAATCTTTACACAGTGCACAAAACATCAGTCCAACACTCCCTCATGTGCTAAGGAGCCTCCATCTGTGTACCAAGTAGTGTGCGCTCTTGTATGTGTGAGAATGAGGCAGTAGTTCCTCTAAGGTTTTAATGCAAGAATGAGAAGGGAAGTGGTCTGCTTTGGTCAGGGAAGAAGATTTGAAATATTGACTAGTGGGCATGATTGGAAAGTAAGTGTAGTCTTCTACTAGTACCATCTGGATAGAACGAATCCTGGAGGGAGGTGGATTTTGTAAGCCTTTATACATCAAGATGTGGGGCATATTATAGGAGAAGAAGATAGTTTATAGGTGATCCAAAATTTAGTTTTTTGTATTGGTAATTGAGGAACTCTGAAGCTGCTAACACTCACATTCACGGTGCCCATTCCTGGATGATCAGATCTAATTTCTTTAACAGGTATGCCTCCAGTGCAAAGGAGGGTCCCAGTTGGTGGCCTAGAATTCTGAGAGCATGTCCATCTTTTTCTGTAACATAAAGGGAAAAGGGATGGGTTAGGTCTGGAAGACATAAGGCTTTGGCCTGAAGGAGGGCCTGTTGGAGCTTCTGAAAGGGCTTGGTAATGGGTTTGAGAAGGGGTTCATGTGAAGGGCCAAAGGCTCATTCATATAGGGGATGGGCAAGAAGGAAAAGGAGGATATCCAGGAATGTAAGAAGCCAGTTATTTGTAGGAATGATAAAATCTCCTATTTGAACTGGGAAAGACTAGATTAGGTGCTTTCTATCCAAAGTAATGGATTTGTGGTTTGGAGTAATTGTTAGTAGTTTCAAGTATGTAACCTCAGAAGTGGACAATTGTACCTTAGAAAGTGAGACTCTGTTGCTCCGGTTGGACAAATAATTTAGGAGAGCAGAGGTGTCAGTTTAGCTAATTTGTAGGGATGCACTGCTAAGAAGAATGTCATCTACATACTATATGAATTTAGTTTCAGGGAGAAATGGAGTAGATCAGAGGCCAGGGTCTGGTAAAATAAGTGTGGGTTGTCCCAGGATCCCCTGGAGTAGGGCAATCTAGGTGAGTTGGGCAGAGAGGTGGTGTCAGGGCCAGTTCATATGAGAGCAAAAATGTTTTGTGATTGAGTGTCAAGGCAGATAGAGAAAGTGTCCTTGAAGTCCAGGACTGAGAAATGAGAGAGATTTCCTATGCACTGTTTTCTGTTTCTCTGCACTCCTTTTGTTTGCATAGACTCTGACATTTGTGTTTCTTGCTATTTTAAAACCACAAACCTTAAGATATGGTCTGCACATACAATGCAGTATGTTCAAACAACTCTAGATTTCAAGGCTGACAGATTTGGGGTTTTGTTGATCACCACAGACAATTATTTAGCTTTAAGATTCTTCTCCTACCTAGTTGGTGTGTTTTCTGTTTGTAAACAAAAAGGTTTATATGGACTAGTACTATGTATCACATGTTAAAAATATTAAGAATGAACATTGAATTATAAATTTAATTTTGCTGAAATAGGGGAGTTACATCATCTACTGGAGGACAAATTAACACCAGAAATGTTGATAAAACTTCACCTTAATGTATCATATTTTCTCGTAAAACACCTTTAGCTTCAAGTTTCCTCTTATGCCATAAGTAAGCATGTATCTAGAATTTGGTGTTGGAAAAATCTGAAGTTTGAGACTTTTTGTACACATTTACATAGAAAGTAGGATTTTTAAAAATCAGACTGCCAGATTCTGCCTATGAAATTTGTAATCTGATCCCATAGGTCTGTCTAGGGCAGAGAAGGCTTTTTTAACCTTCTTATTGTGCTCCCCTGTAGGATAGATGTTTCTCTGGTCTATACTAAAAGAGCTACTAGTCTAGTTTCTAATATTCTTACCATAAATATCCTCACCATGGTTGTGCTGAATTAATTATTCACAAACAAGTGGTAGAGAAATGTCAAATATTTTTATGATAGATTTGTACAGATAAATAATAAAGCACAATACAGTTACTAAAGATTTTTAAACAGTCTGATTTAAACAGACAATTTACATAGTATATTCAGGTAGGAGAAAATTATCTTTTGCTACATGAGAAATATAAATCTACTATTTACAAAGTAATATTTAAGAAATTCAAAGATAATTGCATAAAATTAGCTTTCAGACAAATGTTTTTACGTGTGTTTTTAAAGTTTAAAAAAAACCAGAAAATAATAAAATTACAATAAAAGATTTTTTGAAGGTTTCTTATGTGACATTAATTTGGGTTTTTAAAGTTTTTTATATGATTTATGTGAAAGACAAATGGATGCATAAACCATCTTTTTAACATTGAACAAAATGAGTTTTTTTGAAAATACAATCTCACAATATTAAAAAGAATATTTTTCTAACTAGCAGTATAAGCTAGTTGTAGAATATAAATACTCTATAATTATGTGCTTTCAAAGCTAGACAAGGAGACAATCAAGGCTAATTAATAGTGTTGCAAGATAATGTTAATGGTAGTGTGTAAAGGCTAAGGGGGGGAAGATCTGACCCCAACATTGTAATTTTATAGATGCTTAACTTCATATGCTATGCCCCATGTGGATAGCTAACTGAATAAGCTAAGGGAGCAAAATGCTCACCTTTGTGTATTCAGCTGTTGCCTTGACAACTGGTAATTGGTACTAACCTTAGTTTCATTTGTAAAGTGAACTGATTTTCTTTTTAAGCAGGCACTTTTATTAGCAGCACTTAGTTTAAATATAGAACTGTGACCATCTCAGCACAATGGGTACTTCACATGCAGATGACTGCAAAATGTAATTGATTTTTATGATGTTAACTAAATATTCATTCATCAAGCAAATGTAATACTCTTAATGTTCTGAGGATTGGGAAGACGAAAGTAATTTCCGTTTCATATTTTTCGTGCTTCTCTTACCTTGATTTTTATCACTGATTATACACACACACATTTATATGAACATGGTAGCTCACAATTGCCTGTAATTCCAGTTCCAGGAAACATGACACCATGGGTTCCTCAGGCATCAGACATGCATGTGGTGCACAGACATACACGAAGGCCAAACATATAAAGATAAATAGGATTTTTAAAAAAAAAATCCAAAGGAAGCTTGAATTGTAACAGTTGTTTGTGATTAATGTTTCTAAGATTAATGTAGTCATAGTAACTTGCCTGTATTGAAAGGCTGACAAACTCTACAGACCTCTTATAGGAAACAGTTAAGGGCAAGATGCATTTGTGCTCAGGGCTCAGGACTGAATTCCAGACTTTGTTCATCTAAGCAAGTCCTATATGGCTGAGCTTTATCCATTCAAGCCCTATATGATATTAATGAAAGAAAGGGCAGACTTAACCCTGCAGAGAACTTTTACATTATCATCAGCTCAGCAAAACAAAAAGAAACTGATAAATTCACAGTGTCTGACTGGCATGCATCTGTGAACACTGGTGATGGTGGGCTATCCCAATACTCTAGTGAGGAAATGAGGAAATATTTCACTCTATATTAGAGGGGATTCTGGTAGTGGCCTCTGATGTAACATCTGGTGTTTCTTGATTCAAACAGTTGGAAATGGTTTGAAAACAAGAACAAAAATCACCACCAAGTGAATCATTTAATTCTAGTGGGAAATGGTGACTTTGCCATAGAAGAAAAAATAGAGAAAAGGATCCAAAACCATTTTCAGGTATGTTTACAGCATGTGGCATATTAGCTATGTGGTGGGGACAGAGCAGAGTGAGTGGATCAATGATTCTGTGTGGAACTAGGTGGCTTTTGTTTCACCAGCATTGATTAGATATTTTGGGTATTTGAGATGTCAGTGACTACTTAAGAAAACCGTTCTGGAGCTGGTAAGATTTCTCAGTGGTTGAGAGTGTGTGCTATTACAGTAGACTCAAGTTTTGTTCCCAGCACCCATTTTAGTCTATACACATCTGCTGGCAGCTCCAGTTCCGAGGGATCTAACACCCTCTTTTGGCATCTACAGGCACATGCACTAACTAACGTGCACACATTCACACACACACACATGCACACACACATGCACACGCACACGCACACACACACACACACATTAAAATAAAAGGAACCCTTTAAGATAGATTACAAATTTACAAATTCTTCAGATAGGTGGAAAGTGAAATATAGAAATCAAAAGGGAAGTTTGAACTGTGGATGTGAATTGAGATAGCCACAGCTTGTAAATTGCTAGCTGATAGAATGTTAGAGTATAGAAGAGGAAGAACATAAAATAAAACAAAATGAAACAAAACAAAGCAAAACAAAACAAAAGTCTGCAATTTCCCTTTGGTCAACACTGAGGTAGATGTTCTGGAATTTTTCTGGAAACAATTCTTTGAGTAATTGTGGAATGGGCTGATGAGTGCTTACAGCTTGCACTGTTGGATTTCATTAGGCCATTTCTTGTTACCTTAAATATGATAGTTTTCTTTTTAGAGTTGAAAGTGTGGTAACTTTTCATTCTACATTATGAAAGTATTTGTTCATAAAAGAGAAAGTCAGACTGAATGTGTATTATTTACATCTTTATTTTTTACGTGTTATATGTAATATATGATTTCATTAAATTGACTAATATAGTAGTACTTTACAGCATGTGTGTATGTTTGTATTCATGTATATATATGCATATGTGTGTGTATGTGTGCATATGTTTATGTGTCTGTGTATGTATAAGTATATTACTTGGGGGTCATGTGTGTCATGGTGTAATGTAGAGCTCATCAGGATTTGTGGCACAGCAAAATCTTTTACCTGCTAAGCTATCTTGCTGCACCCAGGACCACAGATTTTTATTGTATAAATGAATATTCTCAGCTGTTGTGTTCTCTGTCTATGTGTACTGTCTACACATAGAAATTTTATCTCTGTAAAACATTGTTCCAATGATGATGTTTATTCAACACAGTTACAATTAATGCAATATTTAAAAGAGTATGATTGTGCCCATAGATTCTGAACTTTAGATTGGCTGTTAAAACCAGGTTTATTTGTAAAATTAAGTATCATAAAATGCTTCACAAATCAAAATAATATAGTCTCAAGTCTTTATATCTATTCTTCATATTCTTCTCTGTATTGTATTTTTGGCTGACATATCAAATATTTATTTAACTTCATGATTTAATTTTTAAATTGTATAATTTATATTATATATCATTTTGTTTTCTAAATTTAGGTTATTTATCATCCATCATCTATCTATTATCTATCTATCTATCTATCTATCTATCTATCTATCTATCTATCTATCTATCTATCTATCTACCATCTCTACCTATATTTGAACTTTATGTTGTATGTTTCTTTTTGTGAATATGTCTTGTCTATCTTACTGCAAGTCAACATAAGATGAATGAAGAAGAGATCTAACCTGTTAACTTTTAACTTTTTTAAAAAAGACAAAGTCTCATTGTGAGTCTCAGGTTAGATTCAAAGTCATAATTCTTCCAGTTCAGCCTTCTGAATGCTGGGATCACAGGTAGTCTCTACCATAGAAGGTCTCCTCTTAACTAACTTTGGGGTTTATAATAAATTTCTGTCACTATAACACCAGGAAGCCAATCTAGAAGAATGATTCATCTTGACTAACTTGAATATTAAGCTTTTATTATTTATAATAAAAGTGAAATTGTATACAAAGTGAATGAAGCCAATTTTCCTTGGTTACTTTGCTTTCAGATCATTGAAAAGCTTACTGAAAATTTTGATTTAAACTTGACAGATATGGAAGCCATTATAATTGTAGTCCACAGGAAAGGTTTTTGTTTTTTATTCCCCCAAACCCTTAACCAAAGTCATTTTAAAAGCACAGGTAATGCTAGCAAATACAAAAATGCTCACACATTTGATTTACCAACACATGGAACATATGGCTGCTTCTCCATGGAAATGAGGAACCGTCAGAGTTTACCTCTGTCCTAGTCTCACACACTAACTCCAGGTCACTTATGGAGGATAAATAGAAAGAGTCCATCTGAAAGAGTTAAATAAAGAGACTCCCAAGGAAACCTTTTAGTTATTCCATGACCTAATAATAGGTTTGAGAAGCTAACTTCAAGACACACACACACACAAACTACTCCACATACACACCACACACCACACCACACACACACACGTGTGCACACACACACACACACACACACACACACACACACACACACACACACACCATAATTCATAGATTGTTCTTAAACAAAACTGATTCACAGGGAGTCACATTGATCTTCAGAATCTTTTTGTTGTGGATTTGATACAAATAATTTAATATTTAGAAATACTGTGACAGTAGTTGCCTATTAAATATAAAGTTATCTGTGTGCCTATCATTTTTTGTTAAAAATCTGTTTTCATTTGTTTTGCTTTATTTGTTTGCCTGACTGTTTGTTTGCTTTGTAAGACCTGGTCTTACTAAGGAACCTGGGCTGGCCTGGAACTGACTATGTAGAACAGGCTGGCCTCTAGTTCATTGATGTGCCAGCATTTCCTAGGATGGATAAATTTTAACCAAAAATTACTTAGTAGATTTTGTCTTTATTCCTTAATTTCTAACTTGTATTTACTCTGTTTGTGATAGAGAGAGAGAGGGAGGGAGAGAGAGAGAGAGAGAGAGAGAGAGAGACAGAGACAGAGACAGAGACACAGAGAAAGAGAGATTGGGGTACCCATGGAGAGTTTAGAGGATAACTTGCAGGATTTTCTTCTATTTCTTCTATTATGTGGGACCTTGGAATCTAACTTAGGTTTTATGGTTAGCAATTAGGGCCTACTCACAGAGTCATAGTGTCAGTCAATAGTAGATGTTAACTGTTATCAAAACAAATACCCAAGAGTGTAGAGTACTGCAGATATTTGCTAATTAGCTTGATTTAGACAGTCTGTGTTATGTATATTTTTCCAAGAAAAGTTTTGTTAATTGGTTTTAAAATGCTTATGGCACGTCCAGGTTTTTCTTTTTTCTTTCCTTTCTTTTTTGTATATTTGAGTACACTGTCACTGTCCTTAGACACACTAGAAGAGGCCTTCGGATCACATTACAGATGGTTGTGAGCCACCATGTGGTTGCTGGGAATTGAACTTAGGACCTTTAGAAGAATAGTTGCTGCTCTTAACTGTAGGGCCATCTCTCCAGCCCCACCCAGGTTTTTCTTTTCCCAGCTTAATTGTGTCAAACAAAAGTACGTGTGTGTGTGTGTGTGTGTGTGTGTGTGTGTGTGTGTGTGTGTATGTGTGTGTGTGTGTGCGCTATAACCAGCTATCTGGCAAGACGCAAGTTAAGGTATATTTTGGTTTATTTATTTAGTTTGAAGAGATCATTCCACCATTCAGGGAAACATAGTTATGGACAGGGCAGTCATTGGGCCAGACTAATGGCTGGTCACACTGCTTCCACACTTAGGAAGCAGAGTGGATGGGAAGTGGATCCGGGCTATAAGGCAGGAAGGCCTGCACCTCCCTCCAGGTAGCCTTGACCTTCTAAAGGTTCTATAACTTCCAAGCAACCTCACTAGCCATTTAAACACATGAGATTCTAGGGAATATTACTCATTTAAGGTATCAGCCATAATAATACAATAAATATTAAATATATTATGAAGCTGGTATGATAAGAATAACATAAATACATAGCATAGGATTCATTTCCCATCATTCTTTGTATTACAAATAATCCCAGTACTTGAATAAAATGCTGGCAATGAATATGGTGGGTTTTTCTTAAAATATACTGCTACAGAATCCTATAATTATCAAAAACTCTTGTCTCTGGATGAAACAATATTTAATCAGTAATTTCAACACTTCACCTTAGATTTAAAAGTAATACAGATAATTGAACACATAATATATACTGATATTTTTAAAATAATTATAGAAGGATCATTTTGAATATGAAAAACTATAATTCTTGTATGTTTTGAATTAGAATTTAACATTCTTGCAACATGATGTTTTGATTTCATGATTTATTTTTGTAACATAGTGATGGTTCTCTTATCAATTTAAGGCATGAGGTTCAAAATCTGTATAATTAAGGCACTGAGTCTTAAGCCTGATGCTTGGTTTTAGAGTAACTGTGAAAGTCCTCCATGAAATAACTTTCAAGAATGCATACAATTGTGATTACCGTGGCTTAACTGTTCACAGAAATGTTAATTTCCTACAACATCTGTATATATGTCTACAGGATTCTTTCTCACAAGTTTATAATGTACTTAGCCAAAAGTCTTGGAAATACCAGGTTGTCACTTAAATAATTTTTGGTGGGAACATTATTTCATATAATTTCAAAGTTACAGAAAAATTATATGGAGAAAAGAAATGGAAAAATATTCATTCAGTGTTGGCTTGCATCATTTGCCAACTTTCTTTCACTTTGCGTTCTCCCTTGTAGTCTCTTTCCTTGTCCTTTTCTCTTACATTTTAAACATTTCTGCATACATATTGTCCTATGCACATACACCTGTGTTCCGTGTCACTTGAATGCACAGAAGTTCAGCATAAGTATGTACTTTGTCCATATTTTTTTTTTGGTACTACCTAAATACAAAGAAGTTCTTTTTGACTCTCGGTGCAGTGCTGTGGATGAGGAAATGTAAAACAGCCTGCTCTCGTCTGATCCTCGTGCCTTGCTCAGTCTTGCCAGGAGTTCCATTAATGTCATTTATGTCTATTTTTGTTCTTTCCTTAGGATCTAATCAAGGAACCCGAATTGCTTTCTGCTGTAGTGTTTTTCATTCTCCTCTAACTTGAAAAACTTCTTAAGATTCTTGTGCTGTATGACCTTGACATTTTGGTAACGTGGGCCAAATAATTCATGAATATTTTAATATGTTTGTCTGAGGGCTTCTTTGGCTTTTACAAAGTTAGATTTTTTTTTTCTTTTGGCCAGGATTGTACGATGAATTTTCTTTGTAGTGCATCATATGAAGACAGGCTTTAGTTGTTGTTATGGTGATGTCTGGCATCTTAGTATCAAGTTGCAGTCTGAGATTATGAACATCAGGAAGTGAGGACTTCATTACAATAATAATCAGATGCTGTGTAGCTGTAAAATTGCTGTGTGGGTTTTAGGAGGCTTTTTTTCTATGTCTAATGTTAATCTTTGTCCCAGGTAAGTCACAGGAGAAGAAGACACAGCAGAAGCTGTCATGCACTGAAATTAAAGAACACAAAAGAACCCCCAGGACAAATGACACCACACGGACAAGACTTAGCCCGCATCAGATGCTGTCTCCATCTTTCTGTCAAGACTGAGCTTCAGGCTTGGCATGTTCCCTTTGCCATAATACTGCGCCCGTCAGAAACTTCAGATGACATCATTCAATAGAGGTTGGGATAGTGGAGGGGAGACCATCCATACCCATACTGAAACACTACCCATCAATAGTGTTGATTGACGTCCTGGTTCTAGAGTTCTGAAGGACCCATGAAAATGTCTGTTACTCCAGTTTGGCATTTCCAATATTACACTTGAGAAACTCTAACTTTAAACCACATGCAAAAAGGCACTTGAGAACAATCGTTCCAGCTTAGGTAAAATGATATGTGCATCAGTTTTGTGTATGTGTGTGAGCATGTGCAGGCACATGTGTAATGGCGGTTGTAGTCATACATATGCAGGTCATAAGTGTGTGGGAATTACATCATGCATTAATGAATTTAGAAAAATTGAGAAATTTACAGCAGTGAATCACACTTTCCAGATTGTTTAATACAGTTTTAGACTTTCTCAGGTTTACCATAGACTGGCTTTGTGAATGTTCATAATTCTAGTAATGCATTTTAGATTTTCTTCATTGAATTTCCTCAACATTGGTATGTTTAATATTCTCCTCAAATCAGTTAAATAGTATTAATGAGATAGCTTTACATAACAAAGTTTACCTGTAAAAATCTGAATTGCATTATAAAATTTTGATCAGATAAATTTGATAATTATTTTTGTGGCTTAAATCTATTGCCCCACAGTGTGCCACAGCAGGCAGACAAATACATTTCTAGATGTGTCTGTGTGGGTACTCTGGATGAGAGTAATATTTGAATTGAAAGATTGAGAAATATAGATGACTTTTCTTTTTTTTTATCTTCTTTTTTTAAATTTTTTTAATTTTTATTTTTTTAATTTTTTGATACTTAATTTACATTTCCAATGTTTTCCCCTTTCTAGGTCTTCTCTTTGGAAACCACCTATCCCCTCCCACTCCCCGCCTCTGGGAGGGTATTCCACCTCCACCCACCCGCCTGCCCACTCCCATATTCCCACCTTGACATTCCCCTTTACTGGGGCCTCTCCTCCCCCTGATGGCCAACAAGGCCCTCCTCTGCCACATATGTGATCTGAACCATGGGTACCTCCATGTGTATTCTTTGGTTGGTGGCCAGCCTCCAGGAGGACCGGGGGGGGGGGTCAGGCCAGTTGACACTGTTGCTCCCTCCATGGGGCTGCAGACTCCCTCAGCTCCTTCAGTCTCTTCTCCAACTCCTCCATCTGGGACCTCACTCTCAGTCCAGCAGTTACTGTAAAGTGAAACTTGGGTATTCCAAACGTTTTGGATAATATCCACTTATCAGTGAGTACATACCATGTTTGTTCTTTTGTGACTGAGTTACCTCGCTCAGGATGATATTTTCAAGTTCCATCCATTTGCCTGCAAATTTCATTAAGTCATTGTTTTTAATAGCTGAGTAGTACTCCATTGTGTAAATGTACCACATTTTCTGTATCCATTCCTCTGTTGAGGGACATCTGGGTTGTTTCCAGCTTCTGGCTATTATAAATATGACTGCTATGAACAAAGTGGAGCATGTGTCTTTATTACATGTTGGAGCATCTTCTGCGTATATGCTCAGGAGTGGTATAGCTGGGTCCTTAG
>CM052719.1:47315916-47347966 GCA_028551405.1 Uromys caudimaculatus
GATTTGCATTTCCCTGATGACTAAGGATGTTGAGCATTTCTTTAGGTGCTTCTCAGCCCTGCAAATTTCCTAAGTTGAGAATTCTCTGTTTAGCTCTGTTCCCCAATTTTTGGTAGGGTTATTTGGTTTTCTGGGGTCTAACTTCTTGAGTTCTTTGTATATGTTGGATATTAGCCCTCTATTGGATGTAGGATTTGTAAAGATCTTTTCCCAATCTGTCAGTTGCTGTTTTGTCCTATTGACAGTGTGCTTTGCCTCACAGAAGCTTTGCAATTTCATGAGGTCCCATTTGTTGATTCTTGATCTTAGAGCATAAGCCATTGGTGTTCTGTTCAGAAACTTTTCCCCTGTACCCATGTGTTCGAGGCTTTTCCCCACTTTCTCTTCTATTAGATTCAGTGTATCTGGTTTTATGTGGAGAATGAGTGTCTTCTCTAATCATTGAAGTACTGAATTGAGGGCATCTTCTTCTCTCCTTTTTTTTTTTCTTTTTTAAAAATGGTGTATATTCATTGCAAATAGTACAGGGCTTTATTAGGGCACTTTTATGCAAACATATGATATAATTTGACCATATGCTCTTCCTAATTCCCAGATCTCCTCAGTATCCCAACCACTGTTCTGTTAATCCCCTCTCTTCTTCTCGATAATTTTGCTTCTACTTTCCTATTATATATACATATATTGGTTTTATGTGTCTAGTGTAGCATCCAGAACCGAGAGGAAAAGGTGATGTTTTTCCCTCTGGGTCTTGCTTTACCTAACAAGGCACTCTCCAGTTATATCTACTTTTCTTATAAATGAAATAATTTTACTGATCTTGTTAACATAATAAGATTTCACTGTGTATATAAAACACATTTTCTTTACTCCTCTGTCGTCAGGCATTTGTTCATTTTGTCATTTTGTTTCTGTGACTAATGCTGAAACAAATGTTGCTGTACCAGTATCCCTGCGACATGTTGACCTCTTGTCCTTCAGGAAATATCTTGAAGTAGAGTGTCTGCCTGGGTAGGGCTGCTCTTGGTATCTGGAGGAAACTCCATATTGCTGTCCATAGTGGTTGACCTTGTTTTCATTCCCAGCTTTTCTGTGTGAAACTGAGGAAGGGGGAACTCCTGCTGTTTGATCATGTGAAATGTCCTAACATTCAGACTCCCAGAAAGGGTACTGGCTGTAGGTGAGTGTGAACTTGTTGGTTTCCAGACTGGAATTTATGCTGTCAGACTTCCTGGGTCTCAGGCCTTCAGATCCACAGTGAGACTGTGCTTTGTCTATTTGGAACCTAATCTTCTACTGGTTGTTTCTTAGGGAACTCTCAACAGTACAATGGATATAGTAGTACAGATAAAAATACTCTAGGAAACATTTTCTTTTTTAAACAATTAGATCAGGGCTGGATAGATGGCTCAGCAGCTAAGAGCACTGACTGTTCTCTTGAGGTCTTGAGTTCAATTTCCAGCAATGAAATGGTGGCTCACAACCATCTGTAATGGGATCTGATGCCCTCTACTGGTGTGTCTGAAGAGAGTGACAGTCTACTTACATACATAAAATAAATATTCTTTAAAAAATTAGACCAAATGCTTCTTTGCAAATTTCTCCATCAGTGAAAGTTAATGAGTCTCTATTCAAGTTGATTTGGAAGCAAAGTGATATACATGTTTGATTTTATGTTTATGTCAGAATGTCTTTAAACCTAAATGAATTTATTCTTTCTGCTAAGTTTAGAGTAATTATTTTGGGCTAAAATGATTATAAGATCTTTTTATGATTATGGCTTTAAAATCCAAGCTGACAGCAATGTGGGTAGTAATATTTATCTGTCACAATTTTTTATTTTAATGAAAATTAAGAAAAACAATTTTACCTAATAATATACATAAGTTACTTTCATATGTGAAAGGAAATAAATTATCAACTATCTGGGATACAACTACTGTTGTGTGTTCTATACATAGCTTATAATCTAAAAATTTACTTAAAATGAAACAATAACTGATTAAAGATTTGCCCACATACAAATATCATTTGATGTAATTAGAGAAAGCTTTAAATTTTCTACTCAAGGAAATGAGAATGTATTTCTTTGTTAGGATCAGATGCTTCTTCATCTTTGGTATTTTACTCTGATTCTACAAAATGGAAACTTCTAGACTTCACACAGATGCTCTTACACTTGTCAGCTCCATTACGCATGTGCTTGCAGGTTCCTGTTCCTATGCCGTCCTGAAACCCATTGTTTAATTTGCCCACACTTATATGCAGGTCCTGGCTTCAATTGTTCAAACTTTCTAAGCAAAGTTGATTTAAGCAATGATCTTTCTTTCTTTCTTTCTTTCTTTCTTTCTTTCTTTCTTTCTTTCTTTCTTTTCTTTTCTTTTTTTACTTAGTCACAAATAGGACTTTTATTTGTCACTATTAAAAAAATTCTGGATTTTAAGCAGATTCTTGGACTGGGGGTTCTTATCCATCAGCTCATTCAGCTTCAGCACCTTTCTCTTCATGTTGTTTTCCCAGAACCTTCACCATGGAGCTCTGTCAGTTTCCCAGTTCAAACTTGCATTTCTTCAGCATCTTTACTTTTCTAACTATGCCATCATGGAGAGGATCAATGGACTGACAAGCCTTTTCTAGTCTTTCCCAGTGCTGTCTGGAATCAGTTTATTAACCACTTTCTTCAAGTCATTTGTCTGCACTTCCTGGGTCATGATTTCTATCATCTTTTTTGGGATCTGGTAGACCTGCTAGTGCTGCACAAAAGATGTCTTGTATATCTGATTGCTGCATTTTCTAGTGAAAGCAGCACAGAAAAGTCAGAGCAAATACCCATCAGTCGTCATGACATCAAAATGAGCTTCAATTACGGTCTGCCACTTTTTGACCACAGAAGGCATTTTGTCCCGGGTAAGATCTAGGTCATGGAAGTTAGTCAGTTTTTGCCCTGAAAGTCCTCAGTAATGGGCTTGAATTTTCTAAGTGCAGTTTTGTCATTATGTAGATTGGCAAGGCTCATTTCAAACACATGACTCTTGAAGACATCAGATGCAATTTTGGTTCCTTGATTCCTTGTGACAAGTGTTTTTCCCCAATGTTTCTAATATTGAACCTAGATGGAGATTTCACATCATACCAGTCTTTCTTAGAAAATGGCTCAACCACCTTCTTCTTTGCCCCCTTTTTGCTGCCTTTCATCAGGCACTTGTTCTTGCTGACTACCCTGGTGTCATTCAGAGAGCCACAAAGACATCTTTATTTATTTAATTTTTTATGGTATTAATAACTATTTAAGCTTGAGTTTTTGGATGGCTTTTGCTTAGGTAAGCAACTTTCTCATAGTTACTGTCTATCATAAACTGTATACCTATAACATGGAATCACTACTTCATTGAAAGCTAATCCTTTCCCGTACCTACTGTATGGACTGATATGCCATTTACAGAGAGATAAGGCAAGCTCAGAGATATTTGGCTTGAAAATATTTTCAACTCATGCTATTAATATTTTTCTTTCCCTCTTTACTTTGAATGCTGTAATTCACACTGAAGTTCTTTTCTTAACATTGCCACAGATTAGGTGCCGGAGCACACATTTTAGATGTTAAGGAATCAGCTTTTCTTTTTTAACTCAATGCCAAACTGATAAATGAAATTATTGCCAGGATATGAATTCCCTACAAGTGAAGGGAAAATATTTCAACAATTGTGATAAATGTTTGCTAATGAAGAAAACTGTTAAAATTTGGAGAGTTTCAAACTCTTCTAATTTAAAAACATACACATTCAGCTAAAGAAAAACAGGACTGTTCCTGTCCCAACAGCCTCTTGTCCTTCAATAGATGATGTTTGGCGAGCTGAGTTGCCAATACTGCAGACATGTTTCTTCTGAGGCACCTCCCGAGCTTCCTGTTTGTTACAAACTTGCTTAAACCCAAAACTTCAGACTCAGATTTTCTTTTTCTGGAGATAGAAGCTGTTGGTGTCAGAATTAAAATTGTCATGTCTAATATGATTTTTCTTCATTGTACTCTTTTATAATTGTCATTTTCCTTCTTATTCATGAATATTCTTAGTGAGGCACTCATAAGCTATTACAAATGAGTAAAGGTTATGAGGTTCCTGTTTTAGCTTTGACAAAACAGGTAGTTTTAAGTAAACATACTTGAATAAGATGAGCTCTAAAGCTGCACCAGAGTTCTCATCCAGATGGCTTTGTTTTTTATCAATCCTTTGATAATTTCATACAATGATTTTTGATCATATTTATTTTCTTTCTCCAACTCCTCCCAGATCCACCCCTACTTTCCGACCCACTCAACTCTTAGTACCTTACTCATACAAATTTGGCATACTGCTGCCTCTTCCTCTTCCCCCTCTAATTCATTTGTAAAGTCCGGTTTCCGTTACTCAGCTACTCTTGGGTGTGACTCTTGCACATAGACTATGGTCAACCAACTTGACTCTCTTCCCAGAAGCTATGAAATACCAATCGCTCCTCATCTAGTGGTGGGATTTACTGATGCTACCAACCTCAGTGCTGGAACTTAGGCTTGAGCTTATGCAGAATTTGTGCATGCTGTTGCAATTGCTGTGAGTTCATAGGTGCAAATGCCTTGCTGAGTCTGGAACACACTGTTTCTTTGAAGTCATCCACCATTTTTTCTTTATTTTCAGGTGCAGTTTCCCCTTCCTTCCCTCTCCCTATTTTCTCTTCCCCTCAGCTTCCTCTCTTTACCAGATTCATGCTCCTCTGCGCACCCTACCTCAGAAAAGAACAGACCTCCTACGAAGATCAACCGCAGTCCCCACAAGCTACAGAGACCATGCACATACTATTATATCGAGGCAGGATGAGACAAACCCGTAGGAGGAAAAGGGTCCCATAAATATGCAGAAGAGTCAGGGACACCCTCCCTCCCTCTGTTAGAATTCCCATAAGAACACCAAGCTACTTAGCCATAACATATATGCAGAAGACTTAGGTCAAATTCCTATAGGTTCTGTGTTCTCTACTCTCCCCAGTAAGTCCAGGTCAGTGAATTCTGTGGGCCACATTCTCATCCTGTTCCTGACCCCTCTGATTACTCTGATCCTTCCTCCCACTCCTTCTCAGGACACCCCAGCTCCACCTAATGTTTGGCTGTGGGACTCTCCATGTGCTCCCCTCAGTTGTTGGATGGAGTCTCTCTGGTCTGTTTGATGATGATTCTGCTAGGCTCCAGCCTCAAGACACTCTGCAGGCAGGACAAACTGTAAGTCCAAGGTCTGTGGCTGGGCTGGTGTCCCAATCCCTCTATGTATGTGAGGCCTTGCCTGGTTACAGAAGACTGCTGGTTCAGGCTCCACGAATGCCATTACCAGGAGTCTTTGCTAGGCTCACTCTCGTAGTCCCTAGAGTTTCCATTGCACTAGGTTTCCATCTCACTCCAGAAATGACCCCAATTTCGTTTGTTTCTCCCAGTGTTTTCTCCATCCCTCCCAGACCTGATCCCTCCTGTGCTCACCCCCACCAACCCTCAGTCAACCCAGAAAATCTTTTATATTCTCCTTTCTTACGAAGAGCCTCATATTCCCCCTTAAGCCCTCCTTGTTACTTAGCCTCTCTAGGTCTGTAGACAGTACAACTAATGCCCATGAGGTCATTGTTCGTACCAGCTGAGTAGTACTCCACTGTGTAATGCACCGCATTTTCTTTATCCATCTCTGGATTTTAAAATATTGTCATCCTTCTTCTGTGAACACTTATGAACCCTAAGTAGTGCTGTTGTATGTGTTATGGGATTTCCCATTTAGGGCTTTGTATCCCACAGTTACTTGTTCACTGTATCCTGACAAGATAGGAGTCTCTATGATAATTTCCATTTGCTAAAGGAAGAGGCTTCTCTGATGAGGACAGAGAGAATGGATCTATGAGTATAGACACAAATCATCAGTAATTATTTTAATTCTATGTCCATTTGGCAGAATAATGGTAATAAGTTCTTTTCTTGGGCCTATGACTCAGATAGCCTTGACCACCTTAACAGTGGCAGGTATAGGTTTTACTTTATGAAGTAGGGCCTTAGAGACAACTGGAAGGTGGTTGCTTCCTCCCATAATATTAATGGAGCTATTGTATAACAGAGGGCATATCTTGTCAGAACATTCATTATTTTAGCTTGGAGGGTTCACTGGTATTTGAGATTACATTTTTCTTACAGAAATGTGCATAAAACCTGCTAGCATTATGAAGGCTAGCCATTGCAGATGAAGCTTCCAGATGATCCCAGCTGATTCTATTCATATTTTATGACTCTGTCAAGTCATAGGGCAGCCAAAAGTAAAGCATTGGCATTGCCCTGTCATGTTTTATACACTAAAAGCTATCAAATAATAATAACAAAAAAATAAGAGGGATGGTTTACCTCCTTTTGAGTTTTGCCCAAAGCATCAGGATTCCTTTTTCAAATAAATATTCAGTGGGCACGCAGAGTGAATGCAAGACACAAAAGCTAAAAGACAATGGTCAGCAACATCAGAGCACTTAAAGAAATAGAGCTAGGAGCTACCCAGGCTAAATGTAGACATAACTAGGAAAGTACTTTAAAACATATTCTTCAGCTACATGTGAGACAGCATTACTCACTTAGCATGTATACAACTGCTGTTTTAGTTTTTACATTTTCATTTTATTATTATTGTGTGTATATGTATGATGTGGGAGGTATGTGCTTGCCCTGGTGTGAGTTCAAGAATATATAAGTTCATGGAATTGGTTTTCTCTTACACACTTATGTGGGTTCAGATGATAGAACTCCAGTTGCCAGGCTTGTGTGGAAAGCAACCTTATCCACTGAGCCATTCCATGGGCCCACGGTGTTCTTCTAAAAGGAATAGAATCATGACACAAAATATTTGAAGCTGAATTTTTTATTGGTATCAAAAATCTACAAATCAGAAAACTGAGTGAGTATAATATATAATCATAGATGTTATTATAAAAGTACATGTTAATACATTTTCCAAAATGCAAATATAATTTAAAATTGAAATTTAAAAGTAGACACAAACCAAAGAGAGTATAGCTAAATTAAGTTTAGTGAGCAAAGTTTAAGTGAAACAGAGCAGCCTAACTAATAGTCTATCTTCCAGGTGTTGAAAAAATATATAAAAACACGCAAAATTGGAATTTTGGAATTTTTTATTTCATAAAGGAATGTCTAAAATTAAATTGAAAGTGGTCATGGTGGCATGTCTGTATTTCCAGCACCCATGATGGTGAAGTTGGAGGATTACGCATTTCAGGCCAGTTTGTATTACATAGATACGTGCTGTCTCACACATACACATGAGAAGCAGGGAGAAAGATAAAAAGGGACACATAAAATACAGGATAGTTTAAACACATAGGAGCTAATAAAATTAGCTGTCATATGTTAAAAGAAAAATTCTCTCCAGAATATTTACTCTACTGTTCTATTACAATGTAGAAAGCTTCAGTTATGGCACTCATAAAAGTTAAGTGATTAGAAAGCTTACATACCTATACCTACCATTAGAGATATAATCCAAGTATAAGCTTTTAAGTAAAAATAACTCTGAAAATGAATGTGTCTTATTCTAGATCAATACATGAATTCAACAAAGAGAATGAAAAGAAGAAGAAAATAAATGTAGACTGATGCACAATTTTAAAGGATATCAATATTCCTATCTTAGTAATTCTTACTAGGATACCAGTCTAAACCATTAATAGCAACAACAATAACAATAATGATACCTTGCATAAACCCATAAATAACCTGAACAGTAGACCAACAATGAAAGAAGGTTTATGTATTATAAGTGAATGTGCTGAGTTCATGGAGCTCTACCTTACAGGAGAAAACATCTCAGATGTCAGATGATTGAAGTCAGAGCCACACGGCTTTCTAATTACAGTGAATAGAAACAAACAGTGAAGCGATGTGGAAGATCCTAAAAAATGTAGAAACCTAGCCATAGAATTCTAAGTTAAAATGAAATTAAGAAACTCAAAAGAGAACAGAACTCAGCATAAGGATGAAGAATAGCAGTAAATGGGACCTCATGTAAGTGAAAAGATTCTGTATAGTAAAAGACACCATCATTGGACAAAGAGGTAGCCTACATAATTGGGAAAGATTTTTGTCAACTACACAAACATATATAAATAATCCAAAAGGCTTGACATCAAGGAAACAAACAATTCAATTAAAAATGGGGTATAGATCTAAATAGAGAATTTTCAAGAGAGGAAAATCAATGGCTAAGAAACAAAGATATTTTCAGGATCATTAGTTATCAGGGAAATACAAATCAAAACTCATTTTGAAATTTTATATTACACAAATCAGCATGGTTAAAATCATTAAATTGGTGACAGCTCATACTAACATGAATGTGGAGTAAGGGCAATGCTCATCCATTGCCAGTCAGAGTGAAGTCATGTACAGCTATTACGAAAGTCAGTTCCTCAAACAGATGGAATTGATCTATTTCAAGGCACAGGCATTTCTTTCCTGGGCATATACCCAAAGAATATTATATTTTACCACACATATATTTGTTCACCCATGTTCATTGTTGATCTATTCATAATAACTAGAAATTAGAAACAGCCTAGCTATCTGTTAATAGAAAAATAAATTAAGACAATGTGGTACATTTGCACAATTGAATTTTACTCAGCTGTTAAAACACATGAAAACATGCAATTCAAAGGTAAACTGATAGATCTAGAAAAAACCATCCTGAATGAAAAAAATCATCCCAAACCCAAAAAGACAAATAAAATATGTATTCACTCTTACATAGATATTAGCTTTTAAGTCTTCCATAAGCCAGTTATAATCCACATAAGCACAAAGTTTAGATACAGAGAAAGGTACAAGGGATGAGTAATTGATCTTCATAGGAAGGGCAAATAGAATAGCTAGTTATGGATGGATGGAGGCAGAAGGGGTGAGAGAATGAGAGAATCAAATGGGGACAGGAAGATGAAATATGAGGAAGGACAGTAAAACCAAGGGATATTTCAGCGGTTGAGTAGAAACCTAATACAATAGAGGCTTCCTAAAATATATACATATGTGAATGTCATTTAAATGAAGTCACCAGATAAGAGGAGGGATGGAGTCCCAGTTGAGCATCTAGCATCGCCAAATATAGTTTTCATTACCAAGATGAAGTTACTGTAATTGAATTGTTGGCCAAAGGGTCCTTATGGGAACCTGAAACAGTCAAGGTTATTGCGAACACTATTGGCTATCCTTCACAAAGGGAAAGTAAGTCCCTATTGCTGAAGACAACACTTATAGAATCCACTGAACATGGACAAGTCAAGCTACTGTCCACCTAAAACTCTCACTCCTGCAGATGAGTGTTGATAGTACAGGAAGGTACTCTTCATGCTAGCTAGTAAAGGAGACAGGTAAACACTAACGCAGCAGCTACAATCCTTTCCATCTAGGACTGTATTACCTACTCATAGGATGTACTGGTACTACAGTGGCACAAAGTAACCAGCAATTATCTGTTGTATTCAGGGCCCACTCCATGAGATTGAGACAATCTCCAACACTGCTTAGGTGGCCAAGAACCTGAGATTAGTTAGGCCAGGGACCCAGAAGAATGCCAAATATTATCGTTCTACTAAGGAATATAGCAACAAAGTGACTCTTAATGACTTTCTGCTACACTCATAGAGGAGTGCCTTGTTAAGCCATCATCAGAGAAGCTTTCTCCTGCAGCAGATGGGAACACATACATTGACATGTAAGTGGACAATGTGCAGAGAATGAGAGACCTGAGAATACTCAGCCCTAAAACATATGTCTCCATCAAATTCCTTCTGTCGTGTCTAAGATAACACTGCAGAAAAGCAGGTGGAAAGAGTGTAAGAGCCTGAGGAGATAGAGGACACACAATAAATAAGGCCTCTAAACAGCAGGATCTACATACATCTGAACTCACAGAGACTTAACAGCAGCATGCACAGGGCCTGCAGGAGTCTGGGTTAGGTAGGGTCTAGCACAGAGAGGAAAGGTGGACACAAGCCTCCATCCATAAGCCAGAGGCTATTTCCAATTGATTCCCACTCTCAAAGGAAAAATTAGTTTTCTTCAAGGGAATGTCCCTGGGTATACAAACCACTCTTAAAGGCAAGCTATATGCCCACCACTAGATGGCCAAAAGAAGAAGAACTCAATGGTATCTTTGGGTGTTCTTTGTCTTATAATGTTGTATCTGGAAATATATTTACTTATTTTTTATTTTTATTTTATTTTTAGTTATTTTTTGCTTCCCTACAAGTCCTTTGTGTACAGCTTACACTTTTGTGCTTTTGTGGGATTTCTGTGTGGGCAGACATGTGTGTGTCTATTTTAATATTTCTAGAGCTTTTTCTGTGACTCTTTTTCTCCTGTTCGATTGGTTTGTCTCATTCCAATTTGTTTGTTTTTGTTTTATCTTATTTTATTTTAATTCTTTAGATGCCTGCTTGTTTTCTCAACAGAAGCAGAAAGGGGGTAGGTTCAGTTGGAGGGGAGGTAGAAAGGATCACGGAGGAGCTGGGGAGGGAATATGCTGTGTTAAAAAAGCAATTTTTAATAAAAGAAAAGAAAAAACCCCCAAAAAAGAAACATAAAGAAAAAAGTGCACCTATAAATACAAGAATAAACATAGACTATCATGATTCCTGTGATAAACATGCTTGTAAAGGAATTGCTAGTTTTAATGAAGAAGAGGAAATGTCTAAAAGTGAACTTCATTCTACATATCGGGGGTGGCAAGACTCAGCGTTACGGGTCTTGACTGCATATTCTTCCCATTGTCCTTCTGTCTACTGTCATGCTAGAATGCAGTGTTTCTTGCTTTAAGAAGATGCTGAGTTGTTCTAAAAGCACAGACAGGACCTTCACTAGATAACAAAGTTTCGATTGCCCTGATATTTGTAGCCATGGCAGCATGAAAATAAATTTCCTTTCCTTATAAATTATCCAGTTCTTAGTCTCTTGTTACAACAGTACAAAATACTAAAAGATAATCCTTCCCATAAAAACAAAACAAAATAACAACAAAAGAAAAAGTAAAAAAAAAAAAAATCAAGCAGATACTCACTTAATGTACAAACTCCAGCCACAGATTTGTTTAAATGTCACCTTGACCCAGGATAGATAAGTTGAAGATGTTTATGAGGATGAGCAAAGATGAGAAGCAGAGTGGAGATAGATTCTAGAGTCTGTATTGAAGACTTGAAGCCAAGATGTGTAGACCAGACAGTTGGACTCATAGATGAAATTAAAGGAGAGACACATGGAGTTAATGGAACATGGCCAGGAAGGAGTTAATGGGACATGGCCAGAATATGGCCAGGTGAGGGAGTGGAGTGATGAAGGATGCTGTAGTTTGCTTTTGCTGCATATAGTTTCCTGATTCACAGTCTAGGGAGAACAGACATTTGGGGGATAACAAGAAAAGCAAGAAAGAACTGGTAATGTGCACTTGTTATTCATAGGATTAGTTCCACTTGTGGGTGTGTGCATGTGATTGGGTGATTGGCAAGAAGGAAAGGAAGGAAATAGATGGCATCCTCCACATGATAATCAGGTGATAAATTTTCAAACAGCAGTGCAGAAAGACATTTTAAATTAGCACATGAAAACCCATACCCAATCTTCACTAACAGTCATAAGTACAGCAGTGCTCAGATAAAAGGGAAGAGGAATGAATACCTGGGGAGGTAGGGATTCTGAGGACAGAGGCAGAAGTGAGTAGAGCCCAGATTCTAGACTCTTCATGCTATTCATTCCAATTTTGCAAAGTACAGGCAAAATGATGAGGAGAGAGGGAGAATTCATTGCTGCTTTGTGACAACATATTTCACGATCCTAGTCTATTTGATGGCCTTTTATGTTATGCATGATCACGCCTGCATAGATGAACTATTCCGGCAAAATAGAGACTGGGGATACAGACGTGATCAGGGCACAGAAAAATTCTGTTCAATGAGAAAGCAGCCTTTTTACTTCTTTTTGCAACTGCATCAGAAGTGAAAACTTTCCCAAAGAGGGGTGGATTCTGAAGATAACACTGATTACGTATCTCTTGTAAATGTAACTCTTAATAGAGAAGACGGTTTTCATTCCTTTCTGACACATCTGTTTTTCAAAAAGAATATTGCTTAATAGTAAGCAGGGAGACAGGGAGATGTACTTTGACTATGCAGCTGCAAGACCAGAATATTACATTGAGGGACCTATGAACAGAATTCCTCATGAAAAGCCTACATCTTGAAAAAAAAAAAAAAGACATACACAAAGCAATTCTGTAGCTGCATGGCTTTTGCTAAGGGTTTTTGGTAAGTTGCTGAATGTGGTAACCATCAATATGGGCTTCTCAATCTTATGACTTAATAAATAGATGGCATTGTATGCCCCACCCCCACCTACAAGCTTATGAAGTGGCTATACTTTTCATGAGTTGGTCTCTGCCACGGAGGATGACAATGATACTGTAATGAACTTCTCTAAACTAGTGTAAACATGTAACCCAGCACTGGAGACACTGAGGCAGAAGGACCACAAGTTCAGGCTAGTTGTTGTACATAGCAAGGCTATGTCTTAAAAACAAATTGATTTCAGAAAGACAGCAATAAAAAAGACTCTATGAATTCTCTCTTCCTTCCCTCACCCGTTTGTGGGAATTAGCTCTCTATTATTGTCTACTGTCTCTTTAACATTCCTTCACTCCTATGTTATATTTCTTGATCATTTTCTTCAACAAGTCACTTACGTATCTAACCCTGCTATCTTCTTAGAAGAACTAGACTGACACACCCTATAGCCACAATTCAAGAAGACAGCATGATGAAACTCTGGAACTGGCTCACGGTTATTCTAGGAAAAATATTCCAATACACAAATAGAACATGGCACAGTGAAAATCTCTATCGCCTGCCTTGTTGTTGTTGTTGAAGACTCTACTAGAGGTGTTGAGAGGAATACCACTGGAACGGAATGTCTTCATAGATATAATGATTGAAATCTAGGGAGTAAAATATTCCACAAGCTGTACAAAATAATTTTCTTTTTGCATACATTGTATTGGTGCTTGTCTAAGATCAGCATAACACTGAAGCCAGTAAAAAACAGTCAACACTAAGTATGAACATTAGATGCTTTGTTTGGCCACATAAAGGGCTCAAGTACCTGGTACATTGTTATGGGTGCAGCTGAGCAGCAAGATAAGCTTTGAATGAATTAGAGAACAGTGAGACTGAAAGACTTTATCCAAGACAATGCTGCTTAATAAATTCTAGGATCTTGGTTGCAAACCTGAGGCTGAGAAATATGGTTGGAGCCACTAAGTTGATATGAGTGAGGATACTGACTCATATACTGGAGACCAGAACACCAACAAAGAGAAAGGACCGACCTTTTCTGTGAAGATTTGCATTTTAAGGTGCAGACTCATACCAAGATAGTATCTAGAATGAAGAAACTAACACATTTAGCTCACACACACATATACCTACCTCTTGGGAGTGTCTTGGTTTTGTGGGCAAGACTTTCTGCACAAAGAAATGTTGTTATAGCCTAAATAGCAGTCACCATGGATATTGGCTATTATTGATTGAAATTTAGAGTAGAAAATCTTCTAACAAGTTCAGAATTTTGTGTTCTGCTTGTGCCAGAAACAAAGGAGGCCCATGAGAGCCTTCTAGCATGAGGGAAGCTGAGGGAGCCCAGACTGAATGCTGTATGTTGGAGACATGGGAAGAGCCATGTCAAGGTCCCAATGCCTCAGGTAGATAGAAGTGGCAAAATCTCCACTCCATGCATGAGGCTCAGAGAGATATCAAAGTCTTTCTCTGGATCTAGGGCAAATGTTGGCACTATGTAGAGTAATTATTAACCTAGGCCTTCCTTTTTCCAATGACTGCACTCTGAGACCGCTCTTTATAGAGGCCTTCCTATTAAGTCTAGATAGCTCTTTTTTGATGAGGTTCTTGGTTGTTTCATAATTGGTTTCACTCTGTGGTGATTTGAGTAAGCTTATCCCAGGCAGTGGCACTATTTGGAATTATGGCCTTGTTTCAGTAGGTATGGCCTTGTTGGAGAATAGGTGTACCACTGTAATCTTGGGCTTAAAAATCCTCATCCTAACTGCCTGGAAGTAGTCTTCTCCTAGGGGCCTTCAGATGAAGTTGTAGAACTCTCAGCTCCTCTTGCCTGGATGCTGCCATACTCCTACCTTGAACATCTGAATGTGTAGCCAGCCCCAATTAAACATTGTCTTTATAATATTTTGGTCATGGTGTCTGTTCACAGCAGTAAAACCCTAACTAAGACACACTCCATTAGTGTGTGTGTTCTCATCTGAACCCAGATTTTCTGTATGTGTATTTTTGTAGCTATTCTTGTTTTATTATACAGTCACCCCAGTAATGTCAACTCCAAAGCCATGCAGGATGCTGCTTGCATGGGGAACAAATCATAAGCTTGCAGCATTCTGAAGCAGGGTCATAATCTGTCTGTCTGTTTCTCTCTTTCTTGTGTATATGTGTGGTATATGTTTATGTTCACCAGGGTATGTGCACATATTCGTACATGTTTCAGGTGCCTGTGCATGTGTCTGCACTAGTATGTAGAGGCCAGAGGTTGATGTTAGGTATCTTCCCCAGTATCTTTCCTTCTTCTACTAGAAACAGGGTCTCTCTCTAGACCTGGGAGTAATCAGTTTGGCTAGACTCACTGGTCAATGAGCTCTATGGAACTGCCTGTCTCCAATTTCTCATTCAGAGATAACAGACTTGTCCTACTGTGCCTGGCTTTTATCAAGTGCTGAGGATTTGTCAAGAACACTACCAGCTGGGCCATCCCAGCAGTTCTTATGATAGCTTTAATAGAGGATTATAAACACACTGAATGATCTTGGTAGAAAATCATTTTTTCCTCTGAATGATAAGTAACAATAAACTTGAATTTTCCTACTAGTGACTGGTTTCTCTCTGGCCTACTAATTACAAAGGAGAGTAGTATCAGGAGCCATTTAGGAAAGACGAAAAGCATGCAAGTAAATTTTCTGGATATGGCCACAGCTTTGCATGGCTATGATGGGTAAGCTCTAGATTGTTATCCCAGGATTGCTTCTTGCTACTGATATGCCTTTCCTGTCACAATTGCATAGTCTAATGATTCCTAGGCATTAGCCTACCCTATTGGGCCAATTTTCTGCAGATCTGTGGGGCAGTGGTCTGTGGCAGGCAATCTGACACCCAGTTGACCATAGGCTGAAAACTCTGGAAGACCCCATGGAATATCCACCAGGGACCAGAACATGTTTTTGGTCAATGCTCCCAGAAGACTCCTGTATAAACAGCTACAGCTTTACAACCCCTATATATAGAGAGGCCTGGCATGTGAGATTTGTCACGTAGAAAGCAACTCTGAGTCCTCCCACAAACAAATGAGGTGCCCCGAAACCCCCAGACCAAACCAATGAGAAGTATCAGTTGCCAAACCCCTGACCCCTCCCAAACAGTATATTAGACCGTCCTAATCTGTGTAGGACTCTTTCTCTCTCTTCCCCGCCTGCCTGCCCACCGCCGCCATCCAGAAGGAATAAAGGTGTGAAAGCTATTCTGGTGTCTGAGAGCTTCTATCATAAGAGCTGTAACACTTTTGTCCTGGGAAGAGACCTGGTCTCCCGAGAACCGCAAGAAGCTTCCTGCACTACGCAGACTGGTCAGTCTCTTGTGGGCTCATCCCCGGGCTGACTCAGCATGGGGCAGCGAGTGCTAGGTGAGCATAGCTTCTTGGCGCGGCCTGGGTGGCAGTCGCAGGGACCAAGGCAGAGGAGACTCCGTCCCCGCTCGCGCTCCCTCCCCTGCCGAAACCCTCACATTCGGCTGGGCCAGAGACCCCCGAGGAAGGCTCCCACCACACGGCCCAGCACAGATCAACAAGGATGTACTCTCATGTAGCAATGCTGGGTAGACAAATTGATATTTCATAATTCCTATAATGATTTTATAGAATGCCTAAATTTATACAAGTAATTTTCAGCAGTCTAAAAACTTGCAGATAGAACTCTATAAACCTTCATTTGTCATGGGCTAATTGCACTAAGATAAGAGAGCAAACTTGAAACAACTTTATGATCAGGGGAAACATTCCTTCTAGGTTAGCTGTGAGACCACTCTCTGGTAACTAAAGGTCATAAACTGGAAATAGACAATTTACTGTAGGTGCAAGGAGAGAAAATGTATCTAGGCAAAACTTCAAAACTAATGAAACAGAATGCAGATGATTTGCCACTTGACAAAACTGTGTTAACTTATGATATAAGAATTATTCTTTTAAAAAAATAATCATTCCATTAATTTACATCTCAATGATATTCCCTTTCTTGGTTACCCTTTCATAACTCCCACATCCCATATACTCTCTCCCCCTTCTCCTTTGCCTCTATGAGGGTGCTCCCCCACTTGCTCCCCCACTCCTGCCTCACCACCCTAGCATCCCCCTACACTGGGGCATCAAACCTCCACAGGACCAGGGGCCTCCCCTCCCATTGTTGGTGGGCAAGGCCATCTTCTGCTACATATGTATCTGGAGCCATGGATCCCTCCCTGTACACTCCTTGGTTGGTGGTCTAGTCCCTGGGAGTACTGGGTATTCTGGCTGGTAGACATAGTTCTTCCTATGGGGTTGCAATCCCCCTCTGCTCTCCAGTCCTTCAGCCAGATCCCCCACTGGGTCCCCGAGCTCAGTCTGATAATTGGTTGCAAACATAATTGGTTGTGGATACATCTGCATTGGTAAGGTGCTGGCAGAACCTCCCAGGGAACAGCCACACAAGTTTCCTGTCAGCAAGCGCCTCTTGGCAAGAGCAGCAGTGTCAGGGTAGTTTGTTAAAACTTTTAATAAAGTTATGGAGCTAGTAACAGATAATGAATATTTAGACAGGTACTAGTCTTAATGGAAACACATGTAAACATCTACGCTGTTACTCCTTATCAGTTTATGACTTGAATTAGTGTCTTAAACTTGCTATGAATTTACAAAAAGTAAAGATGCTTGAAGACAATGTGATCTCTTATCCTGGGAAAGTATAAGAACTAAGAACAACAATAAGGAGGTCTTTTATTTATTTTATTTTATTTATTTGTTTTTTTTCTTACTTGCAGCAATAAAAGGGTAGAAGCCTATTCTTTCTCTGAGTAATAAAAGTAGGGGCTTCTTTCTTACCTGAAGCAATAAAGAGGTAGAAGTTTTTCTTTTTCTCTGAAATAAAGGTTAGAGCTTTTTTATCCAGAATAAGCGTTTTTTTTTTTTTTTTTTTTTTCCTGCATTGGTGCTTGCCCATTGGAACTTGCACATGGGAGTTTTTGCTCCATCCATAAAATGTCTATGTGCATATGTAAATATAGGTGTGTGTATAAGTATATATGACCACTTCTGGAATTGATCAGACAGGTAGTTGGGCCCAATTAGAATGTGTGTATGTGTGTGTGTGTGTGTGTGTGTGTGTGTGTGTGTGTGTGTATGTGAGTTTGTGTATGTGTATCTGTGTGAGTTGCCAGTGTAAAAGTCTTTAATTCCTTTAAAGACCAGAGAGAAGTCCCTGAGCGAGAGAGAAAAGAAACCAACACTTATCAACACAAAATACTAAGAGAAAGTTACAGAGAAAGAAGCCAGTGCTCATTAAAGCACAAAATAGTAAGAGAAAGAAAACCAGTGCTTATTAAAGCACAAATAATAAAATGTTAAGGCCAGGGATCATTGGTCTTTAGCCTTTGTCTGACACTCTGTTTCACTTTTGCCCATTTCCCAGCCAGAGCAAGCTTCCAGCAGGGTAGCCACTAGTAATCCATAATGAGATATCAATTAGGATTTTAAGATTGAACTGAGCAGGAATAGTGTGCATGAGAAAACTTAAGGAACAGATAGCCATGCCTTCTTGCCAGCTCCCCAAATTGTACTACGTCTTGTGCTCATGACTATAAGCAGATTCTTTGGAACCAACTGAAAGTGAGGAAAAATTATGGAGCCGAGTTTGCCCACACAATGGAAATGATCAGCATAGTATGTGTTTTCAGAGATTGTTTTAACACATGGCAAAGCTAAAACCTGTTCCCACACTGGAGATGCATGTCATGTACATAGTCCGTAGATATCCCTAGATATCTTGTACAGTGAGTAGGTTCTTGTACAGTAGCAATGGCTAAAGGGAGCAGTGGTTCTCAACCTTCAGAATGCTGCAACCCTGTAACACAGTTCCTTAGGTTGTGGTGACCCTCCAGCCACAAAATTATTATTATTGCTACATCATAACCATAATTTTTACTGTTAGGAATTGCAATGAGAGCATCTATGTTTTCTGATGGTTTTGAGTAATCTCTGTGAAAGTATCATTGGGCCTCCAAAGGCTCATGCATGGCTCACAGGTTGAGAACTGCTGCCAAAGGCTCATGCATGGCTCACAGGATGAGAACTGCTGCCTTCATGGTTTGAAGTATAAAAGCCTGAACCATAAAGCAAGTACATCTCAGGAGTGCAATATGAAGAGATAAAGGAAAATTTGGGAATTTTTGTGTCACTCAGGTAGACAGACAGTAGCTGTCAAAGATCCCAGAACCCCTATGCTTGGGACTATGAATGTTACCTTTTAGAGTAAGAAAGCTTGTATAGGACCAATTAAATCAAGGTTATTTTAACCTTATGGGTTCAGTAGTGGTGTGAATACCTTGGTGGCAGTTAGCATCTCTCTATTTGCATTTAAGATGCACTCAACAAGAGGGAAATCATGCCTGATCCTGGAGACCTAGCCAGTTACCTAAAGCAAGTAAAGTCACAGATCTTAGAGGAGAGTATGCAACCACTACTTTATGAAGCACAGTCCCTAACTACATTCTAAATATTTGTCTTCATGTACACTAAAAAGCATGTTTCTAACCTCTCATCAGGAAAAATTCTCTTTGCAGCAGATGGAGACCATTGAGGAAAACCACAACCAATCAAACTGCAGAGTCGTGGAGCCCTGTTTCAAGTGTATACCTTCTGTCTCTAAAGCTCAGGGATCATTGTGGAAGAGTGCAGACTAAAGGTTTACAAGAGCCAGAGGATCAGGGAGTTTGCTGTGAGACTGTGTTTCCTAGGAACATCAGAAGCCACACTCCTAATGCGTCACCAACAAGACAGCCTACGCATACCTGAGCAAAGATAGCATCGGTAGAACGGCTAGAGTGGAAGGGGCAAACTTGTAAGGCCTTAATCTTACATAAAGAGCTATAGACAACTAATGAACATTAATCTGAAAAAGAGCAAGGATAGTACATGGAAGTGTTGGAAGAAAAAATGGAAAGATGAAATGATATAATTATATTATAATCTCAAAAATTATAATTATTTTTGTTAAAATAAGATTATGCTGAAATATTCTGTCTTCCTTAAATACAATCCCTATCATAAAGGAGCAATAATACATTTGATTACAGAAGAAAAGGCAATGTGACAACAGAAAAGGAGGTATTTTAAGAAACCATGATGATGGGCTTGAAGACAGAGGGATGGCCCACAAGGTAAAGAATGTAAGAAATAAAGCTAGAAGCTAGAGAAAGCAAAGCAACCAATTCTTCTCTAGAGCTCTTCTGGCAACCACAACTAAAAATGCCGTGCTTCTAGGCCTGCAACAATCCTTTCAGATTTCAACCTCCAGAAACTGAGTTGTTTTAAATGATTAATGTGGTTTTTAGAGGAAGAATTAGCTAGTTTATATGGCCATTTGCCACATTACAGAAAATACATGATAGAAGAAGCTGAATATCTAAGTAGACAGTATCCTTGCTCATTGAGTATTTGATAGTCCTAGCATTAGCCATAAGGCCTGAGATGGACAATGCATAGATTCCACTCAGTAAGGCTGAAAGAAGATGGAGATTTTGCAACCGATAATGATAACACCAACCCTCTTACACATACATATTCCTTGAGGAAACTAAGTACCCATTTTGGGATATTTGACTAAATTTTGTCTTTTCTGTTCAAGGGCCCTTTGTTTAAGTCTCACAAGGTTGTGATCATGATTCTGGGAATGGGTTTGCCTTTCTCATTTGTTGGCCATCATCAAACGAAGCTTCTAAATGCCAACCAAGGATCACAGTGCAGTCCTACTGCTTCCTTCAATTAAGTTTCAACTCTTAGTGTTCAGACTTGGTTTCCAGGGGTCAGAGAGGTATTCATCCTTTATTGGATTCTATAGCTATTTGCTTTACAGTGGTTTGTTGTTGTAAGTCTCCTCTGTTCTCAGCATGATGCACACATTTTGAAGGACACAAACAAAGGCAATAGCTGTCACATATGAACTTGTAGAGAACTGAAGAGTAGATAATACTTTTGCCACAGAAAGGGCTTTACTTATTTTGGGAGCATAACAAAGGAAATTTGGAAAATATTCCTAAATTTAATACATCTTTTAACCTCTTTAATAGCCTATGTATAAGCTTTTAAAATTTATCTCAGATTTCTGGTACTTTAAAATTTGATGTGAAAGTTCCTTGTTTTTTCCCATGACCCCCTAGCAATTCCTGCCACCATAAATGTTTTCATTGTTCAGCCACGTTACCACATACTTTTTCTGAGGTTTCTTTTTTTTTTTTTTTTTTTTTGTAGCAGGGGTTAGCCATTAGCTTGTGTTATTTAGTTTCTTCAGAATATGACGCTGCCAAGTTGCACATACAATTCCTCTGTTTCTTCTTTTGTAGACACTTAATTCAACTTTTCACATTTATATCATAATGCACAGTGAAGAACCCTACAAAGTATAAGTGTAGGAAAGGGCTTTCTTAATAGGACTCCATTTTCTCAGAAATTAAGTCCAATAACTGACAAATAGAATCTCATTAAACTAAGGAGCTTCTGCCTGCAAAGGAAGCAATCAATGGAGTGAAGAGGAGGCTCACTGAGCAGGGGACATCTTGCCAATTATACATCCAAGAGACGATTAAGAGCTTGAAAAACAAAGAATTGTGATTAAGACACAACATAACAAACAAAAACATCCAATCAAAAAAACAACTCTGGATCTGAACTAAAAGTTCTCAAAAGAAGAAAAGAAAATAGCCGTTTGTTCTTTAATTGTTAAGTTACTATGTTTTAGCTTGCATATTGCCATAAAAATACTATTTATGTCTTCTCATTTTATAAATTAACAGTCTTTCTATTACCTCTTATATCTATATCTCCTTTGTTCCCCTTCTTAATAATATTTGCCCCATTATTTCCTTATGTCACTACTCAAATATTTAGTTAGTTTTAAAACAAAAATCTATAAACTGTACTTTCCCCCAATGACACAACCAATGGTGTATCAGAATCTTTATTATTTTTATTTATTTATTTATTTATTTATTTATTTATTTATTTATTTATTTATTTATTTATATCCCACTTACTGCCCCCACTCTGGGTTACCCCTTCTACAATCCTTCCCCCTCCCTCTCCTTTCTCCTCTGAGAGAGTAGAGGCCTCCCTGGATATTGTCCTATCCTGACAAACCAAGTATCTGCAGGGTTAGGCACATTCTCTCCCACTAAGGCTAGACAAGACAGTCCAGCTAGAAGAACATATCCCACAGACAGGCAACAGCTTTTGGGATAGCCCCCATTCCATTTGTTCAGGACCCACATAAAGACTAAGCTGCAGAAGTGCTACGTGTGTGTGTATGTGTGTGTGTGTGTGTGTGTGTGTGTGTGTGTGTGTGTGTGTGTGTGTGTGTATTAAGTGTAGTCTCTGTATGCTCTCTGGTTGGTGGTTCAGTCTCTGAGAGCCCCAAGGATTTAGGTTAGATGACTCTGTTGGTCTTCCTATGGAGTTCCTATTCCCTTCCAGCCTGCAATCCTTCTCTGAACTCTTCCATAAATGTCCCCAAGCTCTATCCACTCTTTGGCTGTGGGTGTCTGCATCCATTTGAGTCAGCTTCTGGGTGGAGCCTCTCAGAGGACAGCCATGCTAGATTCATGTATGCAACATAAAGTATCAGTAGTATCAGGGATTGGTGCTTATCCATCGGATGGGTCTCTAGTTGGGCAGGTTAGACATTTCCTCAGTCTTTGCTCCAAATCTCATCACTGCATTTCTTGTGGACAGGATAAATTTGGGGACAAAAGTTTTGTGGATGGGTTGGTGTCCCTATCCATCCACTCGGGTATTTATTTGCCTGGCTACAGGAAGAGGCTTCTTCCGGTTCCATATCACCAATGATGTGAGTCACAGCACCATCTCTATTGATTCTTGGGCACTTACCCTATTCCAAGTCTCTGTCACATCCTCAAGATTTCTATACCTCCCCAACCTTATGAGTTACAGATTTCCATTTATTCTCATGGCCCTCTAGACATCTCTTCTGTCTCTCCCTATACTTGATATTTAACCATCCCCCCTTCCCATCTGCATATCCCACCCAGTTTCCTCCCTCCATCTGCCTCCAATGACTATTTTATACCCCCCTTCTGAGTTAGAATCAAGTATCCTCACTTGGGTCTTCCCTCTTGTTTAGCTTCTTTGGGTCTGTAGAGTGTAGCATGGGTATCAGGTATTTTATGACTAATATCTATTTGTAATTGAGTATAGACCATGCATGTCCTTTCAAGTCTAGGTTACCTTAGTCAGGATGATATTCTCATGTTCCATTCATTTGCCTGGAAAATTTAAGATATCTTTGTTTTAATAACAGAATAGTATTGCATTGTGTAGATGTACCACATTTTCTTTCTTCATTCTTCAGTTGAGGGACATCTAGGTTGTTTCCAGTTTCTGACTATTATGAATAAAACTGCTATTAGTATAGTTGAGCAAGTGTTCCTGTGGTATAGTAGGGCATCTTTTGGATGTATGTCCAGGAGTAGTATAGTTAGGTCTTGAGGTAGAACTATTGCCACTTTTTAGAGAAACTGGCAAATTGATTTCCAGCATAGTTGTTCAAGTTTGCACTCCCACCATCAATGGAAGAGAGTTCCCATTTCTCTCAATCCTCACTAGCATGTGCTATCACTTGAGGTTTTGATCTTAGCCATTTTGACTAGTGTAAGACAGGCATAGTTGAGGGCTGGAATCAGGATGTGTCTCCTGCAGGGAAGACAGTTCCTGCTTTCACTAGAGCCCATTGGGATCCCAGTTAGGCCAGGCATTGGGGCCGGGTGGGTGTTTCACCTGCTAGCCTAGTTTTGACAGACTTCAGATCCTGTTTTTGCATCCATTCTGTTAGCTTGTGCCATTTTATTGGTAAATTGAGTCCATTTATGTTGAAAGATATTAATGACCAGTGATTATTATTTCCTGCTATTTTGATTTTGGTAGTGTTACTCTGTGTGTGTGTGTGTGTGTGTGTTTTCCTTATTTTTTGCTGGTGTGAGATTACTTATTTCCTGTGTTTTCTAGGATGTAGTTATCCATCTTGGGTTGGAGTTTTCCTTCTAGTATATTTTTGTAGGGCTGTATTTGTATATAGATAGTCTTTGAATTTGGATTTGTCTTGAAATATCTGTTTTCTCCATCTATGGTGATTGAGAATTTTCCTGGGTATAGTAGTCTAGTTTGACACCTGTGGTATTTTAGAGGTTGAATCATATCTGTCCTGGCCCTATTAGCTTTGGGAATCTCTGTTGAGAAGTTGGGTGTAATTCTGATAGGTCTGATTTGTATGTTACCTGAACATTTTTTCCTTGCCACTTTTAGTATTCTCTCTCTCTCTATCTACAGATTTTATGTTTTGATTATTATATGCTGGGAGAATACAATTTCTGTTCCAGTCTAATTGATGTTCTACAAGCTTCTTGTATATTTATACGCATCTCTTTCCTTAGGTTGGGAAAGTTTTCATCTATGATATTCTCAAGAATATTTTTGGGGCCTTGGAGCTGGGACTCTTCATCTTTTTCTATTTCTACTATTTTTATGTTAGGTCTTTTCATGGTATTCTAGATTTCCTGGATGTTTTGTTTCAAGAAATTTTTAGCTGTAATATTTTCTTTGTCTGATATATTAATTTTTCTATTGTATCTTCTATGCCAAAAATTCATTCTTCCATCTCCTGTGTTCTGTTGGTGATGCTTGCATCTGTTGTTCCTGTTCTCTTCCCTACTTTTTCCATCTCTAGGATTTCCTAAGTTTGTATTTTCTTTATTACTTCTTTTTCCATTTTCAAGTCTTACAGAGTTTTCTTTATTTCCTTCACTTGTGTTATTTTATTTTCCTGTATAGTTTTAATGGACTCATTTGTTTCCTCTCTAAAGACCTTTCCCTGTTAGATTGTATTTTCCTGTTTTCTTTAAGGTTCCTGTTTCCTTTGTTTCTTTAAGGAATTCATTCATTTTCTCATTAAACGCTTCTATCATCTTTATAAGATTTGGTTTAAGGTAACTTTCTTGTGCTTTGTTTGTGTTATGATATCGAGGACTTGCTGTATGTAGTAGGTTAGCTATGCTCTGATGGTGTCATATTGTCCTGGCTTTTGTTCATTGTATCCTTTTGAGGCACTTCAGACATTTGGTTGGCTTTGGTCCTGGGATGTTCCTGTTGTAGTAGGTTTTGGGAATGTGTTTAACCTCAATGGTACTGGTGTGGCAAGTCTCTGATGCGTATCTTTGGGCTGTATGCTTCTGCTTCAGCAGATGCCAGATCTGTATGGCTCAGGATCCACAGGTCTGATGGACTTGGGCAAACAGGTGGCAGGAGAATGGCAGTCTACTGGGCATGGCAGACTACTTAAGCCAGAATCTTTTAAAAACATATTTTTATTAATTCTTTGAGAATTTAACATCATTCTTCTTGATATTATTTATTTTCCATTTCTTCTATATTGCCTCATCACCCTTGTGATCTAGCCTCTTTCAAAAAAAATAAGAAGGAAAATAGAAAAGAAGTCCAATTTGTGTTGTCTATATACTCATTAGAGAATGGTCAAACTCTAAGTTGCCTCCCCCTTTAAATAGAACTGATTCATTCCTCTCCTGCACCCCCCCCCCCCGCCAGAAGCCATCTACTGTGGAGAGCCACACTTCAGCATCCTTATCATACTGAAGCGTTCTCTTTGATGACTTCCTGTTTAGGCTATTACTGTTTTTGAGTTGGAGTTGAAGTGAGGGTAAGCATTGTCACAGAAACCTTCCATGTTCCTCTCTCTCAACTGTGCATCTGCAATCACAGAAATCACTGCAAAAGCAGATTCCTTGCTCTTTGCAGTCAATAGGAGTATGAATCATGGACTTCAACATGATTTCTGATAACAGCACAGACTATCAACACAGCCTCTGGCTAATGAAATAAGTTCTTAAGAAACATAGTATTTTCAAATAGGTCCCAACAGAACAGAAATCTTATACATACATACATACATACATACATACACACACACACACACGCACACACACATATGTGTGTGCGTGTGTGTGTGTGTGTTAATATGGCAGGGGGCCATATTGATCTCTGGGTCTGTGTTGCCACTGAGGGCTTTTATTAATATTCAGATGAGCATATCACAAACATAACAAAAGAAAGAACAAACCTTGCTGGCGTGGATGTGAAAGGATTAAAAGGCATGTGTATGATTAAAAACTCACCACAGACAGCAGTTTTACAAATGTTCAAGTTTGAGAGTTGGAAAATACAGCTTGAACTCCTTCATCAGTGTTACTGAAAAACTTTGAATTTTTTTTCGGGTTTGATTCCTTCTTTATATCAGGTTCCTTAATTGAAAAAATATAATGTTCCACTATGGGGTTAGTGATGTGAGAGAAGCTCCCAGTAAACATATTACCTATATTTTCTTTTTCTTACTTTATAATAAGTTTATTTAGTAGGTTACATTTCAAAGTCTTAACTAATATTTATAATCCATATATGCCTGAAAAAGTATATCATCATTATTATTATACATGTTACTTGTTTTTAAAATAGTAGACCAATTATCTGTTTTTATTTCTTGACTATAGCATATTAAACCTGTTGTTTTGCTATATAGTACTGATATATTCTTTGCATTATGATACTATCTATTGTCACTTGTTAATTTGTATTTTCAGTGATAAATTGATTGGTTTGGGAGAATTCAGTTCATATGCTTCATTTGTGCACTTTTTTCTTTCCCAGACATCACTAATCAGTGTTAGTATTTATTTCCTTTATACTTACTGATGCTTCTATATTTATGGTGGGGCTATGTCTTGATGATCCCATCAAAACTTTTAAGCATCATGAGCCAACAAGGCAGTTAATGCATCCAATTTACCAAGCAGCATAGATGAGATAAATTCCCTTTAACATAGAATGATGAGCCAATAGTTAGGCAAAAGACTTTAAAACTAATCTTATTTTATAACAAGGTGTTGAGTAGTTGTGTAATTTATGATAGCTTGAACTGAAAATGAAAAACAGAATGATTATATAACTATGCTTTCACTCCATCAGAAAATCAAAAATTGTAAGTTATGACTGTCAGTATATGAAGTATATGTGATGTTAGGAATATAAATCTATATCTATATAAGTAGTTATTGTGTGTTTTTGATGTATTAAGATTGGAATGTTTTTTTTTCTCTGAAAAATGTTAGTTGGTATAAAACAAGACACCAATTTTAAAGGGTAATCTAAAATCTTCCCTTATTCTTAATATTTAAACCTTCAAAAAATTTTCAAATAATGTTAATAACATTTACAATGCAGTGATTCAGGTTTCCAGTGTGTGATTGTGGTGGCAGGGTGGAATGATGCTACCAAGATACCTGACTAGGAGATACAAGTCATTACTTCCCATGAAGAAAGATCAATCTCTATCTGTATATGTTCATGAAACTCCCACTCACAAGGCTATGATGGAGTCCAGATTCAGATTATTCACTGATGAATTCGTCTAGCCTTTAATAACCAATAATGACTCCCTCCAGGGACGCAGGTAGGCTAACTGCAGATCACTACTTCTCTCTCTTCCTCATCTCCTCCAAGTACAATCATAGTCTCATGCACAGCTCTGTATAGCTTCCTCTTACTCTCTGCTGCCATCTCCAATGAATCATGAGATTTTTCTCCTCTAGTCATCCCCTTATCCCTCCCTTTATCACAGTCTTCTCCTCCTGCAGACATTCCCTGGAAACCTGCAGGCCACTTAGCCAGGAAGCAGGTAGGCTAACTACAGATTTTTACCTCTCCTCTTTTCTTAAAATTCCAGTCCCCCAGTCTTATCCCTGCTCTGTAGCAGACCACCTGCTTTGACCTCCCCTTCCTCTGTGGACCCACCTTCAAGTGATCATGAAGATTTCTTTCCTCCAATTTCCCTTCTTACTCATTCTCTTATCTCAACCCTCAAGCCAAGCTGGAACTCTCTGGGCACCCTCTCGTCAACTTTGCCATGGAAGCAAGTAAGTCATTGAGCAGGTAGCTTTGCTTCAGATTCTCACTTTCCCTCCTCTTCTACATAGCTAACCCTCTAGTTTCCTACTTAACTCTGTTGCAGACTTCCTGTTGTGGTTTTTCCTCATTCTCTGCCTCCATTCCTAGAAGACTAGCAAATCTTGGTGAAACACTGTTTTTCTTCCTCCTATGGACCTCCTCATTCCCCTGCCAATTCATCCCCATTTCTAAGTGTCAGCTCCCAGTACAAAACACATTGTTTATGGGATCTCTGATACTACCCTCAATTTCAAATTGTACCACAGAACTATAGTAATAAAAACAGCATGATAGTGGCACAAAAAATAGACATGTTGATTAGTAGAATTAAATTAAATAGTCAGACGTAAATATACATAGTTATGGACACCTGGTATTTGATAAAGAAGCCAGAACTGTACAATGGAGAAAAGGTAGCTTATCAGGTATTGGTCAAACTGGATATCTACATATGGAAAAATATAAATAGAACCATACTTATCACTCTGCATGAAACTCAACTCCAAATGGATCAACGACCTCACTATAAAACCAGATACAATGAACCTAATAGAAGAGACAGTGGAGGATAGCCTTGAACTCTTTGGCACAGGATACCACTGTCTGAATAGAACATCATCAGCATAGGCAGTAAGATCAACAATTAATAAATGTGACCTCATGAAACTAAGAAGCTTTTACATTTCAAAGGACACCATGATTTGGACAAAGAAGCAGCTCCAGAATGGGAAAGTGGAGTTACACATTCAGTAGAGGGCTAGTATCTAAAATATATAAACAACTCAAAAAATTATATATTAAGAAAACAAATAATCCATTATGGAAATCCTTTTGGTAATTCTTCAGGAAGTTGGGATTGATCTGTCTCATAATCCAACTATACCATTCTTGGGCATATAACCCAAAGGACATTTTATACTACCACAGAGACACTTGCTCAATCATGTTTGGTGTTTCTATTCATAATAGCCAGAGGTTAGAAACATCCTGGTTGTCTCTCAACAGATGAATGGATAATGAAATCTTGGTACATTCTCATAATGGAATATTACTTATCTGTAAAAAAATGAAATTATGACATGTGCAGGTAAATGGATGGGACTAGAAGAAAAAATCTTGAGTATGCTATCCCTGATCCAGAAAGACAAATATGGCATGTATTAACTTATATGTGGATATTAGCTCTTAAATCAATTATAATGAAGCTACAGTCTATAGAACCACAGAGTAAGGGACTAAGAGGGGACAAATAGCTCTCATTAGGAAGCAAAAAATAGAATAGATAATTATAGATGGACATAGGATAGGGGGAGTGGAGGAGTGGGTTTGAAAGGGAGGAGGTAGGAAGAGGGAATAAGGGAAGGAATATGAGGGAGAGACAGCTAAATCAAGTGCCTTTAAGAGGTAGTATGAAAATCTAATGCAGTAGAAGCTTCATAAAATATGTGCATATGGGAAGGAGATCTAATTTAATTAGCAAAATAATGGAATAATGGGGAGACAGAGTACCAACTAAACATTTCTTGTAACCAAATGAAGCTTCTGGTACCAAAATTAGGTTATTTCTAATTGAGTTGTTGACCAAAGGGGTCCCCTTTGTAACCAACCCCCCAACAAAACCCAGGTTGTTGTCAAGGCTATAGGTTGCTCTTCAAAAACTGATGGCAAGACCCCATTGCTGAAGATAATACCTCCACTACTCATTGAACTTGGAGAAGTTGAGCTAGTGTCTACCTAGAACCTTTCTTTTCAGTGTGCTACTGTCTTTAATATAGAAAGCTACTATGCAGGCTATCAAGGGAGAAATATAATCACCAACCCAGACACAGAACCTTTGACCTACAATGTTAGTGCAATAGTTACACAGGTTTTGTGCGAGTAACCAACCAATATCTGATTTGACTTAAGGTCCACTCTTCCAGATGGAACCCATGTCATATTTTGCTTAGGTAACAAAGAATCAGACTAGATAGACCAAGGACCTAAGATAAAACTAAATAATACTGTTCTAAAAAAAAAGAAGTAGCAATAAAATGACTCCTAATGACATTTTATTATAATCATAGACCAATCTCTTGTTCAGCCATCATCAGATCATCAGAGAAGCTTCCTCCTGCAGCACATGAGAACAAATACAGAGAACTATAGCCAGACATTATGCAGAGGATGATAGACTTTGAAACACACTGCCCTAAATGGGATGTCTCCACCAAATCCCTCCCCTCATGGCTCAGAGAGCTCTATGGAAGAGGATGTGGAAAGAGTGTCTTTTGCACATGTATCATGGCTTCCAGGTTAGTGTTTTTATGGGATCTCTGAATGTACAAATGAGTAAGTCTCTGTTTCTTATACCTTCTATTGGGCTCTGTTCCTTCTGATTGTTTTCCAAATTTGTTAGTTTTTTTTCATGTTATATTATATTATAATTATTATGCCATAGAAGCCCATTTATTTTCTACTGAGATACACAAAAGGGTGGATGCAGATTACAGGGGAAACTTAGAAAAACTGGCTTTAGTGGAGTGAGGCAGGAACCTTAATCAGGATATTATTATGTGAGAAAAAATTATTTTCCATAAAAAATAACTAACGGTAATGTTTCTCAAAGGATTCCATGAAACATGAAGAAAAAGAATACTTCCAAAGTAATTGCATGAAGCTGGTAGTCTTCTGATGATACAGAGAGGGATACAGCATTAAAATAAATGTTTAGGTCAATTTCCCAATGTACATAGAAAATATTCTCCTCAAAAGTATTGCAGGCCAAATTCAAGGATACATTAAGAGATGATATATGTATATTGAATTCACTAGAAATGCAAAATGGTTTCAATTCATATAAATCAATAATGCCAGTCAAGAAAAATATAATGCAATTAAGTGTGTGTGTGTGTGTGTGTGTGTGTGTGTGTGTGTGTGTGTGTGTTATACGTTTGTGGAGACTGGAGTAAGATATTATGCATCCTTTTCTATTGCTGCCCTCTCCCCCAACCTCCTGAGCCAATCTCTCTTACTGCACTTGGATCTCAGTATGTTTTAACTAGACTTATTGACTGCGAAGCTTCAGAAATACTCCTATCTCTGATTCCACCCAACCCCAATGCTAGGTTACAGGTGTATATGGCCATCCCTAGACTTTTATATAGGTGCTGAGATTCCCAATGCCGGATATCATATTTCTGTTTTTTTCTTAATATTATCTTTTTATTGGATATTTTTTTAATTTATATTTCAAATGTTTTCCCCTTTCTAGGTCTTCCTTTTGGAAACCCCTTATCCATCACCCCTCCCCTGCCTTTATGAGAGTGCTCCCCTCCTCCCGTCCTCCTGCCCTGGCATTCCCCTATACTGGGGCATTGAAAACCCTCAGGCTGGAGGGCCTCTCTTCCCACTGATGTCCAACAAGGCCCTCCTGTGCTACATATGTGGCCAGCACCATGGGTCGCTCCACATGTATTCTTTGGTTGGTGGTCCAGTCCCCGGGAGCTCCAGGGGGTCTGGCCTGTTGACACTGTTGCTCCCTCCATGGGGTTGCAAACCCCCTCAGCTCCTTTGGTCCCTTCTCCAACTCCACGATCTGGACCCTGTGCTCAGTCCAATGATTGACTGTGAGCATCCACTTCTGTATTTGTCAGGCTCTGGAAGAGCCTCTCAGGAGAAAGCCATATCAGGCTTCCATCAGCAAGCACTTCCCAGAATCCACAATAGTGTCCTGGTTTGGTGCTGTATATGAGATGGATCCCCAGGTGGGACAGTCTCTGGATGGTCTTTCCTTGAGTCTCTGCTCTACACTTTGTCTTCATATTTCATCCCAGACATCATATTTCACAGCAAGGTTTTTACCCACCAAGCCAAGTCCTCACTCCCTATACAATTGTCTTAATAGATGAAGGAAAATGTTAGGATAAGCTGTGACTTCCTTTCATGATGAAATCCTGAAGAAAGTAAAACAAGAGGATTTCACTTCGACATAGTAGAAGCTATAATTAAAGGCTGATGGTGCCCATCATATTACATGGAGAAAATCTGAAAGCATTTCACCCCAGATAGGATGACCACCAAGTGGCTGCTGTCACCACTCTTTCAGAGAGTGCTTGAAATCCAACCCAGGAGAATATGACAAAGACAAAGATATAAATGGGAAATAACAAACCCAATTGTTTTCATTTGTGGATGATATGAGCCAATATATGAAAAACTCTTTGGAGACTTCACTAGAACACTCTTAAATCTGATAAGCAAGTTCAGTAATGTAGCAGGATAAAAATAGCATTTAATAATTATTATTTTTTCTAGTAATGTTAATAATGGCCACCCCAAGCAAACAATTAAGAATAAACCAAAGTCATAAAAGAACACTATAATGAAAATTATTTTAAAAACTTTAAAAATAAAATATTAGAATGAAGCTGACATCCCATGTTTATAGGTTGACAGAAATTATACACTGAAAATGCTTCAATCTACAGATTCAATGCAATCCTCATCAAAATTCCAACTCAATTCTTCATAGACTTAGAAAGAGAAATTCTCAAATTCATTTGGAACAACAAAAAACCCAGGATAGCAAAAGCTATTCTCAACAACAAAAGAACTTCTGGAGGA
>CM052719.1:47348466-47363466 GCA_028551405.1 Uromys caudimaculatus
GTCTTGTAAGGCTTCTTGTTGTTTATCCCTGTTCTCTTGTATTTCTTTAAGGGTGTTATTCATTTCTTTCTTAAAGTCATCTATCATCCTCATGAGAAATGATTTTAAATCTGAGTCTTGCTTTTCTGGTGTGTTGGGGTGTCCAGGGCTTGCTGTGGTGGGAGAGCTGGGTTCTGATGGTGCAGAGTACTCTTGGTGTCTGTTCTTTATGTTCTTGCCCTTGCCTTTTGCCATCTTGTTGACTCTGTTGGTAGCTGATCTTACTCTGTCTGGTTGTGTCGTGCCCCTCCTGCAGGTCTCTGTGTCAGTACTCCTTGAAGACCAGCTCTCTCTGAGAGGTGTTTGGGTTTGGAGAGCTGTGGCACCGGGTCTGATCTCGGTCCCTGTGTCTCACGGGTTCGGGGCAGTTCCTGGTGAGCTGTGGGGTGTGTCTTTGGCCCTCTCCCGGCTTTTCCGAGCTCTTGAGAGGGATCTTTGTCCCTGCGCTAATTTGCTATGGAGCCCTGTGGCCCAAGCTGAGGTTCCCAGCCGCCGCCAGAAGTTGCAGTCCCTCAATCTCTGTGGCCCGCGGAAACCAGGCGGAATCAGTGAGCGTTGGGGCTCGTTTTGCCCCTGCTCAGGGCTTTTCCGAGTTCCTGGGTGAGAAATTTTCTCCTGGGGCTCGGTTTTGTTCATTTCCTTTGTCTGTTTGATTTTGTTTTCCTGTAATTCTTTAGTGGATTTCTGTGTTTCCTCTTTAAAGGCTTCTAGTTCTTTACCTCTGTTCTCTTGTGTTTCTTTAAGGGTGTTAATTTCTTTCTTAAAGTCTTCTATCATCATCATGAGAAATGATTTTAAATCTGAGTCTTGCTCTTCTGGCATATTGGGGAATCCAGGGTTTGCTGTGATGGGAGAGCTAGGTTCTGATGATGCCAAGTAGTCTTGGTTTCTGTTCCTTAGGTTCTTGCCCTTGCCTTTTGCCATCTTGTTAACTCTGATGTTAGCTGATCTTACTCTGTCTGGCTATGGCTTTTCCCACCTGCAGGCCTCTGCATCAATACTCCTTGAAGACAAGCTCTCTCTGAGAGGTGTTTTTTCCACGCTCCTGGGAGAGTAACTTTCCCCTGATGCTGTTTGGCTATGGAACCCTGGTGGCCCAGGCAGAGGTCTCCTGCCGCTGATGGGATCCAGAGGGTTCCTATGCCCGCCTACGTCAGTCCCTGTGTCTCGCAGGTTCGGGCATGAGTTAGCTTTATATTGTACAATGAATCCCAGGTGGTACTGTCTGTCTTTGAGTTGGCATTGATAATCTGTTTTCTTTTGATAAAACTACAATATCAGAGAGGATCTGAAATTTGAGAAAAATAAAAATAGCACCAGTAATCACAAATGCATGCGGAGACCTTCCTATGTCCTCAGAACATTATTAAGGGTTCTCAATTGCAGTAACAGAAATATGAATTCAGGTAGACCAGTTCCAGGGTCTTTGTAACATGAGGGCAAAAGGTGACATTATTAAAAACCAAAGTGTGATATAATTATTTTTGCTTCCTCTTTTTCTAAAGATGTTTAATTTGTTGTTAATAGTGGGGATAAATTGTTGCTAGACTGAATATTGATGATGCATTTGCTATTTTTTAATGAGGAAATTGAAATCCCAGATAGAAAAGGAGAGTTGAAATTTTCCACTTATGTGGGTACTTCATAAAATGCTGATGAGAAGGCAATGGAAAGCATCTTCACATCTATCATGAATTATGGTTTGCCAAGGATAGTTCTACAAGCTTTATTTGTTTATTTATTCTTTTCATCAGTCTTCTGAGGCTACTCTTTACTACCAGAACAAGTGATGTCACTTACGTAAGGGTAATAGGCAAGGAGCTCATTAGAAGCCTAAAAGGGTGAAAAAAAGGATGAGTCTATCTACTGGAGGTTGACTCTTCGAGTTCTCCCTTCTCAATGTTGGGCTTGGCTAAGGTCACCCCTAATGAGTCCTGAGAGTCTCTCACCTCCCAGGTCTCTGGTACTTTTTAGAGGGTCTCTCACTTCCCATTCCTGAAGCTGCTTATTCCCATTCATTCTCTTCGCCCTCTGGGTTTCTCTCCTGTCCCCCCACAATCCATATTTGACCCCATTCCCCTTTTCCCCTCCCTGACCTCTCTTCCACCCAGCTCCCTCCCTCCCTGTGTCTCCTGTGATTATTTCCTTCCCCTTCTAAGTGGGATTGAAGCATCCTCACTTGGACCTTTCTGCTTGTTATACTTCTTATGGTCTGTGGGTTGTATCCTAGATATTCTGTACTTTTTGGCTAATATCCACTTATCAGTGAATACATACCATGCATGCACTTTTGGGTCTGGGTTCACTCAGGATGATATTTTCTAGTTCCATCCATTTGCCTGCAAAAATTCATGATATCTTCATTTTTGATAGCTGAATAGTATTTCATTGTGTAAATGAACCACATTTTCTGTATCCATTTGTTGGTTGAGGGAGACAGGGCCTCAAGTGGAGGGACAGGGTTATTAACCCACAGTCAAAATCTCTGACCCAGAATTGTTCCTCTCTAAAAGAATTGCAGGAACAAAAAATGGAGAAGAGACTGTAGAAAATGACTGGCCTAACTTGGAATCCATCTCATAGGGGAAGGGGGTGGACACCGAGTTCTTACACTATGACTGATGCTGTGATGTGCTTACAGATGAGAGCCTGGCATAGCTCTCCTCTGAGAAGTCCTACCAGCAGCTGACTAGACAGACACAGCTTCTTACACCCAACCATTGCTTTGAAGTAGAGAATCCTTAAGGTTGATTTAGGGTAAAGATTGAAGAAGCTGAAATGGATGGCAACTCCATAGAAAGACCAGCAATCTCAACTAACCCAGACCCCAGGGAGCTCCCAGAGACTGAGCCACCAACCAGGAGCATACATGGGCCAGTCTGAGTCCCTGGTAGATAAATAGTAGAAGTCTGCCTGGTCTGGCCTCAGTGGAAGAATATGTGCTTAATCCTCAAGAGAGACAGGGAAGGGGGAGGCCTGGTGGGGTGAGAGGGAGCACCCTTTCGAGGCAAGGAGGAGGAGGAATGGGATGAGGAACAGTGGAAGAGGAAACCATGGGGAGACAATAACTGGAATGTAAATAAATAAAATAATTTAAAAGACTCACAGCTAACACTGGCTATGCTTTGATACTTTAAAGGAATACAAGTTTTTCATCATTGGAAAAAAAAAAGAAAGGAAGAAAGGGTGAGCCTGAAGATAAGGAAGGCAGTACCAAAGCATGTGTCCTGGTTTGTGAACTTTACTCATGTAGTTAGGGAGATAGCTCAGAGTACAGCTCTGGAGGAGAGCCAAACCTAGAAGTGAAGTTCATTAGATGTACTAATGGAAAGGAGGTGATGTGTTGAATTTAAATGCTTGGTCTGCTGTTCTTTGAAAGCTTAAAGCTAACAAGGGGGGGAGTGTACTGGGTGTACAATTACTTAAATGAGAGCTAAGGGTAAGATGACCCAGAAGGGAGTCTAGGACTTTGAATAGTCAAAGAGAGGAAAGAGAGGACTAGCAAAGGTTACAGAGGGAGAGCTGTGAAAGAAGTATTGAGAAAATCAGGAGAAACAAAGGACCAAGCATTGAAAAGGAAACAGGTCAATAGTTCTGAAAGGTGCTGAGCCACATATTCAGATAAGAATTGAGAAATGACCTTTCCATTCACCCATACGAAGGCAGACATTGATTTTAGTCTGTGTTTTTTCAAAGGGAGATGTTGATGGACGGCAATTATGGAGATCTGATTAACTGGTGCTCTATAATGAGTCTCCTAGTGTAATTACTTTTGCTTTTACTTGAGCATACTTAAATGCAAGATGCAGGAGGCATTTTTGGATAATGGCTAAAAGAAACCCTGAAGTTTCTTGAAACGTTTTCTAAAATGAGTCCTACAGATTGCAGTTGAGAGGATTACCAAAGGAAGTCAGTAATTAAAAATAGCCTGGGAAACACAGGGTTAAAACAGTTAAACATATTTCTTCACTTGGATTTTCTTAATTTTTAATGAACTAATGAAAATTTGAATGTATAAAAGGAGAATACAATATCAGAATTCTGCATCATCTTTTAGGATTTACCTAAAGATCATATTTGTTGTTGACATTGTTTCTGTTTTATTTTCAAACCAAAAGACCATTTTTAGAACAGTGTTAGGCTTACTCTCCTCCCTGTCCCAATTCTCCCTGTTCTATTCTTTGTGTTGCCTGGCTTCTCTACTCCTCCTGTCTTTCTTTCCTGTGATAGATTTGTGGTATATTGACATTTGCCAATGCTGACACACTCATGTAACTATGAAGCCATTTATTTCTTGCCATGTGAAAAAGACAAATGACTTGACAAATGGGGGGGGGGCAAAGAAAATGAAAAGCTAGGAAGACACAGAAGATGGAGGCTAGGTAAGGGATACCATCTTCCCTAGGAATTGCCAGCACAGGCTTATAGGGGGACTTCGGAGGGGCATATCAAATAGACAAGACCAAGTCAGTTAGAAAGATGAAAGGCCTTCGTTTCTGACATGTGGGCTGATGTCTATTTTGGGTGCTGTAAATCCAAAGATAGATTGTGAATTAGAAGGCCTTTGATTTGTGTCTTTTTAATTCCTTTCCCTGGGAATAATTAATTCTGAAGCTAATTATTAGGATACAATAGGACCTTTGTACCAGAAAACAAAGGAAGATTTGGAAAGTAGACTCCTCTGATTCCTTCCTTCCTTCTTCGGATTGAGTCTCAGCCTCTATTTCTACATGATACATACTGAAGGGTGATGGTCAATGAGAGACACCTTCTTGAAGTTTCTGTATCATGTCTTCTAGTTTCAGTACCATTTTCTTTATTCTGCTCAAGAAATCATATTTTCAATGAAAAATTTTGTAAGAGAAATTGTTCCACATTGTCTTAATCACTTGTTCTTAAAATGTGATACTTAGAGCAGAGCCTTGATACTACATGGAGTATTTTTGGAAATTTAAACTCATTTAAAAATAGATTTTATTTATATTTTTATTATGTATATGAGTATTTGTGTGTGGTGAGGGAAGACATGTGGGGCAGGTAGGTGCATTGCACATAAATTTTGTGCCTAAGGAGACCAGAAGGGGCATTGGATCCCCTAGAGTTAGAGTTACAGGCAATTTTGAGAGAATCCAATGTAGGTTTTGGATACCAATACTCAGGTCCTCTGAAAGAGCTGTATGCCCTCTTAACCACTGAACATCTTTATTGCCCCAGAATTTTAAATCCCCAATATTTGTTTTCAGATGAGAATGCCGTTTCACCAGCAACTTTTGTGTACACATTATGGCTAACTACAATTAATATACTGCATATAGAGCTCTAGAATTCATTCACCTCATAACTTAAAGTCTGTATTATCCATCAACACACTACAATCTCCCTTGCTCCCAGCCCTTCTCCCTCCCCCCCTCTCTCTTTCTTTAGTTTTTTGAGACATGGTTTCTGTGTGTAGCCCTGGCTGTCCTGGAACTCACTCTGTAGACCAGCTGTCCTTGAACTCAGAAATCTGCCTGCCTCTGCCTCCCAAGTGCTGAGATTAAATGCATGCACCACCACTGCCCAGCTCACCATTCTCTTTTTTATACGAGTTTAACATTTCTTTTTAAAGTTACAATTAATTCTGCCATGTAATATTTATCTTTCTGCATTCCAGTTATTTGACTTACCTTAATGTACAGTACCTAGAATGTTCCTAAAATATTCTTGTCCATTTATTTTCATTCAGCTTTGAAAAGAACAATGCAATTGGTCTTTGTTGAATGCTATTCTATATGTACATATGCTATGCCTTCTTTACTTAAGCAATACTTCCTATTACTGAGAGGGCACAGGATTCAGTGGTACATGGGTAGTGGTTTTACACTGTGGTCACACAGTGAGATGTCTGTGAATTGTGGACATTCCTGTCACCTCTTACATCCATTACTATTATTATTGTTATCATCATTATTAATTACAGTGATTAAGTTTTGTCCTTGAACAAATCAATTATCTTCTGATTTAGCTCTATCTTCTCAGAAGTAAAATGAGAATTATGATTAAAAACTCCCTCACAGTCAGTTAAAATATTTAAAATGGGTAAGAGATGCAAATTACTCAGTGGAATGGCAAACATATGGTCTGTGATCCATGATGGTGTCTCCTCTGTCTTCTCCAAGGGGCATTTCCAGTAAGCTTTGCCTGGCTCCCAAGTCTGAGAATGCCTTGGCTACTCTTATGAAGAAGTCCTCTCATCCATTCTTTGTTTGGAACAGATGTCACTGAAATTTCTCAGCTTATAAGTGATACCCAGTCAAATGAGATAAAAATGCCATAGTGAGTTACTCTGCCAGTAGAGTAAACACTTGCCCTGAGCTAAACAAAAAAAACTAAACAAGAGGAACAGTGAGATAGTTCAATTGATGAAGATGCCTGCTGTCATGTCTTTGATCTAAGTGAAATTCTCAAGGTACACATAGTGAAAGGAAATGTCCAACTCCAGCAAGTTGTCTACTTACCTCCACATTTATGTGGTACCATGTAATGAATAAGATGAAGAAGAAGAGGAAGAAGAAGAAGAAGAAGAAGAAGAAGAAGAAGAAGAAGAAGAAGAAGAAGAAGAAGAAGAAGAAATAGTAGTAATAGTAGTAGTAGGTAGTAGTAGTACTAGTACTAGAACTAGTACTAGTAGTGGTTAGTAGTAATAGTAGTGGCTTGCATTCCATCAGGGTAAACTGAGGATGGTAACACTCTAGCTGATGATTCAGGAATCATGTTCTTTGGTGGGTATCAAATAAAAGCAACCAAACAGTAGTCAACAAAATAATGACATAAATGGAAAGAAAATGATAAGCTAAAGTTGATAGAATAAGCTTTTGCAGTCCTAAAATGCAGTTAACAGACAGAAATAGGGATGTTGTCTGCAAATAACTCTGTTGTTCATAAATAACAATTTATTCAGTTCAGGTCTTCCCAGGCTCACTTTTGATGTCATACCCTTAGACTTCCATCATTGCCAGGATTTGATGATAGGTCCCACATTAATGTGTCCTGTTGATTCTCGGATGATTTTTTATCTTTTTGAGGTTAAACTTATTTCATTTTCTTCCTCTCCCCATGCCGTTCTACAGGGCATGCTAAAATACAAGGTCTCTGCTCTCACTTTCATTATCTTTCCTTATTTCTGAAGGATCAAAGGTGTAAAAGAAGGGATAAGTGAGTGGCAGGTAAGAGGAAATTGAGCTCCTTGGTTTAGTGTAGTGTGTCAGAAAGGGGAAACTGTTGGTTAAAACAAGCAGATGGAAGATATTTTTCAGACAAAAAAAGTGTATCCAATTTTATGTCATTCTATAAAGTTTCTGAGCATCTATTAGCCAGTAACTATTATATGCATTTCACCATCTCTAGGAAGATAATTAAATCAATCACTTCAGAGATTTTTAATAGCACCTATTATGGATGAGGATTTGAGCCCAGTATTTTTCTCATCATGATGTACTCTGCTAACCACAGTGCCTCTGACCTTCTATCATATATGTACATGTGTCTAATACATGAATGAGTCTTGTTGAATAGGTTACAACATCTTACTAGTTTTGATACATGCCAATGTACTGAGTGGTTTTGTTTTTCAGAGGGAACATGTGTGTATGTCTAACTTAACTGGAGGATGACTTTCTTTTTATTATTTAGACCTAAAATTGGATACTCAATCCAACATTCTTGATTATTTAACATAGTTTCTGTAAGTAAGAAAATCCAAATTAATTTCTTCTCTCTAGTTAGAAATGAAATAAAACTCCAGAAATATGGTAAGTATGGCTGGTAAAGTGACTTTCGTGGACTGGGTATTGTCTGACTAGCCTGATAACCTGAGTTTAATCCCATGGTCACATGATGGAGGAAGAGGCACAACTCTTTCAGTTTGTCCTCTGGTTGCACTTATCCGTCTGTCCATTCATCATGTGCACACACATGCTCATACACACAGACATACACACATGCACACACACAACAGTTTAGAACTATTTTAACTGATGATTTAATTGCCTTGGATTTGTGGTTCTTTGTGCTTGGACATATCTCAGAATCTGTCTTTAGTTTATAAACCTTTGGCAAAGTTCAAAGGAAATAGTTCATGCAAAATTTTGTCCCAGAAATACTAAGCAACCTGCATTAGAAACAATTCTGTAATTACTTTAAAAAGTAACACCTGATTATTTGGATGTCAACTTTAAAGTAAACAAAAAAAGAACATTTTTCTTGGCACAGTATTTTTTTTATTATTGTTCACAGACTGCTACCAACTAGCGGGGGGGGGGGGGGTTGGGCATTTCCTCTTTCTGGTCTTATAATCCAAAAAAGAACATTTTATAGTTTCTGCTGCCAAGGGTGTTCAAGGATAAAATATGTTACTTTACCTACATTTTATGGATACTCAAATGCAGATTAATTCATAAGAACTTAACTGAATTGAAAAAAAAAAATGACCTAGTCAATTCTTGCATGAGGATAAAATCCATTTGGCCTCTGTGGAAATCTCTCCTCGAGCCGTGATTATTTCCCATAGTGCCAGCCCTTCCTCATTCTCTGTCATTCGGTTTTCTCTACTGAGTTAAAGCTCAAATCAAGCAGCAGCTGTGTTAGAGGAATTGTGGGTACATAACATGCTGGCTTTTGTGTGGGTCAGAGTCACAGATGGCGTTCTGTCAATCACGTTCCGTAACCTTCACTACCCTTTCTACTCACACTTTAAAAATGACCAGAGGTAATCAAGCCAGGGTGATTTTTTAATGTCCAAAGAATAATGATTGATCCCCCAGGACAATCTCTTGCTAATAGTGATTTGTCTGGTGAGTTTATGATCCAATGTAATAGCCGAGACAATTAACTTCAGACAAACACAAATTATTATAAATTTAGTAAAAAAAAAAATCAGTGTGAAGAATTTGCTGAGGTGTTTCAAAGTTGATCTCAGAGTGCAATGTGGTCATTAGTCATGTTTGATATGGGGTTTTGCCCAATTATTCTTTTGCTCATTCATAAAGATTTCTAACTCCACTGTCATCTTCCTCTAGATGTCTTAGGGAAAAGTTCTTGTTCATGAGTTAAAACATCAACCTTCTGAATTCATAGCTTCCTTCCATGTCTCTGACTAAATGCCTCTTAACTATTTAAGCCTATGTGATTTCTCAGTAGTTTCTCATTTAAAACATTTTAATTTTGCGGCTATAAAAAGTATTTATTTTTTGGAAAGTGCTGGTAGGTTATTAACAAAAATCAGGTCTTTTGCTTTCATAGCTGTTAGTTCCAGTTGCTGATCTTCTTTCTCTCTGCTGTTCCCAGCTCCAGCATACAGTTAAGGGCTGAAAAGCCTCAGCAGACTTTACTGATCATCTATTGTCTGGTGACAGGCACTGCATGGAGAAATTGTATCCTCTCAAGGAGATTGTCAGTATGTAAAGTGATCCTCATCATTTGTTGAGCACATATGCATATGCACACTCATACATGCGTATGTGCATATATGTATGTACATATATGTGCACATGCACACACTCACAGGATCACGTCTTAGTCATGCAAATGAATGAAGAACTTCTATTTTATTTTAAAGTATTTATTAATGCAGTTTTGAGATAAGAACTCATTATAGAACCACGGCTAGCCTTCAACTTACGGCGGTCCTCCTTCCTCAGCCTCCATAAGGCTGAGATCACAGGTATGAGCTAGTATGCATGACCAAATATAGAATTTAAAGAAAATTCTCTCATATTATTTTCCTTTGTAGAATTTGTTTATTCCAGTTGATGGCAGTAAAGGACCTTTACTCCAGCAGATAGAATAAAAGGGTAAAACTCAATTATTTAAACTTCCATGGATGAGAAAATAGTCACCTGTTTGTAGCCTCACCCCACCCACTTAAGTAAGAACAAAGAGTCAGGGGACTATTAAACTGGTGACATATTTCTTGACATTAAATGATATGGTACACATGCATTTTCAATTAGTTTGTTCTGTGTTTCATCTATGACATGTTTTAGCCTAAGATACAACACATTATGCCATTTGTGTGCTAGGAGAAATATTTACACCCCACTTCTGTCATTCTACCATGGACCTGAATGAATAACAAATGGAATGTTCAGGGATGGGTGAGCCCTCAGTCAAGCTGCTTAGTTCAGAGTCGTCACAGAAGGCAGATGGCGCCAGAGCTATGTTATGTCAGTGACAGATTTCAAATGAAAAACCTTATATTAAACCTGGAGAATGCCAACCAGGACTACAGCAGACAGAACACTGAAGAAGTGATGTCGAGAAGAAACAATATAAACACTCACATATCACAGAGAATGAGTCATTGTGCTGGTTACAGATGCGAGACAGTAGGCTTTAATTGGTGTGTTTTCCAACAAAACAACATTGTGTGTTTGCGAGTGTGTTTTAATAAGAAAAAGACAAACATTTCTGACACTGATTAGCATTACTGCAAACTTTCTGTTATGAACATTCAGGCTTGTCCAGGTTGATTTCACGGAATCCATCCTACATGGGATCGTGTCCTACAGAACTGCGAAGCTGGAAGGCCCAGCTTTAGTTTCTGGATGTTAAAAGCATGGAACATAAACATTGCTCTATTAATTTCTGTCCCTTTCCTTTGTTTCAATTGTGCTGTTGAACTCCAGGCTTGGAAATGCTCAAGGGCTTGCTCCAAATGGTACATCTTGAGACCTTACCAGAAGCAGCCGTGGCTATGTAACTCAAAATCTCTTGTTTCTTTTCCTCTGCTGTTCTTCCTTTCTTTTTCTTTAAAAAACAAAAATGAGAAACTATCACTAGACAATAATAGCCGAAGCTACCATTGCCACTGTGGCCAAATCCTCCTTTTGGCTGAGGGGAACGTGACTTCCCTCTGCTGGCAACTATCTGATGTATTTGAAGGCTTCTCCATGGCACGTTCTTCCATTCTTATTCCAGGGCCTCCATTTACAGAGGTTTCAGGAAAACCTAGGTATCAGGCTATGCTAACCATATTCTCAGCTTGCAAATCTATCTGTCTTCGTTCTTTCCTAAGGGGGTGTTTTACAATTTTATTTTCTAATCTTATTCTAACAACAAAACACAAGATTTTAGGTTAAGGGAGAATCAATGCATTTAGCAGAAAGCCAATAATTTGATTTTCTATGAATGAGAGCCCCTGGCAGAATAAGTTGAAATATTCTCAAGATTATCCAACTGGTTAATGTCTGGAAATTGTGTATATAACTCACACTAATTTCTGAGTTATATGTTGTCTTAAATACTTCTGTTATCATAGGTATGCAATCTATAAACAGGCAATATATAGATTATGGTAATGCTAAAATTATTAGAAGCAACATTTGTCATAAAGAAAAAAAGGAAGAGCATAAAGATGGGAAGGATGAAGAATATGAAGAGGAGGAGGAAGAGGAGGAGGTGGAGAAAGGAGGTGAGGGAGGAGAAAACATCACTAGATTTCTACTGCCTTAATTACTTGAGGAGGAAGAGGAAGAGGAAGAGGAGGTGAGGGAGGAGAAAGCATCCCTAGATCTCTACTGTGTTATTTACTTCCATCACTAAGATGACCAAAACCTTGTCAAAGAAAATAAGGCAAAGTGTTTAGGTTACCTTAAGGTTTGAGCGAATATTGACCATTATAGTGGGGAGGGCATGGTGGAAAGATTATCAAAGTGGTTGATCACAGTGCATCTTGAGTCAGAAAGTAGAGTGAACAAGACATGGGACCAACTTGTAAATCTTCAAGGCCAGACACCCCCATCCCCACTGACCTCATGGTCTGTAGTGAGATCCAACCTTCTTTAGATTCTACAACCTTGTAAAATAGCACCAGGAGGTGTTGGGGTGTGTGAATATAACACACGAGCCTGTGAGGGGCGATTCACGTTCAAATATTAACATGAGTATTTTACCTGTTTCTTATGGTATTCATGGGAAAAGACCATAATATCTAACTGGCTTCCTAACTAGGAACCAGAACATTGCTAAAGTAAAGCCATTCCTGTAGCCACAAGACTTCTTTACTGACTTTGGGGTGAGAATTTTCCAGTGCCTTTCTTCATTGATCTTGGGATACATAACTTTCTGTTGCACACTGGTCTCCCTCTAGATCTACTGTGGCTTTCCATTCTATAGTACCTGTCTCTAACATACATGTTTTATCTTTTCTCTCACCTGGATTTTCTCTTTTAGATGCATTTTGCTAAACATTTATATATTAATGCTGTCTTGGGTAATCTTAGAGGAGAGAAATGATTAGAGTCCTTGAGAGTGTCCAGTTGCCCTCAGTGTTTCACATAGGATCCAGCCCAAGCAGAGTTAAGGGTCCTGCCAATTGTATTAAAACCCAATGTGCACAACATACTGATAAGTTATTTCTCTGCTTTTGAAATAAGCCAACTCAAGCTAGATTAAAGTATACATAGGCAAGTTTATTGCCAATGGGAGGGGGAAGAGAAAGAGCACACATAGAGAGGAAGAGAGAGAGAGAGAGAGAGAGAGAGAGAGAGAGAGAGAGCAACATGTGTGGATTGTATAGGGAAGAACCTCTGCAGGAGGGGCAGCCCAGCCCCTGGGCTGGAAAGTTCAGGGTTGGGGACAGGGTATGCCTGGTAGGGACTGAGGGATGCTGGGAGAACTTGGAGGCCAGGTCTGCTTTAGTATGTAAAATATGTACCTCAGTCCCTTTTCCAGGGGTCTGAAACCAAACACTTATCAATCACATTGCTATTTACAACTAATCAAATATATAGATAAAAATGTAATCAACCTGGAAATATGGCAAGCAAGCATCTGGTGATAATATGCTTTATTGTGGTATTACTGAGTCACTTAACTGTCCTGTCAAAATATTTTCAGTAAACATCATGATGTTTTAATGCCTAAAAATATAAACAATAATCCTCATGTAGTTTTATATGTAATTTTAACATATAAGTTCAGAGAACAAATCTACAATTGGTAAAAGAAATAACAGGAACTATTTATTGCTAAATAGACTCCATTGCTTTGAGCTTGAAAGTGTGCTATGGCTAGTCTGTAGTTCTTCCCTGAAAGAAACATTAGCTCAGTATCAAGTGCAGTTTTTACTACAGGGGAATTCTGACCCTGGTCCATGATGGAGGTCAGCGTTACTGAGCATAGGTCTCATTAAGTTCTCACTCTTTGGTAAATGCCTCTACATGATGTGCAGTTTACTCTTCTCTACTGTTCTCTGCAGACTTTTAAATCAGCTATAAAAACAGACCCATTTAAAGCAAAGGTGGGCTAGACTGCAGCCTAATATTCAGCTTCAACCACAGTTTGTCCTCTAAAGTGATATAATAATAGGTAATTATGCGCACCAGATAACCATTCTTGTTGACCTCCAAGGGAGAGAATGAATGTCTATCTAATTAACGTTGTTTATAGGCTTTTCATGGAAGTCAGCTTTATAATTATGGTGAATTTTACTGAGTGCTGATATACTCTATGAGTAGTCCAGAAATTACCCTCCCCTAAAAAAATCCAAATCCTAACAAATCAGGCCAAGGAAAAATTAGTGGTTAAGAGAGGAGGTCTTAAAGTATGCATGTATATTCACACACACACACACACACACACACACACACACACACACACACACACACACACACACACCTATAGTATAAAATTATGACAATTTAGAGAATAAAGGAGCGTTGGCCTTTGAATCTCGACTTACATGCTTATAGGATAATGATGACGATGATGATGACGATGACGACTATGACTGAATTGGTTAAATAAGTTCTTTATTCAAAAGCATTTATCTTTTCATCTGACAGAAAATTCTTTTGCAAAATTTATGTTTGGAATCTGATTCATAGGAATAAAGTTATACACACACACACACACATACACACACTAAACAAACAAAAAACAGTGGACAAATTAAATAAGAAATTGTACTCCCAACTTGCTGACATGTCTCAATATTACTCACTCTGTCAGCCACTGCTAAGGCTACTGCAGTGATAGAGAGCCTAAATCACTCCACATAGAATAAATAAATAAACAAAATTGCTGTTCTTTTTATTTAGAGAGCCAATAACCAATGCTCTGTCACGGTTGTCACCTGAATAATATGATCCCTGAGCTCTGTAGACCGTTTAAGAGGATGTGGCTTGTTTTGTTCTCCCGTCTCAATCCCTCAGAGAACATGCTTCGATCTGTCAGGTCCTGTATCACTTTCACACAACATTTCTTTACTGCTTGTATCTTGAATTTGACTCTTGCTCTCTGGGGATCTCAGTGAAACTGCCAGCAGTCATTTCATCTGTTGCCTTTAACAACCATCAAGAAGATGGAGCTTCGTCTGTCTGAGATGGGTTTGAGCGCTCATCCGATGAAGCACAGGATTTGAAAGAGACTTCGATTTACAAGGCTACATTGACTAGAACCTTGAATCACCTCGTTTCAATAGTGTGTGATCACAGCCCGGATGCATTCTGCTTCGTGAAATGACCTGTCTCCCACCCCCACCACTAGCTGTCTTAATGGTGATGTTATTAAAACAAACTAAAGAAATGAAGGGTTTCACAACACAAAGCCAACCTCAACCTTTTCATTTTAATTCCTTTCCTTGTCAATCTAAAATGAGAACTTATTAAAGATACTTTTGCCACAAGTTCACAACTTGAGATAACATTACTGGCTGTTCCTTCAACATTTAATCTATAACAGGCATTTGTTTGCTGTTGTATACAAGAAGATATGTGTTGGTTTCACATTTACTCCCGTGATAGAAATATTATTATTCCATTTTGCATATGCAAAACCAGTAACGATCAGAAAACTGCCCATCTGCTCACATGGATAATGTAATTTCAAGTTTCCAGGCTTTGTTTTCAGTGTTTTAGCTGTGGGAAGGATGGAGGAAGGCAAGAAGAATCCCAAATCAAAGGTCTGGATTTAGTTACTGAA
>CM052719.1:47368466-47422192 GCA_028551405.1 Uromys caudimaculatus
GGTACTTGAATAAGACACAAAAATTACACATCACTTGTAAGGTGTGTACAGGGCAAGGGAGTCCATTTCAGAATAGCTATGACACCATAGAAGCTCAAGGCAGCTGCAGCTTCTGTCTCCACAAGATGGTCTGTGCTGATGGATAAGAACAGTTACTGACCTGTTTTCTCCTCTTTAGGTGAAAAGGAGGATCAGAAGCAGTTAGGGGACCAGAGAGCAGATCCTTTAGAGAGAAGGAGACATTCTGATGGGAAGCTTTTGAAAATACATTTGTAAGAGTCCATGATTCACTGAAGAACGATACCCTGGACTCAAATAGTACATAAAAGGAAAGAGTGTTTTACTCTGCTGAAGTCTAGCATGCTGGGGTCTCCCATTCCAAGATGGAGACAACCAAGTGAGCTTGTAGGTCCGATGTAAAGCACATTAGGGGAATTCTGGAGTAAGCGATCTTTATCTTCCTCCATCTCTAGGGACGTTCCAGAACCAATACTGGGACATGGGGTTTGGAAACTGTTGCTGCCCCATTGTCCTTGCTTCAGGCCAGGTGGCAGGGCAGCTTCTGATGGCAAGGTGTTTCTGGTTAGCTGCCTGAAGCCTGGGTTTTTTTTTTTTCTTCTAGTAATTGACTTGCCTGGACTTGACCAGTTCTTAGGCCTTGTCTCCTGAACTGCCCATCTGAAGCCTGTCATGGAGTCAGCCTAGCCTTCTCACTTAGATTTTGTCTTTCATGTCCCTTGTTTTATATATGCATGTGATTCCTTGTCCCCATTCAGAATTCTTCTGCCATCTCTGCATCAGACATTTTCCCTGTACTATCTACAGGTAGTCAGTTAGCAGGTCATCTTCACTATGATTATTATGCCCCCCCATGATTTGGAACTATTTGGGCTATTTAATTCCTTGGCAATAAATAATTTGCTTTATTGTCAATATTAAATCTTTTTGGCCTCTACCTCTTCTAGCCATTAGATCAACTGTGATCATGTATTTTGTGCATATGTAAGGAGGCTATGATAAATTGTGTTCACTTGATAGATGGAATTCTTTGATTACTGTACAGCTTGTAATTGTTGGTGAAAGTAGTCATAGACTCAGTGCTCATACCTGTACTGTTAATCTCTGTATCCCAAGCACCGGTAAAAGCAGATACTGTGCCTTTTGTGCTAAACTTCTCTCAGAACCCTGAACCTATACCTTGCTCCTGGCAGTTAAGATTTGTTAAAAAAATAAACCTGAAATGTATTTTATATTGACCTAGGGATATTTCAGTTATAAGGCACAATTAACAAAGTGAAATATGCAGAAAGCATTGGTATAAATATTTTAACATTTGTTTATTTATTTTGTTTGTTTAATTATTTATTTATATATCTAACTTTTCTTGAGACAGAGTTTCTCTGAGTAACAACCCTAACTGTCCTGAAATTCAGTTTGTAGATCAGTCTGGCCTCAAACTCACAGAGATCTCCCTGACTCTGCATTCCAAGTGCTGGGATTAAAGGTGTGCACCACCACTGCCCAGCTTAAGTTATTTTAATTAATATACAACTACACCAATTCTCCTCTCCTCTCCTGTCCCACCTCTCACCCTTTGACTCCCTCTCAAATTCATGTTTTCTTTTACACATACACATATGCACACATACACACACGTGTTATCTTATATGTTTTTATGTTGTTTTTTAATGTTTATGGTTTTTGAAATGTGTTTAATGTATGTTTGTATGCTTTTAGGACTGTCCACTTTGCATTACATAAGCAATTTTAGGGGCCATTCCCTGGTGAAGACAAATTCTCCCTCTTAGCAGTCCTTAATGATCTATAGCTCTTCGTAAAGGGTGGGTCCCATTACTCTGGCATGTCAAAAGGTTTTGTCATTTTCAGGTCTTGTTTAGGCAGCATATTGTTGATTTCATGGGTACACAATTCTTGTTGTATCTACAAGACCCAGTCTTGCAGCGCATTTACTGGTTCTCTGGCTTTTGCAATCCTTCTTCTGTTCCCTAAGTCTTAAGTGTAGGGTGTTCATTCTGGCTAGGTATCCCATGGTTGGTTGTTTTCTGAATTTGGAACAGGTGATTATTTCTACAGAGGTCTTTATCTGCTTCAAGTCAAAGCATCTCTGATGACTGGTGAGATACGGCTTACAGATAGGATAAATATTTAGAATGCAGCTAGAAATTATGTTGGATTTGATGAATATTACTTTTGATGAAGAGTTGAGCTGGGTTGGGAAGGTAGGACACTTGTCAGGGAATGGGCCATCACCCCATCTTACTTCTATATAGTGATAACAATCCACTGGTAAGAAAGGTTTGTGAGACTAATCCCAAGACTTTTGAGCTCAATAAATGTTTGTGAGATTTGTCAATGTAGCGATACACTTCAGCAAATTGTTCTTTGTTACTGTACTAAAGTGTATTTTATGGATACACGCTTGGGTTTTGAATGACACTGAGGAAAATATCCTTTAAATTATACTTTGATTCAAATATATATCAATGTTGGACATATGAAAGTGGCATTATTAGGCCATGAATATACATTTCTACCAGCTATATTAGAAGCTGTTAAGGTGATTATGGAAAGAATTATATCAAGTCACATGACACAAGAATTTAGTTTCTCTATAACCTAAAAGCTTGGTAAAACTTGTTTTAGCATTTGAATGAGAGAGCTGTGGAATCTCTGTGACATATTTCAATGACTAGTGATGGTGTCCAGTTCTTGCTGCACACTTAGAGACTTTCCTATGTGCAGTGCATTTTCAACATTTCCTTATCCCCATTATTAAACTGGGTTGCTTGTCTCTTTAAAATTGGTTTGTGCATCTTTCCTTAGATAGTTTGAAAATGCTCTTTTGTTAGATTTTGATTGAGAACAAAAGAAATTTAATAATGAAAGAAAAAAATCATGTGAATAATGTGGAGAACAACTGTTGCTGACTGGGTTATGGCAGCATAGACTCCAAAACCAAGAACAAAGCCCAGTAGCTGCATTTCTACGCGTTATTACCTCCATAGCTTCCTGTGCATCCTGTTGGAACTGTGCAGTGTGCTGATGACAAAGTTGCCCAAACTCAGATTCTCAAGGGTGAGGCAGTAAATGCCTGTGTTAACATGCTACTTAACAATTCCCCAATTACTTTCAATTTTTACATAATACTGTCAACTGTTTCATTTAGCAAAAGGGTCTGTATATATTTTAAATATGAGAGTCTTACATGTTCATGCATATAATGTAAAGTAATTCAAATGGTGCAGGTTTTCAACATAATAACTGTAATAGTTCTAAAAGTAGAAGCTAATTGAATTTCAATTTACTTCTCTTTCTGCATCAACAGCATGATTTTTAGGATCTTTGTAAAAATAGCTTTATTACACTAAAATATTTCATTATAGCATGACATTAATGATCTTGAAAGTAGGTTAATTGTAGTTTCCACTGCAGAACTCCTTAGGAGAGGATTCTGTTCTACACTTAGAGCTGGGAGAATGAATTTAGAATCGATTTACTTTTAAAACTCTACTGTGTCCCCCCATCTGGATTATATTATATTTTAACTTCCTTACATTAATGTACCAGAAATAAAACTTCACAATAACAGGTTATTTGACATCACATCAGACATTTTTCTATCTGCTACTTGGGAAATTATTTTGGGTGTTCTTTATATTTTACATTAGGGAAATAATCTATCATTTTTCTCTCATTCTATCAACTCTCTATCAACTATATAATAATGACTTTAATAATTTCTTATGATCAAACAATGCACAAAACGGTCTTCACAAACCTGACACATCCAGCTATGGATCTCCACAGGACCATGAATTCACAAATTAAAAACATATCAATTAAAGCCATAATAAAACCCAACCACAAACCCTGATCTAGAGAGTATGTGGGTCCCTCTAAGAAGGTATGTCATTCGATATTTAGAATGCATGTAAGAAGAATTTTGAAGTACATACTATTGAAGTCTAAACTTATAGAAATCCATACCAGATATATCAGATTTATTAATTCTCTGACAAATTTGTGTGTTCTTCTTGAAAATTATTATTTAATATTGTTTTTATGGGTGAATGCATAGACTACTGGCATAATAGTCTTATATCTAGTTTTCTGTTAATCTATATGATAATCGAAGTTTGAATGATATCTGTGAGTAGACTTCTTATATGATTATCCACTTCACTTGAGTGTTCCAAGGCATAAGAGGCAGAAGAGAGACATCCAGAAAAGAAATCAGAGGGAAACAGGGATTGACAATATGGACAAGACACTGCCATACTTTTCTTTCTTTGTAGAGACCAGTTCCATTGTATCTTAGTAAGGTTTCTCTAGAAAAACTTAACTTTAGAATGAATCTATGTATATTAAAACAAGTTCTAATAGAATGGCTCACAAGATGTGACTCAGCTAATCCAGAGATCGCTGCCACCTGATGGAAAGGGCCAAAATCCAGCACTATTCAGTCCATAAAACTATGTTTCAACTTGTTTTCAGTTTACATTGGAATCCTGAAAAAACAGGCTCTAATAACCAGTGAAGAAAGGCCTCAGTATGATAGATGAACTAGCCCAAATTCTGTGTTTTATCATGAAAATAGTTTCATAGTTTGCAGAACAAAGACAGTCATAAGTCAAGGCAAGTTTAAAATACATTGGTGGGTACATCAGAGAGATGTTACAGCAAGATAGGGATAGGTTTTCTATAGGCCAATGATGCTGCCTGGTGACACTTGTAGCTTTGGCACTGTCTGCTAAGCCAATATATTTGGACACATTTTTACCTATTATTGACAGGATGTTAGTTTTGGGATGGTGGTGGGCAATACATGACTGTTTTGGAAGCAGGAAGGGGACTTTAAAGCGATCCCAAATGAAGTTACCTCTAGGGCTGCAACTTTCCAATCTCTCCAGAGCACTAAAATTATAATTGGTCAATCAGTCTGTGCAGACACAGCTTCTTTCCAGGAATCCAAGTTTATAGCTAGGACACTGATTTCCTAACACCTTGATTTTATAATATTAGCTTACATTAATGAAATAATTTATTTTAATAACATGTTATGATAATCACAGGAAATTAATTTAGATTCTTTGGGTTTCAAAGGAGGACTGAAACCTTTCCTTTAGCATATTTAACTGTGATCAGGTGGTAACAGACTCTTCAGCTTTTCATGTCTTCTTACCTTCCTCTTTTTATAAAGTCAATAGGACAATGTCATTGTTAGTGATTTTGTTGTAAAGTAGAAGTATATATATTATAATTTGTGTACAGTTGTCTTCTGTGAAATGAAAAGAGTTAGCAAGGAAACTGTACTGATGCCTCTGTTGATACAAATAGGGCTAGTACAGGCTGCTATCACAAAGGGATTTAACATAAGCTACCAGCAGCATGCATATCTTTTGATTTGTGGTGATCTGTGGGAACAGAAATGTAGAGCAAAACAGTAATCTACTAACCTGCCAAGGCTTATTGGGCTGATTAATTTTACATTACAATTTGAGTGGGACAGGTTAACTCATCCAGACAACTTGTAAAACATTGTTTCTGGGTGATATTAGTAACATAGTCAGTGTTGAGTAAAGAGGTCTCACAGTCATCAATGTGGGTGGCTATTGGCCAATACAAGAAAGCTGGATTGAATAAATAATGAACTAAAAATAAAAACCCTTCTTGATATGGGATATTATCTTCTCCTGACTCTCCTCAATCTCTTCTGTTTTCATATCCACATCATAGGACTCACTCTTGTGTTTGATATCTCTCTCTCTCTCTCTCTCTCTCTCTCTCAGAGGGTACACACTGTCAATGGCTATATGTTTTTTTTTTTTTTTTTTCCCCTAGGGCACTGTGCAGGGTAAACACATAGCACCACATCATTATTGCAAGCATGGTTTAGATTTACTATTAACTGTAAGTGTGACTAATGCCCAAATACATTCATGGCAAACACATATTTTATGGTGTTGTTTATCAAGGACTATTTGGCTGGCAGGAATCCAACTTTTGAAAAATAACCTTTCTATTGAATGCAAGGCAGTATGTTGAAGTGAGCTTTGGTTTTGAGGTACTGATTCTGTTATCATCTTCCTAGCATTACAAATATTGGCATTCTTCTAGATATGTGCACACACTAGTAAACATCGTGGTAATTAACTAACAGAAATTACAAAAAAATATTATGTATCCTAATACAAAACATATAGGTAGGCAGTTTTCTTTGAAGCAGTGGGGATACATTTTTAAAATTGTAATAGGACAGGAAGCATTTGAAGACAATGAATAACAAGAAGCCAATGTGACAAAAAAATTATTTAACAACAAATGAATTGAAGCTCAGTGATTTAATGCAATGATCATTTTTATCAGATAGATGTTGCTGTCTGGTGTTTAACCAATTGAGCATGAGCTCAGATAAGGAGATTTATCTTCTATTTGTGTATCTTATCTCCTCTGGTGGCCAATAGACACATTCTCATAGTATTAGCAGTATGGAATCATAGTATGTAACTGTTCAGAAGCTTTTGCTTGTATCACACTTGGCACAAATGATATATCTATATCTACATCTCTCTCTCTCTCTCTTTCTCTCTCTCTCTCTCTCTCTCTCTCTCTCTCTCTCTCTCCATACTTGGACAGATGATAAAACAGTGAAAGGATTTTTAAAAACAAAACAGTGAATTACACACTAGACTCATGACACCCAGATGCAGCTTGACCCCGAGGAGTTATGACACATCCAGGATCACAGGTGAAGCCCCAAACCCTGCCCCAGTACTTAGCCTAACTGATACTCCTGGGAACGAGGGGATGCAGAAACTCTACCCAGACAGAGACACATGATCTTTATAGTTTGCACCTGCTCCTGGAAGCAAAGCCTGTGCTCTGGTTCCTACCCAGTAAGCCCACACAGAGATGCAGCTTGATGTCCAGAAGTTCTAACACATCCATGATCACAGGCTCACAGAAGAGACAGGCTCCAGTCAGAGACAACAAGGCCAGTTAACACAAGGATAACCAGATGGCAAGAGGCAAGTGCAAGAACATAAGCAACAGAAATCAATACTACTTGGCAACAACAGAAGCCAGTTCTCCTACCACAACAAGCCCTGGATACCCCAACACACATGAAAAGCAAGATTTAGATCTAAAATTTCATCTCATGAAGATGATAGAGGACTTTAAGAAGGATACAAATAACTCCCTTAAAGAAATACAGGAGAACACAGGCAAACAAGTAGAAGCCCTTAAAGAAGAAACACATAAATCTCTTAAAGAAATAGGGGAAAACACAATCAAACAGGTGAAGGAATTGAACAAAACTGTCCAGGATCTAAAAATGGAAATAGAACCATTAAAGAAAACACAATGGGAGACAACCCTTGGAGTTAGAAAATCTAGGAAAGAGAGCAGAAGTCACAGATGCAAGCATCACCAACAGAATACAAGAGATAAAACAGAGAATTTCAGGCATAGAATATACCATAGAAGTCATTGACATAGCCAAAGAAATATAAAAAGCAAAAGCTCCTAACTCAAAACATAATGAAAAGACTAAACCTAAGAATAATAGGTATAGAAGAAAGCAAATACTCCCAACTCAAAGGGCCAGTGAGCATCTTCAACAAAATTATAGAAGAAAACTTCCCCAACCTAAAGAAAGAGATGTCCATAAACATAAAAGAAGCCTAAAGAACACTAAACAGATTGGATCAGAAAAGAAATTCCTTCCATCATATAATAATAAAAACACCAAATGAACAAAACAAAGAGAGAATGTTGAAAGTTGTAATGGAAAAAGGTCAAGTAACGTTTAAAGGCCGATCTTTCAGAATTATACCAGACCTCTCAAAAGAGACTCTAAAAGCCAGAAGGTCTTGAGCAGATGTCATATAGACCCTAAGTGAACAAAAATGCCAACCCAGGCTACTATTCCCAACAAAACTCTCAATTACCACAGATAGAGAAACCAAGATATTCCATGACAAAACCAAATTTAATAGTACATTTCCACTAATCCGGCCCTACAGAGGATAATAGAAGGAAAACTCCAATACAAGGAGGGAAACTATACCCAACAAAAAATAAAAAAATTAATCTTCTCACAATAAACCCAAGTGTAATTCCAACTCTAACAACAAAATAACTGGAAAAAACAATTATTGGTCTTTAATGTCTCTCAACATCAATGGACACAATTCCCGAATAAAAAAAACATAGGCTAACCGACTGGATAGCAAACAGGACCCAGCATTTTGCTGCATACAGGAAACACACCTCAGTGACAAACACAGACACTACCTCAAAGTAAAAGATTGGAAAACATTTCCAAACAAATGGTTCCATGAAACAAGCTGGAGTAGCCATCCAATAAAATAGACTTTCAACCAAAAGTTATAAAAAAGATGGGGAAGGACACTACATACTGATCAAAGGAAAAGTCCACCCAGGATGAAGTTTTAATGCGAAACATCTATTTTCCAAATGCAAGAGCACCCACATTTGTAAAATAAACTTTACTGAACCTCACACAATAATAGTAGGAGACTTCAACACCCTCCTCTGACTAATGGACAGATCATGGAAACAGAAACTAAACAGAGATGCTGTGAAACTAACAGAAGTTATGAACCAAATGGACTGAACAGATATCTATAGAACATTTTGCCCTAAAACAAAAGAAGATATCCTCCCTCTTTTCAGCACCTCATCGTACCTTCTCCAAAACTGACCATATAATTTGACAAAACAAGCCTCAACAGATATAAGAACATTGAATTTAATTCCATGTATTCTATTAAAGAAATGTTCAACAGCCTTAGTCATTAGGGAAATGCAAATAAAATAGACCCTGAGATTCCACCTTACACAAAACAGAATGGCTAAGATAAAAAAAACTCAGGTGAGATACCCAAATAGCGCAGGGAAAGAGCTACCCTCCCAGGAGTGTGGACAAGCCTGTGATCAGGGGGTAAGGCCAGTACCTCTGCTCAGAGGGACTTGCCCGGAAACTCCAGGACACAGGGACCTACAAACAGCCCGGGACAGCAGCCTTCCAGTCTCCTCCTGCAGCTGGGGAAGCCAGTCTGTGCCACAGAGCTCCATAACCAAATAGAGAAGAGAGAAGGCTAGTATCCAGGGAGTGTAGACAAGTCAATTAGTGGAGGTAAGACAGTTACCACTGTCCAGTGGGACCCGCCTGGAATCTGCAGGACACTGGGACAAAGGAACAGCCTGGGACAGGAGTCTTCCGGTTTATGCCTGTGGTCTGTGCCACATGGCTCCGTACCCAAATAGCGCAGGGAAAGAGCGACCCTCCCAGGAATGTGGACAAGCCTGTGATAGGGGTAAGACCAGCACTTCTGCTCAGAGAGACCCGTCCAGAACTCTCAGGACACAAGGACTGAGGAGGAGACTTCTGGTTTCCTTCTGAGGCCGGAAAGCTAATCCCATGACACAGGGCTCCATACTCAGTGCAAGGAGAGAGCTGGTCTCCCAAGAGTGCTGACATACCTCTGAGCACAGGAAGACCACCACTTCTCTTCAACTTCTTCAATCAAGAGGGACCCTCATAGAGCCATCAGTACACAGGAACCAAGGAACAGCTAGGGACAGGATCCTTCTGGTTTCTGTCTGGACCCCAGAGATGACCCTGTACCACAGTTCTCCAAACCCAAATTCCTCTCAGAGAGAGCTGGTCTCCAAGGAGTACTGACAAAAAGGTTTGCAGGAGGGACAAGCCACAGTCAGAGAGAGCAAGATCAGCTAACAACAGAGATAACCAGATGATGAAAGGCAAGGACAAGAACATAAGGAACAGAAACCAAGGCAACTTGGCATCATCAGAACCAAGTTCTCCCACCACAGTGAGCCCTGGATACTTCAACACACCAGAAAAAGAAGACATAGATTTAAAATCACTTCTCATGATGATGATGATAGAAGACTTTAAGAAGGAAATAAATAACTCCCTTAAAGAAATACAAGTGAACACAGGTAAACAGTTAGTGGCCCTTAAAGAGGAAATACAGGAAAACACAAACAAACAGGCAAAGGAAATGAACAAAATCATCCAGGATCTAAAAATGGAAATAGGAACAATAAAGAAATCACAAAGGGAGACAACTCTGGAGATAGAAATCCTAGGAAAGAGATGATCAGGAGTCATAGATGAAAGCATCACCAACAGAATAAAAGAGATAGAAGAGAGAATCTCAGATGCAGAAGATACCATAGAAAACATTGACACAACAGTCAAAGAAAATGCAAAATGCAAAAAGCTCCTAACCCAAAGCATCCAGGAAATCTAGGACACAATGAGAAGACCAAATCTAAGGATAATAGGTATAGAAGAGAGTGAAGATTTCCAACTTAAAGGGCCAGTAAATATCTTCAACAAAAGTATAGAAGAAAACTTCCTTAACCTAAAGAAAGAGATGTCCATAAGCATAAAAGAAGCCTACAGAACTCCAAATAGATTGGACCAGAAAAGAAATTCCTCCTGTCACATAAGAGTCAAAACATCAAATGCACAAAACAAGGGAAGAATATTAAAAGCAGTAAGGGAAAAGGTCAAGTAACATATAAAGGAAGACCTATCAGAATTACACCAGACTTCTCACCAGAGACGATGAAAGCTAGAAGATCCTGGACAGATCTCATAAAGACACTAAGAGAACACAAGTACTAGCCTAGGCTGTTATACCCAGCAAAACTCTCAAATACCATAGATGGTGAAACCAAGATATTCCATGACAAAACCAAATTTACACAATATCTTTCTACAAACCCAGCCCTACAAAGGATAATAGATAGAAAACGCTAACACAAGGAGGGAAACTACACCCTAGAAAAAGCAAGAAAGTAATCTTTCAACAAACCCAAAAGAAGATAGCCACAAAAACACAAAAGTAGCATCAAAAACAACATGAAGCAACAATCACTATTCCTTAATATATCTTGACATCAATGGACTCAATTCCCCAGTAAAAAGACATAGACTAACAGACAGGGTACATAAACAGGACCCAGCATTTTGCTGCATACAGGAAATACACCTCAGTGTTAAAGACAAACACTTCCTCAGAGTAAAGATCTGGAAAACAATTTTCCAGGCAAATGGTTCCAAGAACTAGGCAGGAGTAGCTATTCTAATATTGGATAAAATCAATTTTCAACTAAAAGTCATCAAAAAAGATAAGGAAGGACACTTCATCCTCATCAAAGGAAAAATCTACCAAGAAGAACTCTCAGTTCTGAACATCTATGCTCCAAATACTAGAGCACTAACATTCATAAAAGAAACTTTAATAAATTTCAAAGCAAACATTGTACCTCACACGATAATAGTGGGAGACTTCAAACCCCACTCTCAGCAATGGACAGATCTTGGAAACACAAACTAAACAGAGACACACTGAAACTAACAGAAGTTATGGACCAAATGGATTTAACAGATATCTATAGAACATTTCATCCTAAATCAAAAGAATATACCTTCTTCTCAGCACCTCATGGTACCTTCTCCAAAACTGACCATATAATTGGTCACAAAACAAATCTCCACAGATATAAGAAGATTGAAATAATCCCATGCCTCCTATCAGATCACTACGGATTAAGGCTGGTCTTCAATGGCAACAAAAACAACAGGAAGGCCACATACACATGGAAGCTGAACAACTCTCTACTCAATGATAACTTGGTCAAGGAAGAAATAAAGAAAGAAATTAAAGACTTCCTAGAATTTAATGAAAATGAAAGCACAACATACCCAAACTTATGGGACACAATGAAAACAGTGTTATGAGGAAAACTCATAGCTCTGAGTGCCTCCAAAAAGAAACTGGAGAGAGCATACATTAGCAGCTTAACAGCACACCTGAAAGCTCTAGAACAAAAAGAAGGTAATTCACCAAGGAGGAGTAGAAGGCAGGAAATAATCAAACTCAGGGCTAAAATTAACCAAGTGGAAACAAAAAGAACTGTACTAAGAATCAACAAAACCAGGAGCTGGTTCTTTGAGAAAATCAACACGATACATAAACCCTTAGCAAGACTAACCAGAGGGCACAGAGACAGTATCCAAATTAACAAAATCAGAAGTGAAAAGCGAGATATAACAACAGATTCTGAGGAAATTCAAAAAATCATCAGATCCTACTACAAAAGCCTATTCTCAACAAAATTGGAAAATCTGGATAAAATGGACAATTTTCTAGACAGATACCAAATACCAAAGTTAAGTCAGGATCAAATAAACCATCTAAACAGTCCCATAACCCCTAAAGAAATAGAAGCAATCATTAAAAGTCTCCCAACTAAAAAAAGCCCAGGACCAGATGGGTTTAGTGCAGAATTCTATCAGACCTTCAAAGAAGACCTAATACCAATACTCTTCAAACTATTCCACAAAATAGAAACAGAAGGAACACTACCTAATTCATTCTATGAGGCCACAGTTACACTGATACCAAAACCTCACAAAGACCCAACAAAGAAAGAAAACTTCAGACCAATTTTCATTATGAATTTCGATGCAAAAATACTCAATAAAATTCTTGCAAATTGAATCCAAGAACACATCAAAATGATCATTCATCATGATCAAGTAGGCTTCATCCCAGGGATGCAGGGATGGTTCAATACCCGGGAATCCATCAATGTAATCCACTACATAAACAAAATCAGAGAAAAAAAACCTTATGGCTATTTCATTAGATGCTGAAAAAGCATTTGACAAAATTCAACATCCCTTCATTGTAAAAGCCTTGGAAAGATCAGGACTTCAAGGCCCCTGCTTAAACATAATAAAAGCAATATACAGCAAATCAGTAGACAACATCAAACTAAATGGGGAGAAACTTGAAGCATTCCCACTAAAATCAGGGACTAGACAAGGCTGTCCACTCTCTCACTATCTATTCAATATAGTACTTGAAGTTCTAGCTAGAACAATTAGACAACAAAAGGATGTCAAAGCAATACAAATTGGAAAGGAAGGAATCGAAATATCACTATTTGCAGATGATATGATCATAAGTTTAAGTGACCTGAAAAACTCCACCAGAGAACTGTTATAGGTGATAAATAACTTCAGCAAAGTGGCTGGATGTAAAGTCAACTCAAACAAATCAGTAGCCTTCCTATACTCAAAGGATTAACAGTCTGAGAAAGAAATTAGGGAAATGACACCCTTCACAATAGTCACAAACAATATAAAGTATCTTGGTGTGACTCTAACCAAACAAGTGAAAGATCTGTATGACAAGAACTTCAAGTCTCTGAAGAAAGAAGTCGAAGAAGACCTCAGAAGATGAAAAGAACTCCCATGGTCATGGATTGGCAGGAATAATATAGTAAAAATGGCCATCTTGCCGAAAGCAATCTACAGATTCAGTGCAATCCCCATCAAAATTCCAACTCAGTTCTTCATAGACTTAGAAAGAGCAATTCTCAAATTCATTTGGAATAACAAAAAAGCCAGAATAGCAAAAACTATTCTCAATAATAAAAGAACTTCTGGGAGAATCAGCATCCCTGACCTCTACCTGTACTAGAGAGCAGTAGTGATAAAAACTACATGATATTGGTTCAGTGACAGGCAATGGAATAGAATTGAAGACCCAGAAATTAACTCACACACCTATGGTCACTTGATCTTTGGCAAAGGAGCTAAAACCATCCAGTGGAAACAAAACAGCATTTTCAACAAATGGTGCTGGCTCAACTGGCAGTCAACATGTAGAAGAATGCAAATTGATCCACTCCTATCTTTCTGTACAAAGCTCAAGTCCAAGTGGATCAAGGACCTCCACATAAAACCAGATATACTGAATCTAATAGAAGAGAAATTGGAGAAAACTCTTGAACATATGGGTATAGGGGAAAAGTTCCTGCATAGAACAGCAATGGCTTATGCTCTAAGATCAAGAATAGACAGATGGGACCTCATAAAATTGCAAACTTTCTGTAAGGCAAAGGACACTGTCAATAGGACAAAAAGGCAACCAACAGATTAGGAAAAGATCTTTACCAATCTTACATCCAATAGAGGGCTAATATCCAACATATACAAAGAACTCAATAAGTTAGACTCTAGAGAACCAAATAACCCTATCTAAAAATGGGGAACAGAGCTAAACAGAGAATTCTCAACTGAGGAAACTCGAATGGTTGAGAAGCACCTAAAGAAATGTTCAACATCCTTAGTCATCAGGGAAATGCAAATCAAAACAACCATGAAATTCCACCTCAAACCAGTCAGAATGGCAAAGATCAAAAACTCATATGCTGGTAAGCATGTGGAGAAGAGGAAAACTCCTCCATTGCTGGTAAGATTGCAAGCTGGTACAACCACTCTGGAAATCAGTTTGGCAGACCCTCAGAAAACTGGACGGAATACTTCCTGAGGACCTAGCTATACCACTCCTGGGCATATACCCAGAAGATGCTCCAACATCTAATAAGGACACATGCTCCACTATGTTCATGGCAGCCATATTTATAATAGCCAGAAGCTGGAAACAACCCAGATGTCCCTCAACAGAAGAATGGATATAGAAATGTGATACATTTACACAATGGAATACTACACAGCTACTAAAAACAATGACTTCATGAAATTTGCAGGCAAATGGATGTAACTTGAAATTATCATCCTGAGTGAGGTAACTCAGTCACAAAAGAACAAACATGGTATGTAGTCACTGATAAGTGGATATTAGCCTAAAAATTTGGAACAACCATGATTCAATTCACAGCAACTCTTGGACTGAGTGTGGGGTCCCAGATGGAGGAGTTGGAAAATGGGCTGAAGGAACTGAGGGAGTTTGCAGCTCCATGCGGAGGGAACAACAATGTCAACTGGTCATGTCCCCCGGTGCTCCCACAGACTGGACCACCAACTAAAGAATGCATATGGAGGAGCCCATGGTGCTGGCCACATAAGTGGCTAAGGAGGGCCTTGTTGACCAACAATGAGAGGAGAGGCCCTTGGGTCTGAGAGAGTTAGATGCCTCAGTATAGGGGAATGACAGGGAGGGAAGACTGGAGAGGTTAGGTGGTTGGGGGAATACCCTCATAGAGGCAGGGGGAGGAGGAATGGGGTACAGGGTTTCCAAAGGGGAGACCTGGAAAGGGGAAAACATTTGAAATGCAAATAAAGTATTAAATAAAAAAAGATTTTAAAAAAAGCTCAGGTGACAAAAGATGCTGGTGAGGATGTAGAGAAAGAGGAACACTCCTCCATTGCTGGTGGGACTACAAGCTGGTAAAATTACTTTGGAAATCAATGTAGTGGTACTTCAGGAAATTGGACGTAGATCTACCAGAAGAACCAGCTACACCACTCCTGGGCATATACCCAGAAGATGCTCCTACATGGAATAAAGACACATGCTCCACTATGTTTATAGCAACCTTATTTATAATAGCCAGAAGGTTGAAACAACCCAGATGTCCCTCAACAGAGGAATGGATACAGAAAATGTGGTCCATTTACAGCATGGAGTACTACACAGATATTAAAAATTATGACTTCATGAAATTCCCAGGCAAATGGGTAGAACTAGAAAATATCCTGAGTGAGGTAACCAAGACACAAAGAACACACATGATAAGTACTCACTGATTAGTGAATATTAGCCCAAAGGCTCAGAATACCCATTGTACAACCCACAAATGATATGGAGCTTAAGAAGAAGGAAGACCAAAGTGTGGATGCTTCAATCCTACATAAAAGGGTGAACAAAATAATCACAGAAGGTATAGGGAGGGAGGGACCTGAAAGTGAGAAAGGAGGGGGAGGGAGAAAATGGGGGGTCAGAATCAGATATTGAAAGAGACAGGAGAGAAGTACAGAGGGTCAGGAAATTGAACAGAAATATGTAGCAATGGGGGATGAGGAATTGGGGTTAGCCAATATAAAGTCCCAGACACTATGGAAGAGAGAGGCTGCGAGGACCCAACAAGGATGACTTTAGAGACTTCCCTACCTAAGAATCCATTCCACCTTAAGACACCCAACCCAACACTACTGCTGATGCCAAGAAGCGCTTGCTGATAGGATCCTGATATAGCTGTCCTCTGAGAGGCTCTGCCAGAGTCTCACAAATACAGATGCAGATACTCACCTCTAACCATTGGACTGAACCCAGGTACTCCAATGGAAGAGTTAGGAGTAGGACTGAAGGAGCTGAAGGAAGAGCTCCATAGGGAGAACAACAGTATCAACTAGCTGGACCCTCTCAGAGCTCTCAGGGTCTAAACAACCAACCGAAGAGTACATGTGGAGGGAGACATGGCTCCAGATACATATGCAGCAGAGAGTGGCCTTATTTGACATCAGTGGGAGGGGAGACCCTTGGTCCTGCAGAGGTTTGATTCCCCAGCATAGGTGCTAGAAAAGTGAGGTGGGAGTGGGGGAGTGGGTGGAGGAGCATCTTCATAGATCATAAAGGCAAAGGGGCTGGGGGAGGAAGGATGGGAGAGGGGGTTGTGGAGGGATAATATTCGGGAAGGGGGATATAATTCAAAATTTCAATGAATAAAATGATTAATAAAAAACAAATTAGACTCATAAATGCATTAGATTAGAGTTGCTGGTTTCTGCTTATAATATAATTAAAGAAGAAAAAGAAAAAAAGATACAGATTTGTATAATAATTGAACTTTATGGTAAGGTACACAGGTCTGTGGATAAATGTGGAGAGGGTATTGCAACCCATTTCTAGCCCTAGTACTTCTGCAGTTATAGAAAGAAGTCAAATAATCAGCCAATTATCTTAGAAGTGTCAAAAACTTATTTCTGAGCAGAAAGGCAGCTAATCTCATAGCACTTTCTGAACTGGGATCATCTCAAAGTTAACAAGAAAAAGACTCAAGTGTCTTTTCTAGTGTGTCACACCTAAGGCTCATACCATGAATAGGCTTAATCTCACCGATTGCCAAATTGCTTGTTGGCCTGAAATGATAATGTTATACATAGAAATAATTAATCATTGATGCTATAAATGTCCACACAAATGTGATTAAATGCAAGTTACCATGCATGGCTCAGAATCAGCTAACATTTACCAATGGCTATCATACTAACAGCACAACCCACTTAGCAGCAGGAGAGTAAAGTGAGATGAAATTATTTCAGAAGAAAGGGCTGTGGCTTGACATCATTATTTTTTTCTGAAAGTGCCCTCATTTGTGCCAGAGTTCTGTGACTTAATCATGTGACCGTGACAGAGTTCTTTCTCTACATTTTTTATTTCATTTCTATTGCTGAAAAATAATCTTACAAAGCTATCAAGTCACTTGAACCAATATTAAAGGTCGAAAGATTTTACAGAGTATTAACTATTTGCCATGCTATTGGTTATTTCAAGTTGAGCTAATATGTGTCTTTAAGGGTTTGTTAGCTAATATCTTAGAAAGAAGCATGGTATGAAGATGTGAGAAACTTGATAGTAAAGCATTTTCTAGGCTGTAGATGACCTTTGCACTTCTTCCAGGGGCAAGAATAGCTTTAGTTGTGGCCTCTTTTATTCTTTGAACATCCAGTGCAGGGCTAATAAGTCATGACATCTGTTTTTTATTCTCTGAGCATCCATAGGAGGGCTAACAACAAAGCAGTCCTAGATACCTGGTTCATAATCTGGCTACACAAAGCAAGGAAGGTCTGAATTGATGCTGCCAAGTCTGTATTACATCACTGTGCCTGTGAGACAACCCCAGTTCTGAGGGTTTGGGGCACTAACTATGGCTTGAGTTATCTTGTTTGCATTCTCATTCCTGTGCTTTCCCCATGTGCAAGCCAGATTGGAAGCAGCACTATTTAGCTGAAGCAAAGGCTCTCTTTAGAGCAAAAAGAAACATGTTTACATGTAACTCTACTGTGACTATCAGAGTAAATGCAAATGTGTTGGAAAGGTGAGATTTGAAGTCAAAGGAGATCCCACTTGTACTTCAGCCCAGTCTTAGGTGCTCAGAGAATCAGCTCAAAGATAAGAGCACATGTTTCCTATCTGTCAAAAACAGCAGTTTAGCCTCTGCACAAAAAGAGACACACAAGAACCTCTCTTCTTAACGGGATTCAAACTGTGAAGCAAGGCTGCTCTTTGCTACACGGAAGAATGTTTGTGTAGACCATATTGAGGTTGAAAACCTCATGATTATTACACCATCACCACCACCACTGAGAGACAGAGAGAGAGAGAGAGAGAGAGAGAGAGACAGAGGAGAGATAGAGAGAGGGAGAGAGAGAGAGAGAGAGAGAGAGAGAGAGAGAGAGAGAGAGAGAGAGAGAGAGATGGCAAATTTTCTTTTTAGGCAAGCAAAGTGAAAAGCAGCGGGAAATAAATTCAGAGTTGCAGAATAAAATCATGTAAGAATCTTGTCTGATGGTACTGAAATGTAATTGGATTTGTGAACACCGGGCAAACAGCTCAATGAAAAGGAAATGATATGCTGACAGTTGACACCTGAGCTTGTCTTATGGAAAAGAGAAAAAATATAAGGTTGAAATTCCAACTTCCAAAAACTCCACCTCCCACAGCCTTTATGATTTCTTGCAAGAGCTCTCATTTCAGAAAAAAAGCATCGTTTAGAAAAGGATGGAAACATATCCTAATCCACTTAACACTGTCTTAAATAGTAAATATATTGGAATATAGAACTTCATGTGGAAGGTATTCATTTCTAAAACTTACTAATAATTTAGTGTATTTTTAAAACCTGATGGTCAAATTCTAACAAAAATAATTATCGAAGTTGACAAGATACTGTTGTTGTAGAAGATGGAACCTGAGTTGAATTAAGCCATTTTTTAGAAATAGCATTTTTGTGGATGTGCTTGTGCATGTGTGTAAGATGAAAAAACCCTACAGCCATACAGCTGGGGCACATCTGTGTTATCCCAGGAGTGTTCAGTAGTTAAAACTTCTGTGGTTACGTACAATGCATGCCTTTGACTCACATCTGCGTCAAGAAGAGTACATCATCTCTGTTCCGATTGGACATCTTCCTACAAAGCGTATCCATTTCTCTGCGACCATACTGAGAAGGGGTGGATCTGGGAAGGTTTCTTTGTATCATCTCTATGAAATCTTGATTGAACTGTTGAATAGTCACTCTGAAACAGTGCTGTTTATATACTGTTACATACTGGAAGCAGTACACCAAGAACAGGTCTCAACATAGGCATGCTTTCTGTATCAGTCACTGAAACAGTTGTGTTCCAGTCAGGTGTCTACAGACAGAGATGGGGGATGGGGAATGCTACCATTTTTTTTTGTCCACATATCCTCAAATTCATCCCACAGTTCACTCCTGGCCATGGGGAGCGTTACCATGTCAGGTACTCAAGTTCTTTTCCAAGCATTCTATAAAGATCAGTTTATAGGATTCTGGGCAGAACGCAGGTAACTGTATAAAATGAGCATCAACCAGGCTTAAAAAGAGAGGCGTTCATCAGGAGGACCATCTGGAAATGGACAAGAATGGTACAGCTCCAAGTGCTTTTGCTTTGCAAATAAGGTTTAGGTCAGTATATAAGAGACTGCATCACATCTACTTTATTTCATTTGCTGTATTTCAGTTGAAATAGAAATAAGCCAGGATGCCTGTAGTATAAGTGTTGAAGAATGGATTGTTAAGAGGTAGTCAGGACTTGGCCAAAGAACACAGGGCTTTATCTTCCTATTGAGTAGATTAAAATTTAGATGATGAATATTTTTTCAGTATTCTGTTTAAGGAAGACCTCCTTGTCTTCAGAAAAGAAGGATGGACTATGAAGATGTATGGCTCAGGGAATCAGAGCCAAAGAAAACAAAGACATCTAGGTGATAAGTGCAGGAATCTTGGAGGGAGACCATTTTTGTTGCAGTTGCCTTGTTTGAGCTTATTGGAATTGGAAGTCCCACTTCCTTGCCTGTGGTACTTAATTTTATTCCTAAGAGTTTCTAGACTTTTCTAAAAAGCTCTTTACTGCCATTACTATAGATAGAAAAAATAAATAATTTTTCAATCTCTTAAAACCATTTTAATGCATTTGGTCAAAAATGCTTTTCTGAATTCCTGCCGCATACCAGACACAAACCTAGGTCCTGAGTATACAAAAGGGACTGAGATTAGTGTCTTATTCATAACTTCCTTTTCAATAAATGCACGATGGGGGAACTTTTAGAAGCATGGACTTCTGATTAGACAACAACCAGCAAGGTATTGTCGGAAAAAATTCTGAAATAAAGGAATATAGAGGGTCAGGAGTAGACAGAGGAAGGAGAAGGGACACCACAGGCAGAGGAAAGCAACCTGACGGAGCAAACAATCAGGACAAAGACAGCCTGGCCCAACCAGAGCCTTCCCTTCTTCATCAGGGAGGACCACGGATGTGGCTTAGTGTTACTGTGTGAAGCTGTGTTGTCAGAGACAACACACATTTACCGCAACTGTACAATGACTGTATTGATTTTGGAAATTGTACTGTGTTAGACTCTTCTTTACTGTATATAGGATCATCTAGGAAATACATCCAAGCTAGGTTTTTTGTGGACCAGCGTGACTCCTTTTGGTGTGTAGTTTCTGCTCCTGGTAAGGCAGCTGGGATCCTCTGCAGTATTTCCTGGCAGGAAACTCAAGTCCTTGCCGCATTTGTGTATGTCTATCTGTAAACTCTCTGGGTGTGCACAGACACAAGGCTTCTCCCTCTGGAAACCTCACCTCATGGCTGCCCAAGCAGCAGCTAGAACAATGAGAGCATTACCATTCCTACAGGCTTTGTGGTGCTTTTGAATCTATTGTCTTGACTTCATGTAACAAACGTACTTTCTTCCTCCGGAAGGAAGCAACCCTAGAGATCCCACTCTTGTGGGATCCCAGTCTTTTCCATACCAGGGCTGTCTAGCCTGCTATTTATCAGGAGGTTTGAAAATGAGGTTTAATTTCTAAACTATTCAAAGAGGCTCTTGTGGGTGTCATTCATTGCACTGCTGACTCCTGGACCAGCACAAATTGAATTCCATGCATGCCTGCTTATCTGCCTTTGACAGCCCCTTGGAGTCTCCCGCAGTGCAGTGTGGGTACACACGCTGGCTTCATTCGAGCCCCACCCTCATCCCTGACTATTTTCCACTAGCTGAAGCTTCTTCTTTTAGGGCTGTCTGTAGAGTCTGCTCCCCTCCCCTGCTGACTGAGGCCTTCTCTCTCAAATGCCAAACCTCCCACGATGTTTATGGGACAATCTCCAGATAAGCACCACTGCTGAGCCTTGAATAATAACATATTTTAATTTGAAAATAACTAAAGTCCAAAGATCTGGGAGCAATTGCTGTAGCTAGTCAGAAAGTGCTTGAAGATGATGATGATGATGATGATGATGATGATGATGATGATGATGTTGATGATGATGATGATGTTGATGATGATGATGATGAAATATGCCAATGAATTCTTTTTTAGGAAAACAAAGCAGATATATCTTACTAACAAAAGAACTATTTTTCAGGATAACGGTGAAAAGGTATTATTTATTTATACAGTCTCTATACATTTCTTGGTTTTTAAGATATGGAAATGCTGCTGTGTACACACACACACACACACACACACACACACATAGCTGTAGTTTCTTGCCTTCTGCCAGTGATAACTGCATGTGACAAACTCCCAAATGAGAGATCCTGTTATCCACTTGCCCTCCTGAGGTCTGAAGAACAACACCATAGAAACCTGGTAGTACCTCCTTGGCAGTAATTGCTGCTTACTGTCCTGTTGGTTGACCAGTTGCTTTTCCTTACATTATCCTGGTTCCCCACAAGACAGCTACCAAGATATAGAAAAGAGTGTGTATCCTGGAGATATGTGCGCGGCAAACAATTAGTTCCAACAGGAAAGTAGTGGTCTAATACGAAGGTTGACTAGAAGATTATAAATGGCCAAGTCATATATTTAGGTTTTATATATAAAAATGAACAGAAGCTAAATGTAGGCATCAGGGCTACTGTCAAATATCCTCCCAGAATGTGTATGTACAGGAAGTAGCCATCCCAGGAGAGCACCCATGTTAAACTGAGTCAGGCGACTGCTCGCAGCTCCACTCCCCAGGGAGACTTTTATAGAGAATAACAAATTTTGTGTCTGAACCAAGTTTGCTATTTGGATCTTTCTCCACCCACATTTATCAAACCATGAGCCCTGGTCCTTCTTACGGGAGACTTTTATATTAGCAGTCCAAGAGTAAACACCGGAGAGTAGTTCCACTTCTACATGATGGTGCATTTGACTCCTCAGATTTTCCTTTGGAGGTAAATTCTGCTTCTGCTGACAGTAAGAATAATTGCTGCACAGGGACTTTAACTCTAGTTTCTTGCTGGATTTTTACAGTGTAAGCAATCTTGGACAACAAAGTTTTTCAGACCACATCCTGTTTCTGAGCAAAGAAAATCAACTTGTATTCTGACATCGACCCCTACAGCAGTTCATTGCTTCACTATGGGGAGTGTGGTTATTTTTAAAATTGCTATTATTATTTCAGATGACAGCAAATAACCTAAAAATTAAATTTTAGGTTATTATCACACCTGTTTTATTACAAAAGGGCAACTTTATGAAATAAACTTTTTATATTTTAAGGAATTCAGAGCTATTTGTGAATTAGGATTGTATGGTCTTCCACAGTATAAAGGCTATTGTGAATAGTTTACCATCTCTCTCTATCCATTTGGCCCTCTGTTTAAGAATGATAGTACAGGAGACAAGATATGGTTCTAGCAAGAGTGTCTAACTTCACTGATGGGTCTTAATTTTACTGATTGAAATCTGTTAAAATACTAGTCCATGCTATTTTTATTTTTCAAACATATTCAATAAATATGCACCTGAGCTCATAGTTGATCATTTCCTCCAGGGTTCCCTTCCAAATAATTATTGAGCACACAGAAAAATGCAAGCATGTTGATGAGCTGTTCCACGGCTGTCCTCAAGTGCTTTTTCCTGTTGGAGTCTGGTAGTTCCCAAGGCTCTTCAGGTAGGTGATGGGTTTAAGAAAAGTTGCTGGACTCCAATCCTCCCAGAAAGTCTATTTTCTATTCACTGATACGCATTTTTCTGTCTTGTTCAGTCACTAAAAAAAAGTTCTGTCTTAATTTGCTTTGTTTGAGGACACTAATGCAGAGGAAGTTTCTGAAGACAAATAACTGCTGGGAACAGAGTTGTTATCTGAGCCAGTAGTCTGCCCTGCTTCTTCCTGTAGTTATAAAAGAGATATCGAGCTGGAGGAATGGCTCAGTTGTTTAGATACTTGCTGTTCTTCCTGAGGACTAGAGTTTAGTTCTCAGCACCTACACTGGTAGCCCACAATCTCTGTTATCTTCAGTTCCAGGGGACGCAATGCCTTCTTTTTCTGTCAAGAACATTCATACATGACATACACAGACCTACAGAGATGCTTGCTCTCTCTCTCTCTCTCTCTCTCTCTCTCTCTCTCTCTCTCTCTCTCTCATACACACACCCCCACACACAAACACACACAAGCATACATATATGTACACACTAATTAAATAGTTATTAGAGAAAGAAATTCTGTTTACCCTCTTACTTTTGTTTTGGTTAGAGATACAGGAAAGTGTCCTGGTGTCAGGATTGGAGGCAATTTGAGGACTAATAAATCCCCTTGCTGTTTGTAATGTATGACAGGACAAACTGTTACACAGAAAAATGTTCAGACTCCATACTTTGACCTCTGCCCCTGCTTCAATAAGAAAACCAGAGTGTATAGTGTCAAGAACTGGGCTGTTCATTAGCTATGCATTTTTTCCAAAATGACCACAATGATATGTTTTTAACATAAATATTGATAATTATGTATTTTATTAAATTTATATCAAGAGCATCAGCAATTCCAAAATAAAAATTTCAAATTATTGATTAAATTATTCCTTGAGTTTCCAATTTGAACTTTGACTTTAACATTGTGACAATATTTTGAATGTGTAAAACATATTAGAATTTGATTTCAAAATGTAATTGACTGGTTCAACATAATCCTTAAAATATTTGAAGTAGTAACTCAGTAAAATTGTAAACTGAATGAGTATGTCATTCAATGTGGCCACACTGGGAAGAGGGAAATAGAGATCCAGCAAACCCAGCAAGTCTGTCTTCTCGGTATCTTTTTCAACCTGACGTTGCTTCTCTTTCCATCAGTATTACTTGGAGGGTGTTTGTCTGCCTATTGAATCCACTTTGACATGGTAGCTCCATTTTGCAGATACAGTGTGACAGAAGAGGATTGATGATATTTCTGTTCTGAGTCTAGACCTCATAAGTTCTTTTTGTTTTGATGTTTTGTCTTTAAATTCTGTCACAACCATTTGAATAATGTCTGAGAAACTGTATTTAAGAAAAATATTTATTTATTTTTATATTATGTTATATGTATGTTTGTAAGTGTACCATATACTTACCTAGTACTTGTAGAAATCAGAGGAGGGCATCAAATCCCTCGGAACTGGTGTAAGTGACAGTTATGAGCTGCCAAGTACTGAAATCCTGGTCCTCTGAAAGAGCAGCAGTTCTCTTTACTGCTGAGCTATCTCTTGATGAAATGATGTTATTTATGTGGCACCATCATTGTCCCAGGTATTAGCTAGGCAGTCGTAATGTGCATATGCACTTACTGGGCTAACCGGTTTCTAGCCATGTTTTCAGGTAACTCTGGCAAGTGGCAGACCCTAACTGTGATCATCACAGTCTGACACAGATCAACATGACTAGCCAGCCAATAGGTAAATGTGAAAGCAACAGTGCAATGATTTTGAAAGTCTGTTCCATGGCATTGCATATTTCATGTAAAAATTGACTACAACAAAAACCATGGACTAAGGAGCTTCCAAAAGTTGGAGAAAGATAGACTATTTTTAAAAACCCAATCCAGAAAGATAATGTAGAAACTTTTCCTTGAGGCTAAGAAGACTATATAACCTATACACTATGTTGTCACAAATTGGCAAAACAATTGACTACAATAAGTGGTCAGGTAGAAAATAACATGTTATATATTTCAACCTAGCTCAAAATGTTTCCAAGAAGAAGGTTCCAGGACTTTTATTCTATCTATTCTATATGATAAAGCATGAAGAAAAACACTGGATGAGAAAAGGGACTGAAGTGCTAAAAAGGAATGTAAATGGAATGAAGCAGGAGCAGATTTGCACGATTGGAAAATAGAATCGTCTATCTCTGTAGTACATAGTAGATACAGAGATCTCCGGATTAATACCGACTCAATGATGTGGTCATAAATACTTTGTGGAGATTTAAGGACTTAAGTTGGTATGAGCAGGGATTTCTGAGCTGGGGATACAAAGGACTTCAAGGTTCTCAAATGCATCTTGTCACAATAGCCTGTTTGCAGAGCAGCAATGCGTATGCAAACATAGAGAAGGAGGAGCATAGCTTGACAAACGTTGTTGTGATGGCGCTGGTATAATGTATCTCAAATCAAATGTATAATAAAGCCAGACACATAGAAACCTGTAGAGGTTTTAAAGAGGCTGAATGTTAAAATATGGGGGCAGTTTGTACTTATAGGGATTCCTTAAGTTGTAAAATGGCTGGATTTTCAAGTGTCTACAAGTAAAAGGAAGCTGAGAGGTTCTTAAAATTCCAACCTGGGCCATGTTACGGTTTAACTTAAATGTCATGTTTATTGGATGGAGAGAAACCTAGACTGCTAAACTTCTGCAAGTATCTGTGGGGTCCTGATCCAAAGACAATTGGATCAGGAGTGCCCTGATGTGTGTGTGTGTGTGTGTGTGTGTGTGTGTGTGTGTGTGTGTGTGTGTGTGTGTGAAGGTTGGAGAAGGTGGAGGTGAGGTCTAGCTGGAGGAAGTAGGTCACAAGGGACATGCCCTAGAGTACTTCCATTTTTGTACTTGATCCTTTGCTTCCTGTCTTCCATACGGTATTGAAGCGCCTCCATTATATGTTCTACCTTCATATTCTGCTACTGATATTTGTTGGAGTTATCATACTGTTCTGCCTAATCATGGGGTGAGGGTTAGTCATGCACCCACATTCTGAACCCTCTGAACTGATGAGCCAAAAGAAATATTTCTCCTTTAAGTGGTTCTCCTGAGTATTTTAATCAGTTATGCAAAAGTAATTATTAAATACTTTTTATCCAAGGAAAGCAATGGAATAAAAAGAGGACACTATAGAATGGTACTAGAACTGAGGAGTAGAGGCCATATGTGATTCTCAAACACCTACTGAGGGGGAAGAATAGAACCTGAGAAAGCATTTGTGCTTCCAGAGAAGGGAGACCTAGCAGCATGCATCCCACACACCCCAGTCCCTGGAGGACCTCCTTACCCACTGGTAGAAATTCATTTTTTTGATTTATCCATTTACTTCTATGTTTTACAGGGAAATACATGTTTGGGATAAGAATGAATCAATAATATTCTTTACTGATTTTACAAAGAGGAAAGATGGCAATTGGAAGCACATAAAAATTTTATATATAAAAATAACTGACTCAGCCCTCTGTGCTGGAATTTAAATGAAGGTGGAGATACCAGAAGTTGATGGATGTGTTCTCTTCAAGTACATGTGTAAATCAGAGCTCTTGGTGGGAATCACTCTTAACATACATTTCATTTGTAAGAAGAATGGTGGTGTCTGGGCAGTAGTACTAGATAATGGCTAGGAAAGGAAAATTTTGAAATATGTCATGAACCTGATGTGAATGTATAAAATATGTTGTAATGCATATCTCTCTTCTGTTTTTTTTCTAAGAGTCCTTGGTTTTGTGTTGAAGAAAAATTTTTTTCTCCTCACTCTCCTGTGAGTGTTACTGGAGATGACTCTATTGTCAATGGCAGTAACTCTACTGGCACATGGTCCAAGCCAGCCCAGCGATTCAGTCTTGGGACTTTTAAGACTATTGGGAAAGAATGGATCTTGTTGTGAGCATTTTTAAGATTTAGAATGTGTTTGCATATACCTTGCCATGATCAAGTGAGAGCTGATTTAAATATGAAGCTACAGCATAGAGAAAATGCAGTTAAAAGCTTGAAAGAAAGAGAGTCTTATGAACTTGTGTGAGTCACTACTCAAACAAGGGATTCAACCTAAACCCAACTCTTAACTGTTTAACTTTGAGGCTGAATTATTCCTTTTCAAACCTGTAAAATTTACCTACTTGTCTCTTACACATGAAAGTAATTGGATTAAGAGGGTGTATATCTGGGCTAATACTAAATTTGTTTAAAATTATAAAGTACTATTAAAAGTATTTATTGCTAGAATTTTGTATATAACAAAATTGTCACATGATAGGACTGTTAACTTAGCTTTCTGATAAACAGAAAGCTGGGGAAATAATTTGACATGCCATTTTTTGGAAACAAACAAAATACATTTTAACAGATAAAACAACATTGAATATAATTTTGCAGTGTTGTGCAGTGTTCTGGTACATGTAGATAATGTGTAATCTGGGTATATGTATCTATTCCTCAACTATCATTCTTTATGAGGAGAGTTTTTGAAATGCTTTGTTTATCCTTTTTTGAAATACATAATGTATTATTATCTACCGTGATTTTACTACATTGTACACACACAGACTTTCTAGTCCTCTCTAACTTCAGTGCTCATTGAACAATTTTCTCTCTGCTCCTCTATTATCTCTCTCCTAACTTCCATTCAACCAACTGTTGATTATTGTATGTTCTCTCTCTCTCTCTCTCTCTCTCTCTCTCTCTCTCTCTCTCTGTGTGTGTGTGTGTGTGTGTGTGTGTGTGTGTGTTTGTGTGTATGCATTCACATAAATAATATTCATATGATGTTTACTTAAGGTTAGTGTTATAAGACAATTTAAAAATTCTGAGTTTTAATCTGTGATGCCCTAACAGTCATAAATGCCTTACAGATAATTTTTCTGCCAATTCTTGAATTAGAAGCCATAAAGGAAACCACTTCTCACTCATTGGAGACAAAATACAGTCTGCATAAGATGAGGAACCTTGGCTTTAAATGACAATTTCTCCTTTATTAACTGTTCATTTAAAATAGAACATTAATTTCACAGAGAACTTGTCTGTTCTCAGAGTCTAGCTCTACCATGAGTTTTGTTGCACAGTTAACTTTATTGAGAGTCTCCTGGAACTCTGAGTACCATGGAACTATGCACAACTCTCCCAATAGATTTCTACCTCCATGTTCTTATAATAAAGAAATTCATTTTATTAGATTATAAAAGTTCTTGTGATATACCCAAATTAACACTAAACTTTTAATACCAATGTCTCTTCAGTAATTTGAAGTATATACTTTATATAATTAACCACAACTAAATTTATTTATGAGTTAGATTTTGCTACACTCACCAGTTCTCCACATCACTAAATCTATATTCATTGTATACTTAGTATATAGACTAAGTAGATGTAGTATGTAGACCTAATGTGGATACTACTATAATTAATTTAAAGAAAATAGTTGTTGGGGTGACCTTCCTCAAATTGTTTTAAGGTGTCTCTTTGTATGTTTGATTGCTAAATCGGACCAGAGCTAAGTACTGGTAGGATTTTGGTATTGTCATTTCTATGGCCCATTACCAGGTTTTCTATTTTGTACAAGTTTGAACTTTCTCACCTACCTAAGGCAATCTAAGAGATGTATCAGGTGTTGTCTCACTTCTGATTGGTTGTAATAAAGATCTGACAGCAAATAGCTGGGATAGAAAGTGTGAGGGCAGAACTTCCAGGCAGAGAAAGCAACACAGGGAAGGCAAAGAGAAGCAGGATTCGGACAGCACATGGAAGGTAACAGACATGGACCTAAGTGGAGCTGGGAGATATAGGGCTAGCCAGGCGGTAGGTCACAGAATAGAATTGTCGGGTTAAATTTAAGAGGTAACCCAGTCACAAAAGATCACACATGGTATGTACTCACTCATAAGTGGATATTAGGCAAAAAGCTTGGAATAAACATGATACAACTCACAGACGATATGAAGCTCAAAAAGAAAGAAGACCAAAGTGCGGATGCTTCAGTCTTTCTTAGAAGGGGGAACAAAATACTCACAGGAGGTAGAGGGTGGGAGGGACTTGAGAGAAAGAGAAAAGGGGGAGGGGAAAAAGGGAGGTAGGATCAGGTATGGGAAGAGACAGGGATGAAATTGAACAGAGGTGTGTAGCAATGGAGGATGGAAAACTGGGAGTAGCCACCAGAAAGTCCCAGATGTCAAGAAAGTAATAGGCTCTCAGGACCCAACGGGGATAAGATTAGCTGAAATGCCTAACAAAGGGGAGAGAGAACCTGTAGAGACCATATCCAAGGACCCCAGTTGGGGAGATGGGATCACCCAGGGAGATGAGATCACCCACTCATCTCCAAAGTTTTAACCCAGAATTGCTCCTGTCTAAAGGAAATACGGGGACAGATTATGGACCAGAGACTGAAGGAAAGGCCAAACTCAGACACTATTGTGGATGCCAAGAAGTACTTGCTGACAGGAGCCTGATATAGCTGTTTCCAGAGAGGCTCTGGCAGAGCATGATAAATACAGATGTGGATACTGGCAGCCAATCATTGGACTGAGCACAGAGACCCCAATGGAGGAGTTAGCAAAAGGACTGAAGGAGCTGAAGGTGTTTGCAACCCCATAGGAAGAACAACAATATCAACCAACCAGACTCCCCCAGAGCTCCCAGGAACTAAACCACCGTGACCCATGGCTCTAGCTGCATATGTAGCAGAGGATTGCCTTATCTGGCATCAATGGGAGGAGAGGACCTTGGTCCTATGAAAGTTTGATGCCCCATTGTAGGGGAATGCCAAAGCGGTAAGAAGGGAGTTGGTGGGTGGGTAGGGGAGCACACTCATAGAAACAGGGGGAGGAGGATGCGATAGGGGGTTTGTGGAGGGGAAACCGGGAAAGGGGATAACATCTGAAATATAAATAAAATTAAAAAATAAAAAATAAAAGCAAGCCAGAGGCCGGGCAATGGTGGTGCATGCCTTTAATCCCAGCACTTGGGCGGCAGAGGCAGGTGGATTTCTGAGTTCGAGGCCAGCCTGGTCTACAGAGTGAGTTCCAGGACAGCCAGGGCTACACAGAGAAACCCTGTCTCGAAAAAAAAAAAAAAAAAAAAAAGCAAGCCAGAGATTAAAATAAATAAATAAATAGATAGATAGATAGATAGATAGATAGATAGATAGATAGATAGATAGATAGTAGCTGGGAGACTGCCCCAGCAAAAGTCCTAGCTTTAAACTGTAATAAATGTCTCTATGCACTATTTATACTTCAGGCAGATCCTAAAAAGTTCTGCAATAATGCTTTCCTTACCATGGTGGACCGACTCCCTGAAACGGTGAGCTAGAAAATAACTCATTTCCTTAAGATGCTTTTGTTGTCCTGTCACAGTGACAACAAAAGGAAGGAATTCATGAGCTATCACTTCAATGTTATTGAGAACATGGAAAAATGGGGAACATACTGAGTTATATGGCCCTGCAGCAATTCTTCAGGGTATATTTGCTTATAAATAAAGGAAAATTCATTGTTTATTATTATTATTATTATTATTATTATTGATTTTATTATTTAGAGATAATTTTAAAATGTAATTTTTGTTTAGAAATTCAAAAGACATGTTTATTTCCTTGACAATTTTATCTTACTCTATGAAATATTTATAAGCATATAAATTAAGGGGTACAAGACAGTAAAAGTGAAAAGAGAAAGATTGAGGAAGAGAGAAAGAGAGACAGAGAGAGAAAGAGAGAGAGAAAATGAAATTCAATTACCAAATGGAATTATTATTAGTGTCTGAGATTAATACACCTTACTCTTCTATAGAAGACCTGGTCCATAGACGTTAGTTGGAAAGAGACAGCTCTATTAAAATTTGTCCTTGAATATTAAGAGACTTTCTCTTAAACATTTCTCTCTGAGTGTTTTTCTCTAAAGAGTCTTTACAAATGTATCATGAAAAATTCAGAGAGACAATAGGCTAAAGGTCTGTACTCTGGATACACCTTGGTGATCTAGAAGTGTGTTTTGTCCTCAGTCTGAAGAGAAGTTCATGAAGAACTTGGCCTTCCATATCCGGTTCTCCAGAGCCCTCTAAATAGCCTCCTGTTAGCAAAGATTAAAGAAGGGCGGGGAACAAAACAAAGGTAGAAGAGAAGAAATAATTTAAAATGCACCCTGTTACAAGATTTAAAAAAAAAAAATAGGAGAAAACCACCAGACTGTTGCAGGCTGTATGTATTACTTGTAGATTAAGTTACTAAAATCCATTTTGGAGGATTAATATATGGTTATCTGGGAACCTTTCATTTACGAATGACTCATCAAATATTACTTTATACAGGACAGAACAATTTAAATTGTCCTCTGCGGATGCCTCTCTACAAAGGAATATATGAGTTCTGCAAAGCAAAGAAGATGTAGTATTAACAATCTTGTTGTATTAGATATTTTATTTTTAGACTCTCTTGGAGAAAATGTAAAGTACTTAGCCTATAAGGGAAGAATCTTTCTTTCACAGTAACTCAGATTTGCATCTCTTGAACAGGAGAATATTTTTCACATGATTAGTACGAGATAGTGTGACTAAATTCTATGCAGCTGTGTATATACCACTTCAAGGAAATCATCTATATTGTCATCACATGGTTACTATTGGAATGAACTCTGCCATATCTCCATGACAACTGGTCTTCAAGGTGAGTGAATGTATGACCTAGTATGCATTTCTGTCCAGTCTCTACCAAGGAACTCTTCTCTGCTTTACTTTTGCAAAAATAGCTAGACTTGTGTTGTGCTAAGAACTGCTTGCCACTGTAGAGAAGCATTGTTATATTTAATTCTATTTGAAGTTCTTTTAAACCAAACCATGTACTCACAAATAGCAACCAAACACAGACCCTTGTACATCGGTACACCATAAGCCAAAGTTTTCTTATGAAGGCAAACAGACTTTTAGTTTGAGACTTAGATTTTGAGCTGCTTTTAGGAATAATCTATGGGTTTGGTTGAGTCAAATACATATAAACACACATACACATGCACATGCATGCATGTGCGTACACATACACACACACACACACACACACACACACACACACACACACAATTCCTTCTTCCTGACTCATCACTCACCATGATTTCTAATTTCTCTTTTCCTTTGAAACAAAAAAGGAAGAGATAGTTCCTTTAAAAACACCCCAAGACCCTCATTCTGTCTTCTAGAAGGTTCTACTTTGAGGATAGTTCACATGGATGAAATCTCATGTGCCCCCATCAATTTATTAAATATTTCCTTTGTTGTTTATTTTCTAAATACTTAGGTAGAAATACCTGGGTTGTTCTTTTTGCTTGCTATCCATAGGACAAATTGGAAGTTGTTTTCTGAAATTACTTCATTCTAGGAAAGGTGAGCTATGGGATTTTATCTTTCTGATAAACATTCTCACCCATAACTTAATGCTGGAAAATGCGATGAGAAATGTTCAGTGCAAAAATGTGTACCACAAGAAATGACCCGAAAGAAACACTTGTGGGATTGGGAGGTGGCAAAGATTGAACACACAGGAGAACATGAGAAGCAGCACAGGCAGAGAGAGATTAGTTTGCTTCTCATAGGAACTGAAATAAAAAATGGAAATATAGCTTTAAGGTTTAAGACACTTGATAATGAGTGGACAGAGACCTTGAAATTCTAAAAGAGGGATTTTGTTATAGTAAGTATAAATGGCTGTTTTTCTGGCATAATCAAGCTAAATGTGCTACTTGGTACAATCTAATTTCTGAGTTGGAAGTCCATGGCAAATTTCTTAGAGTATACCTAGGTATTTTATTATGTTATCTTTCTGAGATTGGTCTACTGTGATTTATCATATTACATTCTTGTGAGATAGGCTTTCAAACACTGAGGCTGGAGATTAATAAACAGAAAGACCTGGTGGACGAAATTGTGCCAGAGTGGCTCAAATGAGTAATGCTGTGTCTCTAGTGGTGTTTCCTGATAAATTGATTGCTCTTCCTACTATTAAGGATCAGGTTGCATCCCTGAAATGGCTCACACTTGGATTTTATACGACATCCAAGAAAGTAGAACCAACATGTAGAAAGTACACTCAATATGACTTGAAAGTTATGTTCCAAAGAACTTAGCCTTCCATGGTAACGGATTGTTTGTTATGTTATTTCTTTGATTTTTAAATTGTTTTTAGTTATGTATACAGTTTTCTGAGTATAAATAAAACAAAGTCAAATTAAGACTATGTCAGTGTCTGACATAGTCAGTGTCTGGTACTGTTGTTTGGAACTGGGAAATTCTCAGTGTTGACTGTTGTGTTGTGTTGATTCAACAAAAGTGTGGATGCCTTAAAGAGGGTGCTGTCCTGGCCAGACTAAACCAACATGTCATTTTTTTCTTAAAGCCTACACATTTCTGGTAATAAAGTTGACTTATAATTTTATAAAGTAACAACAGCCACAGAATTGAGGAAATCTGGATTTATGTGTCTACTGAAATTTTATTTGTGTGTATGTGTGTGTGTGTGTGTACACACACACACACACACACACACACACACACACACACATATATATACATGTGTGTGTTCATGTGAAATAGCAGTGTAGACGCTGCTTACTCAAATTTTAATGTTTGCATAAAAATAATCTAGATTTTTTAACAATAACCACCTTTACATGTATGATTAAATAGTTTTGATTATTCTCTTCTTATGTACTTGGGACTGAGCAAACCAAAACTATAGCACTAATGGAGTTGCTTAGTTGCAAGAATTGGATAGATCCCACTCTGAAATCATCTTCTTTTAAAGCCTATTTCTCTTTTGTGTGAAAGAAAGCTTTTACTTCAAGTGGGTAGAGAGGATTATTCTCAAGTGTTATAAGGACATTCCAGCAAGAACTCAAATGTAAATTTACTGTCAAATTATCTCTTTTTCTCTCAAACTTCAAATTACCTCATTTTCTGTCATATGAACCGAGGACATAGCACTTATATGGTTCTTTGGATGGCAGACTTGTCCTATTTTAGCACAAGTGTGATCTGAGAACATTCCCTCTGCAGAGCTGTGTGTTTGCTTTGAACACAACACGATTAAAAGTATTCTGTGCTACTGCTCACCCTCGAATTCTCCTTAAGTCAAAAGTTCCTTTGCCTGGAAAAAATTGTTAAAACTTGCTTCTTGTTACAGAAAGTGAGGGAAAGGTATGTGGAAATGGGACTGATGACCAGAATTGAACATGATTTATGGAGGTCATGAAGGAGATAAAAGATTCTTAATGCTTGAGAGAGTTCTAATTTGTCTATTGGTTCTGCATTATCTTTAAGTTCAGTTTTTTTGCTGCACTAAATATGCTGCTCTTTTTCTGCATGTTCTCAGACAGGGTCTTGCTGTAGCCTGTGTTCATGTGTGACTTCCAATCTTTCTGCCTCCAGTTCTCATGTGCCATTCCAGGCATAAACCATGTCTAGCCACATCTACCTTTCTCAGTTCTCACAACACCCTGCCTCCAAAAATGGCAAAATTCCATGTAGGAAAAAAAATCCTTGCTTTACTTGGACAGGCTGAATATGAAACCTTTGTCCTTATGTTCTCTGTGACCTTTGACAAGTGCAGGACATGATTTCTTTTCAGGTAATTAATGTATTATTTAACAGACAGCATATACAATGTAACATTCTGATGTCATTGAACTATCATTTACTTTCTTGACTTAGTAAAAATTAAAGCAAAAAAAAGTAGAAGTCTTGTTGGTAAAGAGTTGATACATTCTTGGTGACTGGGTTTTGAGCTGTAGTTGACTTTATGACTAACTCTTAACCTAGACTAGCTGGTGTCTTGGGTCAAATTTTCATGATTTTAACTATATATTTGACTCTACCTAGGTAGATACCAACAAATTAAAGTAATTCACATTCCATATAGATCAGAAACCATCAACCTGCCTAGGGCAGTTCTCCCAAGTCAGGATCTTAGCCCCGTGACTTACATTCTTGATTTACATTGCTAGCTCTGTTCATCTCCTTTTATTACTTAGAAATGTCAAACCCCAAACAACATAAAATGGGAGGACTTTGATTCATATTTGAAGGAATTTTCAATTTAGCTTCACACAGAAAACTAGAGTTTACAGAATGTCATTTCAAAATCTAAAAGTGTGAGGCGATGAGACCCTACAAACCATGCAGATGTGCACTGGAGAGGTAAATGAGAGTTACATCTCTATGCTCTGTTTTGACAGGTACAGCTTAAAGGAGGAATTTCTTGGGAATGAATCAAATGTAGGGTTTGGTTTGTCAGAAAAAAAATGACAAGGTCATTGCTACCACAGGACTGTCCCTGAGGGCAAGCATGAGAAAGAGAAGCCCTTTCTCAAAGCATGGGAATCGCGACTGCCTACCGAGGATCAACAGATAGCTTACTGAAGGTTTACAGGTTTTACTTCGGAAAGTTCCCATGTGCTGCAACTTCAGCTCCCCCTAAATTTCTCAGTGATTGCTGTCTCACAGCAGTGCCATGAGTGTCCATTCGTCTGTATTTAAAAATGCACTGCGCTTCCAAGGGAAATGAGAGAAAGATTGCTGCTCTGTTTGTCAGTTACTCGGTGGTCAAAAATCCCACAGGTTTCTAATTATTTTTACTAAAACTAATTAATTTCTATTGACCCCCTATGTCAATAGAAATTATGACCCCACTATAATAACCAAGATCCCTCAGTTCTTTGTTTTGTTATTTTTAAGTGTCATATAATATTTCTACAAATTTATTGGGTACAGTATGAGATTCAATACCATTTATGTCTCCTTAAATCTTTACCACATCTTAAGTGTTTAGTGTTTGTCATACACCATAGATTACAGATTGTAGCTGTATTGTGCTGTGTCACAACAGAACTAAGTCCTCTATCTACTTATGCTTGGGTGTGTTGTGGGAAATATTAAAAAGAAAGAATATAGCAAGTTCCTGTGCTATGCCCTGGTACTCTCTGCCCCGGCAGGCTGGACGGCTTCGCACTGGTGGGCAAAGGCCAACCTGCTTTTATTTCGTGGAGCTCTGACTCAGAGCTCCATGTTCTCTCTACCCAGTTTGTTAGGTTCCCACTTGGGTCACTACCACACCAGCCCCATGCTTGAATGCTCCCACAGCCTCTGTGGTGCACACCAGACAAAGCCACGCTTTGCTGCTGTACCCTTTTCTCTTGAACGCAGATGAGCTGCTGTGAGAAGAAAAACACCACACAAACTTAGCTCAGTAACTCAATCTCTGGGTGCAACAACTAAAACCTAATCTTGTAAGCTTTATTTAAATCTGATTCCTCTGGTAGCGAATCCTTGCAGATCTGCCATGATTGTAGGAACTCTAGCAGCTACATCTTTCCCTTATGTCCGCATTCCAAAAGAGATCTCTCTCTCTCACACACACCTCCTCCCCTCTTCCCCTCTCCAACCTGGAAGTTCCTCCTACTCGCCCAGTGATTGGCTTCTTTATGTAGAAGCCAGTTGGTTCACAAGAAGTCACATGAGTATCTAACTCACTCCTTGTCCAAAGCTCCTCCCAGGAGAGCAGAACTAGCATCAAAATACAAGCAACCCCAGGGCTATCCACAACAAGGGTACATGGTTTTCTAGCCTTTCCTTGTTTCTCAGCCTCTTTCTCACCAAAGGTCACTAGTGACCACCATTCCCCTCCCTAATCTCTAGTACTTGTATAGTTGCTATGGAATATTTTTTTCCAGTGATAGGAGTATACATACTGGAAACCTTACCTAGCTTTTCCATGATCACTGGACATCTGCACCCAGGTCCTCATGCTTCTACAATGAATACTTCACTCATAAAGTGATTTTCTAGACCGCCTAGTATTTCTATAGATGAGTAACTTTGTCTCTGGATGGTACTGGCTCTTTTAGAAAAATGTACTATGTTAAGAACAAGAAGTAGGACACTTGAGCTTGGGATGCAGGTGGACATTCAGATTTATCTGAAGGAAACAGGAGAAGAGCACAGCTGAATTCCTCTTCATATGGCCTCCCTATTTTGCATCTAGATGCCTGCTGGAACCAAGATATAATAACAAATGGGATTTCATGGCTACTGTTTCTTCCTTCTTTTGGTGTTGAATGAGCAACATGCTTAGTACCAGAATGCAGTTATACTGTCATTATCTGGCCATTGACACCAGTATGAAAGCTTTCATTGCTTTAGCCTCTGTTGTTGGCCTTCTGAACAGTCATTTGCATTAATTTTTATTTGTATTTCTATTACTATGTTGTCTTCCATGAGATCTTTTTCCTTCATTTTCTAATGTGAACTCATTGACTGGAGTAGAAATACTTTCACAGAAATTATTTTAGTTCCCTTATTATTGGTTACATGTTCAGAGCATTTCCCCTTAGCCTCTGCCTTTGAGAGGCTATTACCTCTGCTTCTCCTCCTTCTCTGTCTCCTCCTCCTTTTTCTTCTCCTCTTCCAACTCCAGTTCTTTGAGTGTTTTTATGCATGTATATGTATGTGTGAGCATGGCAGTGTGGTGCATGTGCCTGTGCAGGTTTCCATGCTTGTGCTGTGTACATGCCTTTGCTGTGAGCATGTCTTGCTGTGGTCATGCTTGTATGGACATGTGTGGGGATCAGAGGAAGTGTTGGTGGTCTTCTCCATCTCTCTTCCTTCTGTTCCTTTGAGAAAATCTCTTGATGAACCTAGACACCCCCTACCCCTTCCTCCACTAGGCTGCCAATTAACAAGTCTTAGCCAAAGGAAGTAAGTCTTTCCAATTTTTTTAACATCTCTTCAATTCCATACAAATATACTATTTTCCTAGCAGGTGCACTTCAGAGTCCACTAGGACAACATAATAAGTAATATGCTAATATGCAAAAGGGTAATACAATAATAAAACAAATATTCAAATTTAGATGATAGGAAAATGACTTGTCTCAAGCTTTTGTGGCAAAGTTGTGTGAGTAACTTGACAGTTATTGTTTCACTATGAAATTTCTGAAAGAGACCATTTAAAATGAAGAATGTTAGAGGGAATTTTCAAGGGGGTGTTGTTATTTTGCTATTTTGATTTGGTTCCTTCTGTAGAAATACCGTTAAACCGTACTTAACTTTTATTTCACGTATGGTTAACAGTTGATATTTTGTAGTAGTTATAGGTTTAAAGTATATTTGAGAGGAAGATATAAAGATTTTCCCCATATCTCTCACCCCACACATGTATAGCCATTGTCAGCATGCCCCACCAGAGAGTAGCACTTGCTACAGCAGATAAATATATGTTGACATATGTCTGTCACTAAAATTATAGTTTACATCATGGACTTCATTCTTGATGTTACATATTTTATGAGAATGGATGGTGGCATGCATCTATCATTACATGGTCATCAATCATGTGGCCATACATAGACTCCTTTATTGCTAAAACTCTTATATACTTTACCCACCCATCCTTCCCTGTGTATGGCTTTCTGGCAACAGCTGATCCTTTAACTGTCTCCATAATTATGACTTTTCCAGAATGTAATGCATAGTAATGTGACATAAAATGACATTTTTGGGCAAAGATAGATGGAACACAGTAAGATGCTTTCATAAAATTACATCAGTTAGTGATGTTGTAGCCATCTCTGTGGAGATATACTCCACTCCCAAAATAATGAAATTGCTTGCTGATGTTCTACTGGAACACATCCCTGTTGTTAATGTGTAACTATAGTTATGGAGCACATTCCTATTGCCTTCTTTCAATTATAGGTATGCATTTAATTTTCTCCTGTTTTTATGGGCTGATAGTTTGTCATTTTCAAGAGTTCAACATGTATATGTTAGCGTTTATGCAGAGTCTGAAGGTAACATAGCTACTTTGAACAGTTTCCTTAATTAATCTATGTGCAAAACAGTTTCCAACTTCTCTGAGTGGATGCCTGGGATTTTAACCACTAGACAGCATAGCAATGCTTTGTATGATTTTGTATGAAACTGATAATTTGTCTTCCAACATCATTATACCAATTTTATCCCTACCAGTAATCCTTGAGTAATCCTTTTGCTCCCCACCCTTGCCAGCATTTAGTATTGCCACTCTTTTAGATTTTGCTAATTTTGATCATTATGTACTATTTTACAGTATTAATTATTACAAAAACATAAGATATAGAGCAACTATTCATGAATTTCTTTCACATCTTTGTATGCACTTTGGTGCAGGGTTTGTACTGGTTACAGAATTTATTTTTAAAGACAGGTTGATTTCTTACTGTTGAATTTTAAGTGTTCTTAGTACTTTTTTGAATAGCAGTCTAGATAAGTTTTCAAAAAGTTCTCTCAGTCTGTGGTTTGTCTTTTTTTTCTCATGAAGTAATTATGTAGAACATAGATGTATGTTTAATCTTTTAGGCATAATTTATCATTTTTTTCTTCTGCAAAAATGTGGCTAAAATTTAGAAATAAATCTAACTTTGTTTAGATTTTTTTTGATATCTTTTAGGAGTTTTATACAGTATACCTAGACATGTTAGTCAATCTAAATTAATTTTTAAAAACGTTAGGAATTTTTTTGACATCATGAAATTTGCAGGTAAATAAATAAATGGAACTGGAAAAGATCATCTCAAGTAAGGCATTACAGACTCAGAAAGACAAATGTGGTATTATTATCTAATATGTACATATGAGCTGTTAAATGAATAATAACTAAACTTCAATACATAGAGCTACAGAGGTTAGGTCTAGAGTGAAGGATTGGAATATACAGAATGGAGTGTACAGATAGATCTCATTAGGAAACTTAAATAGAAAGATAGTTATGGATGGATGGGTGCTGGAATGGGCAGATCAATTGGGAAAGGGGAAGACATAGGGAACACAGTGAGACAGCTAAAATTAAGGGACACTTCAAGGGGTAGTAGGAAACCTGATAGAAGTTTCCTAAAATATATAGATATACAATAGTGATCTAAATTAAATAACTAAATAATGGGAGAGACAATGTACTAATTGGCCATTTCTTGTCACAGAATGGGGCTTCTAGTACTGGGATTTGCTAACATCAAATTAAGTTGTTGGTCAAAAGGACCTCATGGACATCCTCAAAGAATCTGTGCTGTTCATAAGCCTAGATTATTCTTTACAAACTGACATCAAGGCCCCATTGCTGAAGGCAGCACCCCAACATCTCATTGAACATAAAGAAGTTGAGCTGGTGCCTACAAAGAGCCTATATATCAGTGTGCTAGGGTCTTTGGAACAGGAAGGTATTTTGCACACTACCAAAGGAGAAATGTAAACACTATGTCTTGTCTGCAAGATATACTAGGGAAACATTGACATAAACTTGTGGGAGTAACCAATCAATTTCTGATTTGACTTAAGACCCATTCTACAAAATGAAGCCCATACCTGAAACCACTTAGATAACTAAGAATCAGGTAAAACCAAATATTGCTATATACCTGACACCACTTGGATAACTAAGAATCAGCAAAGAACTAAATATTGGTGTTTGAAAACAAAACAGACAAACCAAGAAAAACCCTAGTAATAAAAAGATTCCTAATGACATTCTGTGGTATTGAAAGATTTGTCCTACAAGGAACCTTATTCCTGCAACAGATGAGAACAAATACAAAGAACCACCACCAGAAAATATGCAGAGAATGGTAGTCCTTGCAATGCTCAGCCCTAAGTGGAATGTCTCTATTAATCCTTTCCCCTCAGCTTAGAAAATCCCATGGAAGTTGGTTAAGAGCCAGAGAGGATAAGGGACACCAGGAAAACATGGCCCTCTAAATTTATATGCTCAAAGCTCATATGAACTCACAGAGGTGAGATGGAGGAAGCATGTACAGGGCCTGCATAGGTCTGCATCAGGTCTTCTGCATATATATCATGGCTTTCAGTTTAGTGTTTTTCTGAGATTCATGAGTGTGTAAATGAGTTGGTCTTATTCTTGTGCCTTCTTTTGGGCTCTTTTCCTTCTGTTTGTTTCTTACCCAACTTTGTTATTACATTTAATTTTATTATTTTTTATTATTATCCCTTAAATTCTAAAATTTAGAAGCTGGCTTTTTTTTTCTAATGAGAGACAAAAAGGCAGTGGATCCAGTTGAAAGGGAAAGTGGGGAAGCATGGGGGCGTAGAGAGAGGCAAAACCATAATCAGGATATATCATGTTAGAAAAAATATATTTTCAGTAAATGGAGAAAAATACAAAGAAAAGACAATAATTTCCCGATAACACTGCATCTTTTCTTTTGTCAAAGTTGAGCAAGTTCCTTTTGTTTCCCTTTAAATATCCTACTTCTAAAGTTTTAGTTATTATAGGGTCATTTACAAAACAGGAACAACACTTGTAGCTTATTCCAAAGGGATTTAGGGTTTATTTTCAATCCAAATATGGGTATCGAAGGAAACAGACTTGTAATACCACAATACCTGTTACAATGCTGTTACACTCATGAAGTTTTAATAGTAATGCAGTAATGTAGACCATTAATCAGTATATTCAAATACTGGTTGAAGCATGAGGTAGGTTGGTTACTACTAAGCAAAGAAATCTGCCTCATTGCTATCTGATGACATCCTTTGCTTTTGCAGTTGGTGGGAATCTGTTTTTACATTCCAAATGGATTGACTTAATAGTTCCAAGAATGTTAGGTCCACACAGAGATAGGCTATAGATGTGTAGTTAGGAGGCTAACATTACCCAAGATAATTTGGCTCTGGACTGGCAATATTTTCATTCTCTGAAATCATTGACATTCTATTCTGTCAATTAAACTTACTGAATGTTGAATGAAGCCCTTGCATCTGCTCCCCACTGCTCCCAAAGACTTTAGTTAAAGACAGTTCATACTGGATAAGTGAAGAACTCTCATAGTGCCCATTTTCAGTTTTGTTTAGTTCAATCTTTTGTTTTCTACTCTGGGTCCTTTGTTTTTATCACATATATTTTAAAAGTCATTTATTATTAACCATGAAATAACTTGCTTGGAATATTTGAAAGTGACCATTGAGCTGTATCAAGAGATCAAGTAGAGGAATACTGATATCTTAATGATGCCGTTGTACTTTCCATGAATACAGGCTATATCTCTACTTAGTTCTTAATATTTATAATTTCCTTTAGATAGACATTGTAACGTTTTGTTAGATTGATGCTCAGGTCTTATTTTGAACAGGGACTTATAATGTCAATTTTTAAAATTTTAGTTTTTCTTTTAAGAACGCTCTTGAGCTTTGTACATTCACGGTTCTAAAATCTTGTTACAATGCCTGCGTTCTAGAAGACATTTTGAAACTTGGTTTTTTTCTGAATAGATGAACTGTATCATGTGTGAACAAGTAGAATTTACCTCCTCCTTCCCATTCAGGATGCTTTATTTCCTTTGTTTAATTTCTATAGATAGGACTAGCTATGGGGAAAACATTGTTAAGAAGAAGCATTAAGAAGGGACATCTTTGCCCTACTCCTGATCACCTAGCTACTCACTGTTAAGTGACCATATCCACAGGGTTTTACTATTATTAAATAAAATAGAAAGTCTTCCTCGTATTGAGGGTTATCTTGAATGTCAAAGGGCAATTTAAAAAGCATAAAAACAATCTTTTAACATGCCCTCTGTTGTGTGATGAAAGTAAGTAATATAGCACCACATCCATTCAATACAGGCAATATTCAGGCTTATTACTATTTTAAGAAAAAAAGAGAGTCTGACATTTCATGCCAGTGATCACACCTGAAAAAATAATTTTGATTGTTAAATGTGCTTTCTTACTAAGGATAAATACTAGTTCATTGTCGAATCTTCTTTATTTTATACAGTGATGCAATGTGGATTTAATTTGATAGAACTCTAGTGAGGAACTTTGAATTATGCTTATGAAAGATACTATTATTTAATTTTTTATCATACTTTTTTTTTTCTGATTAGACATTAAGAGGAAGCTAACTTCACAAAACCAGAGAGGAAAAAAGTCCCCCAGCTTTTATCTTCTGAAAGAGATTAGAGAGGAATTATGCAATGTATTCCTTAAATGTTTAGTATAATTCATCAATGAATCCATGTGGGCCTCGTGATCTGTGCTCTAAAAGGTTATTAATTATTTATTCAATTTCCTTCTTGCTTAAATGCATATTCATTTTACATATTATAATTTCTAATAGAAGAGTTATTTCTTTTCTATTCTTTACTAAATTTATTTACCAAGGTTTTAATGTTAAGGTGCTTGAAAACTCTCCTCATTATGCATGATTTTTCCTTCCTGATTTCTTTCATTCCCATGACTTTAAATGCCAAGGACCGACGTTTGGGAATGTGTGTCTTTCAAGCAGGCCATGCCATGCTTCCTTTGCAGTTTGGTATTTTCAACTACTTTTGACATTTCAGCTGGAATCCCTTACTCACTTCTCCAGTATAGAGGGAATTTTTACATTTTACTTTGATTTGTATTTCTCTTCATCTCCCTTTTGTCATTTAACAATATCATCATTATTAAGTTTTATCAAACTATAACTTGTCAGTCATCAAGGAAGAAGTCTTTTTTCTTATTGTTTCTTTGTCACCAAATTCATATCATTTTCAAGTTATATTTTATGTCCTACAGCTTTACCTTCCTCCCCACATCAACAACTCAGTTCAAAGCACCATTATCCTTTACTTGAGACTTGGAAGAAACATTCTAACTATGCTCATCTGCTTTTCCTTCATTCCTTCCTTAGTTCATTCATTCCTTCCTCCCTTCTTCCCTCCATTCCTTCTTCCTCCCCCCTCCCTTTTACCCTCCGTTCCTTCTTAATTCATTTCTTCCCTTGTTTCTTTTCCTTTTTCCTTCTGAGACAGGGTCTCCCATAGCACAAGCTGAATTTGAACTTCCTATGTATCTTGCATTTCTGATTTTGCTTATACATCCTATGTACTCAGAGAGGGAAAATGCTGCTTTGTGTCCATTCTTTTACATTATTTGCCATTTTCTTTTCTAGAGCTAGAAACAAACTAGATTAAAGACAGACTACACATTTTCTTCATTTTGGTCATGTCCAGTGAGAATTCCCCACGATAATTTTTATCAGGATATGCAGCACTTTTTTACAGTACAATTCTACTTAGCCATAAAAAGTAAAATGATATTTTCAAAAAAAGAGGAGGAACTGTGGAATATTATACCGAGGGAGGTAACTGAGGTCCAGAACATCAGACAGCATATATTCTGATACATTTTTAAAGTCAAAAGCTCTAAAAAGCATGTAATCCAACTTCGTGTCTTCCTAATGTGACTTGATCCCATTCTCAATTTTTTCTTTTTAATTTATACATTCCATGGTTTTAATAGCTGATGTGTATTATTTTATAATTGGAGAAAACAAGTCTGCAGAAATCACTATTGTTCTAAAAATTCACAAGAATGAAATCAGAGAGGGACTGTCCCTGCGGCATTACCTCCTAATCATTTTCACTTTCCTCACGCCACATAATTTGAAAAATGCAACTAAAATTCACTTAATAAAAAAAATACATACTTAGGGGGAAAAGTAATGAAACAACTAAAATGTTGTTGATGAGTTAGAGCTATTGAGGTCATCAGGTCACAACTAGTTACTTGATATAGATTTATATCTTCAGCCCAATTTGTGTAATAAACATTGCCTCATACGCAGTGGCTCAGTAGGGGCATGCCACTTTTCTGTCTGCTGGGTATGTTTTACTTTTTTAGTTCGTTTGTTTCTTTGAGTGGAGTTCGACATTGACCCCAGGACATCAGCAATACTAGGCAAGTACTCTGTCCAACGGCATCTCAGTTCTTATGTTTGTATTTTAAATTTTATACATTTCTTTTAGCTAGGAAAAACATTCTATTCTCTTTCCCATGTCTATTTGATGATTTTCAGATAAACTCAAAAAAGGGATCGTTGTCTCCTGGTTTTCTTGAAATAGTAGTTTTATTGTGTTGTGATGGACTACACATCTGCTTGAGTCTGCACCCTGCTTATTTCTCTAAAAGTTTTTAGTGACTAGAACATATTACTTACTCCAAAAACACTGATTAAGTAAGGGAAAGCAATAAAGTGCTTATTGTCATACATAGAACATAAGTATAATGGCATATAAATGTTATTTTCACAGGTTGAAGACCTGAGGTTGGACAGAAATCAGAGCCTTGAAATAAAAACATTTTTCTGTATGCAAATTCAGTGATTTTTCTACCTCAATCTATCTCTGCCTTTTAGAATTTGTATATGCTTGTATTTTTGGTGTGTGTGTATGTGTCTGTGTGTGTGTGTGTGTGTGTGTGTGTGTGTGTGTGTGGTGTGAGACATATGTGTGTATGTGTGGTGTGTGAGAGAGACATATGTATATATGTGGTATGTGTGTGTGAGAGTCATAGGTGTGTACCTGTGGTGTGGGAAGGGGGAGGGAGAAAGTACTGGAGTATAACGCAGACAATGAGCAAAGGATCCCAGGAAAGTAAAGGTTATGCATCCAGTCCTTTAAAAATAATCCAAATGGTAATATCACTATTTGGTCTTAGCTTGAAAATCCAGCATGACTTTTACAAACCAATTTCCTGAGCTGCATCGGCAATTAAACACTTAGCTATTGCAGGCCATGAATCCAAATGGGCACATCAAAACTAAAATGGCATGAATTTTAACATCGTCCCACCTCTGCAAGTCTCTTCAGAATCACAGGGTAAAAGACTTTCAGTGAACAGAAATCCCGAGTCAAGTGTTAGGTTGGAGTCTTCCCTTTAAAAAAAGATAGCTTTTACATTGCTTAAATTGCCCTCTGTTGTGTAATGGAAGTAATAGAACATCACAGCCATTCAATACAGGCAATATTAAGGTTTATTACTACTTTAAGACAAAAGAGAGTTTGACATTTCAGGCCTGCAATCACATCTGCAAACAATCTCAAAGCAAATCTCTTTCATTGTGCATCACTATTTAATGTATGGGAATTGCTAGATTTTACTGACGAAGGATGATCTTATTGGAGCAACAGTTTATCCCTACAGCCCTTCCACTGACAGGAAGGTAAGTGCCATGCAAACTAAAATGCACCATTAGATATCAATGATTAGGGCTTCAGAAGCATGCATGCACTGTGAGAATGACTGCTGCTATCGGTCATGAATACTCACACATTTTTGTGCAGAGCATAACAGCAAAGCATATTTTGAGATGGGGATCTGAGAAAAACTTCAAGCTAATCCCAGCTTACTTCAAATGTTCTTTGTTTAGTGAAGAAATCAAGGCTGCTCCAAAATACCAATAGACTTTTAAATAGGGCTAATGAAATGAATTAAAGTTCATATAAAGAAAGATGATGGTATTAAAATATAAGCGATGATTATGCTTACAAAGCCTTCTGGAATCAGGAGACTCAGTGTGCAGTATAAGACAAGGACACACATATAGAAGAGCAATAACAACTGCGAGTAGGTGTTATTAGGTACCAAAGCATTTCTTATGTTCTCTACACTTCTAGTGTTGTACAATCATCTTCTTTTTTCTAATGAATTCATATTTCTGTTATCATTTCATTCTTTCCTTGATTTTTAAAAAAATTACTGATTTTGTGTGTTTGACACTAATTTCTCTCTGCCATTGTCTATGGAATTGTGTATTGAATTTTAACATGCAAAAAGTCAACCTGTGTGTGGCTTTCAGAATTGTTCTGGGAATTCAAGGCCACTGTGAAAATTATGTCATCCATGCTTAAAGCACAGCAGAGAAAGCAGCATGCAAGCTGGCACTGAACATAAAATTAATAAATTAATTCTCTTCAAAATCCTCCATCCATTTCAGCACCCAGAATTCTCATGCTCCAACACACACAAAACCAAGGGGAAAAAAAAACCCAAATAAACATAGAATGATTTAAAAATATATATATAAAACACTCAGTTTTCTTTGCTTATTATTTGATCTCTCCCCTCTCTGTGTCTCTGTCTCTGTCACTCTGTCTCTCTGTCTCTCTGTCTGTCTGTCTGTCTGTCTGTCTGTCTGTCTCTCTCTCTCTCTCTCTCTCTCTGAGTGTGTGTGTGTGTTCATGCTCTTAGAAGCCAGAGGAGGATGTGAGTATTCTCTTCTGTCACTTCTGCACTCTCCACCTTTTGCCTTGGTACAGGGAAGACCTAGAGTTTTCAATCAGGCTGAGAAGCCAGAAGCACCCAGAATCTTCCCATATTCTCATTATTTTCTGCCATTGGTCTTCTGCAAACTGTAATACAACTGTATCAGACAATGCAAAATTTCCCCACCTAACCTAGGTTTTTCTCTTAATACACATCTACAAAGTCAAAACAATCTCATAGAACAGGAGTGAAGTTGTAGTGTTGTATTTTAAACACTAGTTATTTATGACTGGTTGAGTTCAGTAGTAATTCATTCTTTATGAGATGAGATTTATGCTTACACTTAAAAAAATAGCATCCTTAACAGACTAAGTATTTACCACAAACTTTCTAGTTTCAGTAAGAAAGTGTTGAGAAAAAAAATGAGAAATGTAAAATGGCATATCTCATCATAGCAGAACATTTTCACAAAACTGAAAGGGAACCGAATGAGGGCTAGAGCCATAATAAATTTCCAATTGTCATTTGTTTACCAGGCCAGGAAAGCTATTTACTAGTGGAAAATTATTTAAATTACATTAGACGGCGGCAGCAGCAGAGATGTGTGGAGAGAAAACAAACTTGTTTAATATGATTATCTTTTCAGCCAGAGCAGCCACACAAAGAATCGAGGGCGTCAGAGGCAGCATCAATAATCAATTTTCCTCATTTTTTACAAGCACAGGACATCAAGTGGTTTTTTGTTTGTTTGTTCTTGATGAGTTCGCACATGGTGCTGCCCCTCATCAGCCTCCCTTTATTTGGTGGGTCAATACTGTGTTTTAAACAGCAGAGAACTAACCTGTGAGGACGTGAGGAGGTAAGAATGTTTTTTAAAAACCTGAGCATGTGAGGAGATGAATGAGAGATGCCTGGAGGGGGCTTGAGATCTGGGCCTCACCTGCCTGAGATGGAAATCAAGGTATCAGAGATATATAAATGGACTGTGAAAGGCTTATTTGGACAAATTTCTTCTCCTTAAATGTGAGGGAAAAATAAAAATGAGAGGAGCCAAAATCTGATCACTTTCTGCCTTACTATTTATCAGAAGGTGTGATGAATAATGGAATATGTTATGTCTTATTTAGCTAATATTGTAAACTTGGTTCTTTCTCACAAGCCCCATCATTCTGCATCTTGTGAACTTTTATCTTGAATTGAAGTTGAAATATACCTAATCTGTCACACAGAAACACAATGTCTTCATTGTGAGGAAGGGGCACTGCAATCCTGGTGATGCATAAATTTTTGTAGAAGGTAACTGCCCACAACTAACTTTGATGTTCAGTTAGTAGACAGCATTCTCTTGTGTTAGCTACAGAATTTTACAGTGAATTTCACCTAAAATTACAAGGTGTATGTACATACATGGGACATTTACATTATGGAGAAGCCATTTTAACAACTAACATTGAGTCTCAAGTAAAGTTGAGCTACTTTGTAATTTTATTGTTAATTGACATTAAAGTGAAAACCAGGGTCCCCATTCCCACACAAGTTTATATCAGATTTTCCAAACTCTAATCCCCAGCAGGATACCCCACACCCCAATGTTGCTAGTAAAAATCTCATGCTTTCTGAAAATCCATTTTAACTATTTAATTGAGCAATGAATGTTCACAGAAGTTTCAGTTCGATGTGATAGTCTGAAATATATCAATAGGCAGAAATGTAAATATCAAGAATAAGGTCTAATAGAGCAGTCCGAATATGAGGACTTCCCAGGAGAGAGATACATTCAATTAGAAGAAGTTCATGTGGTCTGATCTCAGAATTTGTCATGCTCCTTTTGAAAGATATTTTCAAAGATGAGCTATGTAAAATGCCATAATAATCATTAATAAATTAATGTCTGACACAGATTTATTGGAAAGGGATTCTGATTTTGAACACCAATTATGTGACCTTCTAACCTGAACAAAATTCCACTTATCTTAACTAGCCCTGTATAAAACAAGGCTATATTTACTTATGGTTATATCTTGACCATTGTCAAGAATAGACATGTTTTTCTTTAGCGAGGTAAGTACCCATATAATTTCATTTATGGCTCTACAGAACCCAAATTACTGTATAACCATTTACAGAGAAACTTTGTTGACTCTTATCCTCCAAGAACAGTTTCAAATGTAGTAACAGATATGACCTGACTTGAAAGGTATGGCATATTTAGATAAATGAGTTGTTGATTATCATTAATTCATAATAAACTTAATAGTTAAAATGTTACAAATAAATAATTGTAAGGGAAAATTTTACAGACTTCCTCATTCAAATATTCTTTAGGCAAGGCTTGTTTTTTTTCTACCTTCATGTTCTTTAGGTTTATTAATGAAAAATGACCAAAAAATATAGGATGAATATGACCAAAATATTACATACACTTATGGTAATGTCTTATGAAAAACTATTATTTTTATACTGTTAATATATGTTAATAAAAAAAGAAAGAGAAAACCTCATTTAACCATGGCTGGCAATGCGAGTCAGTGATTGACAGCACTGGCTGCTCTTCCAGAGCACCAGGTTCTGTTCTCCTCTACCTACAGTGTAGGTGACAGTCCTCTGTAACTCCATTTTCAGAGAACCTGGTATCTTCTTCTAATCCCTATGCCATGAGCAAGCATATCTAGTCTTACAGGAGAAATCATTTATACTTTTATATAAAAATAAATAAATCCTAAAATCTTAACAACAAACCCTAACATTTGATGATGTTATTTTCTATAAGATGAAAGAACTTGAAATTATCTGAAATAATTTTCAATTGCTTCTCTTTGCTTTTGCCTAAATAAAATTCAAATTCCTTAAGTGTGAAGAATTTTCTGAAACCTGGGGACCAAGTGCCTAGAAGAAACTTTGAACAAGTTACCACTGATCTGTAAGATTGTTGAATAAATGAACAAAAAAGGGTAAGATTACCTTTTAAAAGCTTTTGAATAGAAAAGCCACACATCCCAATTTATTAGTACAAGTGCTCCTCTATTTTCTAATATGAGTTCTTCTTTACTGTACTAAGTTAAGAATTTTGCACTAATTATTTCTCTTTCATTTTTATTGTGGTTTTGGCTGGCTGCTGAAGTACACGTAGAAAAGCTCTTAATACGTCCTTAATACATGTCTTCAAACTGACATTTCCTAAGACACTACTCATTTCCTTCCTTCTCCATCTTTGTTTTCTTTTCTCTTGGTCACACTCTCCTCTTATGTTCCTTCTGCTCCTTGTCTTTGTCAGGAACAGATACTGTGCATGTATTCTCAGGGTTACAATGGTATAAACTTCAGGATTGAGAAGAGTCAAGTATTGTGTTAAATTATCTATTCTAGAGTTCGGCATGTAGATCAGAGGTAGAGAATTTGTACCCAGCTTGTGCAACGTTCCAGGATCCTTATAACCAAATAAGAAAAGAAAAAAAAAAACTACTTTAATTGTGGCTAGAGGACTCCTTGCTAAAAGAGGGTTAAAAAAAAAGAGGGTTAAAAAGTAGAGTAAGTGATTGTAGACAATGGTAGTGTGTTTGTGTGGTACCCTTAACACACTAAGTGTATGTAAATACCATAATACACACAAGTACATACACGTGTATATATTATGATTTAGTATATTAAATGTATATGTGTGTTACATATATATGTGTGTGTATGTGTGTACCATTATATATGTATGTATATGCACATGTATATATATTTATATATATATATATATATATATATATATATATATATATTTGGTGCATAATATATTTACATACCTATGTACCATACATATATATGTATAAGACTATCATAATAAAACCTATGGCTTTGCATAGTTAATATTCACCAATCACATCATATTTGGCATAAATCAATGCTTATCCAGTCCTACATGAAAGACAGTGTATGAACACTAGCTTTTATTTTATCATATGCTGTTGTGAAAAGAAATGAACTTGAAAGCAATGTCATGCTATTTTGTGCAATTCACATACAAAATAAACATGTGGTCTTTTTCTGGGTTGACCTCGACATTAAGAAAGGAGTTATGACTCCCAGGTGCCCTGAGCAATCTGTTATCCCTGGTAGACTTCCATTTTCCTGAAACCTCTCCACCCACCTTCATTAGACTTGTGGATACTGAACCATGTAGACCTGCTGATCTGGAACCACACACCCAAAGGATTCCCATCAGAGGCCTGCCACACCAGGATCATTGAGGTTAACCCCACTCCTAATACACGCTACAACAGGAACATCTAGGGACCAAAGGCATCCAGATGGCAACAGGACGTCAAAAGAACACAATCAACAAAAGGCAGGGCAATATGACACCTTCAGAGCACAGCTATCCTACCGCAACAAGCCCTGGGTATCCTAACATAACTGAAACACATAAAAGACCTTAAATCCAATCTTATAAAGATGATAGAGGGATTCAAAAAGGAAGTGAATAACAGCATACATAAGTGACCCAAAAAATTCTACAAGAGGACTCCTATAGCTGATAAACAAGTTCAGCAAAATGGCTGGATATAAAATTAACTCAAACAAATCAGTAGCCTTCCTTTATACAAATGTTAAATGGGTTGAGAAGGAAATTAGGGAAACAACATCCTTCACAATAGCCACAAATAATATAAAATCTTGGTGTGACTCTAAACAAGTAAGTGAAAGTTCTGTGTGACAAGAACTTCAAGTCCCAGAAGAAATCGAAGAAGACCTTACAAGATGGAAAGATCTCCCATGCTCATAGATTGGTAAGATTGACATAGTAAAAATGTCCATCTTGCCAAAGGCAATTGCAGATTCAATGAAATCCCTATCAAAATTCCAACACAGTTCTTCACAGATATGGAAAGAGCAATTCTCAACTTCGTATAGAAAAACCAAAAACTCAGCATAGTGAAAACAATTCTCAACAGGCCTTCAACCCTGTGGAACTACAGGGACATCAAGCCACTCACAAAACTTTTGACCCCAAATTTATCCTGTCTACAAGATCTGCAGGAACAGGATGGAACAGAGGCTAAGGGAACAGGTAACCAATAACCAACTCGAGACCGATACCATGCCAAGAACCAATCCCTGAAACTATTAATGATACTCTTATGCTTGCAGACAGAAGTCTAGCATGTCTGTCCTCTGAGAGGCTCCACCCAGAAGCTGATTCAGACAGATTCACAGGACCACAGCCAAACAGTGGATTGACCCTATGGAAGGGTTGGGGGGAAGGGTTTTGTCCCAAAGGAGATAGGGACTGCACAGGAAGACCAAGAGAGTCATCTAACCTTGGGGCTCTCACCAACCAAAGACTATACACAGGCTGGTCCTAGTCCCTTCTTTTCCCATATATATATAGCAGATGTGCAGCTTAATCTTCATGTGTGGTCTGAAGAACAGGAGTGGGGAGGGGCTATCCCAAAAGCTGTTGCCTGTCTGTGGGATATGTTCTTTTTAAAAATGTTGTCTTTTATTGGATATTTTTTATTTATATTTCAAATGCTATCCCCTTTCCAGGTCTCCCCCCTGGAAACCCTCTATCTTATCCCCCCCTCTGCCTTCCCACCCTGGCATACCCCTACATTGGGGCATTGAACCCCCATAGGACCAAGGGCTGCTCCTCCCACTGATGTTCAACAAGGCCATCCTGTGCCACATATGGGACAAGAGCCATGGGTCCCTCCATGTGTACTCTTTTTTGGTGGTTCAGACCCCAGGAGCTTAGGGAGGTTTGAACAGTTGACACTGTTGCTCCCCCCACAGGGCTGCAAACCCCCTCAGCTCCTTGAGTCCCTTCTCCAACTCTTCCATCGGGGACCCCACGCTCAGTCCAATGGTTGACTAGAAGAATAAACCTCTGTATTTGTGAGGCTCTGGAAGAGATTCTCAGGAGAGAGTCATATCAGGCTCCTGTCAGCAAGTACTTCCCTGCATCCTCAATAGTGTCTGGATTTGGCAACGGATCCCCATGTGGGGCAGTCTCTGGATGTCCTTTCCTTCAGTCTCTCCTCCACACTTTGTCTCCATATTTCCTCCTGTGAGTATATTGTTCCCCATTCTAAGAAGCCCTAGAAAGAACAATTCTCAAATTCATTTGGAATAACAAAAACCCCAGGATAGTGAAAACTATTTTCAACAATAAATGAACTTCTGGGGGAATCAGCATCCCTTACTTCAAGCTGTACTATAGAGCAATAGTGATTAAAAACTGCATGGTATTAGTACAATGACAGGAAGGTAGTACAGTGGAATAGAATTGAAGACCCAGAAATGAACCCACACACATATGGTCACTTGATTTTCGACAAAGGAGCTAAAACCACTCAGTGGAAAAAAGACAGCATTTTCAACAAATGGTGCTGGTTCAACTGGCGGTCTATATGTAGAAGAATGCAAATTGATCCATTCCTATCTCCTTGTACAAAGCTCAAGTCCACGTGGATCAAAGACCTCCACATAATACCAGTTACATTGAATCTAATAGAAGAGAAAGTGGGGAAAACTCTCGAACACCTGGGTACAGGGGAAAAGTTCCTGAACAGAACACCAGTGGTTTAT
>CM052719.1:47422292-47436573 GCA_028551405.1 Uromys caudimaculatus
CATCAAAAAATGGGGAACAGAGCTAAACAGAGAATTCTCAACTGAGGAAATTCTCAGGACTGAGAAGCACCTAAAGAAATGCTCAACATCCCTAGTCATCAGGGAAATGCAAATCAAAACAACTCTGAGACTCCACCTCACACCAGTCAGAATGGCTAAGATCAAAAACTCAGGTGACAGCAGATGCTGACGAGGATGTGGAGAAAGAGGAACACTCCTCCATTGTTGGTGGGATTGCAAGCTGGTACAACCACTCTGGAAATCAGTGTGGCGGACCCTCAGAAAAATGGACATAATACTACCTGAGGACCCAGCTATACCTCTCCTGGGCATATACCCAGAAGATGCTCCAACACGTAATAAAGACACACGCTCCACTATGTTCATAGCATCCATATTTATAATAGCCAGAAGATGGAAACAACCTAGATGTCCCTTAACAGAGGAATGGATACAGAAAATGTGGTACATTTACACAATGGAATACTACTCAGCTATTAAAAAGAATGACTTCATGAAATTTGCCAGCAAATGGATGGAACTTGAAAATGTCATCCTGAGTGAGGTAACTCAGTCCCAAAGGAATGAACATGGTATGTACTCACTGATAAGTGAATTTTAGCTCAAAAATTCAGAATACCCAAGATTCACTTCACAGCAACCATTGGACTGAGCGTGAGGTCCCAGATGGAGGAGTTGGAGAAGGGACTGAAGGAGCTGAGGAAGTTTGCAGCCCCATGGGGAGGGAACAACAGTGTCAACTGGCCTGACTCCCTGGTGCTGCCGGAGACTGGACCACCATCCAAAGAATACACATGGAGGAACCCATGGTGCTGGCCATGTATGTGTCAGAGAAGGGCCTGGTCGGCCATCAGGGGGAGGAGAGAACCTTGGGCCTGAGGCTGTTAGATGCCCCAGTATAGGGGAATGCCGGGGGGGGGGGGGAAGATGGGAGTGGGGGTGGATGAGTGGGTGGGGGAGCATCCTCATAGAGGCAGGGGGAGGGGGGAGGGGATGGGAGCTTCCAAAGAGGAGACCTGGAAAGGGGGAAACATTTGAAATGTACATAAAGTATCAAAAAAATTAAAAATAATAATAATAAAAAAAGAATATTTTTTTAATTACAAAAAAAAAGAAGCAGGACCAATCCTACATAGAACAGGGAACAAAAGAATCACAGGAGCAAAAGGGGGGACTCGGGAGGGTGTGAGGAAGGGGAGGGAATAAAGGGGAGCACGAACAGGTATGGGAAGGGACAGGAGAGAAGTATAGAGGATCAGGAGATTGAATAGAAACACGTAGCAGTGGGAGATGGGGAACTGGGGAAGCCTCTAGGAAGTCCCAGACTCCAGGGAAGGGAGAGGCTCCTAGGAAATAATGGCAATTACTTTAGCAGAAATGCCCCACAAAGGGGAGATACAACCTGGAGAGACCAGTAGCTAGGGCACAGCTTGCAGTGGAGGGATGTGGCCACCTAACCATCTCAAAAATTTTAAACCCAGAAATGTCCCTGTCCAAAGGAAAGACAGGGACAAACAACAAAACAAAACAAAACAAAAACAAAAACAAAACAAGAACAACAAAAACAAAATAACAACAACAACAAAACCCAAATGGAACAGGAACTGAAGGATAGACCATCCAGAGACTGCCCCACCTAGGAATCCATTCCATCTTCAGACACCAAACCTTCATACTATTGCTGATGCCAAGAAGCCCTTGCTGACAGGAGCCTGATATGGCTGTTCCCTGAGAGGTTCTGCCAGCATCTGATCAACACAGATGTAGATACTCACTGCCAACCATAGGACTGAGCCCAGGAATGATAATGGAAGAGCTAGGGGAAGGAGTGGAGAGGCTGAACAGGATTGTAACACCATAAGAAGAACAATATCAACTAACTGGACCACCCCTCAGAGCTCCCAAGGACTAAACCACTAACCTCCCCTTCCTCACACCCTCCCTGGTCCCCCCTCCTTCTTGTTCCTGTGATTCTTTTGTTTCCTGTTCTATGTAGGATTGGTCTTGCTTCTTCTTAAGCACCATATTGTTTATGGTTTCTCATGGATATTCTGAGCTTTTGGCCTAAAATCCACTTATCAGTGAGTGCATACCGTGCTTGTTCTTTTGTGACTAAGTTACCTCACGCAGGATTATATTTTCTAGTTCTATCTTTTGCCTGCGAATTTCATGAAGTCATTGTTTTTAATAGCTGAGTAGTACTCCATTGTGAAAATGCACTACAATTTCTGTGTCTATTCTGTTGAGAGACATCTGGGTTCTTTCCAGCTTCTGGCTATTATAAATATGGCTGTTATGAACATAGCATGTGTTCTTCTTATATCTTGAAACATCTTTTGGTTATATGTCCAGGAGTGGTATAGCTGGGTCTTCAGAGGGAACTATTTCCAATTTTCTGGGGATACACCAGATCGATTTTCAAAATGGTTGTACCAGCTTGCAGTCCCACTAGCGATGGAGAAGTGTTCCTCTTTCTGCACATCCTCACCAGCATATGTTATCACATGAGTTTTTGATCTTAGCCATTCTGACTGGTGTGAGGTGGAATCTCAGAGTCCTTTTGATTTGCATTTCCCTGATGGCTATGGATGTTGAACATTTCATTAAGTGCTTCGCAGTCCTTCGAGTTTCCTCAGTTGAGAATTCTGTTTTGCTCTGTACCCATTTTTTTTTTCTATATGCATGTTCTTTCTTTTTTTGCTTCTTCTTTTAATTGGATATTTTCTTTATTTGCATTCAAATGTTTTCCTCTTCCCAGGTCTTCCCTTTGGAAACCCTGTATCCCATTCCTCCTCCCTCTTCCTCCATGAGAGTGCTCCCCCACCTACCCACCCACTCCTGTTTTCCCTCCCTGGCATTCCCCTACACTGGGGCACTGAACACCCCCAGCCCAAGGGCTTCTCCTCCCACTTATGTCCAACAAGGCCATCTTCTGCCACATATGGGGCCAGAGCCATGGGTTCGGTATTCCATTTTTAATAGCGTTATTTGGTTTTCTGTATCATCTCATTAGATGTTAAAAAAAGCTGTTGACAAAATACAACACTCCTTCATGTTAAAAGTATTGGAGAGATCAGGAATTCAAAGACCATACATAAACATAATAAAAGCAATATACAGCAAACCATCAGCCAATATCAAATTAAGTGGAGAAAAACTTGAAGCAATCCCACTAAAATCAGGGACAAGACAATGTTGCCCACATTCTACCTATTTTTTGAATAAAGTACTCAAAGTTTTAGCCAGAGCAAAAAGGCAGCAAAAGGAGATCAAAGGGATACAAATTGGAAAGGAGGAAGTCAAAATATCACTATTTGCAGATGATATGATAGCACACATAAGCATCCCCCAAAACTCCACCAGAGAACTTGTAAAGCTGATAAATAACTTCAGCAAAATAGCCGGATATAAAATTAACTCAAACAAATCAGTAGCCTTCCTCTACTCAAAGGATAAATGGGCTGAGAAAGGAATTATGGAAACAGCACCCTTCACAATAGTCACAAATAATATAAAATATCTTGGTGTGACTCTAACCAAACAAGTGAAAGATCTGTATGACAAGAACTTCAAGTCTCTGGAGAAAGAAATCGAAGAAGACCTCAGAAGATGGAAAGATCTCCCATGCTCACGGATCGGCAAGATTGACATAGTAAAAACGGCCATTTTACCAAAAGCAATCTACAGATTCAATGGAATCCCCATCAAAATTCCAACTCAACTCTTCACGGAGATAGAAAAAGCAATTCTTGAATTCATCTGGAATAACAAAAAACCCAGGATAGCGAAAACCATTCTCAACAATAAAAGAACTGAGGCAACCACCATCCCTGACCTCAAGCTGCACTACAGAGCAACAGTGATAAAAACTGCATGATATTGGTACAGAGCCAGGCAGGTAGATCAATAGATTAGAATTGAAGACCTAGAAACCCACACACCTATGGTCACTTGATCTTTGACAAATAAGCCTAAACCATACAGTGGAAATAAAGACAACATTTTCAACAAATGGTGCTGGTTCAACTGGCAGGTGGCATGTAGAAGAATGCAAATTGATCCATTCTTACCTCCCTGTACAAAACTCAAGTTCAAGTGGATCAAGGTCCTCCACATAAAACCAGATAAACTGAAATAGAAGAGAAAGTGGGAAAGAACCTCGAACATATTGGCACAGATGAAAATTTCCTGAACAGAACACCGATGGCTTATGCTCTAAGATCAACAATTGACAAATGGCACCTCATAAAATTGCAAAGGTTCTGTAAGGTAAAGGACACTGTCAATAGGACAAAACTGTAACCCACAGATTGGGAAAAGATCTTTAACAATCCTACATCTGATAGAGGGCTAATATCCAAAATATACAAAGAACTCAAAAGCCATTTTTTAAAGTCTGTAGAGTCTAGATGTGACTGGCATTGGGAGGCGCACAGTGAAATATGCCACTGAGGGAATTGCCACTAGCCCTTTTTATTAGATGTTACCTTCTTTACAAAGTCATTAGAATGGACCTTTGATGACAGTGCTAGTCAGGGGTTATATGTATGTGTCTTTTCTTTTCCTGGTCAGGTATTACTCTAATTTTTTGATTTCCAATGCCCTATTATGGGCTCCTGGATTCCCAGATATCAATCCTGTAATGGCTACTTACACATAGACAATGAAACACATCTACAATGAACAAAAGTTATGTGTTAGGAGAAGTAAGTTAGTTGGTAGAAAAATCATCTCAATAAACTTCATTATCTTATTTGTATCCAATTACAGGAATGAAACAAAGGGTATTCATACAAATGCAACATTGTAGTATAAAGGTTGTACTGTTTTCATTCAAAGAAACAAACATTTGCTAGTTTCCTTTCATATTCAAATACACACAGCTTTAGTGACCTGCTTTCTCAAAGTGATGGACAGTAATTTCTGATAAATATAATCAATGTGCACATTGGGGTCCAAATTAAACCATGATTAACTCCTAAATTAAGAGCATTCACCAGAAATGTGCAACAAAATATCTTAGTCTTCAATCTGATTATATTTAAGTCAATAGCTTCACACAGAATTGATCATACATATATATATGGTTATTATATATATGCACATATATATGTATATATTTTAATATATGTCTCAATACATGTATATTTATACAAAACACATTGTAAACCCGAAGAAAAGCAAAGGGAAATCCTGAGCTTACTTTGTTTCACTTCCCTATTTAAGTTTTACTTCCCTACACAGTTTTACTTAAGATTGTTACTGTTGTAATTTTGATATACAATTCTACTGAGCATCTATTCATCTATAATAGATTATATATTATGTATTTTATGTAATATAGTATATCTTTTATATATCTAATATATTATACATAGTATATATATTGTATGACATATAATCGATATATGAAATTATTGCATTACACACACATGCACACACACATACGCACACACACATATATATAATTTCTTCTCAGTGAAAGCTTCATAGTTTCAGGCTTATTTATCTCAGAACTTTCTTGAAACAACAACACTAAGTCTGATTCTTCCAGTTTGTGCATTCACTTAAGGTTTACTGAGAGGAACTCAGTTTTTAAAAATTGTTCTATAGCTGAATCAGTAGTCTTTAGGATGAAGAAAACTTGCTAAACATTGCTGAATAAATGGCCATTGTATTATGTTCTCATCCTTATCTTTGCCTTTACTATTATTCTTTGCATAGACTAGTCTATTGGGAGGAGAGACATGGTGAACTGAAATCTTGTAAGAACCTTAGGAATCAATTTTCCCCTGTCTCATTTTACCAGTGTGCTGCATCCAGTGTGACTTCTGAATCCCAGCCTTTGTTCTTTGATAATAGCTTTTCTCATCAGGTGTGATGCTAGGGTTCATTTCCTCTGCGCTCACACATGGAATTCCTTTAAGGAGACATATTTCTAACTCCTGGTCCTTTCTGTGAAACCCCTTTAAAAGGTAATATATAATCCAGTGTTCAGACTTTTGATGTTACCAATAATTCAGTGTAGTAGAACTGAAAGGAAAACTCAAAGACCCTTGAAAGGGAAGCAAAATAATAGCCAACAACCCTTTGTTTTGCCGGAAAATATGCAGAGCTATTGTTAAACTATTAGAAGGGAAAACTAATACCTGGCCTGTAGGTACCACAATTTGTATGTGTGTGTGTTTTCAACATATTGATCTACTAAATTTATACTGTTCTTCCATGTGGTATTTCCCAAACTTTGTTCGCAAAATCCATTTAATAAATATATTTTTTACTATTTTTTTATTACTCATTGCATTTGTTTACATCTCAAATGATATCCCCCTTCCTGGTTACCTCTCCACAAAACCCAACCCATTCTCCCTCCCCCTTCCCCTTTGCCTCTATGAGGGTGCTCCCCCACCTACCCACCCACTCCCACCCCTCCACTCCAACATCCTCCTATGCTGGGGCATCAAACCTCCCCTGGACCAAGAGCTTCTCCTCCCATTGTTGTCAGACAAGGACATCCTCTGCTACATATGTATTTGATACTATGGATCCCTCCTTGTACACTCCTTGGTTGGTGGTCTAGTCCCTGGGAGCACTAAGCGGTCCAGCCAGCTGACTTTGCTCTTCCTATGGGGTTGCAACCCCCCTCCACTCCTCCAGTCCTTTCACCAGCTCCCCATTGGAGTCACTGAGCTCAGTCTGATGGGTGGCTGTGAGCATCCACATCTGCAATGGTCAGGTGCTGGCAAAACCTCCCAGGAAACAGCCACACCAGGTTCCTCACAGCAAGTACCTCTTGGCAACAGAAACAGTGTCAGGGTTTGGTGTCTGTAGACAGGATGGATCTCCAGGTGGGGTAGTCCCCAGATGGTGCATATAGACATTGATAAATATTTTAAATCCTGAGCCATTTAAAGTACTATCTTTATTGCAGATATACATTTTTGCTACTATAATATGAAAACAGCTATACTTAACACATTGGACATGAATGTTGTTTAAGACAACTGTTATAAGAACATATGCCAGCCCGGATTGGCCCTGGAGGAATGTTAGTGTGGAATGACTATCCAAAGAAAAAACTAGAATCCTCAAGGGGAGGGTGGAGAACACAGAACCCACGGAGGACAGAGAAGACTCTGAAAACTCTGGAGTTATTACAGTGATAGTGAGCCTCTTTACCTGAGAATTTCTCATTAAGTGAAAATTTATAGTATTTTGTCAAGGCAAATGCCTTCCTCTGTGTGTGTGTGTGTGTGTGTGTGTGTGTGTGTGTGTGTAAGCATGTATGCCCATATGTGTCCTACTGAGGCCCTTTATGTTGCTTTTCTGTACACAGTTCAGGCTTGGGTGTGACTGAGTAGGTTATCAATTTGTTCATCTCTAGAGAGAACTGATTCTCTCATTGAGAAGCCATTGATCACCTGTAGCTCCTTATCTAGGAGTGGGACTCTGTGAAATTCCCCATACTTATGTTGGCATGTCAACTAGTCATGCAGGTGTTTAGGCAGTTGTATCCTAGAGACTAGATGCCTGCAGTCTCCCTGTCATGTCGAAAAGACATCATTGCACAGCCTAGTCATTTGGCTTTTTTTAATTTTTGCATTCCCTCTTCCACAATTTTACTTGAACCTTAGGTGAAGGTGTTACATTATAGAGGTATCAGATAGGGTTGAGTACACCACAGTCCCTTTTTTCTTGCATTTTTGATTAGTTGTAGGTCTCTAATGGTCTCACTCAATCTTTTGCAAAAGAAGCTACTTTAATGAGGCATGTGAACTACATCATCTATTGGTGTAATGATAAGTGTTTAGAATACAATTAGAAATGATACTGGCTTAAAAATAAGGCAGTAGAATGTTCTCTAGGTTCTATGAACTCTTTATGTATGAGTTGGCTGGGTTAATAGTATCCTCTCATTAAGTGGACTTAGGTCTAATTAGACATCTGTTGGTAACCACCAAGATAGTTATCACTATTGCACCACCAGGGACAATCTTGCTGGGCAGGTTACTGTGCCCCATAGGATTTACATATGGCTAGGACTTTTGCGTTTCTTACTTGGCAACATACATAGCTACTTCTGATCCTCAAATGGAAGATTTCTAGGCCAGTTCTATTTCAGTTCCTTGAACTCTTGTGTACAAAGTTTCCGCTTTCTTCAGCAATAGGGCTATACTTTCAAATTATGGGCTACAGCCAAGAGCAATGGCAATAACCTGTATTGTTTGGGGCTCCCCTGACCAAATTGAAAGCAGGCTTCCCATCTTGCCAATTTTGTTAGATGTCTATGGGCCAATCAGGAGGGGAGCATTGTCATCTTGTATAATATAATATAGTTATTCTATTTGAACATATAAACAAAGAGAAAGAGAGAGAGAGACAGAGAGGGGGAGGAGAGGGAGAGGGAGAGAGAGAAATTATTTCCAATAAGCTTATAAAACAGTACAATTTCTTTCTTTTACGGCTTTTTCAATGACACTTGCTATTTAACTGTTCTTTTCCCTCTATATTGCCCTCCCTCCCCAGTCAAAATGTTTCCATAATTTCCCCTTTAAAAGAACTTTGTGTCCTACTCTCTCTGCTTCCAGGGCACCTCTATTCTGCTCCCAATGATCATTTTCTGCTTCCCTGGTAGCTTCTGCACTTGCTTCAAGTTTATGTATTCAAATATAAAGATTCTGAATAAGGATCTAAAAATAAAGAGAATATGCAGAGTTCATCTTAGTAAATTTGGGTTACTATTTTATATGTACTTAACCCCAAATCTCATGTTTTCATTTTTCTTTTGGCTGAATAGAATTCCGTTGTTTATATGCACCACATTTTCATCATCCATTCATCAGCCAAAGAGCCTTTAGATTGCTTCCATGTCCTAATTATTGTGAATATATTGACAATGAACATGGCTGAGGAAGTGTCTCTAACAATATCAAGTCCATTGAGCATTTTGAACCAGAGATCATATTTTGATTTACTTTTGTTCTATTGCTCCTGGTCTTAGAAATATGAAGATGATAGAGGGAAGATAAGCTTTACCACCAGTTGACTTAGAGACTAGGTAAGCCTTTCTTCTGAACTGTTTGTGAATACAATTCTAATAGGAATTTTGAGAGAATGGACCCACAAACTTCAGAATTCCTATGCTGCTTCTAACTCTCAGGGAAAGAATTGTTGTGTCAGTTGATTATTATTAAATATGCCTTAGTATTTTAAAAACGTTGATATTTTTATGAAGTTTTATCTTATTTTAAAATAATTTCACATTCTAAAAATATTTTAACAAACACATGTGTAGAGTTTAAAATATATGGCAGATTCTCTATGAGTGGTTCCTTAAAGCAGTCTCTCAAATAAGTGTGAGAACCCTTAAACCCAAAATTGAAACCTACAAAAATGACAGAGAATGAATTGTTCTCCTTCAACTATAGCAAGGTGCACAATTCTCACAGAAGGAACTTTTAAAGTGAAGTCTTCTTTCATCATCTGATTGATGAAATATAGGGCAGAGAACGCAGCCTCTCCGGCTCATTAGTAAGTTAAGGCAAAATGACTGATACCTGCCAAATGCCTAGTCTTTCAACCTTCAGCTCTTGTGTGAGCTTATCACTCTTTGCATCTTGTGTCACTTCGTACTTGTATTCATGTGTATTACATGAGTTTAATCAACAACACTAATCATGTAATAAGCTTTGTTATAGCACATTTTATTTCCCCGTCCTTTCCTATTTTCCCAGGAACTTTTCAAGTAGGGTGTTACAAAATGTTTGCTTAATTAATGGTGAATAAAACTTCTTTGTCCTTACTATGAACTAAACACATTATTCTTAATTTCTAGTCTTTGTCCTCACCAAAACAAAGCTTTGGGAATGTGATCAGGTGTCTCTAGAGAAGCTATTCAATTTAAACTGAGAACATTACTTTCTTTTATGATTCAGAATGAGATAAAGTGGATCAGAATATTAAAATAATTTTTTATTCATTTCATTGTTCCCAAAGCTAATTTTTTTATGATTATGCTGCTATGAATTGGTTTCCCTTTAGATTTTTTTAATATAAAAGAATGAATTGAGAAAAAAAACACACAATAGATTCAAAACCTTATCATTGATTATAACTATAGTCATTTGAAATGCAGCCTTGAAATGTGGTGAATTAAATGCACACTTTCTCGATAAACTTAGGTGCTCAGAGGCCTGGTCTTTTGTTTTGTTTTTGATTTTGTTCTCTTAAAGTATTACTGTCTTCTTGAGATTGTTATATTGAGAAATAATTCATATGCCATCTTATAACTAACTGTCCTCCCTTCCTCCAACCTTTATAACTTTCTCACATGGGAATAATTTTAGACTAACACATCCACAGAAGTGCAGCTTGAAGTTTTACTCAACTTGTTTGGAGTAAGTATCGTTCTTATAAACACGTTGAATGTAAATTTTCTACAATGTCTTCAAAAGCATTTTGCAATTCTGACTCCATAGTTTATCCTGATACTAAGCTTTCTGTAGACACATTGGAGATGTTTAATATGCATTTAATATGAGCATCTTTCATGCTGTAGTGAAATGTCCAAACTCTGTCTTTTCTATGACACAAACCAAGTGTATAAAGAGAATGTCGCAGTGCCACTGACATTCATGGGTGATGATTACTTCAGATGATTTTATCTGCCAAACGCAAAGCAGAATATGAAGCAGAACAAGAGGACTTAAAGATCACTGCCTCCTCAAAGGTCATCCAGTGGGAGAGCAATAGAGACCATTGGCTGCCACGTTAAGGAGGCCAATGTCCATGCTGGAATGCTACGGTCTTTAAGTTTTTAATAATTCAGTGCTGCTCTTCTATTTGCTTGTATTAAATCATCTAGTGCCTGAAATGTGAGTTGGGTTGAATAGCTTAAAGGAAAACTCAGATATGCCTACTGAGTTGCCTTAGTTAAATATCAGAAACAGCAGTGATGTTGGTGATGATAGCAGTGGTCACACAAGTGTCAGCTAATATTGTTTGGATTGTTCTAAATGCCAGCCCACTTATCTATGTATTATCTCTGCATTACAGGAGGGTGAAATTCATCTAGAACTATACCTCTAGTTTTCTTTCTCCAATACTTTAAAGATAATCGGAATAATAGCACCAGAAGCCCAAATGCCCTCACCTACTAAAAACTAGTGGCCAGAATGGAGCCCCTTTACTTTACAGATATGCATAAGAAAGAGATGACAGAGGGCAAAGAATTCTCCACTATACACTCGACACATAAATGAACTGACTGCATCAGTCAGGTTTTTGTGGTATGGAATGAAGTACACGAACCTTCAATTTTGACTGTCTCACTACCATTTTATATGTTAATGTGACTAGGAAAAGGCATTTAATTACTATTTTCCTACATTACAGGTGGTGCATCTCATTGATGTCTATCTACATCATGGTAATGTTTTCTTTTTAAAGATTTTCAGACATAGAGCAAAGCACATTGAAGTGCTGTTTATCTGTTATAATTTCCTTTCCTTTCTGAATTTAGTACATTTAATAACCACAGTAGTACAGTTATCAAAACAAGGAAGAAACCTCTAAAGTACTCTATAGCTCACATTCAGCTTTTGACAATTGTCCTGAGAGCACTGGCTAATTGGGCCATAAGCCTGAGTTTCATTTATTTGTTGTGTCTCCTTTACCTCCTTCAACCCAGAACATCTCTACAAGCTTTCTTTATCATGTGGTGTGATATCACAGAAGAGTTATTTTACAACTTCTGATATTACGTCTGCAAGTCATCCATTACAAATGTGGTAAGATTACAAATGTCGTATGACCTTCTCATTATATCAATTATTAATGTGAATAAACGATTAAGTTAACTTTGATGATCTTTATCTCTGCCTCTGTCTCTGTCTCTCCAGCTCTCTCTCTCACGCTCTCTCTCTCTCTCTTTCTCTCTCTGTTTGTGTGTGTGTGTGTGTGTGTGTGTGTGTGTGTGTGTGTGTGTAAGCTAGAGGGCAACACCATGTGTTATCCTTAGGAATGCCATCTCCTTTGAGACAATGTCTCTCCTTGCCTGGAACTTTCCTGTTAAGCTCTGTTGACTGGCCAGTGAGTTCTCCTGCCTCTTCCTTCCCAGTGGGAGGATTACAAAAAGATGACTTAATACTTGGGATTTGCATGTGTTCTGCAGACTGACTTAAGTTTTATTGCTCAGAAGGCAAATGCTTCATCAACTGAGCTGACCCCACACAACTTTAATGATTTCTTAAAAATAAATATTTATTTTCTTATTTACACTCCAGATTTTATCTCCCCCTGCCTACCATCTGACTGTTCCGCATCCTATACCTCCTTCCCACCCCCTGTCTCCACAAAGACATCCCCACCTCCTACTTCCCACCCCACCAAAACTCTAAACTTCCTAGGCCCTCCAGTCTCTTGAGGGTTAGGTACATCCTCTCTGACTGAACCCAGACTTGACAGTCCTCTGCTGTATTTGTGTTGGAGGCCTCATATCAGCTGGTATATGCTGCCTGGTTGATGGTCCAGTGTCTGTGAGGTCTCTGGAGTCCAGGTTAATTGAGACTGCTGGTCCTCCTACAGGGTTGCTCTCCTCAGCTTTTCCTGACTTTTCCCTAATTCAACCACAGGGGTCAGCCATTTTGTTTTTATAGTAAAACTTCTGGTTGTTCTGTTTGTTCTCACCCAATTTAGCATTGAATTGATGATTTAGCACTCATTATCGATCCTTTTTTGTGATAATTATGACTCTAGGGACAGTTAGATGACTTTCTCTATTCAATACATGTTCTGTAGTTCTAGCTAGAACCACAGTGAAGAGGAGATACACGTTTGCTTTCTGAACATGTCCATGTGTCTTATCAAGATTTCCCATTGGATGGTTATAGAGATAGCTTATTAGTTAAGGCCACACACCGTTCTTTTAGAGGACCTATATTTGGTTTCTAGTATCCATAACAGGTGGCTTGCAACTGCCTTTAACTCCAATGTGAGAGGATACAGTGCTCGCTTCTGGACTCTGTAGGCACCTATACTCACACGATGTAGTCATCTACACTCAAGCACACACCAATAAAATAAATCTTTGAAAAAGATTGTTGATTGATAAACATTTTATTTTATGGATATAGTTCAATTGCATCATTATCAATTTGCTCAAATTGCCCAGATACTCTCATTATTATACATTGATTTCAATGTCACTGATAAGACCCCCCTTTCCCTTTTCATCACTTTTTAATTTTTATTAATCACTGGATAGTCCATTATCACTGGAATAATTTTGTCTGTGCTCCAACTTTGAAATTGGTCATTATTCTAGAATGTATTCAATTTTTAAAAAATTGACATTTTCCATTACACATACAATATTCTGTGTTCATGTTTAGCCCCTATTCCTCTCCCTATTCCTCTCCAATTATTTCTGACCCTCCTTTTCTTTTTTATTGATTATTTTATTTATTTACATTTCAAATATTGTCCCCTTCCTGGTCTCCCCTCTGCAACCCCCCTCCTTTTTGTCTCTAAGAGGGTACTCCCCCACCCACCCTCCCACTCCTGCCTCCTTTTCTTTCAAAATACTCAGCTTTCACTAACATGTATCTTTGCTTTTCATTTTCAGTGCATGTCTTGTGCATGTTGCCCCAGATGCAGTGAGTTCATAAAAGCAACATGCATGCCATATCCAGAGGATAGGGCTTCATAGTATGTCTTCCTATCTTCTGGCTCTTGTAATCTTCTTGTTCCCTCTTCCATGATCTTTCCTGGGTCTTGGAGAGATTATATGAATATCTCATTAGGCTTAAGTACTCACTAACACTTTTTACAGTTATGAGTCTTTGCAGCATCTATTGATCATTACAAACAGATGTTTCTTTGATCAATATTGAAAACAACACTAGTCTATTGTATATAAACAGAAATCATTTTGACTGAATGTCCATTCATCAAAACCACCTGTTGTAAGTTGCCACCTCGGGCATAAGACCTTCCTAACCACAAGCTCTGATAAACTTTAATATGCCAGGTATATATTTCCTTTTATAGAAGTTAGAACATGTCTCAAATTCAATTATAAAATAGAGGATCATTACCCAAAACATCATGTCACTATTTGACAGCTGGTATATTTTGACTGGAAGGTTGTTATTATAATATTCAGGGTCCAATGATGGATAGAAGTGTTGAAGGCTTCCCTCTGCCCAGCTAACTCAGTAGGACTTCCAGACTATCAACATTAGCTAGCAGGAAGGAACTT
>CM052719.1:47437073-47449573 GCA_028551405.1 Uromys caudimaculatus
CTACCTGAGGACCCAGCTATACCTCTCCTGGGCATATACCCAGAAGATGCTCTAACATGTAATAAAGACACATGCTCCACTATGTTCATAGCAGCCATATTTATAATAGCCAGAAACTGGAAACAACCCAGATGTCCCTCATCAGAGGAATGGATACAGAAAATGTGGTACATTTGCACAATGGAGTACTACTCAGCTATTAAAAACAATGACTTCATGAAATTTGCAGGCAAATGGATGGAACTTGAAAATATCATCCTGAGCGAGGTAACTTAGTCCCAAAAGAATGAACATGATATGTACTCACTGATAAGTGGATAGTAGCTGAAACGTTTGAAATACTCAAGTTTCACTTTACAGTAACTGCTGGACTGAGAGTGAGGACCCAGATGGAGGAGTTGGAGAAGGCACTGAAGCAGCTGAGGTAGTCTGCAGCCCTATGGAGGGAGCAACAGTGTCAACTGGCCTGACCCCCCCTCCCAGTCTTCCTGGAAGCTGGACCACCAACCAAAGAATACACATGGAAAGACCCATGGTTCAGACCACATATGTGGCAGAGGAGGGCCTTGTTGGCCATCAGGGGGAGGAGAGGCCCCAATAAATGGGAATGTCAAGGTGGGAATATGGGAGTGGGTGGGTGGGTGGGTCGGAGGTGGAATTCCCTCATAGAGATGGGGTAGGGGGAATGGATGGTGGTATCCAAAGAGGAGACCTAGAAAGGGGGAAACATTGGCAATGTAAATAAAGTATCAAAAAAAAAAGAATTTACAAATATTTATTTCTTTACACCTAAAATACACATAGAGTTCTAAATCAGAAACCTTAAAGATAAATGTTTAAATTAGAATGGGTTATTTTGCAATATGTGTATGAGTTTATGTTTCTTTCTTTTGCTTTACAACCAACAGTTGAGATGTTTCTTCCTAGTTACTTGGATTCAATTTTTCTCCACTACTAATATTTGATTCTCTTATCGACTTATAATTAATTTCAGCTTTTTGGGCCCTCTTTTTGTTATCTTCTATATCCTTATGTGTAAATTTATGAGTATGATAAACTACCATGTTTTGAAAAAACTACAACATAAAAAGTTATGGTCTGTAAAGTATCATTTCTCCCAGCTACCATTTTCTAATTTGCCCACTCTCCTCATTCAGGTCATGCCACTACCAGCAGGTAGCCACACAGCTTTGTCTATCATTTCTGAACTCACAGTCATATAAATTATCAGATGTGTATGCATTTGTTTATATCCATTTCTTATAAGTATCATGAGGAGTAATGTGGGGCAGTGGTCTGTGACAGGCAATCTGGCACCTGGTCAAGCATAGGCTTAACTCAGGTGACCCAGTGGGGCAACCCACAAGGGACCGGAAAGCATTTTACCAACACTCCCAGGAGGCCTTTTGGCTCCTGTCAAGTACAACCCGCCATAGCTTCCTGTAGAGAGGTCTGTCATGTGAGGTCTGTCATGTGAGGTTTGTCATGTAGGACCTGTTGTCAGACCCCTGACCGACCCCTCCTCAGGTAGAGGCGTGGCCACCCAGTCCCAAGCCATCCCCATGTTAATAAGACACCTAGAGACTTAGCCACACACCTCCTCAGTTACTATTTCTGCCTCACCTCTCCCAGAGGGTGCGGGGGTACAATTTCATTCACACCACTCAACACAATGACAATAAATGTCTCAGAATTATGAACTGTCTATTTATCTTGATCCGCAGTGAGAAGCGAGGGATCCGACCCTTGATTAAGGAGCTGCATTTAATCTCATGCCAAGGGCTTCCCAGTGCTCCCAGATGGTACCCATTCACCCAAGCCTAAGCAGCTAGCCCGGCGCCATAAGCCGCCAACCCTGTCCGCGTGGGAACCCCAGCTGCACTCTGGCTAGCTCAACTGCAGCACCCAGCGGTATCTGTGGTACCCTGGGCTAGAGAACACACGGAGATGGCTGCCACACATTCCCCGGGAATGGCCCCCTCCGCACCCATGGGCTGTGTCTTCGCAGAGGCTTCCCACAGCCTGACTAGCCCACCACACTATGGGCAGAGGATGCGGCCACTTTCCATGTGTCTCATCCCTCTCAGAGCCGCAGCGCCCAGGGCAGACACAGAGGACTTCACTCTACACCGTGCAGATTGTTCCCACAGAGTAACACACATTTCTTTAGAGTTACCTCTTTTCACCTAAAATAGATTGTAGCATTAGCTTCATATAATTTTACACCTGTTTAATATCTCTTTGAGCACATCTACCACATACTATGTCACTTTCTTTTACATATGAACATTGAGACTATTTCCAGTTTATAAATAATGTATTGGACATCTTCTCTAATGTTATACTCATATTATCAGAAGCAGCTCATCAGCTCATTAAGAACAATTCATAGAAATAAGATGACTGGGTGAAAGGATGAATAACTTCATTATTTTGTTAGAAACATTGCAATCATGCTAACAGAATAAATCATCTGTGCTTTGCTTTTTTATATCTATCTGCCTATCTATCTATCTATCTATCTATCTATCTATCTATCTATCTATCTATCTATTCATTTTTGGGCATTTTATTTATTTATATTTCAAATGTTATCCCCTTTCCTGGTTTCCCTTCCAGAAACCCCCTATTCCATCCCCCCTCCCCCTGCTTCTATGAGGGGGCTCAGCCACCTGCCTCCCCGTACTGGCATTCCCCTACAGTGGGCCATTGAGCTTTCACAGGACCAACGGCCTCTCCTCCCATTGATACCCAACAAGGCCATCCTCTGCTACATATGCAGCTGGAGCCATGAGTTGCTCCATGTGTACTCTTCGGTTGTGGTTTGGTTCCTGGGAGCTCTGGGGGGTTTCTGGTTGGTTGATATTGTTGTTATTCCTATGGGACACAAACCTTTTCAGCATCTTCAGTCCTTTCTCTAACTCTTCCATTGGGGACCCCGTGCTCAGTCCAATGGTTGGCTGTGAGCATCCGCCTCTCTATTTGCTAGGCTCTGGAAGAGCCTCTCAGGAGTCAGCTATATCAGGCTCCTGTCCTCAAGCACTTCTTGGCATCTGCAATAGTGTCTGCGTTTGATGTCTGTATATGATATGGATCCCCAGGTGGGGAAGTCTCTGGGTGGCCTTTCCTTCTGTCTCTGCTCTACACTTTGTCTACATGTTTCCTCCTGTGAGTATTTTGTTCCCCATTCTAAGAAGGATTGAAACTTTGGTCTTCCTTCTTCCTGAGCTTCACATGGTCTGTGAATTGTATCTTGAATATTCTGAGGTTTTAGGCTAGTATCCACTTACCAATGAGTGTATACCATGTGTGTTCTTTTGTGTGATTCAGTTATTTTATTCCACTATGTGGGTACCGGGCATCAAACCCAGGTTATCAGACTAGAGGCAAGTATCCTTAACTTTCTGAGTCATCTTCTTAGACCCAAGTACTAATTTTCACTAATTTGATAACTAAGATTTCTTTTACCAATGTCCTTAAATTTATACTTCATTATAATGAGTGAATTTGAACCTGCAAATATGAAGAGACCTCACTATACTTATTTATTTACAATTGCCTAGCTGTCATTTTTCTATTTCTACACTTATATTGGATATTTGGGTTTATTTATTGATCTATTTTATTGTGTTTGGAACCTACCTAGGCTTTCAAATGTGGTTTTCTTTATACCATGCTAATTCCTAACTTCTATTATCTTCCTTCCTTCCTTCCTTCCTTCCTTCCTTCCTTCCTTCCTTCCTTCCTTCCTTCCTTCCTTCCTTCCTTCCTTTCTTCTTTCTTTCTTTTTTTCTTTTTTTTTCTGAGACAGAGTTTCTTTGTGTAGCCTTATTTGTTCCAGAACTCCCTCTGTAGATCAGGCTGGCCTTGAGCCTAGAGATCCTCCAGCCTCTGCCTGGAGGATTAAAGGTGTGTGCCATCACTGCCAAGCTTCTATTATTTCATTTTAAATGAACATTTAATAAAGTGATAAGATATATATCCAGTTTTGCCCCCCCTCAACTGACTGACAACCTTATCCTGCACCCTCAGATATAAAACCCATCACAAACACAGAGGTGAGACTCCATTTATATCATGTACAAAGTTCTCAAATTTCTAAAGTCCATTGCTCACCTTCCTTCTTCTGTTGGCCAACTGATATCAGCAAAGTTGATGCTGATCTGCCAGTCATGGTCTCATGAGAGTTTGCCAGAGAATGTTCACCAACCCATTATAGATTTGCCTTTTTAGTGTAATATTCTCTTACCTTACATAGTGGTTTGTCCACTATAAATACTGGTTGTCACCTCTGAGCCAAGAATTGTGGGGAGTTTTCTAGGCATTAAACTGCACTTAAATGTTCACATGAAGTGGTTAGTACTTTGATGCTACAAAATCATTTTATTCCAAATAAGAGGATTTCTTCCTGTGTTTGAATCTATGTATTTTTGGTATTTCAAATATTCTACAGATTTTTTCATAAAATGATAACACATATTACATTTATTCCTGATGATTTAAATCTTCCTGTTTACTATTACAAATGAGTATTTTTCTGTCATTTTTACTGGGAACATAAGAGAGTTCCTGTTGTCCATATATTTATTTTAAAGATGGCAAAGTTTTCAGAATCTTTTATTTGATCAATTGTGTTTTGTTCCCTATAACCTTTCTAGAATATAAGCATAGATTTTTACAAGTAATATTTGTAATAAATTTACTATTAACACGTTTTGTGGTTTTTTTAATTGAAAATAGATTTTCTTGCCTAACATAATGTATCCTGATTACAGGTTCCCTTTCCTTTCCTTTTACCAGTTCTCCCACCACCACCTCCTTTCCCATCTGTATCAATTCCCCGTCAGTTTTCTCATTAGGCTTCTAAGGAATAATAATAAAATAAGATATAGTACAATGTGGTAAAGTAAAACAAAGAATAATGCATTGGAATTGGGCAAAACAAACAGATGGAAAAGAACTAGAGACCTACTCATTTGTATACTCAGGGATGGCATAAAAGCACAAAACTGGAAGCCATGAAATATACAGAGAGGACTTGGTGTACATCTGTGCATGCTGCTTCAGTCTTTGTGTGAGTAGATAAGTATTTTGATCATATTAATTTAGAGGGCCTTGTTTTCTTGGTGTCTACTATCCACTCTGGCTTAGACTCTTTCTGCTTCCTGTTATACTAGCTTACTAGAGCCCTGAGGGGGAGGGATTTGATGGAGAGTTCTCTTTAGGGTTGACTGTTTAAAAGTCTCTCATTCTCTGCAAAATGTCTGCCTGTGGGTCGCTTTATTTGTTCCCATTTGCTTCAGGAGGAAGTTTCTTTGATGATGGCTGAGCAAGGTATTTATATATGGGTATAGCAGAGTATCATTAGGAGTCATTTTATTATATGTATGTATGTGTGTGTATGTGTGTGTGTGTGTGTGTGTATGTGTGTGTGTGTATGTGTGTGTGTCTGTGTTTAATAACAGTAGTATTTGGTTTTCTCATAGGTCCCTGAGATATCAAGTCTCAGGTTGCTGGTCACCCAAGCTGTTTTTGGTATGGATTCTATCTCACGGGGTAGACTTTAAGTCAAATCAGACATTAGTTGGTTTCTTTCACAAGCTCTGTGTCACCATTTCCCTGTAGGCAGGACACCATTGTAGATGAAATGATTTATGGTTGCGGTCAATATTTACATTTCTCTTTTGGTAGCATGCAGAATATCTTCCTACCAAAGACATTGGGACATAGTGGAGAAGGCTCTTTGTAGGCACCAGCTCAGCTTTTCTCTGTTCAATGGATTGTGTACATTTTGTTTTCAGTAGTGGAACCTTGCCATCCACTTAACAAGAGCAACATATAGTCTTAGGAACAGCCTGTTTTGTTTGGGGAGCCCACTGGCCATCAATTCCATTAGATATATCCCATTACAGATATAGGTTTAGTGCCAAGAGATGGGTAATTGGGGCTCTGTCTCCCCCATTATTTTGCAGCTTTATTTAGATCCCCTTCAAATATGTATATAGTTTTTGAAGCCTCTACTAAATTAGATTTTCAAACTAGCCTTCAAATAATCTTTAATTTTGTTTGCCTCTCCCATATTTCCTCTCTCCTTCCCTTCTCTTCTCCTCGCTAATTGTTCTTCCTGTTGCAGCTCACCTTCCATACTTAACTGTATATTTTATTTACCTTTATGGGAGATCAATCTGTCCACTTTCCTCCTAACACATTAATGTATACCTAACCTCTATGGTTCTATAGATTGTTGCTTGGATTATCAGCTAATATCCACTTATAAGCAAATGCATACCATATTTGTCTTTCTGGACCTGGGTTAAATCACTCAGGATGTTCTTTTCCCAACAGCTGAGCAGTGCTCCATTGTGTAAACCTGCTGTAATTTCATGATTCATTCCTCTGTTGAGGGACATCTAAGTTGTTTCAATTTTCTGCTTATTATAAATAGAACTTGATTTTCATAGTGGTTGTACAAGTTTGCCCTCCTACTAACAATGAGTGTTCCCCTTACTCCACATCCTCCCCAGCATGAGCTGTCATTTCTTATATTGATATTAGCCATTCTTATAGATGTACCTGAAATCTCAAACACTTTGATTTGCATTTTCCTGATGGTTAAAGATGTTGAAATTTCCTTCTGTATTTCTCAGCCATTTGAGTTTCCTATTTTGAGAATTCTCTGGTTAGATACACCATTTTTAAGTGGGTTATTTGTTTTCTTGAAATCTATTTATTTTTTAATTTTTATATATTTTGGATATCAGCCTTCTATAAAATGCATAGTTGTTAAATTTTTTCCCATTCTATAGGCCACTCACTGCTTGTTCTGAATGTCAGTGTCTTTTTCTAGGCAGGAGATTTTCAGTTCTATGAGTTCCCATTTATTGTTGATCTTACTGCTTCTGCTAATGGTGTTCTGCTTAGAAAGTCTTTTCCCTTGCCAACAAGGTCAAGGTCTTTTCCCACATTCTGTGTATCTGCTTTTATGTTGAAACTTTGATCCATTGGGTTTGCGTTTTATTCAGGATAATAAGTGTGGATCTATTTGCATCCTTGTACATGAAGACATCCTATTTGGCCAGTACCCTTTGTTGAAGATATTTTCCCCCCAGTGTTTATTTCTGGCTTCTTTATCAAAAAGCAGGTGTGCACAGATGTCTTAATTTATGTGTGTCTTCAGTTTGATTTAATTGATAAATGTGACTATTTTGTGCCAATACTATGCTGATTTCATTAGTATAGCACTACAGTGCAATTTGTAATCTGGGAAAATGATACTACCATCAGGTTGTTAATTGGTTGGGATTGTTTTTGCCATTCTGGTTTTATTAAGTTACCATGTAAAGCTGATAGCTGCCCTCTTAAGATCTGGTAGAAATTATGTTGACATTTTTGGTGAGGATTGCATTGACTTTATATGTTGCTTTTGTGGGATGACTATTTTTACTACATTAGTCCTCCAAATCCATTAGCACGGGAGATTCTTCCATCTTCTGATACTATCTTCAATTTCGTTTTTCAAAAATGTGAAGTTCTGATCATACAGACTTATAAATACAATTTCAGATGATCAAGTAACCCCATGATAGTTTATATTATTTGAAGCTTTTATGAAAGGGGTTATTTCCCTGATTTCTTCTTCAGACCATCTGTCATTTATATATAAGAAGGCTAATGTTTTTATGAGTTAATTTTGATCCAGCTATTTTGATGAAAGTCTTTAAAAGCTGTAGGAGCTACCTGGTAGAATTTTTATGGCCATTTATGTATACTATCATATCATCTGCAAATAATGATACTTTGACTTCTTCCTTTCCAATTTATATCCCTTTGATCACCTTCAATTATTTTATTGCTCCAGGTAAAAATTCAAATACTATAGTGAATCGATTGGGAGAGAGTGGACAGCCTTGTCATCTTCCTAATTTTAGTGTCATTGCTTTGCGTTGCTCTCCATTTAGTTTGATGTTGGCTATTGGCTTGCTGTAAACTGACATTATTATGTTTAGGTATGTCCCTTGTCTCCCTGATCTTTCCAAGACATTTATTATAATGAAATTCAACATGTGAGCCATCCAAGTGTGGTGGTAGACTTGGATATTAGACAAAGTCCAGAGAGACAAGAGATAGCTGTTAAGTATATGCTGCAGAAGAGGACTCGAGTTAGAACCTCAGTGTCCATGTCAATATATGGTTTTAGTGCACGTACCTATAATGCCAAACTCATAGCCAATCAGAGGTCTCAAGTTTCAGTGAGGGATCCTTTCTCAAAAAATGCTCGAGAGTAATTGAGGGAAATACCTCATTTCTCTGGTCTCTGCAAACCAGATATAGATGCTTGTGTCTATATGCACAAAATACATATATTTATACGTTTTTGAAAATACTTTTTAAAAAGAAAAGGAACTGGGTTTAAATGGGACTCACTGTAAGTCCTCCTGTAGTCTGGCTGATACAGAGATTAAATGTAAAATAGAATTAATTAAAGCAAGATTCACTCCATTTATAGTCTGTGCTAAAATAAAGAAAATCTTTACAAAATGTCCTAAACTACAAGAAATAGTTATGAATAAAATTTTCCTTTAAATATGTGAATATATCTAGTGTATAATTTTCTGGGGAAACATTCTTACTCTGAGTCGCAATTTTTAAAGACACAACAGACACTCATCCAGTGACCAGTATGGTACCCATGAAAACTGAATCAGTAAATTGAATATAGGGGAGCCAAATTTAAAGGTAATGCTTTTTGCATAAAAACCCCTCCATCTTTTTTATTATTGAAAGCCAACAACTCAGCTATCATAAAGCTTCACTAAAGTCTCTGAGATAATTATCTTCTGATGCTCTTAAATTAATTTTGTTTTTTGCCCATTTCCACCAAAAAGAAACAAAATAGGAGTTATGGAACTTCAAAAAGACATCTGGTATGAAAATATCAGATTCAAATGTTGTCATTATCAATAGCAATTAGGAAATGAACATAAAATCCCTCAGAAAAGTATGAATGGAGAGGAATGACAAAAACACAATTTTCTTTTGGAGTCAACAGCTGTTTTATATTATATTAATTCATGAGTTTGAGAAGATATACACATGTAACATCCATTCTGCCTTCCTTCAAAAAATTATTATCTGACTATTAAGCACTGTGCCATGTTGAACAATAATATTGTAGGAAACACAGTCACTTTCCCTAAAGTCTGTAAAGGGACAATATAATTTTAAGTATTATTTTGGTTTAGTAGTAAATAGAATTCTTTAAAGCACTGCAATGGTGAGAACAGGTTGACCTTATGCATAGACAAAAATAAAATAAAGTAACATAACATAAAATAAAATAGTAGGTGTTAGCATTCTGTCTAAACTCCACCCCACAGTTACCTAACAACAGTCAGGTATGCTCCTCCCTACAGTTGCCTGGCAATAGCCAGGTAGACCTGACCCACTATAAAAGGGGCTGCTTGCCCCTCCTCCCTTTGCCTCTTTACTCTTGCTCTCTTGCCTTGCCTCTTGCCCTCTTGTTCCCCCTCTTTCCCCATTCCCTTCCCCCTCTCTCCACGTGGCCATGGCCAGCATCCACTTCTCTACTCTCTACTCTTCTACTTCTCTACTCTCTCCTTCTCTCTGCCTTTCTCTGCCTCTACTACCCTCTTAACTCCTCTCCCCATGCCCTAAATAAACTCTATTCTATACTATACCATGGTGTGGCTGGTCCCTCAGGGGGAAGGGATGCCTCTGCATGGGCCGCTGAGGCACACCCTTCCCCCACATCTCCCCCACACACCCATAGAACATATATTATATCTCTTTATCTTTTTGTAAACACATCAGTAGAGATTAATTATTTGATGTTTCTTAAGTAATTATTCAGAGGAACAAAAACATAACATAGGTAAGAATTAAAGAAAATATATGACTCTATGAATAGAAAAATACAAACAAGGATTGGAAGGGAACCTTGTAAACCATCTAAAGGAAACAAGATTATAATCAGTAACATAAAAACAACAAAAGTTTAAGGTGGAACTAATTTAAAAACCTGTAGGTAATAGTGAAATTAAAATATAAACAGTAAGACAGACATAATCCCAGCCATTTCTGTAGTTAAAAAATGCTTAAGAGACAACTTAGTCCTGGTATAAAGATGCAGGTTTCTCCAAAAGATAACTTTTAATTTTACTGTTAGAGAAGAACAGAACAATACAAATTTTATATGAAATTGGTCCATGGATCTATGGCTCTCATTATATATATATGCTCATTTTATATATATACACACACACACATATATATATATGATATAATAGAAATGTTTTATGTTGATTAAATAAACTTTCTTTTTACTTGCTAGTATTTTTAAATCATCATAATTTCACATAGTTTTCAGTATATTGAATTGAGAGATAAAATAATATCCTCTCATGCTTTGAACTGTTTTCATACTTTGCCAAGTGTTTGTTCTATTTAAGATTGGGAAGACGGTATAATATTCTCAGGATTTTAATTATTCAACTGCTAATTATTTCATTCAGATCATGAAGCAGTGATGAAATCTCTATATTTCTTTTCTGAACTCAAACTTGAGGAAAAGTTCATCCAAGTATTAAATACACCAGAGGACTTTCCACACATAAGAATTCCTAGCCTCCTCCAGAAAATGGTATCCTAACCCTGAGGTTGTCTATAGAATAACGTATGAGTATTTGTAACAATCACTTTGCCACAATTGTTGGGGAGCCAACAACGGTGTCTGTTGCTTGGGAGGAAGCCTAGGGGTAGAAGTTTTAATGCTGAAGGGATGCTTAGAGTTTTAGTTTACAGTCAATTTGCTGTTCAGTGTTGTAGTTTATGAATCAATATATTTTACCATAGTGCACTATGCAGATTTATTGGCCAATTTCATAAAATGATGCACACCAGATGGTTACTTTTTAATGTGAGTGTAATTTTGTGATATGTGGGTCATAAAAGTACCATAAAACTAAACTAATGAGGCAACTTTAGTTGGCTACCATATTCATAGCTAAGCACCTGTCCAATCAGTAGATTGATAAAAATCCATTGAAATATTTGTTTGCTTTTAAAAACATCACAAAGGACCACTTGAGCGTTGGCCTGAATGGTGCCAAATGCAGGAAACAAGATCAGTCTCCACTGAAAGATGCATTCTTTTATAACTCTGAGCACTAATAGTTCATCTCTCTCATTAAGTAAAAAAAAAAAAAAAAAAAAAACTAACAAAGAATAACAGAACACAGTCATAGAACCAGTGTCAACTTTTACTTTATAGAGGGTATTTTTCTTTTCTTTTCTTTTCTTTTCCTTTCTTTTCTTTTCTGATGAAGTAGAGAATCAAATGAAAAGTACTGCTTGTGTAAGATTCATAAAATACAGGAAGCCACATAACCAACTTACTTCAACATTGGATTGAATTATGGAGAGCATAGAGATTTACAATGAGAACAGTTTCTTTCAGGTTTTCATTATATTTGTTAATATAGTGTGATTTGCTTTCTTAAATACTTCAGTGATGGTTTCTATGTCCTTGTTCATTGATTATAATGAAATAGAAATGATTTAATGAACTTTATAGAGATTGTAGGTAGAATATACATTGGATGTATTTTTAAAATGTGCAGTTATTCGTATCAGTGCAGACGGTCTAACTCTACATCAACAAACAACAATGGTTATCTAATAGCTTGTCTTTCTATGCAACAGCAACTCATTATAAGAGTGGCCACTGAAGACACAATATTAATTTGTTCCATTAAGTGACACCACACTATAATAAATATGACACTGCTTAAACAGTATTTTATTTAATAAGCATAATTTTTACCATTAAAATCACATATTTAGGAATGACTATATTCATGTGTGGGTAAGGGCAGTGGCCTCCATATGGGTGACGAAACTTCAATTGCTAAAGCCCACATGGTGGAAAAGAATTGACTCTTGTAAGTTGTCCTCTGACTTCCATATACATGTCATAGTGCATACACTCAAAAGTGCATATGTACATACATACATACACATACATATCCACATACACAAATTACAAACAAATAAATGTAATTCAATGTTTTTAAAACCATATTCATGGGAAGCCTGCTCTTTTTTTTTTTTTTTAAAGGAATTGGAAGAAAATTTGACCTGGAGGAAAAGGGAGATAGGGAGGAAGGACTAGGAGGAGAGGAGGGAGGAGAAACTATAATTAGATGTAATACATGAGAGAAGAATAAACAAACAAGGAAAGAAAGAAACAAATAAATAAATGAAGCATTTTCCTTGGCTGGGTATAGTTTGAATTTTTAATCATATCTGAAAACATGTTTATGTATGCATTATCAATATATGAGTTGCTTATTGATTTTTGTGAAGTAAGTTTTGCTTTTAAAATCTAAGAGCAATGTTTTGCAGTAATGATGCATATGTATTTGAAAGTCATTTATAGAAACTCAGAAATACTTTCAAAACTGTATATGAATAATAACAGT
>CM052719.1:47452073-47539573 GCA_028551405.1 Uromys caudimaculatus
ATCTAAAGAACACTGATTTTCTTTTCTTTTATTGAAACAAATAGTTATTTAATAAACCAGGTGTATGTTTTCTATAATACTATAGTTTGGTAAAAATATCAGAAAAAAACATGGATTATTATCCAGTTATGCTTGCCTGTCTGAACTTGGGGGAGTGAATTCACTTGTAGAGTAATTTTAATCCAGCAACATAGCTGCTTTGTCAAAGGATCACGACCAAAGATTTTCTAGGTCTGTGTGATCCTTCTAGAATGCAGACAAACCACACACCTTTAATTCCTTGGATGGAATATAGACATACTCTTATTATAAAACTTTAATGTCGAACAATGAAGGTATAGTTTCTAGAAGGAAGCAGGCCTGTTTGAAAGTGATGTCTAACTGAGGAGAAGACAAAGTGATCAGAGAAAATTTGACCGATGGTGTCAGAGACAGGATATGCCAAACTTACATGAGAACAGCAGAACAGCACAAGAAACAGACAACTTAAGAGCAGTAGAGAAAGAGAGAGAGAGAGAGAGAGAGAGAGAGAGAGAGAGAGAGAGAGAGAGAGACATCAAGAGTTAGATGTGGTTATAAAACCTGGAGTGCCAGAAAGTTGAAGGCAGAGGATATTTGGGAAAGGGTGAGTAATACAGAGAGACAGAGAAGTGGAAGGAATAATTATCATAAAGGATGTTTGAAAAAATTAAGGAATACTAATTTTTGAAATTATACACACACACTCACACTTGGGGTGATACTGGTTCTCCTAAGAGACATATCTATCAAAAACTCAAGCAACAGGCCTAAGAGGTCTCCTTTTAAGTTTTTGGTAAGGGGGGTCAAGGAAATCCAATATCCGAAATCCAGTATCCAATCAAGGCTTGTCAATACCCTTGGTTGCCTCACAAAATTTGAAGTTATCCCCCTATTGCTAAAGATAGAACACACTTCAGATAAAGGACTTGGAGGAATCAAGTTGGAATGAATCTAGAAACCATCTCTCTGAGGACTAGCTTTTGTAATCTCCTCTGGAACTAAACTAGACGTTGTCTCTCTAAGGACTAGCCTTTCTAATATCCAGAGGTGTTATGCACAGTATAAAGTGAGAAAGACAACTCAAAGTTCTATCAACCCATGGAACCTATATCGCACAACAATATCCAGTTTGGCAAGATATTCTCAAAAGTGGAATAGTAACACACATATCTTGAGGGCAACCAACAGCTGTCTAATTAGATTTAAGACTTTCTTACTATAAACCCAGCCATGGAACCCAGAGGAGAACCTATTACTACCACTGCCCTAAAACAGTATAACTTCTCAATGCATTCTAGATATTTATCTTTATGTACACAGATAAGGATCATTCTTACTCCTTAGCTCTGAAACTTTCTTATGCAGCATTATGAGACCATTACAGATAGCTACAACTGGTCAAAATGCAGAGAACAACTGTCTTAGCCAGGGTTTCTATTTCTGCACAAACATCATGACCAAGATGCAAGTTGGGGAGGAAAGGGTTTATTCAGCGTACACTTCCATGCTGCTGTTCATCACCAAAGGAAGTCAGGACTGGAACTCAAGCAGGTCAGGAAGCTGATGCAGAGACCCTGGAGGGATGTAACTTATTGGCTTGCTTGCTTGCCTCTCCTGGCTTGCTCAGCCTGCTTTCTTATAGAGCCCAAGACTACCAGCCCACAGATGGTACCACTCACAAGGAGCCCTCCCCTAATTGAGAAAATGCCTTACTGCTGGATCTCATGGAGGCATTGTCTCAACTGAAACTCCTTTCTCTGTGACAACTTCAGCTTGTGTCAAGTTGACACACAAAACTATCCAGTACAGATAGCCTCAATTACTGTATCTATGCACCTACATAAAAATCACAGAAATGGGGGAGTGGTGCAGGATGACTGTGAGTTGCAGAGGATCAAGAAATCTACCGGACAATGTGTCTTCTATATATCACATAGAAGCTGCACCTAAACAGGGCCTAAACAATAATATCACCAGCTGATATGCTAACATGGATAGAGCAAATAGAACTGAGTCCCATCACTAGATAACAAGCTACAGGAGGAGATAGTTGGAGGAGGAAAAGAGAAATGATGTAGGTACAATATACATGTATGAAGTAACTTACATCTATATCCTTCTAAAGAGTTTGATGCTCTATATAGTCGAATTATAATAAAGTTATTCCTTATGTATGAACAAAAACAAACTACGCAACATTGGAAGCCAGAGAAACTGTCAAGGAGGCAAAGAAGAGATTCCTGACAAATGTAAGTTGGTAACTTGGACTGAATCCTGGGGTATAAAATTAGAATTTGACAGGAGCTACAGAAACTTGAATGAAATTGAGCTTCAGTTAATATAAAAATAAGATTAACCCCAGCATCAGCATCATCAATACAACAACAACACTTAGGAGATTAACTGCAAATAATTTTCGCCAGAGACCAAGGTCTATTATGAATTACTACAGGAAATCAAATATAAACTTAGTATTATGAGACAAACTAGAGAAAAATGGAGGGTAAAAGGAAAAGATATGGGCTTAAAAGCACAGGATTAAAGTGATTACATGGATAGAGGAAATATAACTAAGCTCCATCTCTGGATGAAGAGCTCCAGGAGAAGATAGTTAGAGGAGAAGAAAAGAAGAAATAATATAATGCCTCCATTGGGATTATCATAATTACTCAGTTGTAAGGGAAGTGTTGTAACGAAGCTCTAAAAAATGTTTTGGGTGAAGTGGGCATCAATTTCATAGAAACTTGAAGCTGTATGAAACTTGTTTTAACAGCTTATAATTTTTTTAAAAAGGATGAAACACACTCAGGGGGAGAATCTGGCAAGTCCCAAAGGTCTTTACTATCTTTAAGAGTTTTCCTCCTACTTAATCTTATTTGAAAGATTCAGCAGTATGCTGTAGCATTCCAGCTCTTTCCTGTTCTCTTAGTGCTTCAGGGAGTAGAAGTCACACAGAAGGCTCATCAAGACATTAAAGCAAGGCTGCTGCTACTTAAAACACATTATCCCAAGACACACAGTCCTCCCTGCTTGTGAAAAAGCACTTAAACACGCAACACAAAGCACACTTAGAGGCACGTTCCTAATCCCAGACTCCTAAGTACTGGAATCAGCACTGCCATTCCATGTGGTTCACAGCATGCTTTCTTTATGCAGAGAACAGAATGAAGGTTTCTATAGCTGGCTGTTTTTAATTACTGTGTTTATGCAGCACATTTTATCTCAAAAGAGTTTTAAGAGGTTGGGAAAATGGCTCACCAGTTGAGAGAGCATCCTACTGCTTCAAATGACCTCTGTGTTCATGTCTCAACACCTATGGCACATGGCTAACTTCCATCTCTAACTCCATATTCAAGGCATCCAACATCCTATTCTGGCTTCTGAGGGCACCCACACACACATGGCATACCTTCATAAAGACATATGCAGAAGTGTAAAGAAAAAAAATAACAAAATATTATTGTCAAGTTTATATCCTCAATGGAAGGTATACCTTTAAAAATAAATATACATTTATCTATATGGATAAAACTTGCAATAACATTAAAAATAAATAGATTTTTTTTTTGCCAGCCTAGCCTCAGGAAATATGGCTTCAACTGCTGAGGAACACAGGAAGGAGACTTTCTGCTTTAATTTGAATGTCCCCACAAAACTGATGTTGAAATTCAATATTATTTTACCATTAAGAGGTAGGACAAAGTTAGTTTCAAGGATTATATCATAAGAGCTCTGTTCTCAAGAGAAAATTATTTCCTTCATGCATTAAAGCATGACAGAGTGAATGGCTCAATGGACCAAAGAGATAATTGAAACAGTAGAGTTGTTATAAAGGCCATGTTTGGCTATTAGTTGTGTGTGGCCTCTTACTCTATAATACACCACGCCACTTCAAAGAGATGCTACCTGTTGTAGATTGTCTTGGTGCTGTGTGTATTTTGATGCTAACCCTGTCCCCAACAAGGAGCAGATCACAAACTCAGGTGATTCCATATGAACCTGCTCCCCAATTTAACTGAAAATAAAGGGTAGAGCCTGTGACTGGGCAGTGGAAGGAAAAAGCGGAGTTGGAAGTTTTACAGGAGAGAGAGGAAGGAAAGAGGAAGACAATATACAGGATGGAGGGAGGAAGAAGAGATGGAAGATGGAGCGGTCCCATGTGGCCTGGAGGAGTCACAAGTAGGTAGGGATTTCATAGCTGGGCAATAGAGTAGTGTAGTGGTGTATCTGCCCAATCTAGGTGTGTAGCTTGTAAATATACTGAGTTGTGTATTCTTTGTACGGGCATGTTAGAGTTGAAGATTTACCAACATGAACCTGGCTGCTATAAATATCAGTCTCTAGTGTTTTCCTTTCATGGGGCTAGAGGGAGCTGAGTGGGACCAGAATGGTTGTTGGCTTTCTGTAGACCAGCCACAGGAACCAGGGCCAGATGGCTGCTTGGAGCTAGCCATGGGGGCTGGGCAAGACCTCATTTGCCAGCACCTAGCTGTAGAAAGCATGGGAGTCTTTTAAAATTACATGCTACAGCTACCTACAAGAAAAACTTCACCAGCTTTGCAATCCCATCATCTTGGATTGAAAGCTTCCTGAACTGTAAGTTTATTCCATACATTACCCAGTATATGGTATTATTCATAGCAACAGAAAATAGACTAGGATACCAATGTAATTAAGTCAATTGTATTAGTCAGATGTCATTGCTATGAAGAAACACTATGACCAAGGCAACTCTTAAAAAAGACAACTCTAATTGTGGCTGGCTTATAATTTCAGAGGTTCAGTCCATTATCATCATGGTGGGAAGCATGGCAACATCCAGGCAGACATGGTGCTGGAAAAGGCTCTGAGAGTTCTACATCTTGATCCAAAGGCAGCCTGGAAGAGACTGTCTTCTGCAGGCAGCTGGAAGAAGGCTCTGGATCACACTGGGCAGACTTGAGCATATAGGAGACCTCAAAGCCCCACCTCCACAATGAGATACTTCCTCTAACAAGGCATTACCCTCTAATAGTGCTGCTTCTTATGGACTGAGTATATTCAAACCAGGACATCAATGAACCCCATTCTTAGATTTCTTATGTTTCTTCCTATTCATAGATTGACAGACAGGAATTACATAAATCTGTGTTGTATAACAATACCTTTTCCACTTATTTTGTTTATGCATTTAATATAGGTATACAACAGTAAATATCTACACAAACTGCCCCTCCTACCCAAGTGCCTTCCCCTTATCTCCCTAACACACACTTTTTCAACTTCATGCATTTTAGAATGTCTGTGTGTTTTGATAAATCACTGAATCCAGATTATGCTGCCCAGATATGGTTCTTAAAAATACCTCATAGAACAGTTTATGCTAGGCAATCCCACAGCAATTAACATTATATGTGGTGAAATAATTTTAAAACCATCAGCAGTTTTCAAATATGTAGTACATTGTTAGTAAGTACACTTCTACAACAGATCTTTTGAACTCATGCCATTTATTTTGTATTCTAATTACATTTTTACTTCTTTATTTTGTGAGCATGCAAGTGTGCGTGTGTGTTCACGCCCATGCATGTGTGTGTGTGTGTGTGTGTGTGTGTGTGTGTGTGTGTGTGTGTGTGAATTCATGTCCCATTGAGGACGTCAGAGGACAACTTGTGGGAGCTGCCTCTCTTATTCCACCTTGTGGGTTCAGGAATGGAACACAGAGTATCAGGCTCATTGGCAGTCACCTTTATTGATTGTGCCATCTTGCTGAACTATTTTGTATTCTTTACCAGTATCTTCTGGGGCTCTCTAAGACTTTACCTTCAGTGATTTATGGATATAAAAATAAGCATACAAAATTAAAAATCTAGACACTAATGATTACATTTAGTTTATTACCCATGGAGTGTTCTCTAATATGACTATCTTGTTTCCCTGGGTTTTCACTTTTTTTTTTTTTTTTTATAAAAGACATTTTATTTAGAGACAGGCTTGCTTCAAGCATATGATCCTCTTATATCTACCTCTTTAGTGATGAGAATACAAGATTGTATTCTCACTTTCCCTATAGGTTTTCATTCCTAAAGTACATTACAGGTGGAGATAATCTATTCTACCTCCTTAATAGTCTCTTCAAAGACTTCCATATTAATTTATGAATTTTGTGTGTACACGTTTCACTTTTCCTTTTCCTTTTTCAAGAAGCCCTCATTATGGTCACCCTCATAGATCCCAGAAAGGTTCTACTGCACTAGGTTTTCACACCCCCTCCACTATGTTCCCTAACTCCAGCTGTCTCTTCCAGAACTCTCTCCCTCCACTGCACGTGATCACTCATGTCTCCATCCCTACCCACCCCCAGTCCCCCTGCAAAATTTACTCTACTTTCCCATCACAGAGATGGCTATGTGCTGTTCCCCACCACTCACAGCCCTCCTTTTAAACATAACTTCTCTGAGTCTATGGACTGTAACATGATTATCATTTACTCAATAACAAATATTCACTTATAAGTGAACACATACCATATTTGTCTTTCTGGGTCTGGGTTACTTATTCAGGATAAGTTTTATTTTAGTTGCATCCTTTTGCCTGCAAATCTCAGAATGTCATATTTTTAACAGCTGAGTACTATTCCATTGTGTTAATGTACCACACTTTTAACCCATTCTTTAGTTGAGAGACATCTAGGTTGTTTTCACTTTCTGACAATTATTAATAAAGCCACAGTGAACATAGTTGAGCAAATATCCTTGTGATAGGATAGAGCATCCTTTGGGTATATGCCCAACAGTGCTGGATCTGGCTCTTGAGGTAGATTGATTCCCATTTTTCTGAGGAACAGCCATTTTGATTTCTATAGCAGCTGTACAAGTTTGCACTCCCATCAGCAATGAAGGAGTGTTGCCCTTGCTCCACATCTTTGCCAGCATGAGCTGTCATTTTTGTTATTGATCTTAGCTATTCTGACAGATGTAAGGTCAAATCTCAAAGCAGTTTTGATTTGCTTTTCTCTCATGACTAAAGATATTGAACATTTTAAGTGTTTCTCAGCCATTTGAGTTTCTTCTTTATATCCATTTTAAAAATTGGATTATTTGTTTTGTTGATATCTAGTTTCTTGAGTCCTTAAATAATTTGTAAATTAACCCTGTGTCAGATGTGGAGTTGGTGAAGTTTTTCCCATTCTGTAGTCTGTCATTTTGTCCTGTTGGCGATGTCCTATGCCTTGCAGAACTTTTCATTTTCATGAGGTCCCAACTATTAATTGTTGATCTTAGTGCCTATACGATTGGTGTTGTGTTCAGAAAGTTGTCTTCTGTTCCAATGCATTCAAAGTTATTTCCTATTTTCTCTTCTATCAAGTTCAGTGTGTCTGGTTTTATGTTGAGGTCTTTGATCCAATTGGACTTCTGTTTGTGCATGGTGATAGATATGGATCTCTTTGCATTCCTCTACATAAAGACATCTAGTTTGGCCAGCACCATTTGTTGAAGATACTTTCTTATTTTCCCTTGTGTATCACTGGCTTATTTGATCAAAAGAATAAGTCATACCAGACATAAATCTACAACAGTTTCTGGTGTGTATTCAAAGATTACAATCAAATCTTGGGAATTTGGAAATTCAATTAAAAGTATCAGCAAGATTATTTCTTACTGGAGCCTCTGAACTTGCCTGTACGTGGCAATATTCTGTGTCACCATGTGGTTTTCATCTGTCTGTCTGTTCCAAGTCTTCTCATATGAAGACACCAATCATATTTAATTAGAAAACATCCATACGGTATCATTTTGCAAAAGCATCTTTCTAGTGACCATACCTCCAAATGTAATTGTACTCTGTAGTAAGGTAGAAGCTTCAACATATGTGTTTGGACAAAGAACATTCCACTCAAAGCTAGATGTAAATTTAGGACTTCAGATCTCAAGGCAGTTCTTGTTTCTACAGCAAAGAACCTAAATGGTGTTTTGTTCATCAGTGATATCTGTGTAGTCGGTCTTGGGTACGATACCATTATATCACATGTGACATTTAGCCCAAATTACCAGCTGAATTTTTTAACTGTTTCTTTCTCCTTCTTACCAGTGGTTATTAATCTATGCATGTTGGAAGCCTGCAGCTGAGTTCTGGCTAGAAGGATATGGCGAACGTGAGGAATACTCTTAGACTCAACTTAGAGGCATCACCAGAATTGTGCAATATCTTCATCCTTTTTGTCTGCTGCTGAACAGGCAAGGACCTTCATTACTACAATTTCTTAGTTACAGAAACTGGAGATAAACAGTAGTACTAAGGCACTGAACTATAAGAATTTATGTTATAATACACAGGTTTAGCCTTACTAAGGAAAGAGAGACAGAGAAGTCACAGAATATTTTAAGGAAAAAATAAAGCACCACAGAAACCAAGGATTGGTTAAAACATGGAAGTTTGTTTTAACCAAGGGCTGGTTAGAATGCAGAACTTTGTCTTATTCATCCTGAAGTGGTTATGTACAATATGACATTGAGAATTGTTGGGTTTTTACAAAATCTTATTTTGTTCTTAGGATTTGGAAATAAAAATACAATCATGATTATTGAAAAAATTAGCAATGCCCCTAGTTTAAAAATCACTTAAGATTCATTTAAATTTGAATTGACCTAAGAGATCAAACAACTTTCTGATCACTTAAAACACTTGATTCATAATAATTTGTTTCCTAAAATTTATTATTCCAAATTCTCAATTTCCTGGCACCTTTAAACATAGAGCACTATTTCTTTATTATTTTTCAAACTTTTATGATTTTGCTTTTAATCTCAAAAGCCATTTTCATATTGTTTGGGTTGTCTTATGAATATATTGTCTCTTGTAAGATGCAGTGCATCTATTTGAAATTATGACATGCAGGAGAAAATATATATATACAATGATTTTGTTTTTACACAGAGACAAAAGAACATAGCTACATCAGAATAAAATGTAAATTACCAGTGAGAATAAAAGCTCTTTTAGAGATGCCAATAAAGGAATGAAGATTTCTCTCATCACTGTGAAGTAGAAATAGAATTCAAGGAACTTAGGGGAAAGTTATGAAAAAGATCTTATAGCAATTTCTAGTAGTGGAGACATATTTTATTGCTAGAACAAAACTTAATATATATAGTACCACTTTTCTTTGGAATAAATATTAATTTGACATTTTGAGTTCTCATACAAACTTTGTATTAAAATTTTCTAATTGCTTCTTCTCAGAAAATCCATAATGTAGTAAATATGTCGAATGCAACTATATTTTTACATTAAGCTAAAATTCTTACCTTTCCTACTGTTTGGTTTTCAATGTAGAGTTTGAATTGATCAAATCTTTTATAAATTATTGTATGATTTTTTTAAAAGAAAAATTTGGAACTCTATAACATTGGTAATGTGACATAATTTTCTGTTTCATGGTTCATGAGTTAATTAGATTTGTCTATATGTGTACATTGGCAGAAAATCCATGACTTAATTCTAGAAACAGTGACTATTTTTGAATAAATGAAATATAAATTAAATAATTGGATTAAATTTTCTGACACCAAAATCACTCATTTATCTTCTACTTAACATAAAAAGAAGAAAACTAGAATGAGTCTCCTACCTAAAAGAAGGAAGAAAGGAAGGAAGGGAGGGAGGGAAGAAGGGAGGAAGAGAGGGAGGAAGAAAGAAGAAAGCATATAAAATATTTGATATGGATATTTTCACATTTCTGGATCTCATCCTGGAGATAGGAAAGAAGCAGAAGGCTGTAACAGTTGAGGATCTCAAGTAATGATTTATAAAGTGTGGCATTCAGTGTCCTCCATGGTCTGAGATATTTCAGGAAAAACAGGGTAGGAAACACAGAATACGAGAGCAAAGAGTGCTATGTAGCAGAGTGTCACAGAGCACTGGCAGGGCTCCATCATGTGTTCAGCAGTATATCTTGTCAGCACATACATATAGGTACATATGTATAAGAACAACTAAAGAGCCAATGAAAAAATATAAGAACAGCAAGACCAAACATTCACATAGAGTCAGGAATAGCGCTTAATGTTAACAGTTAAACTGGAAAATCTCAGTTCATTTTTTTAAAAAAAATTATTTATTTATTTTTATTGGTTATTTTATTTATTTACATTTTAAACGTTGTCCTCCTTCCCGGGTTCCCCTCTGCAACCCCCCCATCCCAGTCCCCTCCCCCTGCTTCTATCAGGGTCCTTTCCCACCCACCCAATCCCTTCTGCCTTAGTGCCCTAGCATCTCCCTATGCTGGGCCATCGAGACTCTATAGGACCAAGGGACTCCCTCCCATTGATGCCAGATAAGGCAATCCTTCGCTCCATATAGAGCTGATAGCCATGGATCACTCCATGTATACTCTTTGGTTGGTGGTTTAGTCCCTGGGAGCTGTGTGGAGGGGTTCTGGTTGGTTGATTGTTGTTCTTCCTATGGGGTTACAAACCTCTTTGGCTCCTTCAGTCCGTTCATTAACTCCTCCATTGAGGTCCCCATGATCAGTCCGATGGTTGGCTGTGAGCATCCATATCTGTATAAGTGAGGCTCTGGCAGAACCTCTCGGGGGACATCTATTCTAAGTCCCTGTCAACAAATGCTTCTTGGCATCAGCAATAGTGTCTGAGTTTGTTGTCTGCAGATGGGATGGTGGGGCAGTCTCTGGATGGCCTTTCCTTCATTCTCTGCTCCACTCTTTGTCCCTGCATTTCCTTTAGTTAGGAACAATTCTGGGTTAATATTTATGAGATGGGTGGGTGACCCTATTCCTCAGCTGGTGGCCGTGCCTAACCACTGGGCATGGTCTCTACAGGCTCTATCTCCTCTTTGTTGGGTATTTCAGCTAATGTCATCTCTGTTGGGTCCTGGGAACCTCTTACTTACTTTCCTGGCATCCGGGACTTTCTAGTAGCTACCCCCAGTTCCCCATCTCCCACTGCTACACTGCTTCAGTTCAATTTCCTGCCCCCTTTTCCCCTCCCTCTTTTTTCTCCCTCCCAGGTCCCTCTCTTCCTCTATCTCCCCTGATTGTTTTGTTTCCCCTCCTAAATAAGACTGAAGCATCCACACTGTGGTCTTCCTTCTTAAGCTTCATATGGTCTGTGAGTTGTACCGTGGGTATTCTGAGCTTTTTGATTAATATCCACTTATCAGTGAGTACATACCATTTGTGTTCTTTTGTGAATGGGTTACCTCACTCTGGATGATAAAGTTCTAGATAAAGTATTCAAAAATTATTTTTGACTGAAAAGGAAGAGAAAACTAGTTATATACCAAAAGCACAAAACTGGTCTTGCCTAAGAAATATTAACAGTGATACAAAAGAATCAATGCAAATCCAAGTAGCTAAACTGGGTCCCAGAATGAAGCAAATTTTATAGGAGAACAAAAACATCTAGCAACACACTTGGCAAAGTGCTTTGTGTGAGAGAGAATTGTCATGCAAATAAGGGTGCAAGTTTAACTCATAATAATTACCACTGTGCATCCAAACCACTACAGCGCTGATGCTGTGCTAGGGTGGGGAGACAGTGGTAACAAACATGTGATGACTCACTTCATATTCAAAAGTGAAGATCCAGAATGCCTCACAAAACCCAGGATGAACTGCTGTGAATTCAATGCCATATAAAAAACAGAAAGAACTAAAAATAATAAACAGTAAAAAACAAGCAATCAAAACAATAAGCAGATTAATGAATTAAAACGGCACTTTTCCAAAGAATAAATAGAAACAACTAATTAGAGTATGAAAAATATTCTATCTGTTATAAAAAATTCCTTATCTGTGAAATTTAAATTAAAAACTACCTTAAGAGTCCATCTCATTCCAATCAGAATGATTATCATCAAATCAAACCGTACATGCCAGCAAGGGACTCTTATCCAATTAGTTAGATATAAATTATTGCATCCACTATAGAAATCAGTATGAAATTTCTCCGAAAAGTTAGAACAGTACCAGCTTAAAATCTTACTTTATCATTCTTATGCATACACCCAAAGAAATCCAAGTAAATGTAGAGCACAATTTGAAAATTCATGCACATTGTATACTGCAGAACTTTCCCCAACAGCTAAGCTATGGAACTAACTTAGTTGTTCACCAGCAGATGAAAAATGGTATATAATGTCATTCTAATGCGCGACAGAAAGGAGATTGATCTGGAAGGGAGGGAAAGTGCAGAGGAGTAGAAGGAGAGGATACAAAATAAAAAGATCAAAAGTAGTCATTTGCAAGGAAACAGATGGAATGGGACATCATGCTAACTGAAAAAGAGCCAGGCACAGAAAGAAGAACATCACGTTTATTCTTTCTCATTCAGAATTTAGGCTTTCAAAATGGAGAGCAGCCATTTTGGAAAAAGATATTTTGCACAGATTAGAGTAGAAAGGTGGGAGCAAGGAGAGAGCAACAGGGACATGAGTAATACAAAAGCACATGGTATACGCTTACAGGAATATGAAAAAGACACCATTTGGCACAATGAATGTACACTGTAATTTGGATACAGTGAATAGTTATTAGTTATTGAAATTAACACGTTAGCAAATTCAAAGTTAGAACAATTGGCTATATCTAAAGTGAAGAAAAAGGTAATAAAAGAATATTAGGAAGTTTCTCATAAGCTGTGAGGTCATTTGAGTTCCCTAGAAGAGACATAGAATGTTTAGGAGTGGGTGAGTGGTTAGGTGGGGGAGCACCCTCATAGAGGCAGGGGAGGAGGGATAGCATGAAGGGAAGACCTGGAAAGGGGAAAACTTTTGAAATGTAAATAAAGAAAATATCTAATTTTAAAAAAAGAAGTAAAAAATAATTCGACTCAATTTTGGACATATAAAAAAATAGAAAAACTGGTTGTGTGATTTTTTTCCTACTTGAGAAAGAATGTAAAACAATGAAACTCAAGTGCTTTAAAACATACACACACAAACACACACTAAAAATAAAGGCAATTTAAAAGGCATAGCACTCTTAAATGGTGCACAATTAGCAGTAGGAGGAGTACACACAGGGTACATAGAAACCAAGGTAAGAAGGTCACTGTATGAGTTCAGAAACTGTGAGATTAGGACAACAGTAGGCAGAGCTCTCAGAGCAGTGAAAATAAGACAAACAAAACAGCAAAAGCTTCCCAGAATTCTGGACATGTAAAAAGCAAAATAATTCCATACTAGTAGGTTCACAGACATGAACTGATAAAATGGTAAAAAAAAAAAAAAAAAAAGACACCAAATTGAAATATGAGTTTGCAAAGAGTTCAATATTTTGGAGATAGATAAACATGGGAACATACATAATTATATCATATTTTGTATTTTATAAACTTTATTATATGCATTATGTATTCATGTGTGTGTGCATATGTGTATGTGAGCGTGCATGCATATGTGCGTGCGTGTGTGTTTGTGTGTGTGTGTGCGCATAGGAACCATAGGAAGAAATCAGATGTTGCTCTATTAGTCTACGACAGAGTTTCTCAGGAATTCTGATACTAGTCTCGTAGCCCCAAGTCCCTGCAATCTTCTTCTCTCAGCCCTGCACAGAGCTGGGGCTATAAGACCATGCCTGGCTTTTCGTTACCATGAGGTATTTGAACTTGTGTCTTCAGATTTTGAAACTTGCTATCCATTGAATCATATATCCATAGTCTTCATTATATTTCTCATCACTCCAAATAAGAAACCAGAGTTTATAACATATAAAAAAATGGGAGTAATGCTAGCTATAACAGAAATTTGGCAGTAATAAAACCATGTTGTAAAGTACTTACTACCACAAAGTGGCATATTACCACAATAAGGCAGATTGCTAGACTAAATGTACCTACTATGAACAGTAAAGCAAAACAATACTATGGAGGAAATATTGTTTAATAGGCCCATACAGTGGTTGGATGAGTTAAAAAAAAAAAAAAAGGTAAAAAGAAATTATAATTTTTTTCAGTCCCAATCAAAGGCAGTGAAAAAAGAAACAAAGAGTGCTAGGAGACAAGACATTCATTTTCCAAACATTCCTATTAAAAGGTGGGCAATTTCTGGTTAGACATAAAAACCAGCCTTATGTCTTAAATATATGAAAATATATCTTAAATAAATATGATAATATTATGAAATATTACATTTTATATAATTTGTACATAATTATATAAAATGTTATAAAAATCACTAGTCATCATGAACATATAATGTAAATTCCAAAAAATTAATATACATTATTTGCATTTCTAAAACTGATGTCATGTGATTATAAACATTTCAGAGGAAGACGATCTTCAACTCCATTAGTGTCTTTTTTAGGCAAGGTATAGTCAGGGTAAGATGCTGGTCATAAACTCAGCTTCCTCCTGCTGCAGGCTCTCAAGCATTGTGTCAGGTAGCAAAGTACATATTAGCAGAATTGAAGGGCGTTGGGGACAGTTCCTGGCTCATTATCAGCAGCTTCTAAAACCAAGAAAAATACAGCAGGACTTTGATTACTGAGCAAAGAATGGCATCTGTAAATCATTTTTTTGTCCCTCTGTAAATCTGAAATTTTGAAACTACCCCAGAGTTCACAATTTTGTGATTTAGTGTAGGTTCTTTTGGTGAAGAACAAATGCATATGTTTGCTGTTTTAAAAGATAAGCCAGATATATCTTCCAATTACCTGGACAGGAAAATCCCCCTCATGGAAACTGTCTAATCTTGGAACACTTTAGAAAGAGTCTAGGCCCCACATAACAGAAGTTGACACAGTAGTGCCTCTTGTCATTGCTGAGACTCACCTTTTGAGGCTTTACATCACACAGTTGTCCTTTGGCCTGTTCTCAAAATGCGTCCTGTGCACCTACTTAACGATCTCTCCCGCTGCTGTCCACTCTCAGTCCTAACAGGATTTTCTTTTCTAATGGTCTCTTTTACAATTGTTCGTGCTCATTTCTGAGAGTGTCCATATGCTACCTTAGATTAAACTCCAACTAACTTCTCTCTACATGTCATCTTAATTATTTTGATGGATATAACATGGACCAGAGAGCCAAGGGTACAGAAGAAGACCCCAGCCACCCTGGGATTACAGGTGTTTGTCACTGTGCACAAGTATTAGATGTTCTTAAATGGCAAAAAAAATCTTGCAAAACTGATTTATGTATGTATACACACACACACACACACACACACACACACACACACACACAGAAACACACACATATATATGTATGTATTTGTAAAATAAGATGCAACTAGCCCAGTAGTTGTTCAATCCTTGGACTTGGAATTTACCTATGAACAAAGAAAACTATGTCCATAAAAATATACGTCCATGAATGTATATCCTGGCCTTCTTTGTAAGAGTCATCAGAAGGACTGAATAGAAAATACCAGTGGCAACAAATAATGAGAGTTCAGGTATGTGGACTACTCAGTCCAAATCTCTGAAGAAAAAACAAAAACAAAAACAAAAACAAAACAGGTATAAGGCTAGGATGACATATTTCAGACAGTAACGTGGCTTCTGTAGGAACATTGCGTGGAATGGAGTATGATATATTTGTAAAATAGAGGGAAATGTGAGAAACACAGACATAGAATCAACAAGTTGCCTGAGATAATGCTATAATGATAAGAGGTAAGTCTGGAGTCATGCATAACAAAGCAGACCATTTGGAACTTTTAAGAATTCTGGGAAACACGAGAGGCTTTATTCAGCCAAATTATGATGACCTGCTTGAAGATTATGCAGCAGCATTTGTGGTATCTATTGCAGTATATCTGCTATGCATTACATTTGTGACATACTTAACTCTATAGACTATACATTCTTAATTTTGGTAATTACTTTAAAAAGGAATCACAAGAAAGCAAAAGAGTAGTGACATGGAATACTCAAGAGCAGTTACATATGTAGTTTGTGTTGTGCTTTAGACAGGTTTTCACCGGGTAGGCAAGGCTGGTCATAAACTTACGATCTTCCTGATGTAGCATCTAAACTGCAGGAATTCCATATATGTATCTTCACACCTGATTTAAAGGCAGTTGGAACAGTAAAATGAAAAATATATTCACTAAATTCTGTTAAATGCAAATTTTGGACAATGAATTGATTGCAATATGGTGAGTAGGAGTTGGAGAGAGATAGCTCAGTGGTTAAGAACACTGACTGGCTGCTCCCCTAAAGAGTTGGGGTTTAATTCCCAGCACCCACATGGCAGCTCCTAATTGTCTGTAATTACAGTTCCAGGGGCTCTGACAGTCTCACACCAATGCACATAAAATGAAATTAATTAAATGATTTAAAAAAGAGATGTCTCTACAGGTTCTCTCTCTCCTTTGTTGGGTAATAGAACCTGTAGAGACCATATCCAGTGGACAGGGACGGCCCCCATTTGAGGGATGAGGCTACCCAAACATCAAAACACATTAACCCAGAATTGCTCCTGTCAAAAGGAAATGCAGGGACAAAGAATGGAGCAGACACTGAAGGAAAGGCCATCCAGAGACTGCCCCACCTTGGGATCCATCCCATCTGCAGACGCCAAACCCAGACACTATTGCTGATGTCAAGAAGTGCTTACTGACAGGAGCCTGGTATAGATGTCCTCTGAGAGGCTCTGCCAGAGCCTGACAAATACAGATTCAGATGCACAGGGATAACATAGGACTGAGCATAGGAACCCCAATGGAAGAGACTGAAGGAGCTGAAGGGGTTTGCAACCCTATATGGAGTTCATATGAACAATATCAACCAACCAGACCCTCCAAAGTTCCCAGGGACTAAGCCACCAACCAGAGGGTACACATGGAGGGACTCATGGCTCCAGCCACATATGTAGCAGAGGATTACCTTATCTGACATCAGTGGGAGGAGAGCCCCTTGGTCCTGTGGAGGTTCGATGCCCCAGCATATGGTAATGCTATGGTGAGGTGGGAGTGGGTAGCTGGGTGGGGGAGGACCCTCAAGATGGTGAGGGGAGGGGGAGGTGATACGGGGTTTGTGGAGGGGAAACTGGGAAGAGGGATAACATTAGAAATGTAAATAAATAAAATAACCAATAAAAATAAAAATAAAATAAAAAGGAAAAAAAAGAGATGCTAAGGCAGAGGTGTGGAGACAATTGGAAGTTAAGAAAGTTTCCTGTGACTTTAAAGATCTGCACAGAAGAGGAAAGAAAGATTGCAGATACAAGGGTAAATAGTAGTTGGTTCTGTACACTCAGCCTGAGATGGTGCTTGTAATTTAACTGAAGATGTCAATTAATAGTTGAACATAGAGGGCTGAACTCAGTAGACTGGCCCTTACTATTGAACAGATAATAAGACATGTCAGCAGTGGAAGTAAATGAAAGAGCTGGGTGTGAATCACACCAGAAAAGAAGTGAGATGCAAGAAGAGAAACCTGGGGAAATGTGTCAAGACATTTCCAGATTCATAACTGATTAGCAGCAGAAGAGCATGCGACAGTCCTTGAACCGTATCCAGCTCTTCCGCATGGCCCTTGTTTTCATCTTGGGTGATTATGAACACATGTACATGAATTTTAGATGCATTAGCTTGCAGGTGTTCAGATCTCTCTGCTGGCTAGACTCCCAGGAGGGAGGCTGGTGAGCAAATGCGTAAATGCTCCTTAATTTTGTTAGATAACGTAAGCATACTTTCTATGTGTAACATTTTTAACTTCTACCCATAATATCTGTGACTGCCTGTCTTACCACAGATTTACCAAGGGAGTATTTTCCCAAGATCCAAGGCAAAACACAGAACTTTAATGCAGATGGATTTTTTTATATATCTTGCCAATTAATTAGTAAGAGCAAAGGGTTTCTTTTAAACATAGCTTTTGCAGGGTTTTGAAATAAAAAAAAGTGCTGTTTCTGACCTTTGCTTCTCTCTCTCTCTCTCTCTCTCTCTCTCTCTCTCTCTCTCTCTCTCTCTCCCTCCCTCTCTCCCTCCCTCCCTCCCTCCCTTCCCTCTCTCTGTGTTGTTTCTCCCCATTTCTCACAAGTTTTTTTTCTCATTCCATCAGCTGCTTTAATTACATAAATTTATACACTTGGCCTGTTACTGATCTACCTTGTGTTGCAGAGTCGCCAGCCATGAAATACTTTGATTCTCCTAGAGTGCTAAAATACAAAACACTTTCTGCTTTTGTTCTGATCACTAGTAGCCAATGAACTATTAGGTAGAAGTTGCTTAAATGGCTTCTAGGAATTTGTTGTTGCTGCTATTCCTGGGAACTGAACGAGGATTTAGCACACACTAGGCAGATACTAGTGACTTAATATTTATTTATCCTTGTGATTTGGCAAGGGTCTTCACTTCTCTTGGATTTTGCTGGATATGCAGCCACCATTTGAAATCTTTTTGGTGCCATAGAATTAAAAGTTGCAGGAAGACATTTTCAGTGACTTTGCAAACTCCTGCTTCATTGCTGTGAACAGACACCATGATCAAGGCAACTCTTATAAAAGGAACATTTAACTGGGGATGGCTTACAGGTTCAGAAGTTTAGTCTACTATCATCAAGGGGAGAACATGGCAGCAACCAGGCAAGATCAGGAACAGACTATTATCTTCCAGGTAGCTAGGAGGAAGGTCTCTAAGCCTATCCTCACACACTTCCTTTAACATAGCCACATCCATTACAACAAGGCCACACCTCCTAATAGTGCCACTCCCTGGAACAAGCATATTCAAACCACCACAGAACACAACCTTGAATCTAGGAGGCATTTTAAGCTTTTTCTTTTAGTGACACCTGAGCTATAGTGTCTGCCGATACAGTATTATGAACACGTTAAGCATCTTTTGGGCTCTGGAGCCTCATTAATGTTGTGTTTGCATAAATGTGACCTCTGCATCAATCACCCCTTGTTTCTCTACTCACATATATCTTTGTCCTTATATTTCTTAGTTATTTATTTTTTCAAGCAATATTTTTAATGTTATACTAATTGCTTACTGACAACTATAACCGTATTTTGAATAGTTTGACCCGTTTCTGGAATTTTATAATAGGAAACGTTATAAAGAACTACCCAGAGGCACATGGTATTTGATTTTTGAACCCCCTTTTATATTTTGTAACACAGATGTGGGTATGGAATTAAGAACTATGTGGTGACCTGGAAAGTAGAACCTGAAGGCATGTTTATCAAATCACATTGAAGATATTAAAAAGAAATAGACATTTCTCCTACTGCCCTGGTATTGGTACAACTACCTAAACTTTTTATTTCTCAACTTATTAAAAATACTCACAAATTAAACTAATTTAATATTCACATACTCTTATGAGTAATAATATGTGAAAGAAAGAAGTCTTTGAGGACACTTGAAGGTAGAGAATACATGACTGTGAAGGAAACAGTACTCTTTACTTACCTACTGCAACATAAACAAATTTCAGAATTTGTTCTTCCCTGAGAAATGTGCTGACCTACTTAATACCAACAAATAGCAAGCAGTGTTCAAGTATGAAATATAGCACTATGATCAAATGAGCAATTTAATTTTGATAAATCCAAGCCCACACATAAACTAGCAACTTGATCTTCTGGCCCAGAATAAATTCAAGGCATTTGTTGTAGAGCTAAATTGAAAATCTTTCCTTTCAGGTCTTTCTCGTAATTGCCTGGGCACTAAATGTGCCTTTATGGTAAAGGCCAGGAACTAACTTTGGATGCCCAGTCAGTGATTATATAAAGGATTAGCCTTTCCTGCTTTGTGTACACTGATGCTCCGATTTCCAGGGTCGACTTACTAATATAACCCCAGCTGTTAGTGCCTATGCTCTTTTGGTGCATTGCTCTATTTTTATGAAAGAATTAATAAAACCTATAAAATACGAGGAACACAAGGCTGTCACCAGATATTGATCCATAGCCAGCTTTCTACTGGTGACATTAAATTAAATTTCATCTCTCCTCATTGTGAGTCTGGAAGAAGGAGTAATAAATAATTCTCACCCCTCTTCTAGGCATAGTTTTAACTTTACATCAAAATAAATTCAATGACAACTTATGTACTCTTTATTCTGCACCATGAACATTTTTATAGAAATTCAAATATAGCTCTTAGCCACTGTCTTTTTTTTTCCTACTATCTCATCCAGCACAGCATCAAATCATGAAGGATTTAACATTTCATGCCTTTCTCTTCTTTGGTTAATTATAAATATGGTTATCACTAAGACCTAAGACAACACACTATTGTTTATGTTAACCCTTTCATTTCAGCTAACACATAAAGAAGATTAACAACAATAATAACTTAAATCTGCACATTAATATCTATGTATTGTGAGTAGGATAGGGAGAGGGCTGTGGAAGAATAACCCACCATTCCTGTCTTCTGCTCTGTTTAGCTGGTTTACATCTTCTGTCACTACCACATAAATAAACCAAGCGAGCACTGCCTATGTACACTTAAAGATTACCACAAAATGAATGTAAGAAACATCACTCATCCAAATTGCTTTGTTCCAATATTATAGCAAAATGTCTAGAACTTGACTATTTATAACCAAAACCAAAAGAAAAATATTTTTTTTGCACAGTCTGGAGGCTAGAAAATTCAAGATAAAGGCAGTGGCAGGTCCAGTGTTAATATGACCTCATGGTAACTCCTGCACATGGCAAAAGGGAAGGAATTGCCTAGTTGAGTCCTTTCAGTTCTTTCAGAAGGTCCCTAATTGCATCCACACAGTTTTTCCTTCATATCTAAATCTTTGGGTTTCAAGTTTTGGTATGAATTTCAGAGGTATGTATATGATACAGACTGTAGTATGGACTTTCCCTAAATCATTGCTCAAACTGGAAGTAGTTTTGCCCATATATCAATCCACTTTCTTTATTATTTCTTCACAGTGCTCATTTCTGCACCCTATTTCTCAAATTTGTCTTTCTATGATAGTTTCAAACTTTTTTGGTGTGGATTTACCTTCCTTGGTATTGTTTAGATGTATTACTCGTCTAAACAGGAATCACTTTTTATTTATGATGTGGACTGCTCCCTTTAAGCAAATAACTCCCAGATTCATTTATGTACCCTAGATCTTCCAGGCCCTCTTTTAGAACAGCTTACTTGTTACTGCCTCTTACATATCTTAGACATCACATTGGTTGGCGGTCAACACAGAAGTGCACAACTGGTTAAAGCACAGAGAGCATCAGCAGAATGTTCAACCTCAGATGGAACCTCCACATCTCCTTACCCCCAAGGTTGAGAAAACAGCTGCAAAGAGGAGGTAGGGTGATTATCAGAACCAGAGGGTTCATAGGACTGAAGTGAAACAGTGTCTTCTGGACAGAACAGACCTGTACACTAAAGAGCTCATTTGAAAAAGACCTGTACAAAATCAAGCCAATCAACACTCTATCATGGAAGGGGAGGGGCTCATGAACATCAGCCTATAACTGAGGGGCAGTTAATTCTCTTAATTATAGAGAATTCTCTAAGTTAGTCAGCAAAACAGGGAGAGTGGATTTTCTTAGAGAGTGTGGCCCTTGGTAGGTAGACCGCATTCCAGGGAATAGTTTCACACCTAGGAGTCTATGGGCAGTGCATTATTAAAAGGGACCTGAAGACAAGAGATTGTAAGAGCCTGTGAAGATAGTGGTAGATCTTGTAAAAAATAGATGGATGTGTTAGGCGATGAATGTGATCAAACTATACTATGTGAAATTCTGAAAGAATTTATAAGATTGTTATAGAAATTAATAAGATTCTGAATTTTGATTATTTGATTATTTATCTCCTCTAAAGTCATCTTTTCTACCCAACTTACAGTCCTAGTGGAGTCGAGGAGGAGCTGGGATATGGCCCACTCATTCACAGCTCACAAACAATGAAATATGAAGCTACTCGCTCTTCAGGGAGAGAAATCTACTTTGTTCTTCTCATGTTTCCTGTTCTCAGTAGCATCTTTCTAAACTGTTATTTGCTTTAGCCTTCTAAAAAATCTTTCTGATTCAGTTCCTGTCTCTTTCTAGACAGCTAAGTCAGATGCATCTTCTAAAAATAGGTAACATTACTTTTCTTTTTTTGATGCATTTATTATTGGAGATTTTATTTATTTACATTTCAAATGTATTTCTCAGTTTTCCAGTTTTCTCTCCGGAAACTTTCTAGCCCATCCCCCTCCCCCTGCTTTTATGAGAGTGCTCCCCCACCCACCCATTCACTCCCACCTCCCTGCACTGGCATTCGACTATACTGGGGCACCAAACCTTCACAAGACCAAGGGCCTCTCCTCCCATTGATGGTTGACAAAGCCATCCTCTGATACATATGTGGCTGGAGCCATGGGTCCCTCCATATGTACTCTTTGGTGGTGATTTAGTCCCTGGGAGCTCTGGGGTGTCTGGTTGGTTGGTATTGTTGTTCTTCCTATGGGGCTGCAAACTCCTTCAGCTCCTTCAGTCTTTTCTCTAACTCCTCCACTGGGGACCCTGTGCTCAATCCAATAGAGAATTCTCATAATCAGCGGAACAGGGAGACTGGATTTTCTTTGAGGGTATGTCCATTTGTAGGTAGACTGCACTCGAAGGAATAGCTTCATACCTACGAGCATCGACCTCTGTACTTGTCAGGCTCTGGCAGAGCCTCTCAGATGACAGCTATATCGGGCTCTTGTCACAAGCACTTATTGGCATCTGCAAGAGTGTTTGGCTTTGGTGTCTGTATGTGGGAGGGATCCCCAGGTGGAGCAGTCTCTGGATGGCCTTTCCTTCATTCTCTGCTCCACTCTTTGTCTCCGTATTTCCTCTCATGAATATTTTGTTCCCTCTTTAAGAAAGACTGAAGCATCCACACTTTGGTCTTCCTTCTTGAGCTTCATGTGGTCTGTGAATTGTATCTTGGGTATTCTGAGCTTTTGGGCTAATATCCACTTATCAGTGAGTGTTCTTTTATGACTGGGTCACCTCATTCAGGATGATATTTTCTAGTTCCATTCATTTGCCTAAGAATTTCAGAAGTCATTGTTTTTAATGGTTGAGTACTCCATTGTGTAAATGTACCAAATTTTCTGTACCCATTCCTCTGCTGAAAGACATCTGGTTTCTTTCCAGCTTCTGGCTGTTATAAATAAGACTGCTATGAACACAGTGGAGCATGTGTCCTTATTACATGTTGGAGCATCTTTTGGATATATGCCCAGGAGTGGTATAGCTGGGTCCTCAGGTAGTAGTATCTCCAATTTTCTAAGGAACCGCCAGATTGATTTCCAGAGTGGTTGTACCAGCTTGCAATCCCACTAGCAATGGAGGAGTGTTCCTCTTTCCCTACATCCTCCCCAGCATCTGCTGTCACCTGAATTTTTGATTTTAGCCATTCTGACTGGTGTGAGGTGGAATCTCAGGGTTGTTTTGATTTGCATTTCCCTGATGACTAAGTCTGTTGAACGTTTCTTTAGGTGCTTCTCGGCCATTTGATATTCCTCAGTTGAGAATTATTTTTTTTAGCTCTGTACCTTGTTTTTAATAGGGCTATTTCATTCTCTGTAGTCTAACTTCTTGAGTTCTTTTTATATGTTGGATATTAGCTGTCTATCAGATGTAGGATTGGTAAAGATCTTTTCAGATCTGCTGGTTGCATTTTTGTTCTATTGACATTGTCCTTTGCCTTACAGAATCTTTGCAAATTTTTTCTTTTTTTTTTAAAAATTGGATATTTTATTTATTTACATTTCAAATGTTTTCCCCTTTCCAGGTATCCCCTTAGGAAATTCCCTATCCCATTCCCCTCTCCCTGCATCTATGTGGGTGCTCCACCATCCACCCACCCACTCCTGTCTTTCCTTCTTTGCATTTCCCTACACTGGGGCCTTGAACACCCTCAGGCTCCAGGACTTCACCTGATGTCCAACAAGGCTCTCCTCTGTAACATATGTGGCTGGAGCCATGGCTCCTTCCATTGTTGGTGGTCTAGTCCCTGGAGGGTCTGGGGGGTCTGGCCAGCTGACACTGTTGCTTCCCCCATGGGTCTGCAAACCTCCTCAGCTCCTTCAGTCCCTTCTCCAACTCCTCCATTGGGGATCCCTCACTCAGTCCAATGGTTGGTTGTGAACATCTGCCTCTGTGTTTGTTAGGCTCTGACAGAGCCTCTCAGGAGACAGCCATATTAGACTCCTGTCAACAACCACTTTCTTGCATCCACAATAGTGTTCGTGTCTGGTGACTGTATATGGGATGGATCCCCAGGTGGGGCAGTCTCTGGATGGCTTTTTCTTCTGAGGTCCCATTTGTCTATTATTGATCTTAGAGCATGGGCTGGCTAGATGGCTCAGTTGTTAAAGGCTAGGCTCACAACCAAAAGTACCATTACTTTTCTAAAGTCTGTTTATTTTAACTACCACTTGGTTTCTTTCTTCTAAACCTATTTTTTTCCCTGACGAACTATTTCAATTTCTCAGAAGCTCAATTTAGGACTTTCTTGTGCTGATGTACTTGGGGCTTTATCAAGATCTTTGAAACGGAATCCCTGTCCCTTTGAGACAATATTCTTTAAAATACAACATGAAATTTCTTATTCTCTTGTCATTAATGGAGGGTATGGGAGACATGAAGATATGAAGGAAGAGGAACATAGCAGTGGCCTGGGGCCAACAATAAGCTTTATTCGTATAGGGAGGTAACAGGATGTTCAGAGGATGCTGTAATATGGCTGGTAGGGTGGATAATTGATGTTTTTGAAGTTCTTGTGAGACAAGAGAAAATTAAGAGACATATTTAGTATGGCTACTGTTTATTAGTTATTCTGTAATGTTCTGGGAGACATACCCCAAAGTGTTCTAGCTTATTGTTGTTGTCGTTAATTGTCTCTGAAAGTTCAGGCATTTTCGTCATTGCTAGGACCTCTGCAGATATAACAATGATAGATCTTTCATACAGGGCGAGACTCCTAACCTGAGCCCTAGGAGTTAGTTCTCTTCTTTTGTCAGTTTCTTTGCTTAGCTCCTATCCTGGTAGAAAGTTCATACATAAACATATCAGACTATTTCTTTTAAGTCTGGTGAAACAGGCCCAGCTGTAAGATGGTGCTATGTTTTTCGCTTTTTCCTTTTTGGAAAAGTTTTCCCAGGATCAGTGTGTATTCAGGCCAGATAATGCTAAAGTATAGCACAGGCCTCTTTTTATTTGAACTCTAAACATGTGCCTTATTTTAACTTTTGAGGCTGCACTGTAGCATATGGCTCAAGGAAGCCTAAGGGAAGAGATGGAGCAGAGAGAAGCATCCTTCTCCTTCACTGTGGCTCCTAAGATCTGAATGGTTGGAGGTCTTTTTCTTACCACACTCAGCTCTTTTTGAGTGTAGTCTCGGTAGAACCAGAGACCCTGACTTGACTTCCAACTCTTCTGTGCTTGCCCTTTCCTTGGCCATGATTTTTCCTGACTACTTATGCATTTGTTATCATTCTGTCAGGACTAAAACCTTGCCAAAAGCAACTCCAAGCACTTTTCTATTTAAATGTAACTTAGATTGCCATAAAAACTTCTAAAATTAAATAAATAAATATAAACAAACCTTGAGCTATTAGGCTGCTTAGTTCAAAGGATTTTTTTTGCATGCTCTGGGCTTTTGTCTTTAATTCACCGTGCAGCATAAAGATATGAATGAAATGTGTTTATCTTCCTTTGGGTCTAACACTCAAAGCAGCATCGTGTATGGGGTATTATCTACATAGTGTCGAGGCTGTAGTGCTTTGTAGTGAAGGGACAATGGGTACTGAGAGGAGATTTAAAGGCAAACAGATCACAGAGATGTAAAGATGTGGTACAAAGTTAAGTAGAAATCACTTGGCCCCTTATTAAGCCCCCGTCTATGGTGGATTCACAATAGGGGCAGCGGGAGTAACGGAGCTGTCTCTGAGTCTGCTATGTTTGTCATCCACAGGGGCTTCTGGGAAGATGGAAGATAGGTAGATTGGGTGCACAGATAAATTCCAGAAGCAGGGGAAAGTCTGCTCCCTTTGTTTGTTTGTTTATTTGTTTCTTCCTTCCTTTCTTCCTTTCTTTCTTCCTTCCTTTCTTCTTTCTATCCCTTCCTTCCTTCCATCATTCATTCATTCATTCATTTATTTATTTATTTATTTATTTATTTATTTATTTATTTATTTATTTATTCACTTTGTATCCCAAAGTCCACCCCCTTCTCCTCGTATTCTCCTCCTCCCATAACTGTTTCTTCATTTTCCTCTCCCTTTCTCCTCTGAGAAGGGGGAGGCCCACTTCTGTGGATATGATTCCCCTAACTGGACAGCCTTGTCTGACCTCACTGGGAGAGGATGTGCCTTCTCCTTCGAAGACTTGTGCCAGGGCGGGGCAATACCCAGTGTTCCTTTTCATGCCCAACCCATCCACTGCATTTGTACCTGGTGACTTCATCGTGGTACCTCTGGTTCAAGTCCGCGCCTGTTTACTGCAGGGTTTCCTGGGTGTGATCCACGCCTTTCCCACAATGGGTGCCTGGCTGGTGCAGATTTTTGTGGACCTGCTAGTTCATTTGGACTCTCCTGAACAGTCAGCTCACTGCAGCTTGGTAACTGCCAATAATGTACGCACTCCCTTGCCTTGGCATGGATTTTTGTTCCAGGCTACAGTGTGGGGCATCTAAAGTGACACCAAAAGCAAGGATGAAAGGAAAACTAGAGATAACGTGATGTGTCCTGGGAAAATGAAAATTAGGAAGCAAAATATAAGCAGAAGCGATATTATACCTCCTGGATGGCTCACCCAGTGTTGGGGGGGGGGGGGGATCTAAGTCCCAGGGCATGTGAAATTTACAGCCCAAGAATTGGAGCAGAGACATAAGATTAAAAACAGAGACAATTTATTAGGCAAAGAAAAGCACTCTGGATCACTGGAGTGGGGTGGTGAGCTGAGGAAAGGGCATATCCTCAAAACTTTATGGGCCACCAGCCCTATGACCCTATACTAAGCACACGCATAGCACTGGTTTCTCCCTTTTTATTTACTGTGGGCGTTTGGAATGTATGCTCACTTTGTTTTATGCAGCCCTGTGGGAACAACTCACAAGAATCTCTGCCAACTGACCTTTTTCATATGATAATCATGATGCTGTTTCCAGAGTCTCTACTCTCCTGTCACACCGGAAACACAGGTGTGCGACAGCAGTCCACCTTTAGCAAATCATCTTCTTCATAGACTTCTTTTCTAGTCCACTTTCCATGAATTGCAGTTAAATGCTAAATGCTTTCTAACGGTGAATCAGGCTACACCTGGGAAAGCAGAGGCCCTCAGATTCTCAGTCCCATTCTAGGTCCACCTTGACATTCCTGATCCACAGCAATCAGGGCTTATTCCATGTGTTTGGTGGGGTTCTTGGAGACATAGCCACACAGGCTCCAGGCTATACTGGCCAGTTTTTTTGTTAACTTGCTACAAGCTAGAGTCATCAGAGGGAATAGCCTCAGTTGAGGGCATACCTCCATGAGATCCAGTTGTAAGGCATTTTCTAAATTGGGGTGGGCCCAGACCACTGTGAGTAGTACCATCCCTGGGTTGTTGGTTCTGGGTTCTATAAGAAAACAGGTTGGGCTAGCCAGGGGAAACAAGTCAGTAAGCAACTCCCCTGCATGGCTTCTGCATCTTCTGCTTCCAGGTTCCTACTCTGTTTGAGTGCCTGACTAGACTTCCTTTGGTATTAAATAGAAATGTGGAAGTATAAGCTGAATAAATCCTTTCCTCCATAACTCGCATTTTTGGCCATGGTGTTTCATTGAAGCAATAGAAACCCTTACTAAGGCAGAGGCACATTTACACAGAGGACAGAGGTTAGCACAAATCCAGTAATATTTTTAAATCACACTCCTGTAGTCAAATTCTTAGAATAAAATACCTGTGAAAGTGACAACTTGAGATTGTCACCGTCACTACATGTTATTAATCTATAAGGAAACAATGGTTTGAGAATAGAAGAACTATATTTTGCAGAGTAAAAATGCGAGACTGGTGGTGGCCATACAGCATCTGCAAGGAAGAGCATCTGAGTGATTCACTGATGGGACTCTACTGTGACAAGGTCCACGGAAACCCCTTTCTACTTGGCAAGGACCTGTGGTGAGTTTGATGACCTCTATGCTTACTACCTAGATCACATATGCTTCACGCTCCCCTTTCTGTCACTCTGCTATCTAAACTGTGAGCAATTTTAGTTTCACTTCATCGATCATGGGCAAGGCCCAGATTCTGCTGGAATTGATACATGTCAGGTACATGTCAGGAAAGGTGGCTTGGTACAATGAACACATCTCTGTCTGCAATTTTAGTAAGTATTATGACAGGGGCCATGCTATCTGATGACTGGACTTTTACCCACAAGTGTTTAATTCTGTCTCTCACCTTGCATAACTATGTAACCACATTTGTTACCGGCTGGGTATGTGCTCATGTCTACAGGACATGCCTGGCTGAACATTTATTTTTGGCTTGCTGAAATTATGCTTTGTAGTGAAAAATAAGGTTAGTGGGTAATTGACCCAGTGGGAGGGGAGAGGGAGGAAGGGAAACTATTGGGTGCTTTCTGTAAGGATGGAGCTTTTGTAATGTAGATGCTATGATTTCTTTTAATAAAATAAACAATAATATCACTGCTCAGGCAAGCAGGATTGTGACTGTATAAATAAAGATGGCTAGAGCTATTCAGGACCACTGGCTTGAAAGTCAACAGGTGGTCAGTGTCATCAGGCCATTCCATGTCTCAGGACCTGAATGTTGCAGCTTGAGCTGGTCTTCTAGACTCCTAGACCACTAGACTACTGCAAGAATGAATATTCGGGGCACTGGGTGGGAGGGTGGCTTAGGGTTAAGACCACTTGTTGCTCTTTCAGAGTTTTACATGTAGGCAAAACTCTTTATACACATAAAGTACATAGACCTTAAAATTTAAAAAATGGATGAATGCACATTAAACATAAGAAGTTTAAATATTTCTACTGAAAGTAAGAGATGGAGATGTTTCCTTCCCTCTTTTTCTCAGAGCACTGACCATACAAAATGTATAATTGTAAGTAATTTCTCATCCTTTAAAGATGTATTTATGCATATATGCCTTTTAGAAGAGTGGCAGGGATCTTTGCCAGCTTTCTGAACCAGACATTTCTTTCTGTTTTACAATTCAAATTCAGCAAAGACAGTTACCCTGTCTGTAACTTTCTGCAGGAGGGTATAATCCTGGGTTCAGTGGGCACCATGCCTCAGGCTGTAAAAACACCTTCTGCCATCAGATTTGAGATCTTTCTTCTCTTACTGCTCCTTTGCTGAAGCCAGTTGGCTAATACAGATGTTTTTCACCAAGGTGTCTTACCAGAGGACTATTTAGTTATTGTTCATCTTGGAAAAGTATGTGTGATGCATCCTATTTCCCTGGCTACATAACAGGAGGAGATTTCTGTCTTTGCAGTCCCTCTCTTAGCAGATTGCTCATGATAGATGTTAATATTTGCTCATTAATAAGACTTTTCTTTCTGTTATAACATTGAAAATAGATTTTCTGAATTGGGGAGGGGAGATTTCTAAAAGCATTACTTGTCTAATGTTAGTAACTTCAAGATTTAAAGTAAAGAAAGCTATCATATAGTCAGAAATATGGAGGGGAGATTGTAACAGGCCATAAAAAATCTTGATTTTGGATCTGGAGATCTCTGTATTGGGTATATTTATTAAACATTATAATTCTTTGTGTATAACCCCAGAAATTATTTTTTCTACTGTAAATCTAACCTCATGTTATCGGTAGCCTCACTACAGCACATAATCTACTAAAGTTTTGGCAGCAAATGGTGTTGATCTGATCTAATGATAAGTAGCTAATAGCAGGATACCTCCAGCTCATTTTCCTAGATGTTTCCATGATAGTTTCACAGAAGAAGGTACATAGCTAATATTTGTATCGGTTTTCAATTCAAAATATAAAGGGACTGAAAGTCAACTATTTTTCTGTTGTTCCTTTGCATAATTATGGAAAGATATAGGAATTTACCATTTGTTTCACTGAAATTTCTATCTCAGCTAAGTCAGCTCTAAGTGCCCCAGCCCACTTGGGTTGCTTTCTATACCTCCTTTTAGCACGAGTGCCCTTTGCTCAAGAACTCAGTTTGCCTTCCTTAAGATTCTGATGCACCTCTTAAAGTAACTGAGGACTTGCATATCAGGAATAATAATATAACCCTGACCAAACACTACTACTCTTAGTTCCATTTTGTCAAGAAGCTCTTAGTGAGATTTCCTGCATGACCAAGAAAATACAAAGCACAGAATCACAGCATCTTGTGGGAGCCTAAAACACTATATTAAGTTAAATAATCTAGATGCAGAAAAACAAGCATCAGTTTGCTTTCATAGGTGAAGCCTAGATTTTACACACATATGCACATACACACACACACACACACACACACACACACACACACACACACGATGAAAATGAAAATGAAAGGGGACAATTTAAAAAGAAGAATGGGTTGTACCAGGAAAGGCAGTGATCATGAGAGGGTAATGGGGTGTGACTACAGTAAAAATACATTATATACATCAATTAAGCTTCATTATTAAACCCATTGCATTGTGAAATGAATATCCACAATGAATAATGATAACACCAATAATAATAATAATCTTTCCAAGAAACTCAAGGCCAAGTTGGAGGCTAGGCTATTCACAGAAGCCCTGACACCAGAGGAGTTTGTCTTCCAGCAGATAGAACTAGTTACTAGTTCAGATAACATGGCCTTACAACTAAATCTACGCATGTATATTTCCTGTTTTTATTATTTTCCTGTAAAATCTTATACTGTATGGTCAAGGTGGAGGGAGGGAGGCCTGAAAAAATCTCTGCAGTTTTGGTCAAAACAAAATAAATCTATTTCTTCCCATCAGTTCCTACCTTTTGGTAGTTTTGAACAATAAATGTTGTATGTGGGAACAAGTCCGGCGTGGTGGAAAGAAGCACCACGTGTCTGTTCCAGGCCCTGTGGCTCTGGGTGGGACAGGGAAGTGGCCGCGCATCTTCCCACACAGTCTGACAGGTAGGTGGGGGCTGAAGGAAGCCTTTGCGGGCCCTGCCTGTGGGTGGGGGAGGGGGCCATTCTTGGGGAACACATGCGGCAGCCATCTCCGTGGGTTCTCTAGCCAGTGGCACTGCAGTCACCGCAGGTTGCCGCAGACGGGCTAGCTGGAGTGCAGCTGGGATTCCCACTGGGTTTGGGGCTTCAGACTAGCTGCTTAGGCTTGGGTGAATGAGTACTATCTGGGAGCACTGGGAAGCCCTTGGTGAGAGATTAGAGGTGGCTCCTTAATCAGGGCCCAGATCTCTTGCTTCCCACGGTGGGTCCAGATGAAGAGACAGTCCATAATTCTAAGACATTTATTTTCATCCTGTGGAGTGGATGGAATTGTACCCCTGCTTTTCTAGGAGAGGTGAGGCAGATATAGTAAATGGGAAGGGGCATGGCTAAGCCTCTAGCTGTCTCATTAACATGGGGATGGCTTGGAGCTGTGTGGCCACGCCTCTACCTGAGGAAGGGTGGTACGTGACTGTGACTGGAGCCAAAAGCCTCCCAGGAGCGTTGACATAATGCTTCCTTGCGGATTGTCCTGTTGGGTTGCCTAGATTTTATGCCTATGCTCAACCGGGTGTCAGATTGCCTGTCAAAGATCACTGCTCCACAGTTGTGTTCCAATAATGTGAAGACTGACAGAATCCATAGTAATGGCAAGAGGGAATGAGGTGGGTGGACAGAAGTAATTTGCACTGTTAATGTCCTAAGTGTTGCTCACTCACCTATGTAAAAGACATTATAAGACCACATTCCCATAACTCTGGAAGTAGGACCAGTTCCTGGAGCAGTCTAGTTAATTCTGGTATAGAATGCATAAGAAGATGTCACTTCATAACTGTCTCTCCCACTTTTTCACAGCAAATAACTTGCTTTTTCTACTTGACCAGGGTTGTATTTGTATCCAAGTATGTGGTCTCAATATACCCTGGCCTTCAGATTGTGAGCTTTAAGAAATAATTCTATTAGTCTAGTAATTTTTTCTACATAAATTAATGTCTCTAAGCCCTTGAGCACCACTTACTTCTAAAATGGCCATTATGTATGGATCACTGAAATCTCAAATTCTTTTATAGCCACAGTGTTGCACAGGGTTTTACTTCCTGGCCTGGATTTTGAATAAAGTAAATCTTATGGTTTATAACCTCCCTGTACTGTGGATTCTAGTTGGTGTAGGACTGCTAGATACATAAGGCTATGTAGTCTGAACTATGAAGAAACTCTTTTAAAAATAAATTATAGAGCTAGGAGCCAACTGCTACTAGCACTGCTGTAGCAAGCAGATTTGAGACATAAAAGGCTGATATTATTCCTCTTGTGTCAATTTTTCATAAAAATATTAATTAATTAAAAGATGAAGTTCAAAAATTAAAATAGAACCTTCAATTGAGAAAATTTTCAGTTATGATAGGAATGTCTATGTTGACAGTATTCCTAGAATTTTAAAATCAATGCCTTCAAATATGAACTGAGATTTTGATTGTTCCACAAATATGAAGATTACTGCAGTAAAGGCAGTTCTACGAGAGTGAAATCATTAGTAGGTCTCAGAGACCCACAGAACATGTTGACATTTAAACAACTCAGATTTTCTCTCAGTTTAGCATTTTATTTATTCATTTATCGTGTAAAGTTCCTTTTAATTATTTCTGTCATTTGCAACAAATTAGCATTTGCACCCATGGAAAGAAGATGTCCCAGATTGCTGCATCAGCGTCAGCACTAGCTTCAGCACCAACAGTTTCATAAAAGGTGCTACCTCAGGGCCCTTTCCTAGATGTCATGATGTGAGTTTGTGACACAAAACTAACTTCACAATGGAAAAAAGAAAAAAAACAGCTGTCTAATGTCTACACTGAGGTAGCTAAAAACTAAAAGATAATGGCTTTTGCTTTACAGACTTTCAATAACAGAAGATTATGCGTTCTAACATTATGAAGTAACAAGTAAAACCATGGTATATGAAACTTCTAAGAACAATATTCAAGATGAGGAGACCCAGAGAAACAAGTGTGTCATAAGGATTTAGTTAGATCCTTGGACTCAAGTGCCAATGACAAAGAGTATGATAGGGAAGACAGATCAAACGTAGACTGAATAAAGATCATCTATAAATGATTCCCTCTTGCATTAATGACTTTTTCTTTAATACAGTTTTTGCAAAGACAGTTCAAGGGAAAGATTTACATGGGCTTATGGTTTGAGGAAGTAGAATGCATTTTGGTAGAGGAGGTGTGGGGACAGAAGAAGCAGGCAGCTGTGGTGGACAGAGCTGGGAAGACTGGGAAGACGAGCATATAGATGGGAAATAGGGCTGATTTGTAAAAATAACCCATGTCGTCCGTCTAAACCCCACACCCTTATGCTTTCACAAATTTTTAAAACAGTGCCACCAGCTAGGGACCAATGCTTTAAATTGTAACATTCATGGAGTAGACAGACAAAAGCAATGGAAGGAATGTAATTGGTAATACTTCTCTCTCTCTCTCTCTCTCTCTCTCTCTCTCTCTCTCTCTCTCTCTCCCTTCCTCCCTCCCTCCCTCCTCCCCTCTCTCTGTGTGCGTGTGTTGCTTTGTGTTTGGGTGATAGAAATAGTGATAATAAATACATTTTGATTTTATTCCTGAGAATATATCACCCCAAGAGTTTATCATGAACAGACACATATTTATCCTCCTAAGTAAACTTTCCATTAATCTCAATCTTTGATAAACACAACCAGAAATGCTAGTGCTTTTAGACCCCTGCCCAGGAATCTTCTATGAACCAGAGGTGAATCTTCTGTGGTAAAAGAAACAGAACAAAAAACCAAAACAATCCTTCATCATATAATTTCAAAGTATTTGCATACAATTCCTATATATCTCTAATGGAAATACAAATAGGTAGAGAGACTTGAAATATTTAAGAATAGAAAAGAAAGTTTTTCAGGGTTTTAGCACAAAAAAATCACCAGATATAACTTAATTATTTCATGGGTTTGAGGAACTTAGTTTTGATCCCTGTCAAGAACACATACCTACAATGATAGAAGTTAAATATTATCGTACATTGTCTTTAAAAAAATATTACTGTCTTCCTAACAGGTTATACGATCCCAATTTGTCAGCCCTAAACATAAATACACAGTCAGTGTTGGATAGTCTCAGTGAACTGTATTTAGTTATTTATAGGTAAGTATAAAGATATGTATATATTTATATAGAAATAATAAATGTACATATATATGTAACAAAGATAATGAAATAAGTTGACATGAAGTTGAAAGGGACTAGAGGAGGCCATAGGAGAACCAGTGGGAGGAGTGGAAAAGCTGTGGCTACAGCGCTCATGTGCGAGGATCTCCAAAAATGATGTAGCAGTGAAAAAAGTAAAATACGAAATGAAGTTAGATGAATACACATAAGGTATCTTTAAATATTGGTAAAAACCAGATTTCTAAGATAAGTGCTTGGAAATAAAGCAAAGTCATTAGTTTGTGACAAGAAAGTATAAATCCTGTCTTCTTGATGGTGCACATATAACAAGAAAGAAACATGGTTGTACTTTAGGAAAGATTCATTGTGAATATAGAAATCACTATATAGTCTCATTTATAGTTGAGCTACTTAACTGTTTAAGATGAATCAACACAATTACAAAATATTGCTGTAGACTCTTCTGATGAAGAAGTCTCTGCCTATCAAATCCATTATATATTACTACATGGAAGCCATAAACTGGCATTTTACAGGAAGACAAGCCTCACATAGAAATCAGGATATGTTCGTAAATTAAATTAGATGCTAAAACCCTCACTGAAGCATTTCACGGTGATGGTTCACTGATTCATATCTCCTAGGGCAAAAATGCCAAATCTGAAGAGTGGCTTTGTTATCATTCTCAAAACTGGTGTGTGATCACCACTGCTCTGAATTGTGAATCTGCTAATAAGTGCATATTTCTTTTTGATATTTGAGATATTTGAAAGAACTTACATGCCGTTGTGGCCTAGAATTACTTTAAAAACAGACAGAAAAAAGTTTCTGGCTATTATAAATATGGCTGCTATGAACATAGTGGAGCATGTATCTTTGTAAAAGGGAATGTCAAGGTGGGAATATGGGAATGGGTGGGCGGGAAGGTGGGAGGAGGAATTCCCTCACAGAGGTGGGGAGGGGGAGGGGACATGGGGTTTCCAAAGAAAAGGGGAATCATCGGAAATGTAAATAAAATATCAAAAATAAAAATTAAAAAAAAAAAAAAAGCAATGTATGTCATGAAAGCATAAAATATATTCAGGTAACTATATTTTATCACCTATTGCCATAAATGTATGAAAATGTAGTGTGAAAGCTTCACGTTTATCAACATCAATGCTCACAAACACTTACAAACCACAAGAGGCTCCATTTGTAGTAGAGGAAAACATAAACAAGCATCAAGACACAATCTTAAAACATAAGTCCATAATTAGCAGTAGTAACAATCTAGAGGCCTCCTCTTGAAAGGAGAGAGAATTCTCTCTGTAAAGCAGAGAATTCAGAATCTAGGGGACGATGTATCTGAGTGACAGTGTACCTCCTCTGTATTTGATCTCCATTAAACAAACAAGAAACAACAACTAAACCAAACCAAAACTAACCAACCAACTAACCAAACCAAACCAAACCAAACCAAACCAAACCAAACCAAAACCCCCAAAAACAAAACCAAAGCCTGTGTATAACAAGTACACTGGCATTTTTACATGAGCAGTTAATCTTTTTAATACACAGGACAAAAGAAATCTTTTTGACAAAGGTTTCACTTGTGACAGGTTAGTGTTCACACTGCACCAAGCCTTTTACAAATCCACCTATTGTAGGAAGCAGGTGTCAAGTGCTCACCTAGAGACTGTGATATGAACAACACTGAGGTGTCGTTTCAAAACAAAGAAACAAAGAAAGGAACAAAAACTTTAGCAATTAGTTGACTGATTGTTTTGCTTCTTACATTTCTTTCTTTCTTACTCTTTTCTTTCCTTCCTTATTTATTTATTTGGTGCTAGAAAGCACTTATGAAAAAAGGGGATGCTTTATTATACTCGTGAGCTTGTATATATTCATGACTAAAGTGTTCGACTCTTGTTTGAGAAGTAAATAAAACAGCCTCTTTGTTCATAAGTACGTTACAAAGGTCATAGAAATAAACAGCTGGGCAAACCATCAGAGGGAGTAGAAATGGGAACATGGGGGTGGAATGTTAGAATGCTTTTCTACTCAAATTTTATCTGTTTGTATGTTAATAAAGCACTTCAGCGCTTTAAAATACTTAAAAAATATTTCATTAATTCTTTGAGCATTGTACAGACCTTATTTTGATCACATGCTTCCCTAATTCTTTGTTCTAACTTCTCCAGACCCACCCTAGTCTCCTTACCACCTCCAGCTTCGTGGCCTCTTTTGTCTTTAATAGTCCATTTATTTCATCTTGTGCTCCCATATTTTTCTGAATGTGAGGCCGTCTGCTAAAGCATGCTTTATCTACCTTGAACACAGCCTTAAAGAAAATTTACTCTACAGCTCTCAATGTCAGGCAAATTCTAGTAGTTCCTCTAAGAAGGGCGGGACACTGAGTTTGCCTCTCCAGTCAATGCTGGGTTTCTGTATGGCTTGATCTCATGTATACTTTCTCACCTGCTGTGAGTTCATATGTGCAACTTTCCTGTTGTATTAAATAAAGGACATTTGTATGAAATCATATGCCTCCTTTCGATCTTCCAGTCTTTTTGACACCTCTTCTGACATGTTTCCTGAGCCAGGAGGAGAGTGTGTGATACCCACATCCTACTTATGGTCTAACTCTCTGCCGACTCTTCTTGTCTGCCTGTTGACTACTAAGTTTTATTCCATTACTAATCTTATTTTAGTTCATTTTTTTAAAGCTTTCCCTGTGTCCTGAAATGTTTCCTGAGACCTATATAAGACAGACACTCTATGAATCTGCTAAACTCTAAGGACTAGGGTCCATTCTTTAATTATTCTATTTCTTATGTAGAAATAGAAATAGAAATAGAAATGCTGTGAGTCTGGCTATCTGGCTGGCCTGGCGTTAACTCCATAGGTGAGCGGTGACCAGGAGGATAATAAATCCCGGCCAATTTACCCCCTCTCACATGGAAACATGTTTGGCTCATTATCCAACCGACATGAAAACAAACATTTCAATATTTCAATATTGTTCGGTAGTTGATATTATGGAATATTATGGAAAGGTTTTTTTGTTTGTTTTTTTAAAACAAAATTTTAAGTTAGTAGGTCTGTCCCTGTGTTAAGATTGGCCCTTATGTTTTAGAGATTCATGCTAAAATATCTGTTGATAAGATTTTGTCACTTTTGGGATTTGTTTGAAAACAGCCAATAGAGATTAGATTGCCATGTAAATGAAGCAAGTATACACTTGGTTGATTGTTGTAGCTAGGTAATAAGTAGATGGGGGTTAATTGTGCACTCTTCTAATTGTTATGTACTTGAAGTTCTGTAATAAGTGTCTAAGATGTGTAATCAGGGGCGGAGGTGTAGTTGGCATGAAAGTGCTTGCTTAGCATACATAAGAACCTTGATTTAAATTGTCATAATGTGCATGCACAGGTGTATGCACGCACGCACACACACACACACACACACACACACACACACACACACACACACACATAAAGAAAGAGAGAGAGGGGTGAGGGAGAGAGAATAAAAGCATTAGTGTATTAAGCAATAAAATGTTCCATTTGTGCATGTCATTTTATTCTGAAAAAGAAAAAGAAAGGAAGGACTTAAGTCTTAAATGACCCATAGTATGCCAAAGCACTCTGTATACAAGAATCTCCACACTTACCAGACTTACACCTTATACACATATACTTCACACACACACACACACACACACACACACACACACACACACACACACACACACACACACACACTTGGCTTGTAGCTTTTAAAAGCCTAAGCAAATCTTTGTATTACAGTGAACTGCCCCTCAGTGACTTTATTTCAGACAGTAGTTTTCCTATATATCACTGAATTTATTCCCCATTGATGTGTTCATCCATTTTTTACATTATTTTAAATATATATTTTGCTTCCTCATCTACCAATTGACTCTATCCCCCAAATATGATATAAATTCAGTTATGACTGAAATTCTTCATCTGTTTTATTTCCCACTGGATCCCTGTTACGTTTAAGGAATTCTTCAAATATCTCTTGATGAAATAAATGAATCAAATTATCATTAAATACCATTTTAGCATGTCTATTTATTTTTTTCAGCATGTCCTATTATTTTATTGATCTTTGGCCTAGAGTTGCGAAATATTGGAAAAGAATTCTCTCATTACTTTTGGATTTTTTTTGACTTAATATCATATCAGTCTGTATAGGATACTCACATTTTGCAAAATAGATACTCAATGAAAAATAGATTGTTTTCTGATTTCACACATATTTTTATTACTTTTTTTTTACAGTCCAGTCGTAACCCTCTCCTGATCTTCCCTCCCACAGTTTCTCATCCCATTCCTCCTCCCCCTGTCTCCGATACTCCCCCCATCCCCCGCTGGCCTCCCTACTCCCTGGGACCTCAGTTCTCTCAAGGGTTAGGTGCATCTTCTTCCCCTGAGGCCGGACCAGTCAGTCCTCTTATGTATATGTGTCCGGGGCTTTGGACCTGCTCCTGTATGCTGTCTGGTTGGTGGCTCACTTCTGTGAGATCTCAGGGGTCCAGGTTAGTTGAGACTGCTGGTCTTCGTATTGGGTCACCCTCCCCCTCAGCTTCTTCCTGCCTCTCTCTAATTAAACCACAGGGGTCCCAACTTCAGTTCAATGGTTGACTGTAAGTATCTGCATCTGTCTCATTCAGCTGCTTGTTGGACCTCTCAGAAGACAACCATGCTAGGCTTCTGTCTGTTAGTACACTATAGCATCAGTACTAGTTTTAGGCCTTAGAGATTTCCCTTGAGATAGATTCCATGTTGGGCCTGTCACTGGACCTCTTTTTCCTCAGTCTCTTCCCCATTTTTGTCCCTGCAATTCTTGCAGACTGGAACAATTCTGGGTCAGAGTTTTTGACTGTGGGATGGCAACCCCATCCCTCCACTTGATGCCCTGTCTTTCTACTACAGGTGGACTAAGTTCCCTCTCCCTACTGTTCGGCATTTTATGTAAGGTGTCCCCTTTGAGTCCTGAGAGTCTCTAACCTCCCAGGTCTCATTGTTTTTTCCTCTCCTGTTTCCTTCCTCCACACATTTCCTCTGTGTGCCCACCCCAACCTCTCTCAAACTCCTGACCTCACTGTATTTAATTGTTGTTATAGATTCTGTGTTATAAATTTGTATACCTTCTTTATCTTTTTTATTAATTAACAAAAGTCTGTGAATTCCCATGCAAGCTCACATTTGCCAGAGTGGACATTTTGTGATGCCCAAAATAAGTAATATATTTCCATTTTGGATCTAACTATACATATAATCTACTAAATTATATTTTTAGATTTTAAAATTCTTTAGAGACTTATGTATTTTAATTTATGTGTGTGGATGTTTTGCCTGCATTTCTGCCTTATACTACTATATGTGTACAGTGAACACTAAGGTCAGAAGAGGGTTTCAGAGTCTTTGGAACTGAAGTTACAGATGGATGTGAACCACTTCTGTGCCTGATGGGAACAAACGGGTCTTCTGAAAGAACAGATAGTGCTCTTAACTACTGAACTAGCTCTCCAGCTCTCATTATCAACAATGTATCTGTCTGTATATATGTGTGTGTGTGTGTATATATATATATATATGTGTGTGTGTGTGTGTGTGTGTGTGTGTGTGTGTGTGTATGCATCCACTAACTCCTCCAAGAACTCTTCCCCAACAACTCCAGTACCTACCTCTCTCTCTTTCTCTCATTCTCTGTCATTCTCTCTCTCTCCTCTTTCTTTAAAAAAACAAAAACTTACATACTAGAATAAAACTTTTTTTTAAAAAACAAAACCAGTTAAACATTTCAAGGAACACACACACACACACACACACACACACACACACACACACACATGAGAAAATAGAAAGCTATAATACACAAGCAAAAATTCAGTATGCAAACAGAAAAATAAAGCCCAAAACAAAGCAATATGAGAAAAACAGTCTTCAAAAATACCATTGAGTTTATTCGATGTTGCCCATTTATTGGTGGTCATGGATCCTGCCCTTAAGTATCATTGATATACCTACTAAGAGTCCATCAAAGAAACTAAGTTTTCCTTTGTCAGTAAATGTGAATTGAAGATGGTTTCTTGTGTACGGGTAGAAGTTCTTGTTCAGTGCTGGTACCCCTTCTTTCTTGGACCTGTGCCAGGCCCTGTGCATGCTGCTACAATCTCTGTGAGTTCACATGTGAATCAGTCCTGTTTTGTCTAGAAACAGTGTTTCCTTGGTTTCATCCATACTACTTGGCTTGTACCATCTTTCCTCTTCTTCTACAAAGCTGAGGCCTGAGAGGAATTGTTTGATGAAGGTAGCCCTTCTAGGAATAAGTGTACAAAGTCCCTTACTCTCCAAACATTGTCCATTTGTGGGTCTCTGTGTTAGTTCTCATCTACTATTATCATATTTTAAATAATTTTCTCTATTGAGAATTATTCAAATTTTCAAAATATTTTATACTGTATTACATCATGTATGAGCAGGAAAATAAATCCCTCTTCTAGACAGTGTTTATGGAAAGTGATTTAAGTCAGACATTTGTGGTGGCTTATGTTGGTTGTCAGTTCGAAAGACCTATGCTTCTAGCAAAGGCACCGCTGGATATGCTAGAGAGAGGTTATGTAGAATAGGTTAGCCTCCAGACATGTCTGTGAGGTTTTCTTGATTAGGATAATTTTAGATCCATCTTATATATGGATAACAACATTTAGGGCTGTGTCCTCAACTGAATAAAAATGAGAACAAGAACTAGCAAAAGGATTCATGACTCTTGACTCCTAACAGGATGCAGTATGACCATCTGCCTTATGCTCCCACTGTCAAGGGGAGCATAGGTAAATGATAGACTGTCTCCTCCAAATGTGAGCCAAAATAAATCCTCCTCTCCTTAAGCTGCTTTGGCCATTACTTCTATCACAAGAATAAGTAATGGAATTAACACAATTCTCTTATTCTGTAGAATTAGATTTTCAGCCCAGAAATATTAAGGAGATGGCAAGTTTTATTTTAAAACTTCAAAATAATACCTAAACTTATTTCATTTTTTTAAAATCTAAATTTCTGTAAGAAAATAAAAATTGTTTTACAAGGCAGCCCAAAAAGTCAACTGACTTTTCATTTGCCTTGGTCATATCTATTATTTTTTTATTCTTCTTTGTCTCTAAGAATTTGTTATTAAATATCTTATGTTTCTAGTAATTGCTTTTCTTATTGCTTTAAATGTAGGCCAGATGTATTGTTGCTCACAGTCTTGGGGGATATGGTTATTCCTTTGATTGGAAAAGTCCAGGTGTCAGGAAGGTAGTAAAAGACCAGGGAAGGTGCTTGATCATCGTGCATCAGACCAGGCAGGCAGCAGAGAGGTTGACCAGAAGCATGCCAAACTATAAAACCCACAGGCTTCCCACAAGTAACTCTTTGTCTCACTGGGTCACCACTGGTCTTACAAAACAATGCCTTTAAAGAGGGGCCAGGTGTCAAAGCCACATGAGCCTGATAGGGACATTTTACATTCAAATTATGGTGCTAGTGGTTATGGCCAAGGTGAAATCTTGGATTGGAGGTTGCACGCCTAGCTGTTGGTAGTTAATGCATGCCAGTGCTAGGGGTTCATTCAGTGCTGCTAATGGAGTAGTATGTGTGCCGAGTGTGCATGTAGTTCTCATTCCTGTCATTTCACATGCATGCAAAGAAGAGAAGGAAGTAGGGCACGTGATAACTGTCAAATATTTTTAAGTAGAAGGTGACATGCATGAACATAAATACTGCCTATTCTACTCCGAGGAGAGTCTTGGCTTAGGTTACCCATCTGCCATATGTAGTCTTAAGTTTTGAACTATGATAGGCAAATACTGCTTGCACTATTAACTTTTGCCTATTCAGGTTTGCAAAACAAATTGGTTGAATAGGAATGAAAAAACGGGGATTAGGCATACAGATGAATTAACTAGCTCACTTTGACAATTGCCCTGTTTGATGATACTTTCATTAGTGTTCTTACTCATTAGGTTTAGTCTTCAGATACACTGTAAGTGTGTTTTATAAAAAGAAAGGAGCCAGGATATGTTTATAGCATGGTGAGGTGGGATTGGTGCCTCTCCTGTCCCATGCTGAGGCATCCTGTCCCCTGGGTATAACTTAGAATAAAGTTTATTTAGGGCATGGGAAGGGGAGTAGGACAGAGAAAGAGAAAAAGGAGAGGAGAGGAGAGGAGAGGAGAGGAAAGGAGAGGAGAGGAGAGGAGAGGAGAGGAGAGGAGAGGAGAGGAGAGGAGAGGAGAGGAGAAGAGAAGAGAGGTGGGCCAAGAACACATGGAGAGAGGGGGGAGGGGGATGGGGAGAGAGGGAGAAAAGAGAGTCAGAGAGAATAAGAGAGCAAAGAGGGGGCAAACAACCTCTTTTATAGGAAGCCAGGCCTACCTGACTGTTGCTGGGTAACTGCTGGGCGGAGCCTAGGAGGAATGCTAACTGTAAGGAAACAATAACAATACCCCTAAAAAAAAACTGATATAAAGTTACTGTAGAGTTCTTATTTGATTGTTGCTATTTTATGCACAACCATGATGTTTTGCTAGAGTGACTGTTGAACACTTCCTCATGATCATCTTTGTAATTCTCCGGAGCCTCCAGATAGCTTAGACACAACAGAGTGATCTCTATAGTGAATGTATTATGTTCTGGGGGTTAACTCTCTGTTTGGCCACCAGGAATCAGGAGATGAGGCCATCTTTCCTTTAATGGGATTTCCTTGGAACTATTTCTGTGAACAGGTGCACAGTCAGCCACAGGCATTTCTCTATCATAAGGTCCAGGGGAAACATTTGGCTCACAGAAACTTAGTTCTGTATCTTGCCTAAACAAATTTTGGGATTTCACACCTTATCGTTGAAACCATTCTACTTCCAGCCATTATAAAAATGATTTGCAAGACAGTTGCTTTTATTTTCCTACTATAGAGATGGGATTCAGACACACATGTCTACACTGTTTATAGGCACCATTAAGCATACGCGCGCGCACACACACACACACACACACACACACACACATTTATCGCTAGTATGTGACTCCTTTTACCAATCCACATAATATCCATTGTAGGAAGGGGGACTTGAATGAAAATATTTGTGGAGAAGACCTCACAGGAACCCAGGTGCGTGTGTGTGTGTCAATATCTCTGTAGGCATTATAAAACAATCAGGTTGACAACCTTGTCTTCAAACAGAGGTTTGCAAGGAGCATGAGAAACAAAAATGTATTTGCAACTCTGAGACACAAAGCTTCAGGCCCTCAAAATGAGGCATGTTAACTGAAATCTTTATCACAGCTTTGCTGAGATACCCCCCATGTAGATAATTCCAGATGATTCTAAACTTATATTTTCACTATAAAGAAAATTAACATGCGCCCGTGTAAGAGTGAGCAATGTTTATTAGTCTGAACACTAGATTGGAAGCTGAAACTCTAATTGAAATTCACAGTTTCAAGAGGTATAAGCTACAGTCTTTTGGGATATGCCTTCCTATCTCTGTCTCCACACATCTGAGAAGTTTTTAAACCGTCAGTCAGTTAACACAGCATCAGCTAGCACAAAACATTGTATGCACACCCACAGTTATAAACCCTGATCAATGGTGTAGTAAGTAGTTTCAGTGATAATGGCTCCTATAAGTTCATATATTTGAATACTTGGTCGTCAGTAGGTGGACTTATGGGAAGGATTGGTAGGTATTGAAATAAAAGAAAATGTTTCACTAAGGGCATGCTTTGATGTTTCAAAAGCTCATGCCATTCCCAGTTAGCTTTCTCTGCTTCATACTTGTGGATCAAGATGTGAGCTCTAGCTACTGCTCCAGTACCATGCTGGCCTGCCTACTGCCATATTTCCTACCACAATGGTGATGGACTATAACCGTCTGAAAATGGAAGTCCCTAATGAAGTCTGCATTCTGTAAGTTGCTTAAATTATGGTGTCTTATTACACCCATAGAAAAGTAACTGAGACACATGGGAAAATAATCTTCAAATTCTAAGGATGTATTTGCTAAAAGCAATATGGTTTATGAAATAAAGTAAAACTTTTATCAGACACTTTTTGCATTAAATCCATTGTTCTAATACCTTTATGTACACTGTATAATCTGACAACAGTACCTAAAGCCCAATGCCATTATTTTTCCAATTCTACATGAGAGGTTAGTGATAGAAGGTGAGTCTAACTAATTGGACAAGTTTATATTCTAGTGATGTCTTATGTCTACATGGCTTTATTTTGTTAGTTTGCTACTGATGGGTAATTAAAATACAATGTATAATATAATAGTAGTTTTAATACTACTTGTTGTGCCAGCAAATGGTCCACATACTGGAAAAATCTTTGGTATGTAAAATTCTAGGTACATCAATCAATCCATCAGTACATCAATCAATCATCAATATTAACACCAAAAAAGACTTAAGGAAGGAAAGAAGGAGGAAAAAACACAACACAGAGTTGAGTATGATTTGCTGGAGAGAGCCTACATGCTGAGCAAGCATAAGTATACATCATCATTGTTTATAAAACATACCCATCCTGTAATTGACGAGATGCACTTCTTGATAATTGATGTTTCTAGTAATTAATGTTATAGTGAGTAATATCATTTTACAAGCGGCTCTTTGGAAGGTTAATGAGAAAAACCTTAGCTTATAAATTAATCTCCTGATAATCCTAGAGTGAATGGGCACATTATATTTTAATACATTCATTTATCACTGCTTTCCAAAGCTAGATCAAACAATTTCCCATTCTGATGAGTTGTCATGTTCCTAAAAGCACACACAAAAACCCAGGACACTCACAATTTTATGAAATTATACTGAAGATTTTATCACTACGTATTGTCTTTTCTGGTACTTTTTACACATGGCAGGAGCATAATTAGGGTAATTATCCCTCTTAAAAATAAATCAATTGAGTTCCTTTTTCTTGAAAGATAGAATGGAAGTTAGAATCTTAAAATTATCCAGATAATCATCTGTTTTTGTCCAGTGAATAGGAATTAAAATGAATTGTATCTGAATAATAGAAAGTGTTCTATGGATCTTATAGCACCACCTAAGTCTGGTAATTCATTGTTTAGTTATTTGAGCTGTTTTATGAACAGAAAATAAAATATATAGTCACATTAATCTCACAGGGAAGAGACTTGGAATCCCATAAGAACTTAGAATCCCAGAACAAAATTTAGCCTGAAGAGTGCTATCAGAGAGAGGACAAAATCAACTATGTATTTTCTAAACAAAGCCATACTCTCCATTTCTAGTGTTTGTTTTCTTCGAGTTTAAAGTTTATGGTTGTTCAGCAAGGTTAAAATCCTAGTCTTTCAGGAAGAGTATGCTAAGAGGAAGATGCTAAGAATTATAATTCATGGAAGCATCAACTCATTTGATTTTGATTATGCACTTTTGGCAATGATATGTCTGTTTCCAAGACTTTCTCAGTGCCAATCTGGGAGAAAATAATTTCAGAAGGCAGAGTATTTAGCAAGATTTTTGGAAAACAGGAAGGAAATCCTTTGTTCTACAATTTAGCATTAATTATTTTATGGGAATGGGTGTGGTTCGAATAAAGACCTAAAAGAGCTTTGTTTTGAATGCAACAGTAAAGTATGGAAAAGATGTGTTCCTGGAGATGAATGTCTTCTAAGATAATTTTAAGATCACATGATTTACTGTAAAATTTAGTAAACTATCATAGAGATGGAAAAAATGTTAATAAATTTATACATTTCATATTTTATATCATATATGGCCATTCTAAGATACATAATTAGTATTGGTATTGCTAAGGTTCACTTATACCATTTTCAGTAACCCACAGTTCTGTGAAGAAATACTCTGTGGTCTCAGTATATGCTGATAAATACATAAATGATAAGTAACTGCTATTTTCTTACCATCAGTAGGATTTAATATAATATCAACACCATCCTGTGCCAGGAAACAGTCCACATATTGGAAAATATTTGGTAAGTGAAAATTTTATATCAATCAGTTATCAATATTAGCACCAAAGAAAGAATTAAGAAAGAAATAGAAGGAAAGGAAAAACAAAAGAACATAACACAGAGCTAACTGATTTGTTGGAAAAAGCCTACATGCTGAGCACTGATATGTATACAACGTCATTCTTTCTACAACTTACCCATCCCACAACTCTTTGGATGCACATCTTGACAATTGATATTTCAAGTAATGATCTCTCAATTACTCCTCATGTAGAATACAAGAAATAATGGCATTTGGATTCAGGTATTGCTTTTAGAGTTATAAAGTATACCTAAAGAAATTAGAAGAATGAATTTAATGCAAAGAAGCATTTGACAAAAGCTTTATCTTATTTTATAAACTATATTGGTTTTAATATTGGTATTTGATATTGATATCTTAGTGCATCAATGAACTGTGAATTGTCCCCAAATGTATTCAGCATGTCAACCCACATCACCAATCCTTCACATAGGCTCCCATTGAATGCATATATCAAATGTCTTTTCTACATTATGCCTTCTGAACCTTCCCAGTTATCTTAAATTTGGTGTCTCCGAAGTATAACATACAATTCTTGTTATTTTTCCCCTCTCTGACACCATCTATCCTTCCATTTTGTTCTTATTCAAATAATCTTGCACAGAATTTTATGACCCATTCATTTTTTTTTACTGCAACAGAAACTAACTTGTAGTAGATATCTGTCAGTATTATGATTTCTTAACAATTCTGTTTGCTTGAAAGTCCAAAAAGGACATAGGAATTTATTATAATTTCCACACATATGTCAGTTATGTAGAAAGTATTATGTGCATGTAAGGGTGGAGAGGTCATAAAGTCTTAGTTATTTTCATGACCTTTCAGTGATAAAATGTCCTTAATGGTTTCTTCATGTTGCTAGTATTTTGGTCCTGAAAACACTTAGTAGGACCTAATGGTAAAGTGTCCTTGATGGTTTCTCCATGTTGCTAGTATCTTAAGCCTGAAAGCACTTTGCAGAACCTGTCACGTTCCTAACATCTCCATTAAAATTTTCCAAAAATACTTTTCAGGTTTGGCTTACTACAAGAAATATTGTCATCTTGGCAGAAGGCACCAATTTGTTGATTGATTGTTTTCTGAGTAGACATTTCATAGAGATCCTAGCTTGGATTTTTTCCCTAAAATCCTGACAGTATATTTCAAATTTCAAAATGTAAAAGATGATTTCACTCTGAACAGTGACTAATGAATTTCTTTAACCAAAGAAATTATTTGTCGGCATGGAAACTGATCAACTTACTGCTGAATGAAAATTGAGTCAAAACAGAAGTTAAGAAAAAAATTAACTACTTCCTAAAATCGAATGTAAATGAATACACAGAATACCCAAATTTATGGGACACTTTGAAGGCAGTTATAAAAGGCAAATACATAGCACTAAGTTCCTACAAAAATTATTGGTGAGATATAATACGAAGAACTCAAAGGCATACTTGAAAGCTTTAGAACAAAGAGAAGGAATAGTGAACAGAAAGAGTATTTATATGGCAAAACATAACCAGATCCAGCACTAGAGCCATAACATAGAAACAAACAAATAACAACAAAACAAAACTATGAAACAAAGAGTTGACTCCTTTAGAAAAATCAATAAATTTGACAGTCTCCTATCCAAATTAACTAAAGGCAGAAAGAGAGTATCAAATGAACAAAATTGAGATGGAGGAGGCATAACAACAGACACCAAGGAACTCCAGAGAATCATGTTGCAGTCTTTAAAAACTTGGTATTGCTACAGAGACAAGGAGGTAGATCAATGGAATAGAATTGAAGACTCTGAAATGAACCCACCCACTTATGGTCACTTGATCTTTGACAAAGGAGATAAAACCATCCAGTGGAAAAAAGACAGCATTTTGACAAATGATGCTGGTTCAACTGGTGGTCAGCATGTAGAAGAATGCAAATTGATCCATTCCTATCTCCCTGTACAAAGCTCAAACCAAGTGGATCAAGGACCTCCACATAAAACCAATAAAACTAATAGAAGAGAAAGTTGGGAAGAGCCTTGAACACATGGGCACAGGGGAAAAGTTCCTGAACAGAACACCAATGGCTTATACTCTAAGATCAAGAATTTACAAATGAGACCTCATAAAATTGCAAAGCTACTGTAAGGAAAAGGACACTGTCAATAGGATAAAATGGCATCCAACAGATTGGGAAAAGATCTTTACCAGCCCTACATCCAGTAGAGGGCTGTACCCAATATATACAAAGAACTCAAGAAGTTAGACTCCAGAGAACCAAATAACCCTATCAAAAAATTGGGAACAGAGCTAAACAGAGAATTCTCAACTGAGGAAATTTGCAGGGCTGAGAAGCACCTAAAGAAATGTTCAACATCCTTAGTCATCATGGAAATGCAAATCAAAACAAGTCTGAGATTCCACCTCACACCAGTCAGAATGACTAAGATCAAAAACTCAGGTGACAGCAGATGCTGGTGAGGATATGGAGAATGAGGACCACTCCTCCATTGTTGATGGGATTGCAAGTTTGTACAACCACTCTGGAATCAGTCTGGTGGTTCCTCAGAAAATTGGACATATTACTACCTGAAGATATATATATATATATATATATATATATATATATATATATATATATATATATATATATATATATATATATATATATATATATATATATAGAGAGAGAGAGAGAGAGAGAGAGAGAGATCAACTCTTCATAAATGGGACTTCAGAAACTAAAAAGCTTCTGAAAAGCAAGGAACACTGTTATGAAGACAGTCACTGCTTTAGTGAAATACAAAATCAGAAAATAATTTTTGAACTACACATCCAATAGAGGGCAAAAGTAATATAAAGGAAAAAGCAATTTCAAATGTTGTGCAGATCTGAACAGAAATATCAAAAGATGGATCACAAATAGCTGAGAAACACTTTAGGAAATGTTCAACATTCTTAGGTATCAGGGAAATGAAAACCACCAACTTTAAAATATCATCTTATAGTATTCATGATGGCTACAATAGATAAACCAAGGGTAGCATGTGTTGGCATGCATGTAGCACAAGGTAACACCCTTCCATTGCTGGTAGGACAAACTACTGTAGGTACTATGGAAATTAGGGTGTTAGTTCTTCAGGAACTTGGGAATAGATCTACCTCACAATTCAGCTATATCTTGGGAGCTGACGGGGATGCCAACCCCACAGGGAAAGCAACAGTATCAACTAACCTGACAACTCAGAGCTCCCAGGGACTAAAGTACCATCAAAGAGGGACTCATGGCTCCAGGTACATATGAAGCCAAGGATTGCCTTATCTGGCATCAGTAGGAGGGGAGGTCCTTGGTCCTGTGGAGGCTTGATAACCCAATGTAAGGGGAAGCTAGAGTGGTGAGGCAGGAATGGAGGTAGGTGAGAGTACACACTCATAGAGACAAAGGGATGGGAAGGAGAGTTTGCAGTGGGGAAACCATGAAGGGGACAACACTGAAATGGAAAGAAATAAAATAATCAACAAAAAAGGATGAAATCATGAAATTCTTCTGTGAATGGTTGAGACTAGAAAAAAAAATCACAGAGTTATGTAATGCAGACTCAGAAAGATAAAATATGTTATATATGCATTTGAATGTGGCAATTAGCTGTCAAGTCAATGATAACAAATTTACAATCTGCAGAATTATAGAGGTTAGGTGTAGAAGGAGAACGTAGCCAGGCAACCAAATAGATATCCCTAAGAAAGGATAGATAAAGCTTTAAAAAAAAAAAAGCAGCCATTTAAATCACTAGAATCAATGTACATAGGAAATCATAGAGACTTGGTAGTATGTACAGGGCCTGCTGGGGTTTGCAACAGTTGAGGTCCTAGGGATGAAAGGAGCAATGGATAAATCCCCAGATCCCTGACCCAGACATAATCATCAATTGATAACCGTTTGCATATGAAAATTCAGTTTTCTCCAAGAGAGTCTCACTGGGGCAACAATGTTAAAGACAGGCTGCATTCCCAGGAAGAAAAGGCCAACAAGAAATGAACCCAGTGGTATTTTTGGAGGTTCTTGATGTCTTTTTCAATAATATTGTATCACAGCTCTTACTTTTTCTAAAATTTAATATTTTTATTTAATTTTATTATTATTATTTTACTGTAAAAGTATTTTGCACATACATCATGTCTCCTAGTTTAGTGTTTTATGGAATTCTTGAGTATTCAATAAATGTTTCTTTGTTTCATGTGTCTTCTCTTGGGCTCTTTTCCTTCTGTTCATTTGTCCAATCCAATGTGTTAGTTTCTGTTTGATCTGATTTTATTAGATTTTATTTTATTTTTAGACCATAGAAGCCTGTTTGTTTTCTAATGAGGAACAGAAAGACTGTGAATCCAGATTTGGGGTGGGGGCAAGAGCTGGGAGGAATAGAGGGAAGGGAACCATAATCAGAATATATTATATGAGAATCAAATCTATTTACCATAAAAAAGAAATTTAAATAACAGTTAATACTTTTAAATGACTAAGTCAAAGTTTTTAAAACTATTTGAAAATATTCAAACCTGTCTTTTATTTTCAAGTAGACTTATCCCTAAATTTTCTTTTAAAAAGGTTTATGGGTGCTTATGTAAGCCTTAAATGACTTCTCTTCCTAGGTAACACATCATGAAATATAAATTTTCCATAGCTGATGTTTATTCTATTGGGTAGAGTTAGGATGGCTGTGTTCCTCTTGTATTTTCTCTTCCAATATTGATATGGCCATTTAACTGTAAAGGACACTTCTACACATATGTGCTAGTTACACTCCCATGTATTAATACGTGCCCAGAAATGTTCTTCCATAATACTCCAGCTTGTGTGAAAGCTGAGAGGAAAGTTGATTACTATCTGGATTCACGAGTCTCCTCAGTTGACATCTCCCTGCAAAATAAGTTAATATTTAAGAATCATTTGTCCTGGCTGGTTTTTATTACACTATTAATGCTTTAAGCAACAATAAGGATAGCAACTTTCAAAAATTATATTTTGAGACAGAGAATTAAGGAATAAATGCTTTGTTCTGGATGCTTAAAACACGTTAAACACTAGCAAATATTAAAACACTAAAAAGTTACAGGATTCTAAGAAAAATCACCTGGCTACATATTCATATGGCTCATTGGAGGTTTAGCTTGGTGATGTTGCAGGGAAAATGATATTAGATAAGAGGATTTCTACAAATCATTACAGTTTCCAACAGATATGAATCATGGGGGCAATAATTACAAGCCAACCATTCCCCGCCATGAAGATTATGCATTTAAAATAGGGAGATGGGGTGTTAAAATTGTTAATTTAACAAGGCAATTAGACATTTTTAATAAAATTGTGCCATGTAGTTATAAATAAACTTTCTATAAAATGTAATAGAATGACGATGTTCAAAGGCAACTTGGAGACCCTTAGCTTGTCGAACAGGTATTTCTGGAATAGTCACACTATTCCAGAGATGAATAATCAGAGAGTCATTGCCCACATTTTATGCATTCTAATTAGCCTAACATCTTGCTTAGTTGTTTTATAAACATACTTTATTTATGTTTCCTAGTTTAGTTATCAGAACATGCTCTTTGTTTCTTTCATGGAATAATGAGCACTCTGCCTAGTGCTTATATAAACAGTTCGTCTACTCAACACAAAAGTACATGGAATTAAAAAAGCACTTAATATACGTATATATGGTGTATTTATGTATGGATGCATATATGTACATATGTATGTATATGTATATATGTTTATGTGTATGGGGGCTACATGTGACACAGAGTGCATATGGATGTCCGAAGACAATTTTCAGGAGTCAAATTTCTACTTTTATTATGTGGATTTTAGGGATGAGCTCAGGTCATCTGCAAGTTACAGAGCCACTTCCTCTCTAAAATGATTTTTATGTCTGGTACTTGAAAACTAACATGGTGAGGTCATGGACCTAATCTAATTCCACCAATTTGATAAACCTGAATGATTCCTTTCTGCATTCTAAATATTAGACTTATTCCTACAGGTAAGTGTTATCACCTGTAATAAAAAGATACATCTCTTTACATCAAATGGAAACCATCAAAGAAATTCACAACTGGACACAATGCAGATATCAACAGATTCTCTCGTGTCTGGCCCCAATGGATGCATTTAACTCACAGTTTTTGCATCGATAACTCAGGGGTGTAAGGGTAGGGTACAGCTATAAGGGGATGAGGAGATGATTGGAATTTGGGTGCATGATGTGAAATTCACATTCACTAGCTCATCAATGAACATTTTCTAGGACCTACTATGCCACTTAGAAATATTATTTTTCTTCCCCAAGTATTTCCACAGTATTGTGTTTCATTTCTTCATCCATTGACAGAATCTCACAGAAGCTTAATATCATCACAAAATTTTGAGGTAACCTTCCTCAAGTTACTGATTTGCGACCAGGGCTTATCAGACTGAGTTACTGTCCTGATTGTGTGTTAAATACCACAGTGTTAATTTAGCCTGTTTCTGGCTATATTGGATGTATAAATATTTAGTTTATGCCTTGGTTAGACCATTTATGTCATGTCATCAGTAGAGAAGGCTTCTGTAACCTTATCAAACTCAGTGATTTGTTCTTCTATCACTATTATTTCAAATACACATACATACATACATACATACATACATACATACATACATACATCCCCATACACACATCCCTTTGCAGTAGGTGCTCCTTTGATCTTCAAATGTCCCCACTTGTCATGTCTTGTCATGTCTTGGAAACCTAGCTAACACTCTTGTTATTGTCTCATGTCACACTGTTTAAAATTTCTCTCACAACATATCAACAACCTGTAAAATTAATTTTTCTTTCTTAGATGATGGGAAGAGAGCTGTGCCCAACCCAGAGCATTTCTTTCTCTGTTCTAACTTTCTCTATGCCTGGGCCTGGAAGCTTTTAGCCTTTGTATAATCTAATCTAGGAATGGAATGTTTCAGCCTTTGAGATTTACTGAAGAATAAACTCATCCATTTTAGTTCTTTCTGAACTCTGGCTGGTAGGTTTAACTTAGCTGTTCTGGCTCAAAACTCTTTTCCAAGCTGACTGATTTAAAATGGCTTCTATTGGGTTCTCACCGAATTGCTCTGATTGGCCTCAAACTGATTCTGTCAATTTGTTCTAATCTTCTTGCTCCTTCTCATTCTCTCTTTCGTCTTCACCTGTAACCTGTCTCTGTAAAGCTGCCCTAGAAAAAAAGCTGTTCTCTCTCTCTCTCTCTCTCTCTCTCTCTCTCTCTCTCTCTCCCCTTTCTTCTCTCTGTCTCTCTGATGCTATTGCTGTTCTCTTAAGTCACCTCTCTTTTCTGTACTGTTCTCATTCTCATGAGAGTTGGGCATATCCTACCTTTGACTCAGTCTGTCAAATCTTTCTCTGATTCATCACTTTATCTGCTCCTCAATTAGATATCACTTTCAAACATAGCTGCTTCTTTCTACAAACTAACCTTGCCTTCATTAGTAGGTATTTAAGGTGTGTACTAAGGGCATGCTTGCATTCCAGTTAGATCAAACTATAATACAGGACATGTCTGCATTCTGGCTAGATCATATCTTTGGATGTGATTTCCTGCCAGAGCAGCCCTGTTGCTGGATTAAAACACCTCTATAGCAATGATTACATTTCCTAACTTGATTTCCTGATTATTGTCTTAGCAATGCAACAAATAAGAAGTAAATTCAAGCCTCAGTAGAAGCAACCTGTATTTTTTTTTACCACAATGTTCTTGTGATGAGGATAGTGAGTGATAAGTTAATACAGTGACATATTTAGGTGATTATAAAATCTGTATCAACGACTTTCTTTTTAGAAGATCAATACTGTCTCATTCCATTTAAACTATAGTAATGGATATAAATATGAAAAATAAGATGCAAAATATCACCAGACCTCATATTCTAGTAATCTATCAAAGTCATAGAAATAAAAACATCCCTTCCCTGAGGAGTAGTTTTCATGGTATCAGAAGGCTCTTTGTGAACTTCCAAAGGAGGAGGGCAACCGACCACCCATAATCTATGATGTTTGTGAACCCTGTCAACAAACAGTGTAACAGTATAACACTACAGGTGTAATAGTGGCACACATAACCTTGATGGTAACAAACAGCTCTCCAATTCGTGTTAAAACACATTCAACAAGAGATATACCAAATCTGGTACTGCAAACCTAGGTCACTACTCAATGCTAAAGAAATATAGTTATTGGAAAAGAAGTTACCACTGGTCAACTAACTAATACCTAACAATACTATATAAATGTTTTTCTTCATACACACAGGTAAGTGTAGTCTTCAGCCCTCATCAAGGAACCCTCTTTTTGTAATGGAAGAAGAACACCAGAGAAAACCACAACCAATAAAAATGCAGAGTTGTATAGTCTAGTCCCAATGCATACATCTGCAATACACTTCCCCATGATAAGGTTCAGGGAATAGTGTGTAAGAGGATTGCAGAAAGATAGTAAGATATGAAGGATTAGGGGGTTTTCTGTGAGATTATGTGTCCTAGTAACAACAATAGCAGTATCTTTAAAGGCTCACCAGCGTGATTACCTAAATGTTAATTGAACCAAGAGGACAGAAATTAAAATGCCAAATTGTACAGCAAGAAGACCTGGAGGCCTGGGAGAGGTGGTCCTCTGTAAGAAAAAGCACATCAATGTATTGTCAAATACCAAGGATTCAGTACATGAAAACATGTATAAGTAGCATTATATAGACTCAATAGGTTATAGAACGTATTTAAGACATACTTATATATGTGTATGTGTGTATCCATATGTGTACAAATACACAAATACACACAATAACAATTGATGACCAAAGATTCCATGCATTTGAAAGAGAGCAGAGGGTGATATCTAGGGGAAATGGGAGGAAGTGAAGAAAAGGAAAGCAGAAATGTTGCAATTAAATTGCCATATTAAAAGTAAACAAACAAACGAAAGGAATAAAAACAATGATCTGACAACTCTACTCTTCTTGTAAAGAGAAAGCCCAGAAGACTTCTAGGTATTTCTTCACAAGACTGTGGCAGTGTCCAAATAAGTCAAGAGTCTTCAACCCATAGCCACTTACTAGATAGTCTTCACATAATACATTGGAATCACAAGAAAAAAATGTGAAGGGGATTTGCATGTGTCAGCATAGAATAACATTATATGATCCTGTAACAATGTAGATAAATGAGATACCTATATCTCAGTGAATGCCTAAGGCATTGCCTGAACTCATTAGGTTTTAGTAGATTCTGTACAACTGAACAGGCTCTTCTCTTATGGAGACTTCAGTTTTGTGATTTTCAGGGCAGAGATGGAAGAGTTTTAAAATAAAGAAAACTGATGAGAATTTGAATGTTAAGAAAACATTTCCTGTATTTTCTCTGGGTTTCCAAGAGAGTTAATATACATGTTTAGTAAAAAGGTTAAATCAGAATACCCACAAATTATAACAGGAATTTTCTAGACTATACTATGCATCAGACTATGTTTCACATTTTTAGCCTCTAGCTAATGGGAATGAGAAAAGTGTTTTGATTGACATTTCATATTTCTCCATTCTGCATCTGGCAGACTTTAATAGTGACCTTTTCCCCTTTGGTCTTCTTGAAGAATGAACTTCTCAAGCTACAAGGATTCTTTTGCCCTGGTACATTAGTACATATTTTCCCATCACTTCTAGCTGGTTTGTTGAGTTTCCCTTTTAGCTCCTAGATATTATGCAAATGCCCTAGCTTCTCTCTGCGGACATTCCTTTGTCTTTTATGAAGAGTTCTTCCATAGGTCCCAGGATAGCTTTGCTACAGCATTCTCATGTAGATATTCAGTTGAAGGATACACAGTTGGAGGAAAATACAGATGTAAATGCCTCCCAAGAGGAGCATTTCTTTCATCAGCCTTAGTGTCCAAATCTGTCAGTTTGTCAAGCCTAATGAGAAAGCCAACTCAAAGAACACTTCCAGCCTCTAGAGACTGTCATCTTAAATATAGTCCCTGTAGAGCCCACTTCCTTGAAGTGCAGGAGGGTGCTGAGTCTCTTAGGACTCAGATATTAGCACAACAATTCTGAGATTTCAACCTAATCAAATCTTATTCAAAGCATTACATATTCTTTTTTTATCCACCAGTGGAAATGAAGGGCTTTTAGGTTTTCAGGTATAAATTTTTCATGTGGTTGTAATTGGGACAATAGTGTGGCTGGCTGTTGTTAAGGTCTCATACCATATCAGTTTTACTACAATTGTTATTTATACCCCCTTATTGAATTCTTATGGAATATGAAATAAGCAGATGTTTCCTTTGAAAGGATGTGTAGGAATAATCAGAGAAACGTACATTTAACTTTCATTTTATCCTTAATGTGTAAGAAGCTTAAATGTTTTCTCTACTTTGCATAGTTTTATAAGCACACATGTGTTTGTATGTGTATGTAAATATAATGCACAGGGAATGAACACATTTTATTTCTATGAGAAAGTCCTTTCCATATTTTGCAGCCAGTCCTTGCTAATACGTAAAACATATTTCAGCCTGAGAAAAATGATAACGACCATAATAGTAACTTCAAGTTTCCCTATGACAGGCTTCTCTTTATGCCTCTTGTTGATTACAGTGTTTACTCTATGAATCCCAATACTCTACAAAAAATTTGTAACCTCATTTTCTCCATCTACCTATACTTTTATAAACTTACCTAATAGCTTGTTTGTTTGCTTATTTGTTTTCCAGCTACTGTATTTTCTAATTCAGATAATTCACTGTGTCTTTTGTTACAAAGAGTAAATGAATTCCAAAGAAGAAACAGTTAGAGGTGGTAGAATGAGAAGACTATTATCCAAATGTGAGAACACAAATTAAAAGTGATGTATCCTACAGTTTTGTACATTGATAGAGACCAAGGTCTAGCAAACTCTATTCTGGGAACCAGTTGTTGAATAACAATCTTGCAAACAAAGGACAAAACTGCATTCAAAATTTATATACAGAAATCTAAATTAATTGGAGTGGATTTGGAAACAGTGTGTCTGTTCCATAAGAATTGAAAGCTAATTAATAGACACAGATAGAAGAAATGTAGGAGTCAAAGTGATTTGCTATCTGTAGCCCTTTAAATTTGGCTGATTTATATATCACAGTGAATGTGTAGAATTCGACTCATTACAATTGGATGTTTTTTCTTCATGTATCAAAAGAAAAAAATGGAGTGGCCTATAACAATGCTTTGATCTTTAGCAGCTTTCTGCATCTATATTTCTCTGTTAAGTGCTTGCCAAATCTCAAATGGCTCTGAGAAATTTGCAATAACGTGTGTAGGCACTCATAAATGAAAGTAAACTGAGCATTATAAATTAAAGATAGAAGTGCTATGCTTTCTACAGTGCACGCTTGAGTTTGATGAATTGAAAGTATCCTTTCAAAAGCCAAGAAGCTCAGTGAAGCCAAACTATGGTGTTATCTCCACATCCTTCATTCAGATGGAAAGAGGAGCTCAATCCCATTTCTTCCTTTTTGTGTTGACTGCAGTAATGAGGGTCTGGGGAATTCTTATTCTTTCCTGAAAGGTTTTCTCTTATTTCAGACACTGCATGTGATTCATAATGAATACACTTTTGCTATTTTTGTCATGAATCCTCTCTAGAGAGTGCCTGCTGTTTCATTATTCAGTTGAAGAGGCAACATTCATTTGTGGTCAGAAGTGATACCACTTGCTGGGGCAGATTTTATATTTGTGATCATCACTTAGCTTATTTACTCAATTCACTACAAAGCTCCTAAAAGATATCTATTTTTCCTTTTCCTTCTTCTTTTCATTTTTTAAATCTCAATTCTATTTCTCACTCTAGCATTAAAGAATGGTAACCTTGCAGCAAGTGCCAGAGATATTATATATTTTCTTCTCTTTTTACTTATCATGTTTCTATTTGAAGATCACCTCTCCTCATTCTGCATAGAATTTTCAAAGACATAAGTAACTTACATTTTATTGAATGGGTATGTGTCTGAAAAAATTTGCTGAAAATGACATATCTTTATTGAAATATTATTTTATAATAGGATTGGAATCCTTTGGGATATACTGAGACAATTGCTGGAGTGTAGAGGTTAAAGTTATGTGTCAAAAGGACATATACTTGTCCTTCATTAAAATACCTGGTATAGTTTTAACCTCTTTCATGTCAGCTTCACATAGCAACAGCTGCTCTTAGAAAAAAAAATTTCCATCCTGATCACAGCTTGAAAACAATTTTTCTAGTCTCTCACAAACCTTTGGAGTAACCTGCCCAACCAAAAGTCAAAGAGTGACAGATATGAACAACAGTCATGATGACCTCCTGCTAGTCTGACTGCCTCTGGTGACAGGAGATATGTGTCTACTTCCATGCATAGATGAAAGTTTACAGCCGAAAAACATTAATCAATACCTTATCATAAGGATTTTGCCTGTCTGATTTCTGTTGATACTGCAGTAAGGTGTAAAACAGAGCCTCACATTTATAGTTTGTCTCCTTCTACTCTATTTCCATTTCCTTTCCAGTGAGTTTCTACAAAAATGCATCAAGTAATTAGCATTGCAATTGAGCTGTACTGAGAAGATGCTGAAAATAGACTGAAAAGACTTAACACTATCTACCTATCCCACAGTAGCAACATAGAATCCAATTCACTTAAGTCTGTGCAAGTAATATTAACCTTTAGGTAATGCACACTTCCTATTTTTACTGACATCAGAGCAACTGATGATAAAATGAATCATATTCAATTATATTAAGTATAATACAGGAGTATTCAAAATCATTTGTGATTGGTTGACAAGAATTCATATAAATTTAGTTATTATTTGTAATGCAGACTAGGCATTCATAATGTGAAAACCAGGACTTTAAAATGCTTTTCAACCTAAAATTTTCTGATCAAAATAATTTTAGAGAATTCTGCTTCTAGATTTTTATATTTGGGGAGCGTCACAAGAAATGTTATTTTGAATAGGTTTCAAATACAAAAATCTCTGAAATTGGAAACACATTTGATTTCAACTATTTTTGAGAGATCAATATTCAACCTAGAAGAGGGAGATTTAAGACGATGTGGACATGCTGTCCTCCAGAGATATGGTGGTCACTATCATTTTTCTCCAGTCATTTTAAAATTTTGATTACTTCCTATATCCTTAGTGCTAAAGTGATTTAGAGAAGAGAGAGTATTTGCTATTTATTTGCATTTGCTATAGCTAGATTACTCTTCACTTTGAAAAGGCATGTAGACAACCATTCTGGAGATTCTTCTGAATATTTTAACAAGCTGTGTAAAGAGCTAGATAAAAGAGTAGATAAAATGATTTTATTTGAAGGAAAACTAGGGACATATGAAGTACATTAAAAGACATCTGCTCTTTGATAGCAAATGGTCAAATGACAGAAATGTAGAGAATGTTCAAGAGAAACTGGAAAGCTTCAAACTGAGACATTTTCAATGAAATCTAAACCAACATCTCCAAATTGGTGTCAAACAAAGTATACCAACAATGAGCACACTTGTATGTACATATGCACACATACATGCATGCATACATGTATATATATATATATGAATATATTAATTGAAATCAGTTTTAAAAATAATATTGAATTCTGAAAAGACAACTGCAGAACAATATATCAGAATAAATGTTGAATTGCAAACCTCTATTCACAAATATTTAGAATATATCCAAGCAGACACATTTAAATTTTTCCTTTTTATTGAAAATAGTTTTTTTGTTTCTTGCATAATGTATCCTGGTCATCTTTTCCCCTTCCTTTATTTATTCCAGTTCTTCCCCACAATCCATTCCCTCCATCCTCAGCCCCTTTCTGCTTTAGAGAGCAGCCAAGTTTTTAAAGAATAATAATGAAATAAAGCAAATCTAATAAGGTAAAGCAAAATCTAACACATCAGACTAGAAGAAAAGAAAGTTAAGAAAAAGAGCCTAAGAAAAGAGACATGAGACAGATAGACACAGCTGCACTTGCTTTCACACTCAAGAGAAAACAATCACAAAACATGAAACGGGAGTCTATAATACATATGCAAAGGATCTGTAGGGTTAAAAAAAAAAGGTAGGGGACTATAAAATAAAATAAAAATAAAAAAGAACATTGAAAATTCTAATGAACCCTAACACCAACCCAGTCACAAAATTTTTGACCTACAGCCTTTTTTGCCTGTAGAATATTCTGGAATCTGAGCCTAGCAGAATAGTCTTCAAAGAGACCAAAGGAGACTTCATTTAGCAACTGATGGGAGTAGATGCTGAGTCCCACAGCCAAACATTAGGCAGAGTTCAGTGAGTCCTTTAGAGGAGGAGGAAGAAGGATCAGAGGAAACAGAGAGTTCAGGACAAACCACGAGAATACAGCCTACAGAATCAACTGACCAGGACTTACAGGAACTTGGGAGATCAGGCAACCTGTAGGAGCCTGGCCTAAGTCCTCTGTGGATATGTTGTCTTAGTTTGGGTTTTATTGCTGTAAAGAGACACCATGATCAAGGTATCTCTTATAAAGGACATTTACTTGGGACTGGTTTACAGTTTGAAAGGTTTAGTCCATTTCACTATAGCAGGAAGCATGACAGCATCTAGGCAGTCATGGTGCTCTAGAAGGATCTGAGAGTTCAACCTATTGGTCTGAAGGCAGCTAGAAGAAGAGTATGGATCACACTGGCTAGACTTAAGCATATATATGAGACCTCAAAGCCCCGCATCCACAGTGACACATTCCTCTAACAAGTCTATGCCTCTTACAACAAGGTCATATACCCTAATAGTACCACTTTCCATTGGCCAAGAATATTCAAACTACCACATATATTATGGGTGAGTAGTTTGGTGTATTGTAAGAATCCTAACAATAGGTTGTACCCAACTTTTTTGCTTACTTGTGGGACTCTTTCCTCCTACTGGTTTGCCTTGTTCAGCCTTGATGTGGTGGTATGTAGCTGGCCTTATTGTAGCTTGTTACAGCTTGTTTGGTTGATGTCCCTGGGAAGCTTGCTCCTTTTTGGGGGGAGGAAGAGGGAGATGGATTTGGGAGAGAGGGGAGATGGTGGGAAGATAATGTCTGGATGAGAGGGAGGGGAAACTCTGGTCAGCATGTAATATATAAGATAAGAATAAAAAATATTTTAAAAAAGAAAGAGTAAATTGTTTCCCTAGTGAGACTCCCTTGGAGAAAACAACAGAATAGTCATTTGCAAGTGGTTAGCAGTTGAAGATAGCATCTGGGTGAGGAAATGGGGCATGTGTATACTTTTCCCTTCAGCCTTAGGACGCCACCTGATGCAGATCTGTGCATGCCCTGTGCATGCTGTCTCAGTCTCTGTGAGTTCATATGTACATTGATTCTGTTGATTTAGTGTGTCTTGTTTCCCTCTGGCTCTGACACTCTTTTTGCCTTCTCTTTCACAAGGTTCCCTGAGCCCCGAGGTAAGGGAATTTATGGAGCAATATTCTAAGTTCTCACACTCTCTGCATAGTGTCTGGCTGTGAGTCTTCTTTTTTGTTGTTGTTGCTGTTGTTGTTTGTTTGTTTTACTCTTTTCAATCTGCTACAGAATGAAGCTTCTCTGATAGTGATCAGAATATAGCAGAATATCATCAGTAATCATTTTCTTGCTATTTTGTTTGTCTTGTTTTTGTTTTAGACCAATAATATGTGGTTTACCCTAAGTCCCTGGGCTAGCTTGTCTCAGGTTCTTGGTCACCCAAGAAGTGTTGAACATGATTTCCATCTAATGAAGAGATCCTTGCATCAAAAACTATATCTGTTGGTTATTCTCACAAACGTCATGCTATCATTGAGCCATCATATCTTGCAGGGAAGATAGCATTGTGGATGAAAAGATTGGTGGCTGGGATAAAGTTTACTATTCTCTTTTGCTAGCATGCAGAGTACCTTTCCTGTACCAAAGACAATTCTGGATTTGGGGGATGGGATAAATGATGAGCTAGGGAAGAAATTTGAAGTGGATGAGATGTGTGATCTTCTGCAGGTGGGTACAGAGAGGAGAGGGAGGCTGTAACAGGTTGTCTGCTACAGCACTGGGGATGAGACTGGGGAATGGCCTTAGAAGAAAGGGTAGAGAGATGATATGAAGTAAGGCTACTTGCTTCCATGGCCAGAGTGACCTGTAGGTTCTTAGGGGATGCCTGTTGGAGTTGGGTAATGAGATAAAGCAACGAGTGTGTGGTGGATGTAATTTGGAAAAAGAAGAACTATGTGATCTACTAGAAGTGGGTCAGAGAGGAGGGGAGGTTGCAGCAGAGCTGGGGATGACAACTGACAGATGAATTTGGAGGAGAGGAGGAAGAATTACTGATTAGATGACTATTCTAGTTTCTTCTCTTACAGGAGTTACAGAGTAATGCTTTTTTATAATATATAAAAGTATTGCTGCATATATATTTAAATATCCATTAAACCAGGGTAAAATTAAGTATATATTTAGGATTGTGATTTATACCTTAGTGAGACAAGGTCAAAGAGAACTATTTTGAGATCCTTAATGGAAATAATAATTCTGTTAGCAACTTTGCTTGCTAGATATCTGAAATTTTAATTAATATTTATTTGTGTGTAGTACATGCTTATGTGGTACATATATGTGTGTTCATGTATGTGTATACAGTTTAATATGCCTATACACAACCCTGTGGAGGCCAGAGGTTCTCTTCTTTTTCCTAATGGGATCTCTTACTGAACCTGGAGCTTACTAGTTGACTAAAGTAGTTAGTCAGAGAGCCCTTCATCCCTCCTTTGTCTGCTTTCCATATTTATGATAAGAAAGATGGGAAGATAGACTCTGGTTACTTATGTGGATTCTGGCATGCAACCTCAGGACTTTGTGCTTTGCCCCACAAGTACTTTATCCACTGAACCATCTTCTCTAGCCCATCATTTTATTTGTAAATGTGATTTTTGTGTATATATATACGTATTAACATTATATAAACATCTAAATATATGTGCATATGCAAAAATTCTTATATAATGAATTTATAACAAAACATGAGAGAGAAAAAGATAAAGAATTTGTGTAAAAAGAAATAAGATCAGGAGCAACAGGTAGTATATTACACTTTGACTATAATAGACTAGGCTAATTTTAAACAATAGTATTTAGGATCACATGTCTTTTTTATTTTCCCCTTTGACTTAACATAGATAGTTTCCTCATACATTATAGATTCTAGACCCTCTATGCCTTCCAGCTTTCCTCCCATGTTCTTTATTTAGGATCCATTCCCTTTCTGTCTCTCATTAGAAAAGAATACACTTCTAAGAAACAACAACCAAACATGACAAAATAAAATATAATAATATAAAGCAAAAATCATTATATTGAAATTAGACACCCAACAGGAGGCAAAGAGACCCTTGAGCAAGCACAGGAGTCAACAACACAGTCCTTCTCATGGTCAGGAGTCCCATAAAAATACTAAACTGAAAGCTATACTATATAAATGGAGGACCTGGTACACAGCCATTTTGCTTTTTGGCTTGCTACTTTAGTCTCTGAGCTTACCATGCTTAATTGATTCAGAGTACCTTGATCTCCTGGCATCCTCCATTCTCTCTGGCTCCTGTATTTTTTTTTTTTTTTTTAGAGTTATCTAATCATCAACAAACAGCATACAGTAGACCTCAGTTGTTCACATCAGGGCCAGAAAAAGAAAGAGACAGTTTAAAGAGCTTACTTCTAGTGACCAAGCAACCTTACATTACACCTAATTTTTGTAACCCACCACCTCTTAACATGGTCCTCTTGGAGGATTATATATCTTAATGGAAAGACATTTCAGTCTGGTAGGCTACATCTGGCAAAGTTCTTTATGCTAATCTTAAGGTGATTATGGGCACCATTGTACTTTTTGAGAGAATGAGAGAGGAGGGAAAGAGCATTTCCTTTTATAAATAACTCATTTCTGTCCAGAGCCATCATAGTAGAAGCTAAACACTAGCAGGTGATCTTCCTGAGATGGTCTGCCTGAAATTACAAAAAACAAACAAACAAAAAAACAACAACTAAGATTTGCTCCTGTAGGCAAGTCTCAGGAGAAATTCATTTTAGGAAAGATTCCTGCTATTATTATGCTCTTTCTGTTATTATTAAACATATATACCAATCACTAGATCTTAGCCCACCCATTTGAGTAGATCTCTGCAGAACAGTGAAGAGGTACTGTCTTATAATGATTCTATATAGGAAGGTAGATAATTTCTTAATCCTTAGTGTTGATCCTATAAGAATTCCTAAATTTATAGTAATTATTAAGCTCTTTTAATAACATTGCTATTAAATCCTTTCTGAGAGTCAAAACTTCAATGAGAACTCCTCCAGTCTTTAGTGTCAGGAGTTAATTGCTTCTGAGATAGTAAGCAGGCATTCTGCAACTTAGAGTCACAATCCAAGAAGTTGTAAAACCATTAACCAAATGTCATAAAAGGGGAACTAACAATTTACCATAAGTGCTAGGACAGAAGATAAAATATCGGCTGGGTTTATCTATACAAAACTTTACTAATAACTTAGTTATTGTCTTTAACTCTTTATGAACCTGTGGAGCTGTGACAGATGATAAATGGTTAGCCATATAACTACTCCTAATGAATATGCATGTAAACATTCTCCATTGTAAAATTCTTATTCGATTTATAATTTGAATTTATGTGTAAACCTGTGATGAACATTTTACCATGTGATCACGCATTCTGAAAGATGTAGAAGTGCTGAGGTCAAAGAGTAGAGAGCAATTCTCCTTGTCCTATTTTTCTTAGCATTATTCTCCTTATTCCCCTCTTCTTAGGACCCCTTATCCTGCTTTTCTTAGATTCTGCTTATTCCCTATTTCTTAGACCCTTTATCCCCCTTTTCATAGAGAGCTTTCATAGGAAACTTTTTACAACTTAGAAGTAAATGTTAAAATCACTTTTACAAATGTCCCCTTTTCTTCTTGCTACTTCAACTAGAATACTGAAAATTAGAGCTGTGCAATCCCTGCAGAGACAGAACAAAGCTGCTTAACTTAATCTCCTGCTGTCAAAGGATGGGGTGCTAAACAGCTTCTCATCTCAGAGGAACTCAGACAGGCGGGTAACCTATTGCAGCAAACTGAATTAGACTTAAGACAGGTAAATATTTTATTATTATACAGCAACCTTAAATATCTCATAAGACCAAGTCTTATCCCTGCCATTGCTCTTCCCCCTTCCCTGCCTCAAGAAGAAACAAGAACAAGAAAGGATTCTTGCTGGGACTGGCCCCCTGCACATTCCTGTGTTAACACCTTAATTATTCAGCAGGGCAATACACCCATTAACTAATTACTTCTGCAGAGGTCCCTCCATTGGTATTCAGCTTCTTAAATTTTGTCTGTCATTCTTATATGGTTCTCAGATGAATACTTTCTATATACCATCTGTGGTTATCTTTCAGTTACAAATTTCTCTGTCTAAACTCACAGTGGTTTTCAGACCTACATTCTACTTCCTTTCCACGGGGTGTTACACTAGTTAGTTTTCACACCTATTAAAGCACTCACATTTAGTAAGATAACTTCACCATCTCTCAATCTAGCCATTCATAAAATCCAGAATGATCAGGGAAAACTCATCTACTTGTATCAGATTCTCTTATTTTGATAATGAAAAGTTGCTTTATTCTCTTAATTATGTATGATCTCATCTTCTAAAGCAATAACATATATATGTGCCTAACACAATTTTGATTACAACATCTCTTTTTTAAAACACAACATTCCATTGTTAAAGCTCTTTGATGTCTTGCAATATCATTCCAAGTACTATTAAAAATTAGTTTTGTTAAGAAACTTGTGCTGGTTCAACTGGAGGTCAACATATAGAAGAATGAAAAGTGTTCCATTCTTATCTCCCTATACAAAGCTCAAATGCAAGTGGATCAAAGACCTCCACATAAAACCAGATACACTGAAACTTATAGAACAGAAAGTGGGGAAGAGTCTTTATTACATGAGCATAGGGGAAAATTTTCTAAATAGACCACCAATGGCTTTTGCTCTGAGATCAAGAATAGATTAATGGGACCTCATAAAATTGCAAAGATTATGTAAGGCAAAAGACACTGTCAATAGAACAAAACCGCAACCAACAGATTGGGAAAAGATCTTTAACAATCCTACATGTGATAGAGGGTATATATGTATATATATATATATTCATTCAAGAAGTTAGACTCCAGATAACCAAATACCCTATTAAAAATGGGGGATAGGATTAAATAGAGAATTTTCAACAGAGTAAACTCGAATGGCCGAGAAACACCTAAAGAAATGTTCAACATCCTTAGTCATCAGGGAAATGCAAATCCAAACTACACTGAGATTTCACCTCACACCAGTAAAACAAACTAAGTTCGAAAACTCAGGTGACAGCAGATGCTGGCAAGGATGTGGATAAAGAGGAACACTCCTCCATTGCTGATGGGATTGCAAGCTTGTACTACCACTCTGAAAGTCACTCTGGTTGTTCCTCTGAAAACTGGACGTAGTACTACCTGAGGACCCAGCTTTACAGCTCCTGGACATATACCCAGAAGATGTTCCCACATGGATTAAGGACACATGCTCCACTATGTTCATATCAGCCATATTTATAATGGCCAGAAGCTGGAAAGAACCCAGATGTACTGGCTAGTTTTGTGTGTCAACTTGACACAAGCTGAAATTATCACAGAGAAAGGAGTTTCAGTTGAGAAAATGCCTCCATGAGATCCAGAGGTAAGGCATTTTCTCAATTAGTGATCAAGGGGGGATGGCCCTTTGTGAGTGGTACCATCTGTGGGCTGGTAGTCTTGGGGTCTATAAGAAAGCAGGCTGAACAAGCCAGGAGAAGCAAGCCAGTAAACAGCATTCGTCCATGGCCTCTGCATCAGCTCCTGATCCCTGGCCTGCTTGAGTTCCAGTCCTGATTTCCTTTTGTGATGAACAGCAGCATGGAAGTGTAAGCCCAATAAACCCTTTCCACCCCAACTTGTTTCTTGGTCATGATGTTTGTGCAGGAATAGAAACCCTGACTAAGACACCAGATCTCCCCCAACAGAGGAATGGATCCAGAAAATTTGTTACATTTATACAGTGGCGCTATTAAAATCAATGACTCCATGAAATTCTTAGGCAAATGGATGGAACTTGGAATCATCATCCTGAGTGACGTAATCAAGTCACAGAACAGACCTGATATGCACCCACTGATAAGTGGATATTAGCCCAAAAGTTCAGAATACCCAAGATACAATTCACAGAACACATGAAGCTCAAAAAGAAGGAAGACCAAAGTATGGTTGCTTCAGTGCTTCTTGGAAGGGGGAGCAAAATACTTACAGGAGGAAATATTGAATCAAAGTGTGGAATAGAGACTGAAGGAAAGGCCAGCCAGAGACTGCCCTACCTGGGGATCCATCCCATATACAGTCTCCTACAGTCTCCAAACTGGGACGCTATTATGGATGCCTAGAAGTGCTTGCTGACATGAGCCTGATATGGTTGTATCCTAAGAGGTTCTGCCAGAGCCTGACAAATACAGAGGCAGATGCTTGCAGCCAACCATTGGACTGAGCATGGGGTCTCTGATGGAGGAGTAGGAGCAGGGAATGAAGGAGCTGAGGGGTTTACAGCCCTGTTGGGGGAGCAACAGTGTCAACCAGTCAGACCCCTGGAGCTCCTGTAGACTGGACCACCAACCAAATAATACATAGTGGGACCCAAAGATCCAGCCGCATTTGTGGTAGAGGATGTCCTTGTTGGACATCAATGGGAGGAGTGTCCCTTGGTCTTGTGGGAGTTCAATGTCCCAGTGTAGGGAAATGCTGGGGGGGGAGTTGGGAGTGGGTGGATGGGCGAGCACCCTTATAGAGGCAGGTGGAGGGGAGATGGGATAGATGGTTTCAGGAGGGGCAATGTAAAGAAAATATCTAATAAAAGAAAAAATAAAGAAATTTGTTTTATATGTGCATTACTAAATACATTTAGACAGTCACAGTTGATCTAATCCTAAAGTTGTACCTACATAGATTTATATTTTATATATCTGTACCATAAGCATACTGGTGTTTGGAGGCTGGTATTTTTGAAGTAGCTGTTTTTATAATTGGAGTTAAGGCCCCTATGGAAACAGACCAAAGACACACTTCTCATTTTGCCATGTGAGAACACAGAACTTGCCATATATGAATGCAATATGACCCTCATGCAACCTCAAATTTTCTAACTGCTTCCTTGTCTTTTCAATTTCCAGAGGAAAATTAATTTTCTGTTTTTATATGCTAATATCTGATGGATCTTATAATAGCCCAAACTGAGTATACTATTTTCCTCTTATGACCATCAGATTCTCCTTTTGACCTTAAGTCAGCCACATTCCAGCTTACAACTGTTGCTTACATGTAGTTACCTTAAGCTTTAATTAGTCACAATTTTGTCTAATCAAGTTTGGACACAACCGTAACTTTATAACATGTTTATTTTTCTAAATGTTTATGTATATAGGTTCACTGTTGACAAATAAACAAACAATAACCCAAAGTTTTCTGCTGACCAGTGATTTTTAAAAATTGGATATTTTCTTTATTTACATTTCAAATGTGTTCCTCTTTCCCAGTACCCCATCCCTGTGCAACCCCCTATGCCATCCCCATCCCCCTGCTTCTATGAGAGTGTTCACCCACCGACCCATGCACTCCCACCTCCCTACCCTATCCCCCTACACTGGGACAGCAAGCCTTCCCAGGGCCAAGGGCCTCTCTTCCCATTGATGTCCAACAAGTCCATCCTCTGCCACATGTGTCGCTGATGTCATGGGTCTCTCCATATGTACTCTTTGGTTCTGACCAGTGATCTTAAATTGAAATGAAGAGCTGTATCTATTTGAAGGGATAATGGCATAGGAGAATAGCTGTGACCATGTCAATGCAATGCACATTGTGACATCAGGGTCACCATGCTAAATTCAACACATTCTAAAAGATGGAAATAAATAAGATTACTTGAAGAGATGCATTCTGATTGCTTAATAACAGTAAGAATAGCAATGAAATTATTCATCTATTCTCCTTAAAAACAGATGGGAATAAAATGAAATACAACCCTAAAAATGAAAGAAGTTATAAAAAGTGTATCACAGTATAGAGATATTAATTAGAAACTATGGTTAATTATTAAGCAATCAGGAACAAGATCTTCTATGCTCAGTTTCTTTAGAAAAAATTCAGGATTCATTTAAAAATGGGAGCATAAATTGTTGTAAATTAGTGCATGTAACATTATTTATAACACACAGGGTTGTATCCAAGGTCACTAAAAGCATTTCAAGGCAGTGCTAAATTTACATAGCACTGTAGGCCTTTGATTGATATACTACTCAGAATTTTTTCATACCCTTCCCATATCTGATCTCAACACAGTTGAACTAATGAAAAAAATGACAGAAAATTCAACTGCCATATGAAATAGGAAGACATTCTAAAATACAAATAATTGAGAATAATTTATCAATACATTTTACTACTTAATTTAAGGAATTTACCTTTAGAATCTCCTTAACCCAAAGCCAACACAAGTTTTCATATTCTATGATAAAGACTATGAAGTGAGTAACAAAATATAGAATGATAAGAAGTTAAACATGATTTATGAGGTTTGCATGTGAAATGTTCATGGGCTTATTTCATAAAACCAAATCAGACAGCACATTTGTCATTTCAGTTAAGAAACATACAAGGAAATGACAAACACTTACTAAGAGATATCACTTATGAGGTCATCAGCTCATCATCCTCTCATAAATTCCAGAGTAATTTGTATGTTTGTGACTTACATTCATCTAACATTCATTAGGATATATAGACACACACACGCACACACACACACACACACACACACACACACACACACACACACATATACTTGTGTATATCATACTATATCCTATATATTTGTTTATATGCATATATATAATCTATATCTATCATATATCTATCTATTGATCTATCTATCTATCTATCTATCTATGATATATCTATATTTTATCACATAAATAAAACCTGTAGACTTAAAGAAATCTACTATAATAGAGATAGAGATGACATGTGGGCCAGGGCAGCAACTCATTGCTAAGCTGTCTCTATGGTAGAAAGGCCATAATTTTGACACCTTCAATATGAGTTTCTCCATTAGCTTTCAAGTGTTTCTGTTCCATGGAGAAATTTCAGAAAACTTAGCCACATTTTACAGGCAAACAGGATTAATGTGTTAAGTTTCCTTTCCTACAAAAGAAGGTGTAAAGTTGAAGTCCAGAAGGGGTATAGAGGTATTGCTACTCATGCTCATCCTAATTTTTTTCCTTCTTCCTTCCTTCGTTCCTTCGTTCCTTCGTTCCTTCCTTCCTTCCTTCCTTCCTTCCTTCCTTCCTTGCCTGCATGTGTGCATGCCTATGGACTTGCTTGCTTGATTTCCTTTTTTCTTTTGAAGTGCTGCTTTGTAACTTTATAGCCCAGGCTGCCTTGAAATTCCTTGCTATTGGACTCAAATTCATGGTCCTTCTGATTTCACCTTATGAGTGCTTATTCTTACTTGACAAAAATAAGTGGACATATGCAATACTTCAATAAATTTCTATCTCTTCCTACATATACAATGTTATATAAGCTTTTTGCTTCTCTAGCTACTCTGTATGCCAAAAGGTTTTAGGGTCTTCAATTTTGTAAGAATCTTTATTTAGTGTACTCTTACATAGTCACGTTCAACTTTCATGCATAATGAAAAGGTAACCTGGCTTTTACTGTATTTATGCACTGTGGCATTTTAGGGAGGACTTTTATTGCTTTTAGGAACAACTTATAGTACAATAATGAAAGAAAAAAAAGAGAGACCATGTTCCCCAAAGAATCCTTTACAGATGATTACATAATGTTCTCTCTATATTTTAATGAGAAACTTTGTTTTACTCACAGTTAGGTTCTTTTTTTTTTTTTTTTTTTTTTAGGTCCTATAGTGGGCATTTTTTTCCTCCTTTTTTATTTTTGATACTTTATATACATTTCCAATGTTTCCCCTTTTCTGAGTCTCCTCTTTGTATACCCCCCATCCCCTCCCCAACCCGCCTCTAGGAGGGAATTCCACCTCCCACCCCACCCCCCCATCCAAATTGTATTTAACTAGAAATTTCATGACTCAAGATTAGATACCTGAATGAACAGTTTAAAAATAGAAAACATTTGAAGATTTAAAGTTATTTATCTTATATATATGAATCTTTGCTATTTACTCATTTTTAATTTAACTTTTTTTAATTCTTTGTGAATTTTACATCATGCAGTCTCATCCCACTCATCTCTTTCTCCCTGTGTATCTGCCCTCTGTCCTTTCAACCACCCTGCCAAAAAGGAAAAAAAAAAACTCATTGTCATTACCCAGAATGCACCACACCAACAATATACCTACCCATAGGTATATATAAATTGCTTTCCCTCTTCATCTTCTATAACATGTTGAATGTCTTGTGTTGCTAATAATCGTACTAAGACACAGTGATTGGCACTTCTATTTCCCTGGTATTTACTGATATTGAGGTACTTTTCATGCCATTGTCAGTCACATTCTGTCACAGCTGGAAGTAAGATATAGCTATATAATTTCAAAACACAAAGTTATAAAAAGTAAATCAAGAATAAATAGAGCTTCTGAACAGGTTCATAGTGAGCAATATTAAGTCACTAGTTAAACATTTCTAGTCCCCAAAAGCCCAGTGCAGGAAGGCTTCATAGCTAAATTCCATGAAGCATTTAAATAACAAATGAAGGGCTTTCTCAAATACTTCCAAATAAGTACAATAATCTTTCCAGATAATTTTATAATGGTTCAAATTATCCTAACACCTATGGCAGGCATGAGTACTACAATAAAAGAAAATTATAGGTCAATATCTCTAATATATACAGATAAAAAACTTCAGGGGAAAATGAATAAACTGGAGTAAACATTATATAATGAAATGGTCATTCACTGAAATTTTAGTTCCTTGAATGAAATTTTATTTATCCAATGAAATAAAAATATCTAAACATTTGACCATTGGGTAGAAGTATTTTCAACTTAGGAAGACTAACACATGTGACATGACATTTTGCTGTACAGAAAGAGAAAACACACAAAATTATATAAGCCATAAGTGCATACAGAAAATGTTTTGACAAAACTCTTCATTATTTCATGGAAAAACTCAACAAATTTGGCATTGTTGGCATGCATTTTGATAAGGTATTGCCGAAATCCTTCCTTTAAAAATATTTGGTTATTTATTTATTGCTACAGCGTTTGTATGGAGGAGAGAGGACAATTTGAAAATCAGGTCTTGCTTTACACCATGTGGCATCAAGGGATCTAACTCAAGTTATCAGCTTGGCAGGACCCACTTCTGCACAGGGAGCTATCTTACCTGAAAGCATTGTTAATATTCAAATGTTGAAAGATTAACTATGTACGTCAAAAAAAAAAAAAAAAAAAAGATGCAGTTGTGTACACTTAAAGCCTCTACTCAGAGTAGTACTAGAAATTCTTGGCAGAGCATGTGGAACAGAAAAAAAAGGCATGCATATTGCAAAGGACTAAGTTAAGCCATCTGATGCCTGTATACTACAAAACCTTGACTTCACCTACAGACTAATGCAGCTAATCAAAAAAGAGTGCAGTTCATATCAAACTATCTAAAAACAAAACAGTCATGTCAATAACAGCTATAAATGTAGGTTGGGACATGTATAAGTACATGAAACTTTTATATGCAGAAAATGTAACTCTGATGAAATACACTAAAACACAAATTAGTGGCACTGCATTCCTTGCCTATGAACAGAACAACCTGATTACACTGGAAAGTCTGCATAGTAACTAGAGTGATGCTCACAGTTGTTGTTCTTATAAAAATTTCCATACAGTTTTTACTGAAGTAAAATAATCTTATACACGGTTCCAAAAGAAAAATAGAAATAAAATTAGAAAAAAACCCTTACTGTCACTAGCCTAAGTAATCCCAAACCAAAATCAAGACAGAGTTGTTATCACAATAGTTGACATAAATACCTAAAAAGATGAAATAATAAAGTCAAAATATAATGGACACACACACACACACACACACACTTATGTGTGTATAGACCTTTATATGGGAATATAGCTCAAAAACAAGCAAATGTTTATAAATACAATATATTCAACAAGACAACAAGAACAGAATAGTTGCTCTGGCCTGCGGGGGTTCAGTGGGAACCTGGGGAGGGGATGAAAGAATAGGGGACAAGAGACACAAGGAAGGAGAGCAAGTTGTGTATTCTGATCAAGCTCTCAAAGTTTATTTCCGGACAGCAGCTTAAAAAGACAGGCAAGTGGGAAGGTTACACATGGCCCAAGGCCAACCCACTATCGTAACTGGCTTCCAGGAAATACCAGATGTTCTTTCAATTCCTGGGACCCAAGCAATTCCTGGGACCTGAGACTGCAAATGCCCTGTCCTTTCCTAACCTTGCACTTTAACTGACTAAGCTTCACAGAACAGCAGATAACTTCATGGGTTTGGCTCTTGGCATCTCATGGGTTTGGCTCCCAACATCTCCTCCCTTTTAACAATTTTTATGAGGCCAGTAAGTAGCTAGGGATGATCGCACTATGAAGATGAATGGGCATTAACCAGAGGGGTGAAGTATTGACCTGATCCTCCGAGCACTTTATATGTCATCGGTGTCTTTTGGGGAGAAGAGGTTAGCCTTTGTCAATTTTCTGTAGGTATCCCCACAGAGCATGATCAAAGGAAGGGCAGACACCAACCTCTATGCAATCAGGTTTGCTTCACGGGGGACTCAGAAATGGACATTTGGGTCTTCCCCATGTGGTACTTAATCTCGTACCACTTGCAGGTGCCTAAGCCAAGGCAGGCAAGCATAAATCTGAGTTTTATGTAGCTCCCAAAGGAGACATATCATTGTAGGGCTCAGCCAGGCCTCTAGCAGCCAAATCAAGTTTATGATAATGAACTTGCAGGGGCTTGGATGCCAGGGAGTCAATCTGTTGTTCTAAACACCTATCTAAATCCTCTTGAATACTCAGAACATTAATAACATTTTTTTGCTAAATGATTAACAAAGGTAGTTTTCTTAACTTCTTGTGTCAAAGCAATTGTAGAAGCAGTGGTGCTAGCTATTAATGTAATTAAAGCTGCTATATCAGTGATAATCAAGCCCACTACCCTCTTGCTTCTGCTTAAAGCCTGACTCACTTCTTCCAGTACTTGTAAGCCTTTTTCAGAATACCAAGGTCCTGTAATACTCACAGGCTAAAACAAAAGCTGGTTGATAGACCTCCATAACAGACATGCCAGATTTCAGCACACCAACACAATTTAAAATGTACAATCAATACAACTTACATTAAATACTGTAGAAGAAACAAAAGTAATTTTAACATGACCAATTAGTAAAAGATTAGGAGCCTAACACACGCACTAACACTTGTTCAGAGTCCAGATCCTGTCCCAACTTTACCTCTTGCTAACATAACATCATAGAGAACTACAGTTAACTTCCAAATATGTCTTTGAAAATGTCTAGAACTAGCCTTCCCAATGAAGACTGTCGTTTTCAATACTGGATTGATTTCTATACCAGTCCATCATTGAGTCGGAATAACTGGTCTCATTATAAGGACTTCTCCATTAATTAATTTTTTTCTTTATTTTTTTCTTTTTATTTTTTGATACTTTATTTAAATTTCCAATGTTTCCCCCTTTCTAGGTCTTCTCTTTGGAAACCACCTATCCCCTCCCCCTCCCCCACCTCTATGAGGGAATTTCACCTTCCACCCACCCGCCCACCCACTCCCATATTCCCACCTTGACATTCCCCTTTACTGGGGCCTCTCCTCCCCCTGATGGCCAACAAGGCCCTCCTCTGCCACATATGTGGTCCGAACCATGGGTCCCTCCATGTGTATTCTTTGGTTGGTGGTCCAGCCTCTAGGAGGATGGGGTGGGGGTGGGGTCAGGCCAGTTTACACTGTTGCTCCCTCCATGGGGCTGCAGGCTCCCTCAGCTCCAAAAAAAAAAAAAAAAAAAAAAAAAAGAAAGAAAGAAAGAAAGAAAGAAAAAGAAAGAAAGAAAATTAAGTCTGGTTGAATTCTGCATTAAAACCATCTGGCTCTGGGCTTTTTATGGTTGGGAGATTTTTAATGCTTGCTTCTATTTCCTTGGAGGTTTTGTTACTGTTTAGATAGTTTAATTGATTTTGAAATAACGTTGGTACATGCTGTCTATCTGGAAAATCATCTATTTTGTTTAGATTTTCTAGTTTTGTTGAGAATCAATAATTTTTTTAATAAAGAGCTGATAATTTAAAAAAAAAAAAAGAAGAAGAACATCCTTCCAATCCCCTAAAGAGCTCTCGAGGTGATCATGTGACCCTTGCTACTTTGTGTGCTAACAGAACCCTGACATGGCAGTGGGCTGGCTGCTGTCCCTCCATGTGAGATTTCATCAGGTTCTTTCCCAAAATATTTTCTTGATTCTATTCTAAAATTCTGTATTAACACAGCGACAGCTTCATAATAGGGGGTTAAAACTTTACTTGGAGATGAAGAAAGATGAATCTACATTAATGGTCTCTTTTGCCAAAGAATTGCTGTGGGCACATGAGTTGTAGCAAGGATGCAAACAGCCAACAAATGATCATAGTTTATGTTGCTGCCTAATAGCTTCCTCTACTTTCTGCAAAGCTATTAGTCCCTCATCAGTTAATTGTTGAGGGGAATTAGTATTTGCATCTCCCTTGAGAATATCAAAGAGAAGTTTAAGTTCTCCTGTGGTAAGCTTAAGATGAGGTCTTAGCCAATTAATATCTCCTAACAACTTTTGAAAATCATTTAAAGTAAGTAAATTATCTTTTTTTACTTGAATTTTCTGTGCCACAATTTATTTAGGATATAATTGATGTCCCACATATTGAAAAAGATATTGCTTTTGAATCTTTTCTGGAGCAACAACTACTTCCCAATATTTTAAAGCTTGTGTAAGAGCAAAGGCTTGTAGTAAAACCCCCTCAAGCTAATAAAATATCATCCATAAAGTGACTAATATACACAGAAGAAAACAAGGTCCTAACCTCTTGTATTGAAGCAGCCACAATTTTTTTTTTGCATAATGTAGGGTTATTAGCCATTCCTTGAGGCAAAACTTTCCAATGATATCCATTCATGGGTTCTTTAAAATTACAGGCAAGCTCACTAAATGTAAACCTCCCACAGTCACCAGATGCAAAAAACAGTATAAAAACAATTCATTAAGTCCATAATAATTCTATAAGCATTTCCTGGAATGGCAGCTAGAGTAGGCAGCCAAGCTGTAATGCCTAAGCAAGTTCTATAGCTATCAAGCCTTCACAAATCTTGCAATAATCTCCACCTGTCGGATTTTTTTCTTAATTACAAATATGTGTGAGTTAGAATCCTGAGCCTGTGATTGAACTGCAAACTGCAGCCAATGGAACACTGGCAGTTTAACTATAATTTTTAAGTTCCCTTGCAACACCAGAGCACAACCATAACTTTGGAAAGCAAAACTCAAACCTCCAACAAACAATTCAGTCTCTCCAAAGTCATCAAGTGATTCACCCCCATGCTACAAAGTTTAGCTGCCAGTTCCTGCACATGAATGCATGACAGTGCAGCCTCTAATACCTCACCAAAGAGGCACTGCCCTAAATCCTATCTTTTATAAGTCTGGTTTCTAGGATAAGAATGACATAAAATATTACCCAATTTAAATATATCTTTAGAGACCTGTTTCCCTGGGTTGGCTCATGTCACGTGTTGCTGTCTAGAATGATTCCAACTCTGAGTTACCAGTTTTAAGCCAACTTTCTGTTACCAAAGTTACAAATTTTTAATCATACCCAATAACTTATAAGCCAATAATCCATAACCAAGACATGCAGAACATATTTATACTTTTAAAACCAGTCAAAAACAAAAATGAAGTAACTACACACTTACTTATTTAGACCAGACAAAATTTTACTTTTTCTAGTTGTACTTTCAAGAGAGGAGCACCTACTGAACCCAATAATCATGATCACAGAGATTTTCCTAGGAGAAACATCCATAAGCTCCCCTACTATAGAAGCTGAGGAGCTGCTGGCCCCTTTAAGAGCACCTTGTGCAGACAATCAACCCCTGGCAGGGCTTCTCCAGCTGTGCTTGACTCCTAGCTACAGGTGCAGGGCTCCAAAAGCCAAATGGGGCCGCTTTTTTTTTCTTTTCTTTTCTTTTCTTTTCTTTTCTTTTCTTTTCTTTTCTTTTCTTTTCTTCTCTTCTCTTCTCTTCTCTCTCTCTCTCTCTCTCTCTCTCTCTCTCTCTCTCTCTCTCTCTAAACCGAGTTGAAACTAAATCAAGGCCTCAACAAACAGCAGATAGTTTTAACCATTTTTTCTTTTTCTTTTGTACATAAAACACAGAGCAACATTTAAGCAACGAAACAAAAACACAAACATAAACTGAGAGACACGGACAGATTGGTGACAATTACACAGAGAGGAAAGAGAATGAGATGTCCCAAAGGGACTCAGATATCCTACCTAAGAGACCCAGAACTAGAACTAAGCATTTCTCCTGTAGGAGCCAGAGAGGAGGCAAGATGTCTCCCGACCTCCCTAGGAGAGCTCTGAGACAACTTACATTCATTTTCCTTCCCTGGATAGTCGGGAAGGATTGCTTTTCTCAAACCCATTCTCTTGTCTAGGGTATAAACTATCTCTAGTCAGGATCCAAAGACTAAAAGAACCTATGAGAATTACCTTCGCTTCTCTAGATTTTAGCATAACTCTAAACACATACACAAAGCACATTTTACCATTACCTTGTCCTTCTACAAGGTTTATTCACCGCTGGCCCATCTTTTTTCAATAATTCCTTCTTGAGGAAACAAAGGACAGACGCCATTAACAAATTCAAAGAACTTAATAAGATCCTTTTTCTTTACCTGAGTTCCTCATGTCTTGAGGGACCCTTGCGACCCTGTAAGAATAAGTCATGCTTATTCAATGCTTGTCCCATATTTGCATTGCTCTATCTTACCTCAATAGATCTGAGTCACAGATTGGTGGCTCTGCGGTGATCACAATGTGAATCTTCTCTCGTGACCTCAGGGAAGCGGTGATCCTATGGGTGGGGGATGTCCCTGGGTCAGCAACATTCAGTTGAACCCCTGTACCCAGGCCCATATCTGGGCACCAATTCACCCAGCCTTTGGGGATTCAGCAGGAACCTGGGGAGGGGGCGAAAGAATGGGGGACAAGATACCCAAGGAAGGAGAGCAAGTTGCGTATTCTGATCAAGCTCTCAAAGTTTATTTGGGGACAGCAGCTTAAAAAGACAAGCAAATGAGAAGGTTACACATGGCCCAAGGCCAACCCACTATTGTAACCGGCTTCCAGGAAATACCAGATGTTCTTTCAATTCTTGGGACCGGATACCACAAATGCCCTATCCTTTCTTAACCTTGCACTTTAACTGACTAGGCTTCACAGAACAGCGGATAATTTCATGGGTTTGGCTCCCAACAAATAATGATAGTAAAAAATAATGTAATTGATAGTATATCATCAAATAATAAATTTTATTTCTATTTCAGACCATATGCAAAAATTAACTTAAAGTCTTTTAAAGACTTAAATATGAGATCTGAACATACACACATAGTTATAAAAGAAAATATAGGAAAAAAATCTACAATTCTAAGGCTTTAATCTGAGCAAACAAGTTTTGGGTACATTCTGTAAAGAAGAGTAACAAATCCAAAACAATTTCTCTGTGCTGTTTGTTTCCCCATTAGTATAGAACCATGTGTAGAGGATTCAAGAAATTCTAGCCAGGTACACACACCTCTTCTCCTTGAATAGATCTGTAACCAGATGGAATATAGTTTGTTCATTTAAGTATATAAAATGGATATTGTCCCAGGTTTTTCAGTAGTTTCAAAAATAAGACTACAGAAGACACCATATCCTGAGGCATCCTAGAAGATCTGCACTCAGAGCATTTGTTAAGATTCCCTCTCAAAGTCCCACAACTGCTGCTGGGAGCCCAGTGGACACAGGGACCCATCACCCCCCAAAATCCTGCCCGCCGAATGCCACTCCCCTTCCACCTGGTCCTTTTTGCTGGGACAGACTGCTAGCTGGTCTGGAAGACACCATATCCCGAGGCATCCCAGATCTGCTGCACTCAGAGCATTTGATACCACATTATGAGGCATTCCAGGGGATCCACTGCACTCCGCGTAACTGACATGACAGACTGAGGCATCTCAGGAGATCCACTGCACACAGAGCAACTGAGCAACTGATCACCAGTTTGTCTGCTCCCCTGAAGACACCACCACTGGAAAGCATCCCAGGAGTTCCTCTGTGCACAGGGCAAGTGGGCAACAGATACCACAGTCTGAAGACTTCCTAGGGGCTCTGTGGCATGCAGGGCAACTGACCCAACAGACTGAAAGCCTCCTGGAGTTCTGCTGCACAGAGGGAAATAGAAGCCACAGCCCAATCCCCCCCCCCCCCCAGAGAACAGCTTCATACAGGACAACAGCTTGACTGCTCCTCTGAAGAGCCAACAGTCTCAAGGCCTCCCAGGAGATATCCTGCACCCAGGACAACAGATCATCAGCTTCTATGCCCCTCTGAAGACCCTACAGTTGGAAGGCCCTACAGGAGGTCTGCTACAGCCAGGGCCACAGGCATACCAGGAGACCTGACACAACCAAGGAACAAAAGAGGCAGACTCCAGACAGAGCCACCCAGACCAGCAAATACTAGGGATAACCAGATGGCAAGATGCAAGCACAAAACCATAAGCAACAGAAGCCAATATATGTGGGCAACATCGGGACCTAGTTCTCCTACCACAGTTTACCCTGAATATACCTGAAAATCAGTAAGCTGACCTAAAATCTTATCTCCTGAAGATAATAGAGTCCTTTAAGGAGGATGTAAATAACTCACTGAAAGAAATACAGAAAACACAGGTAAACAGGTAGAAGCCCTTAAAGGGGAAACAAATAAATTCCTTAAAGAAATACAGGAAAACACAATCAAACAGGTGAAGGAATTGCATAAAGCAGTTCAAGACCTAAAAGTCGAAGTAGAAACAATAAATAAATCACAAATGGACGCAAACCTGGAATTGGAAAAGGTAGGAATGAGGTCAGGAATCACAGATGTAAGTATCACTAACAGAATACAAGAGATAGAAGAGAGACTCTCAGAATTAGAAGATACTGTAGAAGAGATTGACACAACTGTCAAAGAAAGTTCAAAACATAAAAAACTCCAAAATATTCAGGAAATTCAGGACACAGTGAAAAGAGCAAATCTAAGAATAATTGGAATAGAGGAGAATGAAGATTTCCAGCACAAAGTAACTGAAAATGTCTTCAACAAAATCTTAGAAGAAAACTTCCCCAACCTAAAGAAAGAGATGGTCTTAAAGATACAAGAAGCCTATAGAATAGCAAATAAATGAGATCAGAAAAGAAAATCCTTTTGTTATATAACAATCAAAACACTAAATACACAGAACGAAGAAAGAATATTAAAAGCTGCAAGGGAAAAGGGCCAAGAAACATACAAAGGTAGACCTTTTCAGAATTACACTAGCCTTCTCAAAAGAGACTATGGAAGCCAGAAGAGCCTGATCAGTGGTCATACAGACTCTAGGAGATCACAAATGCCAGCCAAGGCTGCAACACCCACCACAACTCTCCATCAACATGGTTGGAGGAACCAAAAACATTCCAGGATAAAACCAAATTCAAACAGTATCTATCTACCAATACAGCTTTACAGAGGATCCTATAAGGAAAATCCAACACAAGGAAGGTACCTACACCAAAGAAAAGACAAGATATCAAGCACCTCACAACAAAGCCAAAGGGGGAAAGCCACCTACAAAAACCAAATATAACAGGAACCAACAGTCATCTATCTTTAATATCTCTCAATATTAATGGATTCAACTCACCTATAAAATGACATAAACTAACAGACTGGATACACAAGCAAGATCCAGCATTTTGCTGCATACAAGAAACATGCTTCAATAACAAATATAGACATTATTTCAGAGTAAAAGGATGGAAAAAGCAATTGGGACCAAGCAATTGGTCCCAATAAACAAGTTGGAGTTGCCATCCTAATATCCAATAAAATAGACATTCAACCAAAAATTATCAAGTGTGAAGAGAAAGGACACTTCATATCCATCAAAGGGAAAATCCACCAAGAAAAAGTCTCAATTCTGAGCATCTATGCTCCAAATGCAAGGGCACCCACATTCATAAAAGAAACTTTGCTAAAGTTCAAAATGCACATTGATTCCCACTCAATAATAGTGGGAGATTTCAACAGTCCACTCTCACCAATGGACAGGACATTGAAACAGAAACTAAACAGAGACCACGTGAAACTAATAGAGATTATGAACCAAATGGATTTAACAGATATCTACAGAACATTTCACCCTAAAACAAAAGAATACACCTTCTTCTTAGCACCTCATGGTACCTTCTCCAAAATCAACCATATAATTTGCCCCAAAACAACCCTTAATCAATACAAGAAGATTGAAATAATCCCATGCATGCTATCAGATCACCATGGCCTAAGGCTGGTCTTCAATAATAGCAAAAGCAACAGAAAGTGCACATAAACATGGAAACTGAACAAATCTGTACTCAATGATAAGTTGGTCAGGGAAGAAGTAAAGAAAAAAAAATTAAAGACTTCCTGGAATTTAATGAATATGTTGTCACATCATACCCAAACTTATGGGACATGATGAAAGCAGTGCTAAGAGGAAAATTCATAGCACTTGGTGCTCTGGTAAATAATCTGTAGAGTTCTTAAACTAGCAACTTAACAGCACACCTGAGAGCTCTAGAACAAAAAGAAGCAAATGCACCCAAGAGGGGTAAAAGGAAGGAAATAGTCAAACTCAGGGCAGAAATCAACCAAATAGAAACAAATTGAACAATACAAAGAATCAACAAAACCAAAAGCTGGTTCTTTGAGAGAATCAACATTGATAAACCCCTAGCCAAACTAACTAAAGGGCCCAGAGACAGTATCCAAATCATCAAAATTAGAAATGAAAAGGGAGACATAATAACAGAAACAGAGGAAATTAAAAAAAAAAAATCACCAGATCCTACTACAAAGCCTATACTGAAAAAACGGGAAAATCTAGATGAAATGGATGGCTTTCTAGACAGATATCACATACCAAAGTTAAATCACGAGCAGGTAAACTATCTAAACAGGCCCACATATCACATGGAAGAAGAAGTCATTAAAAACCTCCCAACCAAAAAAAGCCCAGGGCCAGATGAATTTAGTGTAGAAATCTACCAGACCTTCAAAGAAGACCTGATACCAGTATTCTTCAAACTATTCGAGAAAATAGAAACAGAAGGAACACTATCTATTCATTCAATGAAGCCACAATCATTCTGATACCTAAACCACACAAGGACCCAACCAAAAAATAGAATTTCAGACCAATCTTGCTTATACATATCTATGGAAATATACTCAATAAAATTCTTGCAAACTGAATCCAAGAACACATCAAAACCATCATTCACCACCATCAAGTAGGCTTCATCCCAGGGATGCAACATTGGTTCAATATCCATTGGTTCAATGAAAATCCATTAATATCATCCACAATATAAACAAACTCAAAGAAAAAAAATCACATGATCATCTCCTTAGATGCAGGAAAAGCATTTGACAAAATACAACACCCCTTAATGTTAAAAGTATTAGAGAGATCAGGAATTCAAAGCCTACACCTAAACATAATAAAAGCAATTTACTGCAAACCAACAGCCTATATCAAACTAAATGGAGAGATACTTGAAACAATCCCACTAAAATCGGGGACAAGAAAAAGATGCCCACTCTCTCCATATATATTCAATACAGAATTTGAAGTGCTAGCTAGAACAATAAGACAACAAAAAGAGATCAACGGGATATAAATTGTCAAAGAAGAAATAAAGGTATCATTATTTGCAGATGCTATGATAGTATAGATAAGGGACCCCAAAATTTCTACCAAAGAACTTCCCCCACTGATAAAAAACTTCAGCAAAGTGGCCAGATATAAAATTAACTAAAATAAACCAATAGTGTTCCTTTATACAAATAATAAAGAGGCTGAGAAAGAAATTAGGGAAACAATTCCTTTCACAATAGCCACAAAAATATAAAATATCTTGGGGTAACTCTAACCAAACAAGTGAAAGATCTACATGACAATAACTTCAAGCCTCTCAAGAATGAAATCAAAGAAAACCTCAGAAAACTGAGAGATCTCCCATGCTCATGGATTGGCAGAAATGATATAGTAAGAATGGCTATCCTATCAAAGGCAATCTACAGATTCAATGCAACCTCATCAAAATCCCAACACAATTCATGAAAGACATGGAAAAGCCAATTCTGAACTTCATCTGGAAAGGCAAAAACTCCAGAATAACGAAAACAATCCTTTTTTTTTTTTTTTTTTTTTCCTGGTTTTCTGAGACAGGGTTTCTCTGTATAGCCCTGGCTGTCCTGGACCTCACTCTGTAGACCAGGCTAGCCTCGAACTTGGAAATCTACCTGTCTCTGCCTCCCAAGTGCTGGGATTAAAGGTGTGTGCCACGACTGCCTGGTGGAAAACAATTCTTAACAGTAAAAGAACGGCTGGGGGAATCACCATCCTTGACCTCAACCTGTACTACAGAACAACAGTGACAAAGACTGCATGGTATTGGTACAGAAACAATTCGGTTGATCAATGAAATAGAATTGAAGACCCAGAAATAAAATCACACACTTATGCACACTTGATCTTTGGCAAAGAAACCAAACATATACAACGGATAAAAGAAAGCATCTTCAATAAATGGTGTTGGTCTAACTGGATGCTTGTATGTGGAAAATGAAAATAGGCCCATTTTTGTTACCTTGTATAAAGCTCAAGTCCTAGTAGATCACAGACCATATGAAGCCTAAGAAGAAGGAAGACCAAAATGTGGATGCTTCAGTGTTTCGTAGAAGGGTGAACAAAATACTCCCAGGAGGAAATATTGAGACAAAGTGTGGAGCAAAGACTCAAGGAAAGGCCATCCAGAGACTGCCCCACCTGGGGATACTCCCATATATAGCCACCAAACCCAAACATTCTTGTGGATGCTGGGAAGTGCTTGCTGATGGAAGCATGATAAGCTGTCTCCAGAGAGGCTCAGGTAGAGCCTGACAAATACAGAGGCGGATGCTTGCAGCCAGCCTTTGGACTGAGAATAGGGTCCTGGATGGAGGAGTTTGAGAAGGGACTGAAGGATCTGAGGGGGTTTACAGCCCCATGGAGGGAGCAACAGTGTCAACTGTCCAGACCCCCCAGAGCTCCCAGAGACTGGACCACCAACCAAAGAATATACATGGTGGGACCTATGGTGCTGGCCACCTATGTGGCAAAGGAGGGCCTTGTTGGCCATCAGTGGGAGGAGAGGCCCTTGGGCCTGAGGTTGTTAGATGCTCCAGTATAGAGGAATGCTAGGGAGGGAAGACAGGAGTGAGTGGGTGGGTGGGGGAGCACCCTCATAGAGGCAGGGGGAGGGGTAATGGAATAGTGGGTTTCCAAAGGGGAAAACATTTGAAATGTAATATCCAAAATTAAAAATAAAATAAAATAAAATAAATAAAACCAGATACACTTAATCTAATAGAAGAGAAAGTGGGAAGGAGCCTTGAACTCATTGGCATAGGGGGAAATTTCCTGAACAGAACTCCAATGGCTCATTCTATGAGATCAATATCATCCTGAGTGAGATGACAGAGACCCAAAAGGACATGCATGGTATGTATTCACTAATAAGTGGATAGTAGTCAAAAGAAAAAAAAAAAGTACAGAATACCCATGATACGGTCCACAGATTCATAAAGGTCAACAAGCTGAAGGGCCCATATAAGGACACCTCAGTCCCACACTGGAGGGAGAAGAAAGCAACCACAAGTGGGAGAGGGAAGGTCCAGGTAGATAAAGGGGATGGGGGTGAGTGAGGAACATGATCTGGTATTGGGTGGGGAAAAAGTACTGGAGCCCTGAGGGTCAGCACAGAGAATGGAAACAGCCAACCTCGGGAGGTAGGAGGTTGGGGGGACCTGCCAGAATGTACCAGAGACCCAGATGGTGGGAGTCTCTCAGGACTCAAAGGGAGCGACCCTAGATAAAATGTCCTACAGTGAGGAGAGGGAACTTGTAGAGCCCACCTCCTGCAGAAAGACAGGGCATCAAATGAGGGATGGGGTTGCCATCCAACAGTCAAAACTCTGACCTATAATTGTCCCTTTCTAAAAGAACTACAGGGATGGACGTGGAGAAGAGCCTGAGGAAGAAGTTCCAGCAACAGGCTCAAAGTGCAATTCAGCTCAAAGGGAAGTTCCAAGGTCTGACACTATTACTGAGGCTATGGAGCACTCACAAAAATGGACCTATCATGACTGCCCTCCGAAAGACTCAACAAGCAGCTGAAAGAGTCAGATACACATATTTGCACCTAACCAATGAACAGAAGCTGCTGACCCCTGTGGTTGAATTAGGGAAAAGCTGGAAAAAGCTGAGGAGGAGGGTGATCTTGTAGGCGAACCAGCAATCTCAATTAACCTGGACCCTGGAGATCTCTCAGAGACTGGATCATCAACCAGGCAGCATACATCAGCTGATATGAGGCACCCAAAACATATACAGCAGAAGACTGCTGGGTCTGGGTTCTGTCAGAGAAGATGTAACTAACCCTCAAGAGACTGGAGGCCCTGGGTAGTTTAGAGGTCTGGTGGGGTGGTGGCATTCTCACGGGGAGAGGAGGTATAGGGTGTTGAACAGTTGGCGGATAGACCAGGAAGAGAATAAAATCTGTAATGGAAAGAAAAATAAATAAATAGAAAATAAATGTAAAAATAAAAGAAAATAAGACCAAGACTCAAAAATATGTTAACAAATATCTTAGCAATATAACTAGGCTTTTCTCTGAACAGAATAATGACTTAAGATAACCATTTATTTTCACCTACATTTTCCATGTGGCTTTTTGCCTGTGCTCAGGTACCATGCATCCATCTCATCACGTCTTCCTGGACAGATCTTCACATGCCTGGCTCTATTCCAGCATTCTTTCTCCTCTGGGATGTCCCACCTTCTACTTTCTGCCTAAGCCAAAGGCCACAGCCTTTTTAATAAACAGGTGATGCAACCATACAATACACAAGATATTCTCTCTACAAATGTAAAGAAAGAATAACTAAATATAAATTATCTTGGTAACTCTGTCTTTTCTGATTTTATTGGTATTAATATGAAGCCAACAACATCATGAGTATATCACCAATGACATTTTTACAGGTAGATAGAGCAAGGCAATGTCCACCAGCAATCAAAGCAGAGCCTCAAAGGGTGGCTCCAAAGTTTGATGCATTAAAAATAAAAGTAATATATCAAAAACAATCTAAGAACATAATTTCTAGAAACTTACCTGAGTCTTGAGCTGCCAATATTCAAGATATTCATACTACTAAAACAAAAGATTATGTGTGTGATCAAGCATACCATTTTCAGTGAAGAATAGGATAGACTGGAAAAATGTGGCAATTATACAAAGACAAAACAAATTATGTTACTGAGTTTTGTCAATCATCTGGTACCTTCTGAGGCCTCTCACCAGATTTACTAATCACCCTTAGCTAACAGTGTGGAAGTAGGGGCATCATTAACTGTGGGGCAGTGATCTGTGACAGGCAATCTGGCACCTGGTTGAGCACAGGCGTAAAATCTGGGTGACCCAACGGAACAATCTGAAAGGGCCCAGAAAAACATTATGCCAATGCTCCCGGGAGACTTTTGGCTCCAGTCACAGTCACGTACCACCCCTCCTCAGGTAGAGGCATG
>CM052719.1:47544573-47568411 GCA_028551405.1 Uromys caudimaculatus
TCTGCATTCTACTTTGCTCTTTGAGTTCCAGAAGTACTTACCTGATGTATACATATGTAAATAATACATACATATATACATACATACATACATACATACATACATACACTCACACATAGAAGTATTGAAAAATTATATTTAAGGGACTGTTAGATATTGTAATTTAAAATTAATAGGTTATGATTCTTTCATTGGAAAGTAAGATAAAAAAGAAAAAATTGTATGGCCCAGAACAAATACAGATAGGAAAAAAAAATCTAAATGTTCAAAAACACAGGGCAGAAAATACTGAGCAACAACTGACTCGGGACCAAACTTAATGGTGACTCTTTCTCTAGAATTCTGATTTCTTACTATAAAAACAGTAACTGAGCGAATACTAAGCTATGTGTGATATATGTATGGCATTGAATGAAACATAATAGTTCAAAATTATTTTTATTGAGAAAACCATTGGAGGAGAATAGGGAAAGTTGAGTCTAACTAACCTGCATAAGAATGTATAATATTTTAATTATGGTGGCCAAGCAATGCCTCAATGAGAAGGATATCTTTGAAAAATAATATAAAGGAAGGGCCGAATTATAAAGAAAGAAGAAAATTACCTGGCAAGTCTTTAAGGATGCATGCCTGGAATGGGCCATAATTAGTGAACAGCTTGGAGGAGGAAAAATAGAAGATGATGTTAGAGAAAAGTAAGGTATTCATAAGAACATTCCACAGTCGCCAACCAAAGAGCATCCAGGGCTAGTCTGAGGCCCTGGCACATAGGTAGCAGAGGGCTACTACTTCTGACCTCAATGGGAGAGGATGTGCCTAATCCTGCAGAGACTTGATGCCCCAGGACGGGGGGAAACGGGGAGGCCTTTTTAGAGCTGAAGGGGAGGGTGGATGGGCAGAGAGACTATTCTAGGCATGACCTCGAGAGGGGGGAACATTTGGGATGTAAATAAATAAATAAATAAATAAAAAACAAAACATTACATAGCTTTTTCTGTTAGACTAAACTAAGAACCAACACACATAACTCTTGCTCTCCAATTCATAACAGTGTGTAGAGAGGCAAGAAGAAGCTGGGTGAAAATGCAGTTGGGCAGCACATGGCTGACTAATCTAAGTTAACAAGTCTTGAGTCCAAAACAGAAGAGAAGAAATGATATTTAGTGAATAATGAAATAAAACAACTTCCACAAAGAATAGCCTTTGATACTTTTGCTGCATTCCCAATTGATTTAGAAAAGTGAAATCTACAAACAGACCACTGTTCTGTCCTTACTTCACTTGACATCCTAGGACAGTCTGACAAGCCTGACAGCTTCTCAGCCCAGAGCCTTGATTCTTGTCATCTCTCTGACCTCATGTCCCTGGGTTGCTTACCATTCCTTTCAGTTATGTCACATGGTCACCACTCTACCCCTGGGACAGGTAGTTCTCCTATTTCATCTTCAAAACAATTATTTTCATTAAGTTCTGCATCTGTCTGGGTGACAGCTTGAATAGTGTCAAAGTTAGAATCTATAAATTTAATGTCTCATTTGAGACCAACTAGGATTTGAGCCAATTGGAAAGGTCATCTTAGGCAAATTCTTTGCCAAAGATTTTTCTAAGTCACATTAGATCTTCCAGGACATTACTCAGCTGAAAAGTGCACTGAACTTCAAGGCTTTTGCTAGATGTGATGGAGTACGCCTACTCATGAGGGAGAGAAAGCTGGGTCAGGAGTGTGAGACTAACCTGGGCTACACAATAGATGAGAGGCTGTCTGGAAAACAACCACAAAATACTCAGATTAGTGGTAACAGCTGATATAAATCTCTCTAAAATTTTGGGTTTATATTTTTATCAGCAAATCCACCAGATGAAAAACTTTTTTCTGTATTTTTTTCAATCGATTTCTACATTGACTAAGGAAACGGAAATGACTCTAGATTTACTTTCAAAGTTCAGGATTGCACACAATACTTGATCATTAGACATCCTTAAGCTCAGTAAGAGAGAATCGATTATGAAATTGGCTGGGTTAGATGGAGTAGGGACTTACAGGAAATATTAGCTTTTTTACTTGCTTGAACTCTTCTCCTTTCAATGGTGTCAAAATACAGCAAAGCTAAGCTTGCATTGCTACACAGAAAGTATTTTATGCAGTATGAAATATCCATAATTATATCACAATCTTATATTTTGTAAGTTTATTACAAGATTTTTTCTGGGAAATTATTTAATGCACTATTTTTGCTGAACTGGGTACTTTTGCTATTTATCATAGTTTTAGAAATATTTTTAATGGAAAAATGTCATTGCAAAAGTTTTTAGGAATCATTATGCACATGTTGTCAAGAATATCTTTTGCATTGATTTTAAACTGTTATAAAAGTAATAGAATGATTCTAATTGTCTTTAATAAACTCTATTTCAGGAAAGAATCTGTTTCAAATCAGAAATAGTTTCTTCATATGAGCAATATAAAACTTGTTATGCATGCGTGAGTTTGGAAATGGTGCTCATGAGAGTAAATGGATGTGACTCTCCTAGCTTATGTCCCTCAGACACTGTGGTGAGGCCTGCATTCATGACTGGCCTATGAAAGGAAATGTGTGGTAAGTTCTCAGAAGTACTAGCAAATATTCTTTACTATATTACTTCTCAGAATGTCATGATCCCACCCACTTGCTCTTCTTTTATTAAAAGAAAGCAGAATAATGAGTTCACATATATTGCTCTTGGTGTTCTGAATTACATTCTGTTTACATAGGTTGGATGAAATATGAGTTTCTTGTATCTATGAGCAGTTATATTAATTTTACTCTTTCCCAGTGGTACACAGACATTAGATAATAGAATAGCAGTATTCAACTATTGAGGCAGAATTTCACACTAAAACAATAGTTCACCAATATATTTTATTGTGTTCTATGTTCTTACTGGTAATATTTCTTACAGCTCTACTTTGTGTATAGTATATTTGTTTTTTGCTTTTATATATTTTATAAAGGTCATCATCTACCCACATCTAAACTCAGTGTCTACATTGCAGTACAAACTCAATAATTTCCAGTAGACAGGTATATAAACAAATGTTGTCTTTGTGGAATGTACATATATCTTTGATGCTGTAACAATTTAAAAGTAGAGGGTGATTATGCAGTACATTATTGAACTGATTCAAATAAAGCAGATGGTTAAAGCTGGTGATAAATTACCAAGGTCAAGGTTAATAGAAGCTATGTTTTTCTTAAACTCCAGCTTTTTGAAAGCTGGAGACAATGTTCTTTTCAGACTTGCATACTCAGTTTCTTGTATAGCAAGTGCCGAGTGCACTGTACATCCTAAACAATTATTGTGAGAGAATTAAGGTAACAGGAAGAAGGTAAGATAGAAGAAAAGAAGGCATCCTACACGTTTGCAGTCCAATACACTGTCTTCTCTCCCAGATTTCAACAACATAGATTTGCTTTGCTCTGCAGACTTGACTATGAACATTTAATATAAATTGGACTTTAAAATGTGTGACCTTTTGTGTCTTATTTTCCCACTTAACACAATGCTGCTAAGTTTCCTTATTTTTTGCTGAAATGATTATTTTTATGGCTAATAATATTCCACAGACAACCATGCTTTCTGGTCTTTAACAACTGATTAATACCAGTTCCAGAAGAATATGAGACAGATGTAAATATTAACTCACAAAATACTGAATGGAACACATATTTTCAATTCTTCTTGGCATATGTGTAATAACAAAAGCATGGTTACACTATGAGTTTTATGTATCACCTGTGATGAATTTTTCAATGACCATCATTTATATTCTGGGATCAATGTATGAGCTCATGATTTATAAACACTTTTTATTACATGATTTAAGAATATCTATTCAAATAAAATATCTTGGTGTAATGGTAATTCTCTTTTTCTTCTTGACGATTTTTTAATTATTATTTTATTTATTTACATTTCAAATGTCCCTCTTCATCATCTCCCCTCAGCAGACCCCTCACAGCATCCTCCCTCCCATTTGCCTCTAAGAGGGTGCTCCCCCACCCACCTACCCACCCACTCCTGCCTCACCTCTTTAGCATCCCCCTATACTGGGGCATCAAGCCTCCATAGGATCAAGCGCCTCCCCTCCCAATGGTGCCAGATAATGAAGTCCTCTGCTACATATGGAGCGCGAGCCATGTACCAACTCATATATGTCTTTTGTTGGTAGTTTAGTCCCTGGACTCTCTGAGGTGTCCAGTCAGTTGATATTGTTGTTCTTCCTATGGAGTTGCAATCCTCTTCAGCTCTTACAGTCCTTCCCCTAACTCTTCCACTGGGGTCTCTGGGCTCAGTCTGATGGTTGTCTGTGAGTATATGCATCTGTCTTAGTCAGGTGCTGGCAGAAACTCTCAGAGGACAGCTATATCAGACTTTTGTCTGCAAGCAGTTCTGGCATCAGCAATAATGTCTGGGTTTGGTGCCTGCAGATGGGATGGATTCCAATATGGGACAAGCTCTCTGGATGGCCTTTCCTTCAGTCTCTGCTCCATTTTTTCCTGCATTATCTTTAGACAGGAACAATTTTGGGTTAAAGATTTTAAGATGGGTGGATTACCCCATCCCTCAACTGGAGGTCATGTCTATCTACTGGAGGTGGCCTCTTCAGGTTCTATCTCCCTGCTGTTGGGTATTTCAACTAATATCATCTCCATTGGGTCCTGGAAGACTCTCACATCCCTGGTTTCTGTGACTCTCTAGTAGGTGTCCCCAGTTTCCCAATCCTCCCACTGCCACATATTTCTATTCATTTTCCTGACCCTGTGGACTTCTCTCCTGTTTTTCCCATGCCTGATCCGGCCCCTTCCTTGTTTTCCCTCCCTCTCCTCTCTCCTTCCTAGATCCCTTCCTCCATCTACCTCCCGTGATTATTTTGATCCCTCTTCTAAGTAGAATTGAAGCACCCCATACTTTGGTCTTCTTTTTAAGCTTTACGTGGTCTATGAGTTGTATCATGGGCATTCTGAGCTTTTGAGCTAGTATCCACTTATCAGTGAGTACATACCATGCATGTTCTTTTTGATCTGGATTGCCTCACTGGATATTTTCTAGTTCCTTCCTTTTGCATGCAAAATCCCTGAAATCATCGTTTTTAATAGCTGAGTAGTATTCCATTGTGTAAATGTACCACATTTTCTATATCCATTCTTAGGTTTGGGGACATATGGGTTGTGTCCTCTGGCTATTATAAATAAGGCTCCTATAAACATAGTGGAACATGTGTCTTTGTTAATATATTGGAGCAACTTTAGGGTATATGCCCAGGAGTGGTATAGCTGGGTCTTCAGAGGTAGATCTATTCTCAACTTTCTGACGAACCACCAGATTGATTTCCAAAGTGGTTGTACCAGCTTGCAATCTCACCAACAATGGAGGAGTGTTCCTCTTTCTCCACATCCTTGACAGCATCTGCTGTCACCTGAGTTTTTGATCTTAGTCATTCTGATTGGTATAAGGTAGAATCTTAAGGTTATTTTGATTTGCATTTCCCTGATGACTAAGGATGTTAAACATTTCCTTATGTGCTTTTCAGCCATTTGAGATTCCTCAGTTGAGAATACTTTGTTTAGTTCTGTACCCAATTTTTAAATTAGGTCATTTGGTTTTCTGGAGTCTAACTTCTTGAGTTCTTAGTATATTTTGGATATTAGCCCTCTATTGGATGTAGGGTTGGTAAAAATCTTTTCCATATGTGTAGATTGTCGTTTTGCTCTTTTGGCATTGTCCTTTGCCTTACAGAAGCTTTTCAGTTTCATGATGCCCCATTTGTCAGTTGTTGATCTTTTATAATATAAATGATCATTTATTCATAATAGCTTTATTCATAATAGATAGAAACTGGAAGCAATGTATATGTTCCTGAACTGAAGGATGAATAAAGAAAATGTGAGTCAAAGCCATCTGGGAAAGTCTAAAGACATTCAAGTGACTTTCCTGGAAATGGCCCACTGTTTTGCATGACTTGAGGTGGGTGAGCTCTAAGGCAAGGTCCCAAGGAACTTCATCTTAGGATTGTTTCTTACTCCTGTTATGCCTTTCCTGGCATTAATGCCTAATGATTCCTGAGCATTAGCCTACCCTATTGTGAAGATTTTCTGCAGATTAACCTGAAGATATACTCTCATGTAGTAATGCTGCGTAGAAAAATTGATGATTTTGCCATTCCTAGTGATGATTTTATAAAATTCCTATATTTATCCAAGTAATTTTGAGCCCTCTAAAAGCTGAAAATATGGCTCTACTAACTTTCATGTGTCATGGCCTAATTGTACTAAGATAAGAAAACTGGCTTGGAACAAATCTACAATCAAGGAAAACATTCCTTTTAGGCTAGGAACAGGCCCACTATCTGGTAATTAAAGGTCATAAACTGGGAACAAACAATTTATTGTACGTACAAGGGGAGAAATACTTTTGACTAGTTTATCTATGTAAAACTTGAAAATAATAAGACACTAGGCAGATGACTTGTCTCTTGACAAAGCTATGCTGACTTATGACATAGAAATTATTACTTTAAACTTATGTTCTTATGGGTCCAACATATAGATAATAAATATTTAGTCAGGTACTAGTCTTAATGGAAAGACATGCAAACATTTCTTCTGTAACTCTTAGGCATTTCATGAGATGAACTATTGTTTTGAACTTGCTATGAATTTATGGATGTAAAGATGCTCTGAAAACCATGTGGTTAATTATCTTGAGAGAGTATAAGAACTAAGAACCAAAAATAAATGATAGTGTGGCTTTCTTCAACTTCATCCAGAATGATTGAGTGTTTTCTGCGTGCATGAATTTTCTATCCTTTATTTCTTTCATTCTTTCTTTCTCTTCCTTTTTTTTTTTTATCTCTGGTTTATGAAGAGGTCATGAGTTCCAAACATCTTGCCTGGCCAGCAAGAGGTCCTTGAGCCAGAGAGAAAAATGTCCTAGCAATTAAGTCATTTTTCTTAATCCCTGGCTGCTGCCAACAAGAGTTTATTACCAGAAACCAACTCATTTAGTCACAGAAGAGTGACCAATAGAATCCAGCACTTATCAGCACAGAACAGTAAGAAGGGAAAAGCCAGCATTCATTAGCACAAAATAATAAGAGTTACAAGGCCAGAGATCATTGATGTGTCCCACTTCACCTGAACCTGTAGACTGGGACAGGCCCCTGGCAGATGTGGAATACTATTCAGCTATTAAAAACAAAGACATCATGAAAATTTCAGGCAAATGGATTGAACTTGAAAATCATCCTGAGTGAAGTAACCCAGACGCAGAAAGAAAGCATGGTATGTACTTACGTATAAGTGTACATTAGCTATAAGGTGCACGGCAACCATGCTACATTGTTAAAAAGGGCTCAAAGGAAGATGCATAAATCTCACTCAGAAGGGGAACTGAATGGGGGAGGGAGTGAAGAAAGGAATAGGGATGAGGATAAGATGTGGAGAGAAGGGAGGCTGAAGAGAGCTGGGAATGAGAATGAAAATTGATTGAGGGGGGTTATCTCTGGGACTACCTTGAGACTTGAGATGTGAGAGGCTCCAAAGAGCCTATGGGTGCTACCCTAGCTGAAATTCTTACCAGGCTGGATATGGAGAATGAAGTGGTCACCTCCTATACCCAGGCAGGAATTCCAGTGGAGGGAGGGAGGGGAGACATCAACACACTCACAGAACCTTTAATCCACAATTTGTTCTGCCTACAAAAGGATGGGATAGGGGTTTTCCAGAGGGGAAACTGGGAAAACAGAATAACATTTGAAATGTAAATAAATAAAATATCCAATAAAAATTAAAAGAAAGAACTAACTACCAAATCCAAGTTCATGAAAATATGCCCATCTGTATTTCTGTCAGAATTTTATAGTTTATACTTTTACATTTATGTTTTTGATGAATTGAGTTATTTTCTAGCATAGAAAACATGATTTGTCTAAGTATTTTTCTTTTTTAAAAATAGTTTGTACTTATGAAGTCACAGCGAGCTTTGTAGGATCCTTCTGCCTAAACATTCTCAGTGCTTACATTACAGGTGTGTGTCACTAAGCACAGTTTCTTGGGGGGCTGGACCAGGAGGATAGCAAGATCAAGGCCAGCCTGTGCTATGTAAAAAGGATCTCTTGAAAAAAAATTAGAAAGAAATGAAATGACAATAGATATTAAGAGGTTGCTGTCTCTATTATGAATAACTTAATGTCTGTTTTACAGCACTCAGATATCCTTGACTCTGTGTCCCATAGCCCAAGGAAAGGCTTTTTAAGTTCATGCTATAAAGTTGCCCACCCCCAGGGTATGCCTGAAATTGGATATTCACTCCATCCATCTATAGTGTAATTTCTAGTAAATTAAGGTTGATTCTACCATTTTGACTTTATTTTTATATTTTGTTTTGTTTCATTTTTCTAGTTCCCTTTATTACCTTTGTGTAATAGATACTTTCTAGGGAACTACCTCAGTTCCTTCATCTCTTGACTACATATATTGAATTACTTTCTTGCTGATTATGCAGTTTAAAATTAGCATCTTACTGTGTGGCAATCTGCGTGAGATCAACACTAGTTTAATTTCAATGCTATTCAAAATGTTTCTTCTTTTACAACTCTACTTTTTCAGTGTTTTGCAATATTAGTGTTATACAATTTCGAATTATAAAGGAATAACCAGATTTTTTTTATTACTTTTATTTTGTTTTACAGTCCAGTCTTTACCTCCCCTTCCTGGTCTGCCTTCCCACAGTTTCTCATCCCACTCTTCTTCTCCTTCACCAAGAAGATGTCCCTCCCTCTGCCAGGAGTCCCAACTCCCTGGGCCCTAAAGTCTCTAGGGTTAGGCATATCTTTTCCCATTGAGGCCAGACCAGGCAGTCCTTTGTTATATATGTGTTGGAGGCCTCAGACCAGCTCATGTATTGATCTTTTGCCTAGAGTTACAAAATATCAGAAAAGAATTCTCTCATTACTTTTGGATTTTTTTGTTTTGACTTAGTAGCATATCAGCCTGTACAGGATACTCACATTGTTATATGCAAAACGGATAGTTGTTTTCTGATTTCACACATATTTTTATTTATTTATTTTTGTCACTTTTTTTTCCAGTTCAGTTGTTACCCCCTCCTGGTCTGCCTTCCCATAGTTCCTCATCCTATTCCTCCTCCCCCCTCCCCATCTCCAAGAGGATGTTCCCCCTACTTCCCTGCAGGCTTCCCTACTGCCTGGGGCCTCAAGTTTCTACAGCATTAAGTGCATCTTCTTCCACTGAGGCTAAACCATGCAGTCCTCTTCTGTATATGTATCGGGGGCTTCAGACCAGCTTCTGTATGCTGCCTGGTTGGTGGCTAAGTGTCAGAGATCTTGGGGATCTGGGTGAGTTAAAACTGCTGGTCTTCCTATGGGGTTGCTCTCCCCCTCAGCTTCTTCCAGCTTTTCCCTAATTCAACTCCAGGGGTTCTTGACTCCAGTCTAATGGTTGGCTGTAAGTATCTGCATCTGTCTCATTCAGATGCTTGTTGGGCCTCTCAGAGGACAGGCCATGCTAGGCTCCTGTCTGTTAGTACACTATAGCATCAGTAATAGTTTCAGACCTTGGACCCTCCCCTTGAGATAGATTCCAAGTTGGGCCTGTCACTGAACCTCCTTTCTCTCAGGCTCTTCTCCATTTTTGTCCCTGCAGTTCTTTCAGACAGGAACAATTCTGGGTTAGAGTTTTTGACTGTGGGATAGCAACCCCAAACCTCCACCTGATGCCCTGTCTTTCTACTGGAAATGGACTCTATGAGTTCCTCTCCCCATTGTTGGGCATTTCATCTATGGTCCCTCCCTTTGAGGCCTGGAGTCTGTTGGCCTGCATGCTGGGAGCCTTCCTCAGGGATCTCTGGCCCAGGCAAATGCAAGGGTTCCAGCAAAGGGGAGAGTTCGAGCGGGGACAGAGTCTCCTCCACCTCTGTCTCCGCAGTTGCTGCTTCAGTCGCACCAAGATGCTGCACCCATCACCCTGTGCTGAGTTGGGCCTGGGCTGAGCCCATGCGAGGCCAACTAGCTGGAAAGGAGTGCGGGAAGCTGCTGGTGGGATATGGGGGAAGCGGGCATGAAGCCCCTTTATGTTTGTGTGTGTGCATGAATGAAATTGGTCTGCTTGTTCAGTGGATGCCATGAATATCCCTGTTGAGGCAGTTTGGTCAGCGAGTACATTTCCCTCAGATATAGGGCCTGGTAAGGGACTGTGAGATAGGACATGCTGGATGTACATGGGGGAGGCTCTTTCCTGTAGGAGGGTGGAGACCTGTATAAGTAGAAGGGAAAGTGGGTTGGCATCTAGTTTGATGAAGGATTTTGACAACCAGGGAAGCAAATTGACAGCATATACACTGTCTGAGAAGAGGTTAAGGGAACCCTTGACTTCTTTTAGAGCTATATAGATGGCATACAATTCTTTATATTGGGGGGAGTGATGGGGTAGCTCTTTGAATCGGAGGATAGGGGGTTCATCCTCAGGTAAGTAGTATATTACTGCCGCAGCTCCTCTTTCCCCCCCCATCAGTAAAGATTGAAGGGGCTCCTGCTATGGGCTCTTTTGAGAATAATTTGGGGGGGTAGCCATTGCAACAGAGGGAGGGCAGAGGCCCATTTTTCATCAGGATAATGGTTGTCAATTTGCACTGTGAATCCTATTAAGCTAATAGCAAAGTAGGAGTGATTTTTAATTAGCCACTGGATGCCGGAGAGGGAGAAGGGGGTGACAAGAATGTCAGATTCTTTCCCTAGGGTTTGTAGAGTTCTATCCCTCCCATTTTTAATCATGCAAGCGAGTACATTCACCTCATTTAAAATTCAGGGTGCATCACCCATTGGGGTGTGGAGTCATTCCAGCACCCCTTGAGGTTGGTAAAGGGCTCCCACAAGTGTAGGGGATGAGTTAAAGATAAGGAACTCTATAGGTATTGTTGGGTCATACCTAGCAAGAGCCATATCTTTTAGGGCTTTATTGACAGAACTTAGAGCTTGAACTGCTTCTGGGGACAGTGTTCTTGGGGAGGAGAGACTTTGTCTCCTTTCAGGAGGTTGAAGAGAGGTTGAAGGGTGCTTGTGGGAAGGGGGATCCAGGGCTGAGGCCAATTGAGTTGCACAAAAAGCTCTAGAGAGAGGTGAGAGTTAATTTTTGAGGGAAGGAAAGGGTGGGTTTGAGGAGGCGTATTGAGGTAAGGGAGATCTCTGTTCCTAAAAATGCAATGGGCAGAATAAGTTGGATTTTATGAGGGGCTATTTTGAATCCTAGGGAAGATAGGGAAAGTATTAGCTGGTCCTTAAGTTGGGAAGGGGGGGTAGAAAAGTCTCCTCACACCAATATATCATCCATATAATAATAAATATTGAGTCCCCTCTTAAAATGGAGTTTTAATGCAGTGGCTACAGCCTCCTGACAAATGGTTGGACTGCTAGCCATTCCATGTGGGAGGACAGTTCATTCATATCATGAGGCTGGGTCAGAATTGTTAATGGAGGGTACTGAGAATGCAAAACGTTCACAGTCTCTGAGGTGGAGAGGGAGGGAAAAAAACCAATCTTTTATGTCTATTGCTAATAACGGTACATTGGCAAGGATGGCTGAGATGTGGGGTAGCCCTCTTTGTGGGGAGCCCTAGACTCATATGGTTTTGTTAATTGCCCTCAAATCTTGTAATAATCTCCATCCCTCTGAGCTCTTTTTAATAACAAATACAGGGGTGTTCCATGGACTGTGGGAGGGGCTTATGTGCTGTAGCAACAGCTGTTCTTCTACCAGCTTTAAACTTCTCCTTTGATAGAGGCCACTGTGGGACCCAGACAGCTTCATTGGAGAGCCAATCAAACAGTGGCCCCTAGAATTGGGGGTAATTTGGAGGAGGGTATTTAGGATCTCCTTGGGTATTATTTTCTTTACAGGTAATATCCTCTATTGTAATGTGGTCTCTTTCTGGTTGGCTAGTAAGAACCACTTCTAAGGCCTGTAAGATATCTCTCCCTAGAAGATTGGAAGGTACCTGAGCCACCAGGAGGCATATGAGGCCAGCAGCTCTATCTGGGTCTTCCCACTTGTAGGCCTACTTGGTGATAAATGTGTGGGAGGTGCCCCCTATGCCTAGGAGCTGGGGCCCAAGGATCAGTTGCCAGTCACAGGAGTCTCTCACCTCTCAGGTCTCTGGTTCTTTTTAGAGGGTTAACTCACTTCCCCCTGCCCTGAGGTTACATATTTCCATTCATTCTGCTGCCCCTCAGGGCTTCTTTCCTGCAACACCCCCCCCCCCCGATATCTGATCATGTTCCCCTTTTCCTCTTCCTTCTCCTCAGCTACTCAGATCCCTCCTTCCCTTTGCCTCCTGTGATTACTTTCTTTTCCCTCCTAAGTGGAATTGAAACATCCTCACTTGGGCCCCTCTGATAAGCAGATTTTATAATTGATTTTTTAAAGAATATCAAATCTTAAAGAGAAATTTACACAGCCTAAAACATTTATACACTATCTTTATTGTTTACTATGCAGATGTTTTTATTGACCCTTTCTTTTCAATCCTCTGGAAAAAGTGATTTTACCTTATGTAACATAAAATATTTTATTAAATAATTCAAAAAATTGTTAAAACTATTCCAGATTAAGATATGAAGTAAAAATTGATATAAATTCATGACAAAAGTTTTTTAAAGTCACACTAAGTAAAAATACTATTTTCCCATGAGGCTGGTATTGACATAAACATGGCAATTGACTTTATTGGTGCTGAGAGCTCCACAGTTGCCTTGGCTAGATCAGGGGCTGACATTGGAATGGTCTTTGATAGCTTATTAACTATACCAAGAACCCATCTCTCAAGTAGCAGCTCTTCTCCTATGCCATTCTGGTCTTCACCCTGCCTGAGGCCCCAGAGCGTATCCTCTAATCCATGTGAGGTTCTGTGGGGTCAGCAGCAGTCCTTGCTCTTTCACTTCTGTGTGAGTCCCTGTGCTGGAGTGTCCTAAGCTTTGACATTAAACACAGAATTTCTATAGGCCCCCTTTCCCCTTCAAAATGACATTTTTTGGTAGATTAATTTGGTAATTCTCAGCAATGAGAATGACCTTTACTAGGAAATGACTTTTATTATGTAGTCTAGAGGAACCAGGAATTTTTGATATAAACATTTGATATAAACAATATCTTTTCTATTGTTTTTCTTGTTAGTTGATTAATCATATTGAAGTGAAAGTTTCTGATTGTGTCATATGATGCAGACTCATGTAGTGGCTTGCTGAGGTACTGTTTTGCTGAGGCAAGACCCATGAGAGGACACATGATGTTTGGAGAGAGTATAAATAGGACTCAACAGAAAATGATGGGATGCTTGCATAGGTAGCTTTGGCACACTTCACTGGTCTCTAATCTTCACTGATCTTCACATCATTGAACTAGACAGAGCAAAGAAATCCTGACATTCCGGCTGGTTCTGGTCATTTCTGCTGAATTGTGCTGATTCAGTGGAGGCCTGGCTGCTTCTGCTGGATCATGCCACTGTTGCTGTTTCCTGTTTACTATTCTGACACTACTAAACTGGACTCCTGTTATCCTGAAAATGAAGTTTAGAATCGCCCCAAAGAACTACTTCTAAACTGGTCCACATCTCCTTGTCTTATTTACCATCTTTTCTCTTCTACCTTTTCTCAGTGGGTTAGAAGGTGTGATCAAGCTTATTAAAGTAGGTTTGAAAAATCTAAGTCTATATTACAGTGAAAAGGAAGTTAGTATGTTTTTATTTTGACTCAAAATATTAGAGTATATCACAAAATCTTGTTTCTGAATTATCAAAATAAAAAAAAATCTAACACAATTCCCAATTATTCTTAGTTTCACACACACACACACACACACACACACACACACACACACACACACATGCACACACACCAGACAGACACACATACAGACACACAAGCGCACACATAGACAGTCACATACACAGACAGTCAACACACAGTCACACACAGACACACATATGTATATACGCATACACGGAAACACAAATACAACATAATACTACTAAATCATAAATATAAATGTATTTGTGTACTTATTTTAAATAAGACATGAGATACAGGTTAAACTTGTGAGAAAGCACTTTTATTCTCAAGTCATTTCTTTAGCACAAGTCCAGCATTATTGTAAGAATATTGCTTTTTCTTACTTATTACATTAAAAAGTAGACATGTTTATTTTTGCTATTCTCCTAAATTTCCAATTATAATTAGAATGCCTTTGAAAATTAATTCCAGTAAGATTAATAAGTTTATTTGTTTTTCTACAAAAATGATCAAATTAACTCTAAGAAATGTAATAGTACATTTAAGAAAGAACGTAGTAGATTAGTCACAACTGTTTATAAGAGAGTCTTGATGAGTGGTCAGGGATGTAATTCATGTCAATACTGAAACAATCTTTATCTCCATGGTGACAAAGATAGCTTAGAAGTAATGTGCCAGGATAAAAAACTAATCTTTATTGCCACAGGATTTTGTAATTTTGCCTCTAATTTTCTGCATAATTTTGGGGAAATCACATTAATGATATTGTCCAGTATGTAAAGTGCTATGCTGATTTTAATACTTATTCATAATTTAAGATATAGAGTTCGTTCCAATAAAGAGAAGATGTTCCAATAATGCAGGGAAGAACAAAGGAATTCTATCTTAAAAATGTTATTGTTTATGCTGCTGGACATCAAGTGCAACCCACCTTTCATGGATTCTCTGATTGTCTGCAGGATGCTCCTCAGGAAGTAAGGAATTTTTTGCACTTGGATCCCTTCCTTTAGAAAATGTTCATATTTTTTCATATATAGTATACTTCTATATACATTTAGTGGAGATACTACCATGGCAGAATCTACAATGGAAACACTAATGTCAATAAAATATCCCAAATAACCTCTCAAAAATTTAAATTTTATATATGTATGTGCAAATGTGAGTGAGTGAGTATGTGTATGTGCGTGTGCTTGTGAACATGAGTGTGAAGAAGATAGAGAAGAAATGCTAGGTGTTCTGTTCTAGCACCCTCTTTTTTATTCCCTTGAGATAGGGTCTCTTATAAACCTGGGATAGTTTTACAGCAAGGAAGAAATAGGGATTCTTTTGTCTTTAGCACTGGCATTGTCAGTACATAGGACACACCCAAGTTTTTATGTGGTTGCTGAGCTTTCAGACTTAAGCTTTCATCCATGGACAGCAAGCATTTTTATCCACCAAACCATCACCATGGGCCCTAGAATGCGTTTCTTTGCAAATACTGTCTTGTATTACTTGAGTTAGACTATTATAATGTAATTATATTATATATAATATATTTATAAATAATTGAACATTATTTGAGTAAAAATACTAAAGTTCATATGGAAGTTTCCTAAGAGTAAATGGACAGAATTTAACCACTATACCATGTAACAAACTATAATATGTACTTCTCAAAGCTTTAGACTTAATCATTTTTACAGTTTCCCAAGTCTTTGAGAATTGAATTCCCAAGTGGGAAAAAGATCTAAGAAATAAACCCATGCAAAGGAAGTGGTAAAACAGAGAGAAATCTAAACATGGAATGGTGTATGTGTAATCAAGGGGCATCTTGAAAGAGTTCAACATTATGTTCCACTCCTCATCAAGAATTATTCCTATCACCATGACACTGAGCTTATTCTACGGATAAGAGATTATGTCAGTGCTAATGTCACATGTGTTACTAATATCTGTGCAGCATCTCTTCATTCACAGCTAGTGCCCTTGTTGGAACAAGACAGCACCAAGACTTCATGGAAGCACAGGAGCAACACGAAGGCTAGTGCAATATTGATTTTGAAATAGTGGGGATTAATTCTCATTACAAAGAAGTTTTAACTAATGAAAAAATCGTTATAATGTGCTGCACTTCTCTGTACACACTTTTGACTTAATTGTTTTTCTTCTAATAGTATTCTCATTCTATGTTTTGTCACCTGTTTATTGTTGGTAGTACAGTCCTTGCAAGCCACCATGTTTTGATCCTATCCTGATAAATTAAGCTGGTGAAATGCAAATACTGGGGGACAGATAATGATAATGCTTACATCTTGATAGTAGATGCTTTCTACTTTAGGAAAGAATCTAAGAATGGCACTAACTCAATAACAGCTCCCTACAATGTTAAGAAGAAATTTTACAGTATGCTTAAATTTTACAGATGTGTATTCTAAATGAGAAATTTTAATACTCTTTAAATTACAAAATTTAAACCTACATTTTAAAGAGAAATCTCATATTGTACTTCGTCATTTTTATTATTTAGTTTTTATACAGTGACGTTTCATTTTATTCTTTCTATTTCTCTGAGATTCTTCCCACCTCTCTACCTATCCAACTTCATGTTTCTTTTCTCTCTAAAAAGTTAAAACAAGCAAATAAAAAAATCCATTAAGACAAAACCTAACAACAACAAGAACAAACCCACTAAAACCAAAAACCCATATACAAAGCATAAATTCAATTTTGTGTTGGGCAACTATTCCTGGCTATGGGCCTCCCTTAGAGGGTTGTAACAGTACCCACTGTTTCTACAAGAAAGAAAGCTAACTTTTCTTTTCCCAGCAGGTAGAAATTGCAGTATAGCTGCTTGGTTAGATGTAGGAATTTGTACCTCTCCTCAGTGCTGGGATTTTGGCTTTTTTGAACTTGAACAGGCTTTGGGTGTGCAGTCACAGTCACTGTGAGTCTATACATGCATCACATCAAGTTTTTAATAGAAATGTTTTAAGTCTGTTCACTGAATAATATTTAAAAGTTCTTTAATAAGGTATAGATACATTCCCCTGAGATCAAAGGAAGCAATGTCTATGAAGAATGTCTTGGGATTGGATAGAAAAGAGCTAGCCAAGTATCACAGAGAAGGAGGATCCCAGAGTGAGATGGCCTACACAGCCCAGGCAATATGGTTGGTAAAAATAGTGCTTTGCTATCAATGTTCGAGTGGCTGAATTTCAATTAGAAAAAAAACAGTTTAATGTGTGTCATTTTGAGTGTTCTGCAAAAAGAAATAAAGAGAAAATTTAAAGAGGAAAAATGAAGCATGCAAGTCTTTGATAGTCTGCTTTTATTTGAGGTGTACATAGATTGATCCTGGAAGATTCACTATGCCAATGTAGGTATGAAGGAACAACGGAAAGGCATACATACATATATACATACATACATACATACATATATACATACATGCATACATACACAGAGGTGCTCCCTCAAATGGAAGGTATTCAGTGTATTTTCAAGTACAGCACATGAAGGAAAGGTTGGCAAGTCTCAGGGAGTTCTCTGTATTGGAAAAGTCTTGTGTTGGGGTCACTGGGAGAGGTAAGTTTTGGTTGTTTGTATTTGAACACACTGATCAGTAATTTATAAGCTTTGTGAATTCCCTAAGCCTGACTCATAGACAACTTTGTCATTCACATGGGGACCTTGACATGTTCATACTCGAGTAAACAATGCACATTTATTTAAGAATTTCTCCCCAACCCAGAGCATGGGTCAATTTCATGACTTCAAGAAACGTTTGGTAATAGGTGGGGAAATTGCTAATTTCAGGTAATGATATAGCCATAGGCTCTTCCTCAGGTCAGATCTCAGCTTATCTTTTGGCACTAAAGGTCTATGTCTAAGAAGTGTTGTAGCACTAAAAACTATTGGAAAAAAATCAACAAATACTAAAAACTAAAAAGACTTTCACGATGAAGATATTCAAATGGCATTATTTAAAAATATATTAGAAACCTTTTTGTTTATATTCCAATTACCACACCATTTTTGATTTGATCTACCCAAGATACTATCAGTGCATTGAACTATCATAGCAATATATTGTTTATAAAAAAATTGTACACAAAATACCAGTTTGAATCTGCATATGCAGATCTGGGTGCTATTTCTCCTCCTAGAGAAAAACAAATATTCTCATACATTTCTTTACAAATTCACATTTTATTTAATCATGCAAACATCTCTTTAACTATCCTGTAATAGATAAGCAGCAATTACATCATTTGCATACAATTATTGAATGTAATTACATAATGCATAGAGTTACTGTTATGTCTGGAGCCAGTTTGTCAGTATAAAATTATGTGATGCAGGGCCTGTTGAGATGAAGGAGCAGATAAAGGCACTTTCCAAATAAGCCTGGATGCCTGTGGTTTAGCTCCAGAGCTCATGCAAATGTGGAAAGAGGAGACTGACTCCACTAAGTTACCCTTTGACCTGTGCGTTGATGTCACGCACACATGTTGCTCCTTACACACCAAGCACACAAAGAAACACACTAATAGTAAGCAAAATGTTAAAAAGGAATTACATAACAACTAAAATACCATTTCTCTAATTTTAATTTAATATATATAAGGAAAGCTTCAAGGAACTCAATGTACCATGTACTCCATATGTTGCTAGAAAAAAAAGGTTTTTTTAGAAACATAATGGCCTTTGAAATTTGTTTATAAGAATTTAAAAATACTATAGCCTATAAAGTTTTATTGAAACTGACACATTTTGCATTATGATGCAATTATGAAGCTTGGAATGTTGGGTAACTCTCTGTCCTTGATGTTGGTATAGTGGTTAGTTTATCTGCTTTGTCCATAATAATTATTTTTTCATAATACCCAATGTTGATAGCTCAACTGATGCTTTCCTTTTTCTTGAAACTCTTTGAAATTTTCACAATACTATTCAACTGATATGGGTTAAACATATACCACAGTTAAATTTTATTCTTATGCAGATTTATTGTAAATTTATCCAGAGAATATTTAATATATCTTAACTAAATCTTTGTCTAAAAGGAATACATTTCTGTAAATTTAAAATGACAAAAGAGATTATTAGATTTTGAATTTAAGTTATGCCTATTAAATACAATTTAATTCATAATCACTTAATTTTTAGAGTACTTGTAAAAATAATTATAATTTTTCTTAAGAGAATAGATTATTATGTCTAATAATTTATTCTCAATTTATTTCAGTTGAGCTAAATAATTGGTGAAGTAGATATCAAATTGAGTTTGGAACAAAGCAGAAAATAAATATAAATGTTACTTATTATCTGTCATATGCAAGTCATTTTCTGGTGGATTCAGGTAGGAAAATATTACTAAGTATTATTAACACTGTAAATAATCTCACTAACATATGGGAAAATATGGAATCAATTCCAGCCATGTTAACATAACCTTAATCGATTTAAAATAAGTGAATTATGTTTAGAGACAAAGAGGTAGAAAGGGTTAGTAAAATGTAACTCAGATTTTATTGAATAGTCCAGAAAGACTAACGAAGGAAGAACTTGTGGCTGTCTTAAGGATGGGTAGATTTGCCTGCATAGAAACGAAAACTTGTGGAGCATGCACTCTAAACTTGGAATTCAAATGGTTAGTAAATATAGAAGATGAAATGAAAATTTAAACTGATTTAAAATCAGTAAATCACAATCAAATAAATATAAGCAGATATCACATTTAAGACAATTCAACATAAAAATGTAAATCCATACAAAATTTAATTTTATTCATGTAAATTTATATTATACTATGATAGATGCTGGGTATAGTTTTGAAAATTTGATAGATTTGATTAATATATTACTACATATACCACTGCTGCAATATTAGATGAACAAATTTATATTCACAAAAACATTATCAATTATAATTTCAGTAAATTTTTAACTTTTGAGTTAACTTATTCCCAAAGTAAAAATCAGTAGACATTTACCAGTGACTTTTCATGCAACAGAACTTACAGGCAATAGGAAACCTCCTCATCATAGGGGGCTGCACATGAAAGCTTAAGTTCCCTTTTGTATATTGACTATATTTCATGTTCCAGTGAAGCTGTTACACTGGAGTTTGCTTTTATTTTAGGATATGTCTTAGTTCCTTTTACATTACTAAAGTAATTCACCATGATCATGACAATTTATAGAAGAAAGAGTGTGCTTGGGGCTTAGAGTTTCAGGAGTCCAAATGATAAGGACACGCCAGCAGGAGCAACAGCTTAGAGCTCACATCTCAAACAGCAAACAGGGAGCAGAGGAATGACATATGAATTTTAAAATTACCTCAGTGACACCCTTCCTCCAGCAGAGTCACCACACAGGCTTCCCAAAACAGGGCTTCCAACCAGGAAATAAGTATTTGAATACCTGAGATTGATGGGAGATACATAATCCAAATTAGCACAGGATATTGTTTTATAGCTTGGAAAACATTGAGCATCAACGTTTCTTAGAGACAGGTAATGATTTATTCAATTCTTTAAAAACTGTTCCAAGGTGAACCTATTACTAAAGCTTCATGACATTTTTTAGGATACTCAGCTCTACCTTGACATGTTCTATATTGTATAAAGAACTAGATCACAGAGTATAATTAATAGTACCAGGGATTGGTTCTTGCCCATTGGGTCAGTCTCAATTTGGCCAGTCATTGGTAGGGCATTTGGTCAGTCTCTTTGAAAGAAACTCCAGGAAAAAAGGAGAGGGCCTTGTGTCTCAAGTGCATTTTGTTTCCTGGATTGTTCTTAGATGTGATTTCTTCCTCCTGTGACAAACATTTACATTCAATTTGTAAGACATGTTTATTCTTGTTGGATGTCAGAACATAGCTAGAGAACCAAATTTGGTTACTGTACCATGAATCTGGATATGTCCTTCTGCCTTTCTTTTTTGCTTTTCCAGATATAAACTATAGTACGTGCCAGGCAATTGTCTTTCAATTTCTTTGTCTTAAGAAAGTTCTAGGAAATGGCTGTTTTGTTAATTTTATTATGTACTTACTGGCATTTATGTATGTTTTTCTGATCATGTTTTGTGATCATGTTATTCTGAATTCAAACAACCTTACTTGAATTATTGCCTTCCTTGTTACTTGTATCAGAGTACACTGAAACTGAAGTAAGATTGTCTACAGCATTAGAATGTAGTCCATCATATTCTTGGAGTTCTTCATATCCAGCAGAGATGTTCTACATAAGGTCAGCTGAAAAGTCAACATACATAAATATTTTCTAATAATTTAAATAACTAAGAGATTAGCAATCATGTCAGCATATAATCATCTAAAAGAAGTTGATAAATCATTGCACATCAGAATGGTCTTGTTGATTATCCCTCCACACAATCCCACTTTTAATCACTAGATTTTATTTACTCTTCAATGAGAGATCCTTGTCTCTCCTTTAGTCCCTTAATATCTATATAACTTTTGTGGTTACTTGGGTTGAAATACACATATCTAAAGCTTAAAAGTTAATATACTCACACAACAAAAAGCATGCAGTACTTATAGGTTTGCATCTGGGATCCTCACTAAGGATGACTGTTTCTACTTTCATCTATGTACCTGTGAATTCCAATTTCATTTTTCTTAACAGTTGAATACTATTTAATTGTGTAAATGTACCACATTCTCCTGATTATCAGTTTCTGGACATTTAGTCTGTTTCCAATTTCTGGCTATGAGAAATAGAGCAGCAATGAATGTGGATGAGCAAGTGTCAATGGATATACCATTTGGATATAAGTCCAAGAGAAGTAATTTTGGATCTTGTTTTTTGTGTTTTCATATTGTAATTTTTGTCTATTTTATTGGTGTGTTTGTTTTGAATATTGTTTTATTTTGAGAAGGTGAGAGAAAGATCATGAAGTTGTGTGAGTTAGGAGATAGGGAGATTTAGGAGAAGTTGAAGGAGGGCAATGATCATACATATTATGTTAAAAATTTAATGACAATTAATTGAAAAGAATGATCTTTCTTTTTAAAATACATATTGCTAGACTCAGTCCTTCAAAGTTTCATGAGTCAGTTTTCTTTTCAGGTAATATCTTAGTTGCTGTTTAGTACCTGTGATAAAACACCATGACCATGGCAACTCATAGAAGAACATTTTTTATGTTGCTTACAGACTCAAAAAGTTAGTGTCCATGAACATCATGGTGAAGGGCATGACAGTAGGCTGACAGTCTTGACTCCAGAGCTGTAGGTGAGTACTGACATATGTGAGACAGAGAAGACTAACTGGGAATAGCAAAAACTTTTGAGACACATTTCCTCCAACAAGGCCACACCTCTTAATCCTTCTCAAAGAGTTCCACCAACTGGGAACCATGTATACAAACATATAAGCCCTTTGGGGCTATTCTCATCCAAACCACCACAGTTTTGAACTTAGATTTAAATATTAAAATTTGCAGTTGTTGTTAAGGGTGATTGTGCAGAGATTATTTTTAGCTAGGGATTAATCTTTGAGTACAACATACTTGTGTAGTTTATTAATGTTTTATGGGCATGCATTTACTATTTGTTGCTTTATTCTCCATTAGAGTTTCTTCTCTATGAGTGTGGAGACAAAGATACTGATTTGCTAATTTAACCTTTCCTTAAATTTTATGGTAACACATAGGTCTAATTTAGATGCTATCAGGGAATAACACAGAAATTCTATTTAAGGTTTTTTTCATATAATGTTAACCGTGATGAAAGAAATTTGACACTAAAATAACAACAAATACTGTGTACAGTGCAGGCAACAATTTACAAACAGAGAAAATGTTTTAGTAAATGTCCATGGCCCAGGGCTCCATAGCCAATTAGCGCCAGGAGAAAGTTACACACCCAAGAGCATGGAAAAGCCGTGAGTGGGGATGAGACAAGTACCACTGCTCACCGGGACCTGGAAAGCTCAGCCTGGGCCATATGGCTCCAGGAGAGAGCTGGTATCCCAGGAGTGCTGACACACCTTCAAACAGAGGCAAAACCACCACTTCTATTCAAATTCAGTAGATCAAGAGGGACCCTTGAGGGCCATCAGGACACAGGAACCAAGGAACAGCTGGGGACAAGATCCTTCTGGTTTCTGTCTACACACCAGAGCTGACTCTGTGCCACACTTTTCCAAACCCAAACACCTCTCAAAGAGAGCTGGTCTTCAAGGAGTATTGATACAGAGGCCTGCAGGAAGGACAAGGCACAGCCAGACAGAGTAAGATCAGCTAACAACAGAGTTAACAAGAGAGCAAAAGGCAAGAGCAAGAACATAAGGAACAGAAACTAAGGCTACTTGGCAACATCAGAACCCAGTTCTCCCACCACAGCAAACCTGGGATACCCCAACACACCAGAAAAGCAAGACTCAGATTTAAAATCATTTCTCATGTCAATGATAGAAGACTTTAAGAAAGAAATTAACACCCTTAAAGAAATACAAGAGAACAGAGGTAAACAACTAGAAGCCCTTAAAGAGGAAACAGAAATCCATTAAAGAATTACAGGAAAACACAATCAAACAGACAAAGGAAATGAACAAAACTATCCAGGAGCTAAAAATAGAAATAGAAACAATAAAGAAATCACAAAAAGAGACAACCCTGGAGTTAGAAAAAGTAGGAAAGAGATCAGGAGTCATAGATGCAAGCATAACCAACAGAATACAAGAGATAGGAGAGAGAATCTCAGGAGCAGAAGATACCATAGACAACATTGACACAACAGTCAAAGAATATAGAAAATGCAAAAAGTTCCTAACCCAAAACATCCATGAAATCCAGGACACAATGAGAAGACAGAACCTAAAGATATCAGGTATAGAAGTGAGTGAAGATTCCCAACTTAAAGGACCAGTAAATATCTTCAACAAAATCATAGAAGAAAACTTCCCTAACCTAAAGAAAGAAATGAACATAAATAAACAAGAAGCTTACAGAACTCCAAATAGATTGGACCAGAAAAGAAA
>CM052719.1:47568911-47581479 GCA_028551405.1 Uromys caudimaculatus
AAATTAACTCAAACAAATCAGTAGCCTTCCTATACTCGAAGGATAAACAGGCTGAGAAAGAAATTAGGGAAATGACACCCTTCACAATAGTCACAAACAATATAAAGTATCTTGGTGTGACTCTAACCAAGCAAGTGAAAGATCTGTATGACAAGAACTTCAAGTCTCTGAAGAAAGAAATCGAAGAAGACCTCAGAAGATGTAAAGATCTGCCATGCTCATGGATTGGGAGGATTAATATAGTAAAAATGGCTATCCTGCCAAAAGCAATCTACACATTCAATGCAATCCCCATCAAAATTCCAACACAATTCCTCATAGACTTAGAAAGAGTCACTCTCAAATTCATTTGGAAAAACAAAAAAAACCCAGGATAGCAAAAGCTATTCTCAACAACAAAAGATCATCTGGGGGAATCAGCATCCCTGACCTCAAGTTATACTGCAGAGCAGTAGTGATAAAAACTGCATGGTATTGGTACAGTGACAGGCAGGTAGATCAATGGAATACAATGGAAGACCCAGAAATGAACCCACACACTTATGGTCACTTGATTTTCAAGAAAGGAGCTAAAACCACCCGGTGGAAAACAGACAGCATTTTCAATAAATGGTGCTGTTTCAACTGGCAGTCTACATGTAGAAGAATGAGAATTGATCCATTCCTATCTCCCTGTACAAAGCTCAAGTCCAAATGGATCAAGAACCTCCACATAAAACCAGATACACTGAATCTAATAGAAGAGAAAGTGGGGAAAAGTCTCGAATACCTGGGTACAGGGGAAAAGTTCCTGAACAGAACACCAATGGCTTATGCTCTAAGATCAAGAATTGACAAATGGGACCTCATGAAATTGCAAAGCTTCTGTCAGGCAATGGACACTGTCAATAGGACAAAACGGCAACCAACAGATTGGGAAAAGATCTTAACCAATCCTACATCTGATAGAGGGCTAATATACAATATATACAAAGAACTCCAAAAACCCAATAATCCTATCAAAAAATGGGGAACAGAGATAAACAGAGAATTCTCAACTGAGGAAATTCATAGGGCTGAGAAGCACCTAAAGAAATATTCAACATCCTTAGTCATCAGGGAAATGCAAATCAAAACAACCCTGAGATTCCACCTCACACCAGTCAGAATGGCTAAGATAAAAAACTCAGGTGACAGCAGATGCTGATGAGGATTTGGAGAAAGAGGAACACTCCTCCACTGTTGGTGGGATTGCAAGCTGGTACAACCGCTCTGGAAGTCAGAAAAATGGACATAATACTACCTGAGGACCCAGCTATACCACTCCTGGGCATATACCCAGAAGATGCTCCAACATGTAATAAAGACACATGCTCCACTATGTTCATAGCAGCCATATTTAGACTAGCCAGAAGCTGGAAACAACCCAGATATCCCTCATCAGAGTAATGGATATAGAAAATGTGGTACATTTACATAATGGAGTTTTACTCAGCTATTAAAAACAATGACTTAATGAAATTTGCAGGCAAATTGAAAGAACTCGAAAATATCATCCTGAGCAAGGTAACTCAGTCACGAAAGAACAAACATGGTATGTACTCACTGATAAATGGATATTAGCCCAAAAGTTCGGAATACCCAAGTTTCTCTTTTCAGTAACTGCTGTACTGAGAGTGAGGTCCCAAGTGGAGGAGTAGGAGAAGGGACTGAAGGAGCTGAGGTGGTTTGCAGCCCCATGGAGGGAGCAACAGTGTCAACTGGCCTGATCTCTTTGGTCCTCCTGGAGGCTGGACCACCAACCAAAGATTGGGAGGGACCCCATGAGGGTCCCATGGCTCGGACCACGTATGTGGCAGAGGAGGGCCTTGTTGGCCATCAGGGGGAGGACAGGCCCTTGGGCCTGAGGGTGTTAGAGGCCCCAGTAAAGGGGAATGTCAATGTGGGAATAAGGGAGTGGGTTGGTGGGTGGGTGGGAGGTGGAATACCCTTATAGAGGTGGGGAAGGGGGAGGGGATAGTGGGTTTCCAAAGCAGAGACCTAGAAAGGGGGAAACAATGGAAATATAAAGTATCAAAAAATAAAAATAAAAAAAAATAAAATAAAATGTCCATGGCCTGAGATTAATTGCATTTGATCTAAAAATGAGATGGTGAAGTCTTTGATAGGAATAAAGGAAGGACACATTTATTGTAAAGTTTTATTGGTTTGTAAAAAGGAAATGACATTCCTGAATTTGAAAGTACTTGGTGTGGGTAGAATAGAAACAAACATTGTTGGAGTTGACACAATCACAGAATTTAGTAACCAGAAGACTAAACACATAATACTTATGAAACATAATTTTCAGAGTTATTTAAAGAGGAAAAAACTGACCATAATTGATAGGGAATAGTTTCTAAATGTGGTAGTTGCCATTTGGATTTTCAGTATGACAAATTTGTTTGTCTTAAACAACAGATTTCTTTGGGAATCTTTTAAATTTTGTTTCTTTAAATGTTGAATAATCTGATGATACTTGTGAGTGAAGAAAATGAAAAGCCAATGATTTTCTTCTGCATTCAAATGCCAGAGGGATCCTAGCATTAAAATGTATTGAATTATAAGCTGTGATTTGAGGCATTGAATTTCAAGAAAATGTGGAGATAGACTGAGAATACTCTTGCCATTAACGGACAAAATATTCATGAATATTTTAAAGATAAAACAGTAGTCCTTCATCAAGGGAATTATTAGATTATATACTTCATTTTATTGGAGCCTAGAATTTATAACCATCAGTCAATAAAATGAAGCATATAATCAAATAATGCCCTTGATGGAGGACTACATGTTTTATCTTTAAAATATTCATGAATGTTTTGTCTGATAAAGACTACAAAGCTATTTACTGGGATCATTCTCCTCTCCCTTCATCCTACACCTGAGTCTCCCAACAGCGTCTTCAAGAACCTTGCTCTCTAGAAATTAGTCTAGCTTTATTAGTCTGAATAATCAGGCCATTCTATAGCTCTTTCCAAATATTTGAACTGTAGCAATACTTGTGGCTATCAACCTCTGCACTGACACCTTACTTTTCAAACAGATGTCTATATTTGCTTTCCTAAAGCACCAAGTATGCCTGAATATTGTCTTTGCCATGGTCTTTGTTTTATAAATGCTTGCAGGAAAAAAGTATATATATATGTTCAATATCTCATTTCAAATACTTGAACTCTAGAAATATGTGTGGCTATCAACCTCGATATTGAAATCTTAATTTTCAAATAGATGCTGTCTACATTCATTTCCTAAAGCACCATATATACTGGAAAATTATATTTGTTGTGGTATTTGCTTTGCTTTATAAATGCTTTCAGAAAGAAGGTAAATATATGACCATGTTGAGTAGTGATTCTTTTTCTCTATTTCTGGTTTTTCAAAAAAATCCAGAAAGTTTTATAATAGAGCAATAGCTAGCAAATATATGTTAGAAGCAGATAAGCTCATAGGTTTGACATTTGCTTTCAATGGGATTTTTTTCACTTTTATAAGCATAAAAAACTTCAGATTACTTATCTATTGGATACATACCACCTTCTTATGTATTCAGCTTTATGACTATAATGGTGCTTAGAACCATATATGAAATGATAAAAACAAAACAAAACAAAAGCAAAATGACAAATACCCAATACAAGGTCACATAAGCTTTCTGTTTTTAACAGATATTACAAGGAAAATGTTTTTATATAAGATAGTGGGTGCTTTCCTTTGCTTAAATATTAATTGTTCTTTAATATTGCTTTCTAGCTATTCAAACCAAAATAGGCATTACATTATTTACTTTCTCATACTTGCAAGTAACCATAATTGCTCCAAAGATTTATAAGAGACTTTGTAAGAAAAATTTAAGATGGTATTAAAATTAACCAGCTCAGATTTTATTGGAGAACTACAACATAGCAGATTGTAAAAGAAACTCAATTGTAATATTACATATTCCACAAAATAACATGATTTAATATTTTTACCATGATGAGATAACAATCTGAGATATATACATTTGTATATATGATTTGGAAACAATTTCTAAATGAGAGTTGCAAGTAGTGTAAATTATCCTAAATTGAAGAAAAATATGGATGTAGGTCTGGTAAGTATGTTTTGAAGTTGACCATTTTCATTTCACGTTTAGATGGCACTGAAATTTTCTTACTCCAGGCTTGATCCAACAATTAGGTTATATATCATAAACGTTGGTACTCTATAGGAAAACATACTTTAAAATCAGTTACATTTATACAAAATTTTCTACAAGGTTGGGCATGCTCTGTGGCCACATTGTTTACAGATGCATCCAATGACCCTCTTGGTTATATTCCAGGCCTTCATCTCAGTTGGTATTGATACCTAGTTCCCTAAACATAGTAAAATTGATAGCTAGGGAAGTGATCTTTTGATATGTTTCTCAGCTCTTACACTGTCAAACTGCCTTCTAAATATTTTTCTTTATATTTACATTCCTTTATTGGTGCTATTTTCAACTTTGGTTAAAGAAACTTTATATTAAAATGATTAGTGACTAACACAGTGGCCCATCATATCTACTCAAAGTCCTGAAGATAGGCAAGTGTGAATGCTTTCTTCGATGTGACGTCTGTAGTAGTCCTCTTGTCCATTGTTCAGTTTTCTTATAACAGTAGCTTAATAATTTCTCTTTTGGAATGAGCTTTTGTCTTATGTTTTATAATCATATCAGTAAATTACATATGTCTCCACACCTACTTAGTCAATAATTGGTTATATCAACCATTTGACTCAACAACTACAGCCTTCTCCACACAATCAGCTAGTGCCAATTATTATTTAATTGTAAGGATTAAAGAACAATTAATTTGATTATGGAGATATGGATGGAATTGAGAATAAAAATAGAGGTATGTTTTCAAGATCTTTAGAGTATAAAGATCCTTGATGAATATTTTTGTGCTTTCCCTAGCTATAAAAAATAATTAAATATGTAATGTACAATTCACAAGTGAAATGAGTGTGGCGTAACATAATGATGCATGCTTAGAATAATATGTGCAGAGTCACTTATAAACATATTTATTCTCAGTCCAATGCAGAATTAAATCTTTCTTTTCAGGTTCATGCAGCATCTCTTTATATTCTTTACTTGAAATGTACCATTCATAGTTAATTTCATAACCCCTACTTTGTGAATAATGTGGCTATACAGTTATTACTCATATTGTCATGACTCTATATGGTAGTAGAACAAAATAGATACTTTTTTTGCTCTCTGTTCTCTAATGCCACACATTTAATACTGGGTCTATAATTACAAACAAGGCTGAATCATCAATCATGCCCAGAGTGAATGCTGGCTGTGAATGACTTTTTCAAAGGTTATTTGTTTGTTGATGATGATGCTCCAAAGCAAGTTCCAGTGTTCAAAGAAAACTTTGAAAAGCAATACTCTTATAAAAATTCCACCTAGAATGAAATAGAAGAAATACAGAATAACATTGTTCCAGGTAAGGTAGCTTGTGAGACTTTCAAACTACAATCAATACGTTAGTATAATATAATATTCATTAAGGTTGGCTTTGCCAATGTCTTCTGTGTGCCATCACTAAAAGAGGATAAGTAATAGGCATCCCGTTGAGAAAAACAAGCACTGTCATTCCTCATAGGTCATTAGTGTTTCCTTTGTCACAGCTTTGGCGTGAACTGAGAGAGTTTGACATTACTGTATCGATTGGATACAAAAGAAGAAATTGATGGGAATAACTCATTAGCATTATGAACAAGTATTCTTAAAATTCCTTGGAGATGTTTTTGGTTTTTTTTTCTTTTGAAAATTAAATAGTTATAACTGTCAGTGTGTGTGTGTGTGTGTGTGTGTGTGTGTGTGTGTGTGTGTGTGTGTGTGTGTGTGTCTGTTCCTATACTATAGTGTTGGGGAGAGAGATCAGATGACACATTTTAGCAGTCAGTTCTTTGCTTCAGCTATGGGATGTGTGGCTTAAACTCAGTTTGCCTGGCTCACACAAGTGCCTTTACCACTGAGCCATCTGGCAGGCCCTAATTTTCTCTGTTTTCATGATAGCATATTATGATTTCAAGAACAGTAACTAGTATTGCGTGGAGGAATAACGGGAGGGAAGAAAGAAGAAATGGGCTAGAATTCAATATCTAAACTTTTGTCTATTTGTAAAGTCCTATAAGTTTCATTTTCATTGAGTTTCTCTTCATAGACATTTGACTGTTGCCTGTCCTTATCAGCATGGAGCGCATGTAAGAGGGGCCACAGATAAGTTTTACAGGGCAAGATTTGGAGATAATGACTTGCGACTGCAATAACGAGAGGTAATGTGCAATATACCCTTGTGAAGTCTGGTGACAGGAATCAAATTAACTCGTGTCACTATTGTGAAGCAAGGTTAACTTGAGATGAACTGTATCACATCCCAGAATCTACTTAATAATGGCCTTGCCACAAAATGGTTAAGAGATAAATTAACAGGACCGTGATATAAAAACAGCTGGCAATGAAGGCAGCGTATGAGAAAATCCAGAGGATGTTAACATTCCAAGCAACGTAAGTATCTAAGTAGAAAGCAAATTTCAATGTAATGCAGTGGACATGTCATTGTAGAAGTGCGATCTTTGATCCTGTTCTTCAGTGGACGTTACAGTACTCTGTTTTATGATTCTTTATGAAACATCAATGGCTATCCCATATAATGTGTATATTTTTATGGAGAAAAATTTCAAGAAATTTGTAACTCATGCTAGATGGATTTTGCTTACTTTGTTGAAAGCTCCTGTCCCCCAAAATATATCACTCTGTTAAATACATTGGTGATGCTTTAAAGAGACATCATTTCTTTTTATAGGCAAGAGTAAATTAGGAGAAACTATTTTACTGGAGCTTCCTTACAGAATAAATATGACTAAAGGATGGAGAGCTATTGGGCAGATACTTGTACTTAGGATGCCCAGTGAGGAAGAAAGTGTGAATATCAAAATAAAAAGTCACAAAAATGCCAGACAGCAATGGCAAGCATTTACTAATCATTTATTCACTGAACAAATGTTAATTCAAAGATCTGTAGTTTCTAGTCAGGATGCTAGTTTAGAAGTCAAAATGTGGACGTGCACAGCTTCATGTTTCATGAGCTAAGGGTCCTACAGGAAAGGAAATATAACCTTTTTAAAAGGAAGTATGGCATTGCTGTGAACACCAAATGGGTTTAAAATGGTTTTCATAAAGAGATCAAAGAAGACAGAGCAGACTACCTCAAAGAGGGAATTGTGATTAAAATGTAATGTAAGAGAAGGAATTTCATAAATATTCTTATCAAACAACTAATCAATGGCAAAATAAATATAAAATTGAACAATTCACTGGCTCTCTGTTTAGTTAGACATAACAAATACTGTCTGTAAGTCATCCTCCTTACCTCCTTGTATTTGAGATAGGAATGTAAACCTGGCTGGCATGAAAGTTGTGACTCTCCTTTCTTATCTCAGTGCTGAGGTGACAGGCAATGAGCCATTTATCCACCTCTTTTCTTTGAAACATTTTTTCTACCCTGGGCTGTAGTCTGACACTGGATCATTCATGCTATTCTTGGTCAGTAAGAGCATCAGTTTACAATTAGCTATAAAATGCAGATGAGGGCCATGAAGGTGACTTAGAGAAACACAAGCTTGCACAGGCCTGGTGACCTGGGCTCAATTCTAAGAACCCAGAGTGGAAAGAGAAAACCAACTCCCAAGAGTTAGCCTCTGCCCTCACACTCTCATTGTGGTATGGCCGTGCCCACACCTGGATCCATATCCCCAGATCATGCACATATACAAAGACACAGAGAATACTACTAATGAAATTTGAATTGGTAAAAAGTTCAAAAAGAAGAAAAAATTATAAATGTTATATTTCATAATATTTAATGTTACTCAGTTATTGCCAAAAACCCCACACTAAAATATCCAGTTATTTGAGTTGAATAACATCTAGTAGAAAGATATGTTATAGTCAAACATAGACATTTCAGAAAGTTGAGCCTTTTTTCTGTATTGCTACTCAAAACATAAACTTACTTGTATGCCTTTTAGGTTATTTTACAGTTGTTAGAGACTTTACCAATGGAAATTAGGGACCATGACTGCAAGTTAAGGAATATGTAATGATCCGTAGTTTGAATTCACTAAATCTCAACATCTTCAGAACAGACTTATGGCAAATATTGAATACATGTAGCAAATCTATAAGAATCCATAAACCTGTGAATCATGGAATGATCAATGCATTTTTCATATTTTATTAGTCATAATGAGAAATGTTAAAACTTTGCTAGTTGATTTATTACAGTGACACACATAAGCACTTAATATGCAATTGTAACGCCATCTCTGAAATGACTACTTTTGTTGCTCTCTTGTTTATTGACTTTCCTATGTAAATATACTCTCATGTGTCCCCAGAAGTACCTGTAGCTCTTTCTTGTGTAGTGTTGCAAAATACTCTGTGAAACTTAAATAGGATATTTACATTAATTGTCTCAATATATTGTGAAAATTCATACCATGTTGACTTTTCCTTTGACTGAAGTAGTACATGGTAGAGATTGTAAAAGGAAGGTATCAATAAATGTTTTCTGAATGGACATGTGGAGAAAATACCTCAAACTTTCAAAGAATGCTTAGTAAATTATCCTATGTCCAGAAATAGATAACCTAAAAATCTTACTAATTTTCTTAATAAGACCATAATTATTAGGATTTTGTTTTGTTTTATAATTATTGAGCTAAAATGCTAGGGTCTTTTGAGTGTTAAAATATTAAAAATCATCATTGATCTAGTTCACACATGTATATGATCCACATTGTTACCATGAAATCGAATGTCTTATCAGGACTTCAAGAAGGAGACCTGTGAATAAGTAATTGCCTTAAAAAAGCAGCAGTGCTACCGTTTTAAGACAAAACAGAAAATAACTCCTTCTAAATGACTCACTATTTACTGATGCCCCGTCTACAGTGTTATCATAGATCGTGATCCCAAGTACATCCACCTTATAGGGGCTGAGCAAGCCAAAAATAAATATTGATGCTAAAGCAAAAGAATATTGTTTGAATGCTGATTTTTAAAAGTTAAGAATGACGTATAAGTATATGATCATATCATATAACAATATGGATAGCTATGCCTCCAATAATAAATAAACAGCGACAGTAGAGTATGGCAGTATATATATATACATATATATATATATATATATATATATATGTATATATATATATTCTGCTGTCTCAGTTGTAGTTTGTTTGTATATGGCTTCATGGCTGACCACACAATGAGAGGATTTCATCTAGCCTGATCCAGGACATCGTTTTATAACCATGTACAATGCAACAATGACTGAGGACAGTTCCATGTTTTATTACAGTACGTACATTTTAGTGTTCTGGAAATCAAATGGCTCATAAGTCATGGTTCATTTGAACTTTACATAGACCAGAGGTGAACTACAATGCCCTTAGTTGAGCACTGTGCAAAAATCATGCCAGTTTCAATTTGTGGAGTGTGTTCATCCACAAATACAGTATTGTTACACTCATCTTGCCATTCAGAGTCACTTTCCATCGTCTGTTGGGTAATGAGAGGTGACAGGGTAAGAAGATCATAGGACTGACAACGCACAGCCGGTGCTCATTTCAGAGACCATTTTATCATTTCACTTAACGAGGGCTCTGAAAGACACACTGACTCACTAAGAAATTTAATAAAGGAAAGGATTTCTTCTGTTTTAAATATGTTAAAACACACACAAAGGGAGAGAGAAAGCATTCTAGAAAAATAAGGCCTGGTACAAATTGGCCAACAGATTGTCACTTCTTCCTAGACATTATTGAGAGAATAAAATGGAAATAAGAATAAAAGAGCCAAGGCGACAGAAACAGAATGATAACAAATGGGACCTATTGAAGAGTAATAGAAAATTTTCAAGGTTGTATAAAACAGTAAAGAAAAGGGGTTGGATGCTAGGATAGATATCATATAGCTGTTTTTAGGCAATGAAAGAATGGCTTAAGAATATAAACAAATTTTTTTCACTAAAGTAAAAAAAATGGTTTTTGGTAAAATCTCTAACCTACAAATATCAGCTTTTTATTAACATTATTATTATTGTTTTTGATACTTTATTTACATTTCCAATGTTTCCCCTTTTCTGTGTCTCCTCTTTGGAAACCCTCTATCCCCTCCTCATCCCAGCCTCTATGAGGGAAATCCACCTCCCACCCACCCGCCCACCCATTCCCATATTCCCACCTTGACATTCTCATTTACTGGGGCCTCTAACACCCTCAGGCCCAAAGGCCTCTCCTCTCTCCCTGATGGCCATCGAGGCCATCCTCTGCCACATATGAGGTCTGAACCATGGGTCCATAGATGTGTATTCTTTGGTTGGTGGTCCAAACTCCAGGATGAAGGGGGGGTCATGCCCATTGACCCTCTTGCTCCCTCCATGGGGCTGCAAATTCCCTCAGCTCCTTCAGACCTTTCTCCAACTCCTCCATCTGGGACCTCACTCTCAGTCCAGTGGTTACTGTTAAGTGAAACTTGGGTATTCTGAAATTTGGGCTAATATCCGCTTATCAGTGAGTACATACCATGTTCGTTCTTTTGTGACTGAGTTACCTCACTCAGGATGATATTTTCAAGTTCCATCCATTTGCCTGAAAATTTCATTAAGTCATTGTTTTTAATAGCTGAGTAGTACTCCATTGTGTAAATGTACCACATTTTCTGTATCCATTCCTCTGATGAGGGACATCTGGGTTGTTTCCAGCTTCTGGCTTTTATAAATATGGCTGCTATGAACATAGTGGAGCATGTGTCTTTATTACATGTTGGAGCATTTTCTGGGTATATGCCCAGGAGAGGTATAGCTGGGTCCTCAGGTAGTATTATGTCCATTTTTTTGAGGATCTGCCAAACTGATTTCCAGAGTGGTTGTACCAGCTGGCAGTGCCACCAACAGTGGAGAAGTATTCCTCTTTCTCCACATCCTTGCCAGAATCTGCTGTCACCTGAGCTTTTGATCTTAGCCATTCTCACTGGTGTGAGGTGGAATCTCAGACTTGTTTTGATTTTCATTTCCCTGATGACTAGGGATGTTGAGCATTTCTTTAGGTGCTTCTCAGCCCTGCAAATTTCCTCAGTTAAGAATTCTCTGTTTACCTCTGTTCTCCATTTTTTGATGGGGTTATTTGGTTTTCTGGAGTCTAACTTCTTGAGTTCTTTATATATATTGGATATTAGCCCTCTATTGGACATAGGATTGGTTAAGATCTTTTCCCAATCTGTTGGTTGCCGTTTTGTCCTATTGACAGTGTCCTTTGCCTTATAGAAGCTTTGCAATTTCAGGAGGCCCCATTTGTCTATTCTTGGAGCATAAGCCACTGGTGTTCCATTCAGGAACTTTTCCCCCATACCCAGGTGTTCGAGAGTTTTCCCCACATTCTCTTCTATTAGATTCAGTGTAATTGGTTTTATGTGGAGGTCCTTGATCCACTTAGACTTGAGCTTTGTACAAGGAGATAGGAATGGATCAATTTGCATTCTTCTACATGTAGACCGCCAGTTGAACCAGCACCATTTGTTGAAAATGCTGTCTTTTTTCCACCGAGTGGTTTTAGCTCCTTTGTCGAAAATCAAATAACCATATGTGTGTGGGTTCATTTCTGGGTCCTCAATTCTATTCCATTTATCTACCTGCCTGTCACTGTACCAATACCATAGAGTTTTTTTTTTTTTTATCACTACTGCTCTGTACAAAGAAAGAAAATTTCAGACCAATTTCCCTCATGAATATCGATGCAAAAATACTCAACAAAATTCTCACAAACCGAATCCAAGAACACATCAAAATGATCATTCATCATGATCAAGTATGCTTTATCCCAGGGATGCAGGGATTGTTCAATACCCGGAAATCTATCAATGTAATTCACTACATAAACAAACTCAAATCAAAAAAACACATGGTCATTTCCTTAGATGCTGGAAAAGCATTTGACAAAATTCAACATCCCTTCATGATAAAAGTCTTGGAAAGATCAAGAATTCAAGGCCCATACCTAAACATAGTAAAAGCAATATACAGCAAACCAGTAGCCAACATCAAACTAAATGGAGAGAAACTCGAAGCGATCCCACTAAAATCAGGGACTAAACAAGGCTGCCCTCTCTCTCCCTACCTATTCAATATAATAATTCTAGCTAGAGCAATTAGACAACAAAAGGAGGTCAAAGGGATACAAATTGGTAAGGAAGAAATCAAATTATCACTATTTGCAGATGATATGATCTTATACCTAAATGACCCGAAAAACTCCACCAGAGAACTCCTGCAGCTGATAAACAACTTCAGCAAAGTGGCCGGATATAAAATTAACTCAAACAAATCAGTAGCTTTCCTATACTCAAAGGATAAACAGGCTGAGAAAGAAATTAGGGAAATGACACCCTTCACAATTGTCACAAACAATATAAAGTATCTTGGTGTGACTCTAACCAAGCAAGTGA
>CM052719.1:47581579-47601892 GCA_028551405.1 Uromys caudimaculatus
CACAGGCATGGCCTGACATTTAAGGTCAGCTTGACAGTGGTTATTTTTCTGTAAATAGAGCCTTTATTACAACAATACCCCCAAATTAATAAGGACTCAAAAAAGCATTGTTTCTTAATCTTTCATTCCCAAGTATGCAGAAACAAATAGGTGAAGGGCTGGAGAGATTGCTCAGCTGTTAATATCACATACTGCTCTTGCAGCAGGTCTGAGTTCTGTTTCCTGACCTCAAGTTGGACATCTCATAACTACTGTAAGTGTAGCTCAAAGTGATCAAACAGCATATTCTCATCTCTGTGAGCACCTACATTAGTGTACAAAAGCATAGTATACACACCCAGACACATACACATACACACAGGCACACGTACCAGTGCACACACAAAAGTGCACACACACAAGTGCACGCACACAAGCATACAATATGTTTAGCAATAATGAGATAAGCATTAGAGGTAATAATTTAAACATAAACATAAAGAATCCATCATGAAATTCTGTGATCACCAATGAAAGAAGCGCTTGTTCATTAATGCCTGGATTAACCTATTGTTCATGCTATGGCCCCCATGTCAGGCACTGGCTTCTTCAGAAAGGGGACCAGGGAATTAGGATTAGAATTGTGATCTGAAAATCCAGTTAGTCTGTGTCAAAGCTCAGACTTGGTGATCATGGGATAATATTCTGAAGAAGAGAAATAGAACTGATAGAAAGATAGGAAGCCTGAGAAGGAGGGATGTTATTTAATGTTCAAATCATTAAAAATCATTTAAAATTTCTTTTTTACGAATCTTCAAAATACATATAAATACATTTTTAATATTTGTAAAGACTTAATAAGTTGCAAAAGTATCAGTTAATTTACTCATTTTAATGTTTCTACCAACTTTTCTAGTTCCTTCTCCCATCCTTCTGTTTTCTCTTCTCTCTTCTTTCCTTTCTTTCTTCCCATCTATTCTCCTAGACTCCCACTCTTGCTCTCTTTCTTTCTCTAATTTACTTCTTTTAATCTGAAGAAATGAATGTTTAGAAAAGTATTACATGGATTGTATGGTTTCATTCATATACATACATATACACTTTATACATACATATATATATATATATATATATATATATATATATATACATATTGTGCCCCAAATATATATTCTACTATATGTTCCTTTTAGGGAGATTCACTAAGACAGAAGAGATAGAACAGCCAAGCCATGGAGGCAATGTGTCATGTCACTGTGATACATACTTTCAATAAGCTATCAGTAGTTTCTATCACACTCCCCCAGAGCCCCCACATGAAAGCCCAATAATAATATTTGAAGAGTGGAAAGTACTTCAAAATCACATTGGAACTTCAAGTTGTTTAATGTAGGATGTCAGGGTCATGCACTGCAGGTAGCATGTGCGGATTATATGGCTGTGGCTCTCCTGACATATAAGACTTGAGCGAAATTGTCTTCCACCTGGTACATATCATCTGTCTTTTATTACAGGAAGTGAGGTGTTAACTGCTGCAGCTTGTTTCCTTTCTGTTAAGGAATCCAGATTGTATCTAAAAAAATTTCACCAGAGCCATTACTTTTCTCTGTAGTAATCCCCAGAAACCAACTCTTTCTCAGCTTTCATTGCAAGGCTTTGAATACTCTCTCTGCATAGTGAAGGGACCATACGTCAGATTTTATAAGCATCAAGCATTTCAGGGGAGAGTACTTGAAACTGCTGCAATGTAATTAAAGAAAATTTTAGGTGATATAAAATAGCTAATATAGTACCCCCTAAGTGCCTGATTTGCTTCTTTTGGCAGAGGTTATTTTTTCCAATACTGAGTTTCTCTGTGTAGCCTTGGCTCTCCTGGAAACTGTAGACCAGGTACCTGCCTCTGTCTCCCAAGTGCTTGGACTAAAGGCATGTGCCATCACACTCTGATTTACTTCTTAGGGAACTAATATTTAAAGAAAATCATTGCTGGGCTGCTAGTATAGCTCAGTGGTAGAGTGCATATTTACTGTGTATAAAGTTTTGGGTTTGAATACTGAAAACACACACACACACACACACACACATATGCACACACACATACACGCATGCACACACATACCATGCACACACCAGAAAGTGTTAAGATTATTAGTGAAGGCATATGTTTCTAATATATTTATAACTGAATTTTATCTTAGTAGAAACCAAATCACAAACACAATTAATTTATAAACTGTTTCTCTGAAAAGTTAAATCTTTTTTCATAGAAATATTAGTTTGATTGATGCTTCTTGTAAAGATGCAATTGTGATCCACCAGCAAAGAGAAGACAAAATGCTAGCCTAGCATGTGTGTTGTAGCCTCAGAATGTAAGCCTCAGAATATAATTTCATTTGAAAACAGGGTGTTTGCAGGAATAACTGGCTAAGATGAAATCATATTGTAAAGGGTGAGGACTGAATCCAGTGTGACTGGTATCATAAGAGAAGAAAGAAGGACACAGGGATGGGTGTGTGACAGAGAAGGTCAAGGAGCCAGAGGCAGAGATTTAAGCATGGTATTTACAATTCAAAGAATATCCAAGATTTCTGCAATCCACTAGAAGACAGGAGGAAGAGTGGGTTGATGGATGTACCTCCTGAGTTTCAAAGAGAGAGGGTCCCTGCAGACCTGTCATTTGGAGTTGTGGTTTCCACAAGCATGAGACTATAAATTTCTATTGTTTTCAAGACATCTAATTTGTGGTATTTTGTTATGGAAGTCCTAGGAAATAAATATAATTTCTAAGACTTCACAGATCTAAGATTTCATTTAATAAATCTTCAATATTTGCCTATTACTGATCGTTGCTTGGGAGAATATTTCAAAGCCATGCCAATACAACATAGGAGAATGTGTGTGTGTGTGTGTGTGTGTGTGTGTGTGTTCGTGTAGGCCAAAAGAAACTTCCTTGGATGTCCTTTTACAGACACTGCTCACCTTTAGTGTTTTAGATTAGGTATTGCAGTGAGTGTTGAGAACTCATCAAGTATGCTAAGATTGCAGGCCAACAAGCTTGAGGTATCCTTCTTTCTGTACCTCCCCAAATACTGGTGGTGGGGGTTACAAGGGTATGCCACCCTGCCAAGATTTATTCTTGTGTTCTGAGCATATTAAACTCAGTACCTCATGCTTACAATGCAAATGCTTTAGCCACCATCTTTGCTTTGTTTATTTTGTTGTGTTGTTTTTAAATAATGCGGGAACTGTTATTTGAACATAAATATGACAGAAAGATCTTTCTTGTATGACTCAAATTAACATAGAATTGACAAATTTTGAGTCAGGTAGCACCAAATATGACTGTCAAAAATCAATGACATGATTCTTAATGACATTTTTCTTCTACACTCACAGACCAGGGCCCTGTTCTGTCATCAGAGAAATTTTCTGTGGCAGGAGTTGTAAGCAAGTTCACATATTTCATGAAGAGAGAGTCTAAACTGAACATCAGAAAATCAGGAACCAGGCAGAAGAAATGGGGGAAATTTGTAAGAGTCAGAAGAGACAGAAGACACTAAGAGTATATGGCCCACAGAATCAACAAATCTACCACAGCAACTGAAGAGGCAAACATGAGGCCAGCACTGGTTTGCACCAGGTCCTTTGCATATACCTTATGGCCATTAGCATGGTGATGTTGTGGGAGTCTAACAGTGGGAGAGGTGTGTCTCCGAAACTTTTGCCTGCTCTTTGGGTTCCTTTTTTCCTGTTGGATTGCCTTCCAGCATGAATATAATGGCTCCTACCTGTCTAATTATATCTTGTTCTGTTCTGTTTGGTTATTCTCTCTTGGAAGCCTGCTCCTTTCTGAAAAGAAATCAAGGGGAAGTAGATCCTGGGGAGAGGGAAGGGGAGGAGGGATGGGAGGAATACAGAGTTGGAAAACTGTACTCAGGATGTATTGTATGAGAAATAAATTTATTTAAAAATTGACAAACATTATAGATAAGTTTCCAAAATCAAAAAGACAAATTATCAAGTATGAAAGAGCAATATTGTTTAGATGTAAAAACATGAGCACAAAAATCAATGGTATTCTTTACCATATTGCTTTGGACTTTTAGAAAGTTTCATGAAGCACTTCTGTCTCATCATTTTAGAGAGTTTGTGTTATGATCCTGTTTTCATTAAATGAAAGTTTTTAAATGGAGTTCATTTTAAATTTGTAAATATTACTACAGTTCTCTTTTAGAAAATAGAGACTCAGAGAACAAAAGCAGCTGGGGGCAGTGTCAGAATAAACTGACTGCCTTTGGAGGAGAGTGCGTAAATTAGGTCGTCTGTCTGGGCTGAGCGCACCACGGAATGGGTCATGAAACTTGTTGACTGTCCTTTGCTTTTCTTTTTTCATGACTTGTAGACTGTCCTTATCTTTTCTCTTTAGTCACTTGGGTGCTAAAGATCAAAGTCATCCTCACAAGTAAAAAACCACTCTTCTGCTACAAATATGTCCTCAATTTATCTTTTCCTGTAACATTTTAAGGATAAATTCTTATGGCGCCAAAGGTGCCTTTGCTGGCCCTGAGTACCGTCCCTGTGACAGTTATGTTTGAAAGGGTATTGACGGAGAGCTCTGGGAACTGTTACTGAAATACAGCAGTCAAGGTGAAAAAATCATTTTTCATGTAATAAATACTTCTAAATAGCCTGTCTTCACACACCATATTTATAGGCACAACTCCGATGGTTCTAATTTCTTGTTCTGTAAAGCTTCCTTAATCAGCTGGGATTTTGCGTGTGACTCTGGTGCCATGAACTTTGTACAGGGGTCTGTTAAAATGAGCTCCATCTCCGAGGCATCCATGATATGTGTTAGAGATATTGTAATGAGGGACACTGCAGGGCTTTATATGCTTTCTAAACTAGGGCTTCCAAAGTATTAATGAGCGAAGACAATAGAATTCAGTATTTAGATTTTGTTCAAGTTTAAGCTCTCGAACCTGAGATGTTTTAACTTTCTTGAATGGCTTCGTTTGAAATTGTGCAATGTATATTAATTTTAATTACTTGGTATCTTGTACTTATTTACTTTTATTTAGGTATATGTGTGTGCTTACATGAGTCCATGTATACTATACCCATACAAATGTCCTCTGAGGCCATTGGAAGTTATAGGTGGTTAAAAACCACCATGTAAGTGCTGGGACCTAAACCATGGTGCTCTCTAAGAACAGTAAGTGCTGTTAACCTCTGAGTCATCTCTGGAGCTCAACAAGCATTTGTTCTCTTCATGCTTTATTCATATGAGTTCTTATCCCAATTGTCTACACCAGGGAAAGTTCCCAGGAGACACTGAAGGACATTTTCTATGAAGGAATAGACATAGATGACATTGACTTTGGGGAATCCAGGAATAAGTATATTAAGCTTTCCTTACACTGAAGCAAGAGTTCCTTGCTCTTTGTTTCTTCATACATGCCCCACCCTCAACACACACAAAATACCAAATGCTGTAGAAGATAGCTTTATTTTTCTATCTCAAGACATGCATAATTTTTAGAAATTATTATAGTAGTGATATAATACTGCAGGAATGTCTTTCCTTATCCCAATTTTATGAGGTCAGCTTCGAATATGTTGGAGCAGTAAACATGACAGTATGCAGCCTGTGCTGTCAAAGAATAATACTATTTGTTTTAAATTAATTCTTTTTTTTTTTTTTTTACTTACTTTACATCCTGCTCACTACACCCCTCTTGGTCAGCCCCTCTCATAATCCTTTCCCCATCCCTCCCTCCCCTTCTCCTCTGAGAATGTGGTGGCTCCCCTGGGGATGGCTCCTACCTTGGCACATCAAGTCTCTTTGAGGGCAGGAACTTCCTTTCCCACTGAGGTCAGACAAGGCAACCCAGCTAGAAGAACATATCCCAAGTACATGCAACAGCTTTTGGGATAGCCCATGGTCCAGTTGTTCAGCACTCACATGAAGGTCAAGCTGTACATTTGTAACATATGAGCAAGGAGGCCTAGGTCCATCCTGTGTATGTTCTTTGGTTGATGGTTCAGACTTTGAGAGCCTCAAGGGTTCAGGTTTGTTGACACTACTTGTCTTCCTGTTAAGTTCCTATCCCCTTTGGGGCTACAACTCTTCTCCCTATTCTTCCATAAGAGTCCCCAAATTCCATTCACCATTGTGTGTGTGTATCTTTATCTGTCTGAGCCAGCTTCTGGGTGGAGCCTCTCAGAAGACAACATGCTCCTTTCTGTAAGCACAATAGAGAACTATTGTGTCAGGGATTGGTACTTGCCCATGGGATGGATCTCAGGTTGGGCTGGTTATTGCTTGGCCATTCTCTCAGTTTCAGCTCCATCCCCAGGGTGCCTACATTTCTTGTAGATAGGATAAATTTCGGGCTGAAAGTTATGTTGGTAGTTTGGTATCTCTGTCACTCCACTGAGGCTCCTTTCTGGCTACATGAGATGTCATACCATATTCCTGTCTAGCTACAGGTTTTATATATCAAATGTAGTAAGTCACAGCTAAGGTCACACCCATTTATCTTCGGCACCTCCTTTATCCCAGATCTCTCTCTTGTCCTGGAGATGTCCTCCACTTCCTCATCCTTGTCAGGCTCAGATTTCCATTCATTTTCATGGCCGTCTGGCTGTCTCTTCTGTCCTTCCCCACACATGATCCTGAACCCCCATTCCCCTTCTCATCCCCACTCCCTCTCAGTTCCCTCCCTTTATCTGCCTCTTATGACTATTTTATTCCTCCTTCTAAGTGAGATTCAGGCTTCCTTGCTTGGGCCTTCATTCTTGTTTTAGTTTCTTTGGGTTTGTGGAGTGTGACATGTTACCTGTACTTTTTGGCTAATATCTACTTATGCATGAGTACATACCATGCATGTCCTTTTGGGACTGAGTTAGCTCACTCAGGGTGATATTCTCAAGTTCCATCCATTTGCCTGCAAAATTCATGATGTCTTGGTTTTTAATAGCTAAAGAGTATTCCATTGTGTAAATGTACTATATTTTCTTATCTATTCTTCAGTTGAGGGAAAGAGTAATATTTTTAACAGATGAAAGAATGTATGAACATCATTTAGGTACTTTGATTCTCTTGATATCACTATAAAAATGGGAATAACATCTATATTTTTCAGGTAATAGAAGAGAAGAAGGAGAGGATTTCAGGAATCAAAGACACAATAAAAGGAATTATTTTAAAGGATTAGGAGGTTTGGCCCTGTTGGAAGAAGTATATCTCTGAAGGTGGGCTCTGAGCTTTCAAAAGTCCAAGTTAGGCCCAGTGGCTCTCTTTTCCTGCAGCGTGCAGATCCAGATGTAGAACTCTCAACTCTTTCTCTAGCACCATGCCTGTCTGTTTGATATCAGGGATTCTGCAATACTTATAATGGACTAAACCTTGGAAATTATAAGCAAGCCCTGTTTAAATGTTTGTCATCAAAAATTTGCTGTGGTAATGATGTCTTTTCAACAGTAATAGAACGCTGACTAAGACTCCCTTCACAAAACTCACTTCCAAATTGATCAAAGACTTTGACATAAAACAGATATACTGATCCTGATAGAAAAGAAAGTGGGAAATAGCCTTGAACTCATTGGCAAGGGAAGAGACATTCTCATCAGAACATGATTAGCACAGGAATTTAGATCAACAACTAATAAAATGGAGGTACTGAAGCTTTAAAGCTTCTGCACAGCAGAGGTCACTGGTATTTTGACAAAGTAACAGCCTAGAGAATGGAAAAAGATTTTTACCAACTACATATTCAGTAGCGGTATAATAGTCAAAATACTTAAAGAACTCAAAATAACAAGATAGCAAGGAAATAATCAAATTTTAAAATGGGGTACAGATTTAAAGAGATAACACTCAGAGGAGGAAATTAGAATGGCCAAGGAACACTTAGGAAAGTGTTGAACATTTTTTATTTATCATAAAAATGCAAATCAAATCTATTTTTGGATTTTATCTTATACCTGACAAATTTGCTGTGGTCAATAAAACAAGTGACAGCTCATGTTGTCAAAGACTTGGAGTAAGGGTACACTCACTCTTTGCTGACGGGAGTACAAACTTTTATGGACACCATGAAATCAGTATGGCAGCTTCTTGGAAAGATGGCAATTGATCTACCCTAAGATCCAGCTATACCACTCTTAGATGTACACCCCCAAAATATATGAATTTTACCATAGAGACATTTGCTCAGCCAAGTTTATTTCAGCTTCATTTATAATAGGTATAAATTGAAAACAACTCAGATAGCCCTCAATAAAATAATTAATAAAGATAAATAGGGGTATATTTACATAATAGAACATTACTTAGTTGTTAAATATGAGGTTATATATAAAGTAATGGACACATAGATCTCATTAGGAAATAGAAACAGAATAGATAGATATAGATGGGCAAGAGGACAGGAACTGGGGGATCAAGTGGGATGGAGCAAGGAATAGGGGCAAGAAATGGAATATTGGTAGAAATAGATAAAATTAATAGCCATTTGAAAAATAGTATGGAAGCCTAAGACAATAGAACCTTCCTAAAATATGTACATACATGAAGGCAATCTAAATGATCAGGGCCAAATAATCAGGCCAACAGAGTCCCAACTTGCCATCTCTTGACATAAATGATGCTTTCACTACTGGGAATGAATAGTATAGAATTGGGTGGTTGGAAAAAAGAGTCCCATGAGATCCTTATTATAACCCAGATTGTTACCAAGACTATAGGTTGCTCTTCACTGTCTGATGTGGAGGTCCTGTTGCTGAAGACAGCACATACAGGACTCATTGAACACAGAAAAGTTGAGTTGGTACCTGTATAAATCTTTCATTCTTATGCCTAGCAACTTTGGTAAAGTTGGTACTCTGAAAACTACCAAAAGAGAATCATAAACATAATTTTAGCACAAAACCCTTTGATGTGGTAGGCCAAATGTTTATTGTCAAAATGTTTATTAGAGTAACCAAGCGATGTCTGACTTGACTTAATGGACATGCCACAAGTTAGAACTCATAACTGACATTGGTTGAGAGACCAAGAACTAAAGATCACACACACACACATACACACCTATAAAATGACTCCTTGTGACACTCTTCTATATAGGTCATGGATCACTGGTTTCCTCAGCAATCATTAGAGGAGCTTCCTCCTGCAGCAGATGGAAACAAACAAAGAGACAATAGCCAGATATTATGTAGACTAGTGGACCATGGAATACTCAGCTCTAAAGCCAAGTCTCCATCAAATCTTGCACTTAGGACTCTTGGAGGCTCCCAGAAAAGGAGGCTGAAAGAATCTCAGAGCCAAAATGGATGGAGGGCACCAAAAAGTAAGACCTCCTAAACCAACACAGTGAAAGCTTATATGAACTTGCAGAGACTGTAGCAGTATTCACAAGGCCTTCACAGATCTGTACTGGGTCCCCTTCTTCTTAATTATACCATTTATTTTGCACAGTGTTTATACTCAACTATTATGTTCTCTGTATTTGTGTTTTTGTGCACGTTGATGTACATATGATTGTGTGTGTGTGTGTGTGTGTTTGTGTGTGTGTGTGTGTGTGTGTGTGTGTGTGTGTGTGTGTATTTAGGTATGAGAACAATTTCAGCTCTTGGTTTTCATCTTTCACCTTGTTTGTTGAGTCCTGGCCTCTTTTGTGTTGACCACTGTGTAAACAGGGTAGCTGGCATGCAAGAACCCTAACAGGAATATTCTTTAATTTTCCTTTTGTCCTAAGAATACTGAGTTACAGATTCACCCAATGTTATACATTCCCTGGGGATTTGAAACCAGGTCCTCATACTTCTGCAGTAAGCAACCTTCCTAGATGTAAATTATTCTATTAGTATTCTGTAACAGTTTTAAACTATTTTCACAGCATGTGATTAAGGTTTTTTGCTAGTGTGACAAAATACTGAGAAAAATAACTGCTGTGTAGCTATCGCTACCATTCTGAAACATTTCCCCTTAAAGGAGGGAGGAAGTTAATGAGATTTAGGAAGTTAATGAAATATTTACTAGGTTCAAGAATCTCATGAGTCTTACAAGATTTTTGAAAGTCACAAACTTTCTAGGTACAAAGGTCTTCTCCCCAAATTTATATAAGCCTTGATTCATCGATGATAAATAGAAACCTCCTGCAAGTTGTTCAGGGAGCTCGAAGCCTGACGCTTCATGAGTCATTTCCCACACCCTAAATGGGCATTTCGGTGATACAGTTCTTTTGGAGTCATCATGCTCCTGTAAGGAATTTCAATAAACTCAGTTTTATACACATAAAATGAATCAAATTCTCATTGCATAGAATTGCCCTGTTGGAAGAGAGTCTAAATGAGTAATTATCTAAATCAGCCTGGCATGTCTGTGGGAATTGTCTCGATGCTTAATTGAACTAGCCAAGTCTGGGTAGCACCACTCCCTAGGATGGATCTGGAACTATACAGTAAAGCAAAACTAAAGAAAACACACACAGACACAGACACACACACAGACACACACACAGACACACACACAGACACACAGACACACAGACACACACACACACACACACACACACACACACACACACCAAGCAAGGATCTATATATTTACTCTTTGCTCTTGACTGTGGTCGTGCTGCTTTAAGTTCCTGCTCAGACTCCCCCACCCTCCAATAATGGATTGTAACACAGAATTTTAAGCGACATAAATCCTTTCTTCATAAAGTTTCTTGTTGTCAGATATGTCACAAAATCAGTAATTAAAGGAAACCACACACACATGTGTGTGTCTGTCTATGTGTGTGTAAATATAGAATAGTTGACAATATGTGTATTTCATTCTATTCAGTTAAAACGATTTACTCTTGTATACTTAAACAATAATACTATTGCAAATATTAATTCATAAGAATTTCAAATTAACAGGATGATAGTCATTGATTTAATAGTAGGCTAAGGCTAACATTTAGATTTTAAAGGATGTTTTGGACTTCTTATCTAAAACAAAACTTTAGGAAGAGAAAAAATAAATTAAGTTTTTTGTTTAATTCCTGTGGAAAAATGACTTTATTTCAAACACATTGAAAACTCTTTTGCATTGAAACATTTCAGTAGCCATTTGTCTTCATCCTTTGTACCATAGATGAAAATTGCAGTTATTTTCACAGTCCACGTAGCAAACTGTCATCTGTGCTTGGGTACTTTAACATAAACACAATAACTTTAAGGATATTTCATATATTTATAACTCTAAATGTGTTTGAAATTTGTAACTGAAAATGAAATATCCCTGCCAGAAATAAATGATATCTCCTCAAATTATAGTTATAGATTATTAAAATGTGACTGCTTATAATTTATATTTATTATTTTTCATAAACATGATTAATTCATTGTTAAATTCAATCAATACAGAAATGTTATGATATTTCTTATTATTGATATAATTTGAATTTGCGTCCAAAAAGTTTGGTTTTTTCCTCCATTTCCTATCAAGTTAAATTGTCTTTAGAAATGTTTTTTTTCAATTATATCTATGATCAATGTTCAAAATAATAATTATGACTATATAAATTTAAGACATTTAAAATAACTTGAATAATGCCATCTTTTATTGTTTAAAAGGAACAGAAATTTCTTGGACATTTGTAAAATTTTCTTCTGGTTCAAAGACAATTTTTTTTAAAAAGCTATTTTAGACAGATGACACTTATAAAATGCAATCCTGTCCACAGTTTGCTTGTAAAAAACATTGTTGGAATACTAGCTTCATTGCTAGTGATGATTTTGCTGTAAAATTTTAGTCCTAGAATGTACAAATACACAGAAACTTGAACCCTGTTTCTTACATTTCAAACAGGAATATAAACAAAAATGAATTTGATAAATATGAAGGCACAGAGATTTTTACAATCATATCACTACATCACATCTTCCAACATTAATTAATTAATTATGTTTTTGATTAGTTATAAGCGAGCTTGCCAACTTCTGTATAGTAACATTCATTGTACCTGACAACTGGGGAAATCCCTAGAACCACAGTCTTTTCTAGTTTTCTAGAAAGTGGATTCCCTTGTGTGGGTTCTCAGAGGAACACAAATGCCTTCTTGGTATCTTGTAGATATGGCTTGCTCAGAAGGCACTTGGTTTAGTCACATTTGTCTCCTTCATGGCATAGAAGTATTTAGTCATTGATTTTTCCTCTTGGTTGGTTGACAAACCCTTACTGTGTGTGTGAGGAATTGGTCCTCTTGTGGCTTTAAATTGCTTAGGGAAGATTTGGCTCTGTGCAGTTTGTGTCTTGACAAACCATTTCTCTTACCTGTACTGAGGTGTAGGCAGTCCAGTCTTCCCTACAGAATGCTTTAGGAGTCTCAGCCAGGTGACAGGAGAACTAGAAGGGAAAGAATGAACAGCATTATAAAGGACCAGCATGAAACATTTGTTAATCAGGAGTTTTCCTGTTTTCAGAGTACTCACTCATTTTGTCAAAGAAATTGATGATCTTCTAGTAGTAGACAGGGATGTAAAAATCCAAGATGTTGGGAGCTGAGCACAGGCAGACTTTATTTTGTAAGCTGACACATTTTACCTCTTGAAGTACTTTGTTTGTATGTGTATTTGTGTGTGTGTGTGTGTGTGTGTGTGTGTGTGTGTGTGTGTAAATCTATAAACAAGTTGAATCTTTTTTAGGTTTCCAGGTACCTTTCTACATTTTTCTTATCAGTTCTGTAAGAAAAAGGAGGACTACATAAAACGCTTTGATAAAGAAAGCTACCAGAACTGAAATGGTATCTCAGACAAAGCATTTCTCTTCTTATCAATGGAGAACTAAGGCCAATCATGTTTCATGGTGTTGTACCTGATACTTGAAGATCCCATTTCAGTTCAGGTAGCTTTCATTATCATAGCTTCTTGGAATGTTGGGATGCAGAAATCAGGGAGGGGGAACCAGGAAAGGGGGACAACATTTGTAATGTAAATAAATTAAATAATTTAATCTAAAATAAGTTAAATCTAAAAACATTTATCTAATACTTTATAAATAAAACAAAATGAAACAACAGAAGAAGGAGAAGGAGAAGGAGAAGGAGAAGGAGAAGGAGAAGGAGAAGGAGAAGGAGAAGGAGAAGGTGAAGGAGAAGGAGAAGAGTAAGGGAAATGCTTCAGTAGAACAGTGACAGCTGAACACAGGTTGAATGACACCATCTGAGGTGATACTTTATAAGAGTGGTACATTCGCTGCGGGTACATGTGACAATGGAGGACAGAGGAAAAGAGATCCTCCATAATCTAGATGTTGGGTCCCATTGGACAAATGGAACTAAAGCCTATAAGAATGAGCCTTCTAGCTGATGACACAGGACAGGGAAGTGGAAACACAGGTCTGAGAGTAGTGACAAATCTGGAAAATTCAGGTTCCTAAGTATACAGCCTGTGTGGAATGTGCTTTGTGACCTAGGTTCTCCTGAAGATCAGCACACTTGCTGAATGACTAGTAGGATTTCTAGCTAAACAACATTTCCTTACCAGGGTTTACAAGATGAAAAATTATCTATCTCTATAATTCAAATCATAGTTGTATCTTTTTCCATGAATCAAAGTAAAAAATCTGGAATTCCAGAGAAAATAAGTTTCCATGAAGCATCATTTTGCACTTTATGGGGTTCTACATCACTCTATATGCCTTAGCATTGTATGGCTAAGAATGAAAATTTTAATACATGTGAATGTTTAAGGCATTTGGCAATGTTTAAAGCACAAAAATCATGGTAAACATATTCTTAACAATCAATAGATAAAACTAGGAATTGTTCTATACAGATATTCACCTATATTTAAACTTCTCTTAATTTTGTTTCTAAAACTTAAAAAAGAAAATATAAGCCTAAATAGAAAATCTATAATTTAAAACACACGAACTACTCCACGCTAGTGTGTCCAAGTTCTTCCCTATTGAGTGTGTCATAGTCAGTTGAACATCATTTCTTTCTTCCCATGCAACATAAAATATGGAGTAAATTCTCCAAACATTGATAAGTTATTGTCACTCTTTCGAAATGTTATTTTCTAAATGTTGAATAAACTGAACAAAAAATGGTAGAATTCCAATGCTTTAAGAAACAGCCACGAGTTCCTGAGGTTAATGATTTTGCTGGCATCCACGTCCTTGGCACATCTTCACTCAGCATTTTGTATCACAACTATATAATTACATAATGAATTTCTCCGTATTTGCATATTTTGAGTGTCTCCAATGGCAAGAGCATTTGTCCTTCCTGCAGTCAGCAACTTCTTCTGAATGTTTACTTGTTTATTTTTTAATGACTTTAATTTCCATCATTATCATTTTCTCTTTCCTTTGCATAATTTCATTTTGTTGCCTAATTTCCTTTTAACCTAAGTATCAATCAAGAGACAAATAAAGTGAAACATAGTGTATACACACAAAGGAATACTATAGTTTTGAGTAAGGAAGAAATTCATTTGTGGCAGAGTAGATGGAACTGGAGGACATGATGACAAGTGAAAAGGCCCAACACAAGGACACAAATACCAGTGTTCCATATGCACAGAATCTAAGGGACAGAATTTATAGAAAAAAATATGCTTCCTAGATTCTGTAGCAGCATGATAGACAAAGATTATAGAGACTTAATTAGGGAGAGTGGAGCTTTTCCAGATCTCAACTACCTAACGTTGAAGGCTGTTAAATGAATTGGTAATGGGGGCTGAAGAAGCTAGGCATCTCTTTGGTTTGTTGTTTGTATTTGAACTGGATAGCTATGTGTCAGGACAACTCATCAGCAGCCTCTCAAAGAAATGATGTTAATTGGACATTGATCAGAAAGTTTGACCTTATTTGTATGATAACTATTGGATTGAGTAAAAGCAGTGAAGTTTAAAAGCCATGCACTTCCAGTTAATGCAGTGTGGAAATTGAGATCTGATTCACATAGTTGGAACACGCCCTTTATTGAACTGCACCATGGAAATTGAAATTCATGTGCATTGGAAAGGTACTTAACAAGTCCTGTGCATCAAAAGCCCATTTATCACACTCTACTGTGTAGCAAAACCACTGTTAGATTTTGTTGCATTATTTTCAATGCTGTTTTGATGTCTGATTTTTTCATGTAGTAATAAGATTCTTGATCATAAAAGTTGAATTAATTTTATTTTCCTTTTTAAAGTATTGAGGTATAATTTGGAGTCTCTATTATGTTAATACTGGCATTTTGGAATTTGCATTTAGTGAAGGCATCATGGAAGGAAGGGGAAAAACAAGAAAGAATGTTAAAGAAGGTGGATAAAAATTTGAGGGCAAATAGTATGTCATTAGATCCTCCAAATTGAAACTACCTCTCCACCCCAGTGGAAGGAAGAAGGAGGGAGGAGAGGAGAAGAAAAACCATAAGCCACAGGAAGCTAAAGAATTTTACAGGACTCAGCAAGCTTAGAACACTGTAAAATACATAGTTTCTACCCAAGCAGATAAAAGCAGCAAACAATTACTGGTAGTAAAAAAAGAAATTCTTGGTGGAGCTGCCCGTAAGCTGTTCAGAGAGATTTGGGGATGCAGCTTTCAAAGTCCTCATCTAAACTCAGGTGATTTTCTGTGGCACTATACACTTTGGGTCCATAAGTGGTCTCTCATCTGCATTCCCAAAATTAACCCTGGGAGCTCATTTTACTAAGTTAGACTTGAGTAGAATTACTTCTTTGGTTTGTTGTTAGTGTGGCATCTGGCATAAGTAGATGTTTGTTAATATTTTCTCAGGAAAAGTAGTCATCCAACAGTCAAAAGTGATAAATCCTCAAGAATCCCATTTTACCAAATGATTCTCCTAGTAAACTTTCATTCTCTTTAAAAATCTTTTTTCTAGTGAACTTTCTTCACTGACAAACTGGAGGTGAGCAGGTGTTGAGACTGCATCAGAAAGAGAAAACAACATTTTGACTATGAGATCCTCTATTGCTTTGCATGCCTCAGTGTAGGAGAATGCCAGGGAGGAAAGACGGCAGTGGGTGGGTGGGTGGGGGAGCACCATCATAGAAGCAGGGGGAGGAGGGATGGGATAGGGGGTTTCCAAAAGGGAGACCTGGAAAATAATTTTTTAAAAATGAAAAGAATAATAAAAAATTACATTCACATAGGCATGTGTGCCTGTGAGTGTGTGTGTGTGTGTGTGTGTGTGTGTGTGTGTGTGTGTGTGTGTGTGTGTGAAATGTACATGCTTTCATTTTCCTCCAGAGAACAGAGGACAAAAAGGACTCAGCATTCTACCATATGGATCTGGGTGACTGAACTTAGGTTTTCAGGCTTGGTTGTAGGCCTTTGAACCAGTGACCATCTCATGGGATGCCTGGAGTCAGTTCCCTTCTTCGTTTCCTCTTCTCTTTCTCCCTTGGATGAATGTAGAGATTACAGGTACAAAGATGGATGAATATCCAGACAGAGGGAAGGAAGGAAGGAGGGAGGGAAGGTGAGAGGGAAGGAGAAAAGAAAGGAGGGAGAGACAGAGGGAGAGAGAGGGGGAGGGAGAGATAGAGTGCTTTCATGCTTTCATCCTGATTTACTCATGAAAGTTGATGTAACTTGTCACAGAAACTTTAGCTTTATGCTCTTTCTTATAAGCATTTTTTAGACATTCTCCTAGGGTCTTCTATAGTTGTAAAATTCAGTGAGTTAAAAAAAAAATCTAAATGTATAATTTTACATTTTTCTATGCAAGTTAACTATAATAAATATCTCAGTATATGTGTTATAATCTCAAAACTTAGTTTCTAGGGTATTTTTTAACAAAGGCCAGCAATTTTGGATACTGGTTCTGTAAGTCCTAGTTGGCACAGGCCACTTCAGACACTATCATCAGTATTACTGCAGTGTCTTTCCTCATAAAACTATAGATATTGGTGAGCAAAACTTCTATAATGATCTTCTGCAATTTAAAAACCCTTATCATTGTCTAGTAAGGGGGACTTCATATCAACCTCCAAACATATAATTTTAATCAAAATATTTAAGGTTTTAGAAAATAAGATTTACAGTTTAGGATATGAATTTTGAATAAATTCTCTAATATGACTCTTTTGAAGCTTTCTTTTTTAGTAATCTCCTCTTTTTTCTATTTATTTTACTAGATAAGTCTACTTCTTTTCCCCATGGGATTAAATTAAGCATTGATTTTTATATATAAAAAGGTAAAAGACCAATTAGATTACATCCCTCAATTCCCAGCAACCACATGATGGCTCACAACCATCTGTAATGGAATCTGATGACCTCTTCTGGTGTGTCTGAAGACAGCTACACTGTAGTCCTAAGCATAAAATAAATAATTCTTTAAAAAAAGTCTTCACAGTGAAAACCTCCCAAATCTTTTCTCCCAGGTCTTCCAAATGGCCAATGCATTACCATTACCTGTCTTCGTTGCACTGTACATAGCACATTAGAGTTTCTCACACTACTGAACCTCTCATTATGTCTCCCGAAAATAAATAATAGAGAAGAATAAGATCTTAAGCCTTCCACACTAAAACAAATCTCAATAAATAGTATAAAGTACATCCAACAAATAAGCAATAGCACTCAATGAAATTTCTCACAAAAAGCTATACTAATGGTGAATAGGTTTGGCAGTATGAGAAGATGTCCAGTGTCATTAGGGATAGCAAGTCACAAAAGTTATTCCCTCCAGCTCCTTCTTTGCCGGAGAATGCTCGTGAGTAATTATTACATTTTCTTGGGGACATGAGTGATTTTCTCATATTTTGTAATTAATTGTAATTGACTAGAGGGATGCATCTGAACATCCTCACTGTGGAATGACCAGCTGGCCCAATGTGTGTGTGTGTGTGTGTGTGTGTGTGTGTGTGTGTGTGTGCTTTCACTTACTCAATTAATAGTATTCATTCAAAAAAGAAAAATGGGATTCTATCATTCACAGGAACATGCATGAGATTAGTGCTCACTAAACTAAATGATATGAGCTAAATGCAAAAAAAACAGTACTATCTTCATCATATGTGAAATATATATGTTAGATATGTGGGGTAGAGTGGGTAGGGTGTATCTGGGGTTGGGTTTGAGTTGCTGTGTGCAAAGGCTATAAAATCAGCACATAGGCAGGAGGACACTTGCCTTCCAACACGTATTCCAGCATTGTTCATAGTAGCTAATAAATGGAAACAAACTAAGTTGTTTATGAATTGATGACCCAGGAAAAATGTGGTGGAATTACTCAGTGTACTCGTACTCATTCACAAAAAAAGTGAATTCTATTACTCATGGGAACGTGCATGAGATTAGTGCTCATTAAGCTAAGTGATATAGGCTAAATGCAGAAAAATATGTCCTTGCGATCTTATTCATATGTAGGCCTTTAAAGATTATCTCATAGGAATTAAAAGTGATGAAGGTAGGGGCATATTTAGTTCTGTGTTAACCATGCTCTAATTCTAATGTCATCTAAATCCAAACCTGTCATGGGAGAATAACAATGAAATAAAAGCAAATGTGGTATTTGGAATCAGTTTGGAAACTACACATCAATAGAAGGTTGGGCTGCAGCTCTCCAAAGCTGGCAGCTGACACTCTCCAGTAAGAGTCTGCAGCAGAGATATATCATTAGGCTATTTTGTCCATGCCAGAGCTCCAATTGCTTAAGTGATTTTTCTCAAATTTGAGGTAATAATTTTTGTGGAGTAGGAAATGTTCTCAAAATTATTTCTTAAAACATATGAATTTCCTTTGATTTTTCTGTCACGGCATAGGGTTAGCAAGTAATATTGTAGTCATTCTATTTGAAAGGAACTTAAACATTGGCATTCTATTTCACAGATCAATCTTGACAAACTTTTGACATTACTCTGGATATGTAAAAGTCTATAAATTTATGTTAATAAACTAGATAGTATGCTGTTACTTTACTCATCATCTAGAGTAAAACTAAACAATATGACTTAAAAACTTGGATATCTTTATTAGTTCTTTTTTCTGTGTTGGTAGCATTTAGTCAATAATGAATAAAATAATCATATTTGCACTTAAAGAAGGTACAAGATGAAGCTCAGTGACTGGTCATTGGATTTGAATACCACACGATCTTCAATTCAGCTGTTCCTGCAAGCTGGAGAGCATCTAATTATTTGCCTAGAATGAATCCTACATATTGATTTACCTGGAATCTTCTGAAGTACTATGTTAGGTATATAAAATAAACATTGATTTTATATGAACTCAGTAAGTAGAACATACAGCCACAGACTCACATTATCTAAAACAGCACTAAGGAAGCCTGGAAAAGGCTCAGAGAGCAGAAGTCAGCATAGGCTCCATAGAGTGTGGAGACCTAGGCAGGTAGGCTGTCTTAGTAGGTCAGGCAAGCTGCCCCATCACTGTGACGATGTTCATATGGAACCTTCAAGTCAATTAAGATTTATAGAAAAATATGTGAAAAATCACTCGAGTCCTCAAGGAAACATAATTACCTCCAAACATTCTTTAGCAATGAAGGAGAGTGTATAAAACAAGTTCTGTTTCTCTTTCCAATGCCAAGTAAACTGGGGCAAGTTTATCAGGCATTTAAACACATAATCATGGAAGAGCAAAGATCTCTTCTTATGACATAAAAGGGGTCTGGACGAAATCTACGTTTCTCACTGACAAATTCTAAGGCAAACTGGATTTCTCTCGAAGAGTCTTTCCTTTTTAATTTTTTTTTTTTACTAAAAGTAGTTTTTATTCTCACATGATGTATTGTGATTATGGCTTCCCATCTCTCTGGTCCTCCCAGTTTTCCCCCATCTCTTCTCATGTCTGGATCCACCTCTTTCTGTCTCTCACTAGAAAACAAGCAGGCTTCTAAGGGATTGTAGCAAAATAAAATAAAATAAGTTTAAAGAAAAATGAATACATCAGAAGAGGATAAAACAAAGAGAAGAAAAATCATAAGAAACAAATATAGATGCAGACACCCAGTCATTTACACACTTAGTAATGCCATAAACAATAAGATATATGTTTTATAAGCACTGACATGACATTATGAGACAAGGAACTTCCAAAGATACCAGTGAGTTCATTGGCCACCTACTACTAGGCGTGAGACCTATATGTAAGAGCAGTTTCTTTCCCCAAAGAGACTCCCTTACAGACGATTGTATATTCATTTGCAAGTGGTTATTAATGGAGCTAGTTTCGGAGGGGTACCCGCCCAGGAGCCTGGAAAGGTCGTGAGTGGGGTTGAAGGGAGCAGCACCTCTCGCCCAGACCTGCCCGGATCTGCCGGGATCCGGGGCCTGAGAACCCGGGGACAGAAA
>CM052719.1:47602392-47635965 GCA_028551405.1 Uromys caudimaculatus
AGGAAGGTCTGAAGGAGCTGAGGGAATTTGCAGCCCCATGGAGGGAGCAAGAGAGTCAATGGGCCTGACCTCTCCCCCCTCCCCCGGTCCTCCTGGAGTTCGGACCACCAACCAAAGAATACACATTGATGGACTTATGGTTTGGACCACATATGTGGCAGAGGATGACCTCGATGGCCATCAGGGAGAGACGAAATGCCCTTGGGCCTGAGGATGTTAGAGGCCTCAGTAAAGGGGAATATCAAGGCGGGAAAATGGGGATGGGTGGACGGGGGGTGGGGTGGGAGGTGGAATTCCCTCCTAGAGGCAGGTTGGGGAGGGGATGGGGGGTATACAAAGAGGAGACTCAGAAAAGGGGAAACATTGGAAATGTATATAAAGTATCAAAAATAAAAAAGGAGGAAAAAAAAATGGAGCTAGTTTCTGGGTGAAGAATAGGACCACATGTTCTCTTTTCATATGAGCTCTCATAACCTATCTGGCTAGTTGGCAGAGACTCACACAGGGCCTTTGCATGCAGACTTAGTCTCTATGAGCTCATGTTGATCAATCCTGTTGACTTTTGTTTTCTTTCTTTTTTTTTTTTTTTTTTTTTTTTGGTTTTTTCGAGACAGGGTTTCTCTGTGGCTCTGGCTGTCCTGAAACTCACTGTGTAGACCAGGCTGGCCTTGAACTCAGAAATCCACCTGCCTCTGCCTCCCGAGTGCTGGGATTAAAGGCATGTGCCACCACCGCCCGGCCCGACTTTTGTTTTCTTATGTGGTCCATCTCCTCTGGCTCTCATACTCATTTTAAAAAGTTTTATTATTAAATTATTTACCCACATTCCAAATGCCTCTGCCCTCCCCGATCCCCCCTCCCAGAGTAGCAGAGGATGGCCTTGTCTGGCCTCAGTGGGAAAGGATGTGCATAATCCTGTAGAGACTTGAGGCTCTTACATTCTTTACATCTTTTCTTCCACATGCTTCCTTGAGCCTTGAACAGAGTGATTTAATGGAATCATCGCATTTAGGGCTTAGTGTTCTAAGGTCTCTAATTGTCTACATAATGTCTGGCTGTGGGTCTATGTAGTCTTTGTGTTTATTCCATTTGCTGCAGGCAGAAGCTTCTCTGATGATGGCTGAGCAAGGCACTGATCAACGAATATAGCAGAATGTCATTGGGAGTCATCTGGATTGTGTGTGTGTGTGTGTGTGTGTGTGTGTGTGTGTATGTGTGTGTGTGTGTGTGTGTGTGTGTGTGTGTGTGTGTGTTTACATTCATTTGACCATAGGTCTCTAGGATACTAGTTTCAGGTTCTTGGTCATCAGGTTCTTAGACCTTAAGTCAAATCAGATATAGATTGATTACTCCCAGACTCTTTATGTAACTATTGCACTAGTATATCTTACAGGCAGGACACCCTTGTAGATCATCATTGACTATTTCCCTGTTCTCAGTCACATAAAGGTGGAATGATCTGCTGGCATCAGACAGTCCTAGAGCAGGGGTCTCAAGCAAAACCTGCTTAACTGCATCAAAATCCTGCTGCTCTTCTTCCTCCCAATAGAAGGGCTGTCTATTTTTAGTGACGGGGTAGAGGGGGCAGCCAACTCAGCAACCCTGGGATCCATCGTTGGCAAAACCCAGCCATGCCCAGGAATTCCCGTACCTTTTTGGGGCTATGCGGAGGAGCGATGTGTGTTGGAGAACGAGCACTGGCTATCTTTCAGCAGGTAGCCCAAATAACTTACTTTTCTCTGGCAGATTTGGGCCTTCTTGGCTGAGGTTCTGTATCCCAATCTTCCTAGCTCCTCCAAAAGGCATTTAGTCCCCTCTAGACAGTCTTCCTTGGTCTCAGCCACAAATAATAGGTCATCTATGTACTGTACAAGGGTCACTCGTGGATTGGACTCAAAGTAGATGTTGAGGTCCTGGTATAGGGCCTCATCAAAGAGGGTGGGTGAGTTCTTGAGTCCTTGTGGCAGCCTGATTCATGTGAGTTTCCTCATCACCCCCTGCTCAGGATCCTTCCACTTGAATGCAAAGTAGTTCTGACTTTGGGGAGTCAATGTTAGGCATAAGAAGGCATCCTTGAGATCCAGGACAGTGTACCAAGGCCTAGAGGGTGGCAAGGAACTCAACAGGGTATATGGGTTAGGCAAAGTGGAGTGTATGTCTGCAACTCGCCAGTTTGCCTCTAATAGGTCCTGTAGCAGGCAATAGTCTTGGGTTCCCCGGTTTCTTCACAGACAGGAGGGGAGTATTCCAAGCCTATTGGCACTTCTGCAGGATCCCTTGTTTTAGGAGCCTGGTAATGTGGGGCATGATTCTATCTTGGGCCTCCCTTGAAATCGGATATTGGCACATAGACACCTGGGAGGCTTGAGCTCTGAGCTCCACATGGATGGGGGGGGGGGGCTGGTGACTCTTCCCATCCCTGCTGTCTCTGCCTAGGCCTGGGGAAAGGTCTCAAGCCACAAGTCTAGGTCCTGGGGTGTCCTGTCCAAAGTCTCAAACAGCTTGTATTCATCCTCTAGCCTGAGAGTCAGGACTTGGAATGGTTCTCCCTGGGGGCCTTTAACTTGGTGCCCTTAAGGGAGGATATGGATCTGGGCTCCCATTTTGGTGAGCAGGTCCCAGCCAAGGAGGGGGTACAGATTATCTGGGATAATCATGAAAGAGTGAGATACTCAGCCCATGCCCAGATCAACTGATTTTTGGGTAATCCATGAATATTGTTTGGTCCCAGTGGTGCCTTGTACCCATGATGGTTTTTTTAGACATGGGACCATCTGTTTGGAGAAGTGCTGAATGTTGCATCCTGGTGTCTACCAGAAACTGAATAGGCTTCCCTTCCAACTTTAGAATTACCCTGGGTTCAGGATGGGTTTTGAACACCATCCCCCTAGTTGCTTCCCTCACCCAGGGCCAGCACCTTCTGGATCTGGGGGCATTTCTCCTGGTCTTGAAGCTTTTCTCCACATTTCTTTTTTTTGGGGCATTCCCTGGCCCAATGGCCATGTTCCTTACAGTAAGCACATTTGTCTTTCTCAAGTGGGGGCCTCTGTCTCCTAGCCCGTGTTTCCTGGTCTCCTCTGTTTCTCCTGACTACTGTTGCTAGAATTCTCTGTAAGTTTCTGTCTTGGTGCTTTTTGCTCCTAAGTTCTTTCTGTTCTGCCTCTTTTTGCTTTCTTTCCTCCTTTTCTTCTTCAGTTTCCCTGTTATAATGGTTTTCTGCTACCTGCACTAAGTCCCTCAGAGATTTATCTTGCAATCCCTCTAGTCTCTTAAGTTTCCTCTTAATGTCTCTCACAGCCTGATCTATGAATGCCATGGTAACTGTGGCCTTGTGCTCTTTGGTACTGGGGTCATAGGATGTATATTGGCAAAACGCCTCCATGAGCCACTCAAGGAAGGTTGAGGGTAACTCATCTGAGCCCTTCTGCACCTCCCTTTCCTTAGTCAAATTGGTGGGTCACCTTGAAGCGCCCTTGAGACCTGCTAACTTAGCCTGGTGGTAGACTTTTTGGTGCTCCTTACCTGTAGCCATGTTAAAATCCCAGTTTAGTCTAGTCAGAGAGAACCTGCTATTGATGACCACCTGCTCAATTGAGGGTGCCCCTGTAGCCAAGGGGACATTCTTCCTAGCTTCCTGTATGATTCTTTCCTCCTCTTCAGTTGTGAAAAGCACTCTCATGAGTTGCTGTATATCATCCCAAGTGGGCTGATGGGCAAACAAGACAGTATCAAAAAGATTAATCAACCCTTTAGGGTCGTCTGAGAAAGGGGAGTGCAGAGCCTTCCAGTTATACAGGGCGGCCGAAGAGAAAACCCAATATTGCATGGCCTGATTTCCATCCCTATCTGTGGGACCATAGGCTCAGAGGGGGAGGGCCACCATCCTCTCTGGAGGGGTGGCTCTGTTGCTCTGGATGCCCATGGCATGACCTGGATCCCCTTCAGGTCATGGAAGTGAGGGGTAGAGGGTTGATGGGGATAGGACCGATGTGGCAGCATCCAACTGAGGTGTTGCGGGAGCACTAGGGGCAAGGGCAAGGGGTAGAGAGGAGAAAGATCCAAGAGGAGAAGGTCTGCCGTCCCCAGATCCTGGAGAACCTTCTTCTGGTCTGGCTCTGCGGGTGGCGTGGTCTGTGCCTGGAGCACCAGAATCCTGCTGGGAATGAAACTTGGAATCCAAAAGGGAGGGTCAGTTAATAAGTCCCTCCAGACCACAATATAGAGCACCTGATCTGGATGGGTAGCAGACCCAGCCCTGAAGATCTTCTACTGGATGGCCACAACTACGTGGAGGTCAAAGGTTCCCTCTGGAGGCCATCCAACTTCAAAGGTGGGCTATTCTGATGAACACAATGTCCTGAGCTTCTTTTTCTTTACCTTAGTGACAGGTTACATGGCCGCTGCTACAAATCATCCCAATGACAGTGGAGTGCAGTGTTGCTGCCCTATGTCTAAAAAAATTCATCAGTCCCAGTCCAAGAACACACATAAAGACAATCAGGATGCATACAAATTTCTCTGTCATGGGTGGAGGAATCCAGTTAACCAGGTGACACGGCCAACTTATGCTGGGCGGGTCTAAAGGAGGGGAGTCTTCCCAACTCCTTCCAGGGTATGTGGGGTGTTCCCCAGGTTCCCCCCCAGTGACAACTTTAAGGCATATCTGCCCGTTGTTCTTGACTGCCCCAAAACACCGTGGGTTCTCTGAGCCCCCAGATGTTTACAAGCAACCTGAAAATTCAAACCGACTTACAGAATCAGACTTTGACAAACAGCAAGACAAAGAAGAACCATGGTACCTGCTTGAGACCTCCGATTCATAGCTCAGGTGTGTCCCCATGTGGGCTTGATTCCCAGCCAATGCACCAAACGTAAGACTCTGGGGAGCCTTAGCTTACTGAAGACCCCTGAGTGAACATCATGGAGTCAGGGTTTGATGCAAGATGCAAGAAGGGTTTATTGTTCCAGCAAGCTGGGGTCGCCCTGCATACAAGGAAGGAGGGAATGACCATGTGCAGCCCATTTGTTGAGCTTTTATAGCTTTTAGAGCAGCAGTCATTAGGCACAATGTGATTGGCAGAACAGTGTGACTTTTAAACTGATTGGTCTTTAAGGAATGAGGTAGTAGGGGCTTAGTCAGCCCCTCCCTTCCAGCTTATGTGCTCTCTAAACTGTTTCTTCCAAGAGGAGAGGGGTGTCCATGTGCTCGTGGGTCTGGTAGAATTTTCCAAAGTTCCTGAGCTGACCTCTTCAGCTGATAATATTAGTTAGCTCTTCCAATTATTTGTATTGTTTTTGTGAAGATGACCTATTTACTAGTGAGAGTGGGGAAGTGAAGTCTCCTACTATCCATGTGTAAGTGTCAGTATGTGATTTATGATGTAGTAGTGGTTCTTTTATGTACATGGTTGCCCTTGTGTTTGGTGCATAGATGCTAGAACTTGCAATGTCCAATTAATGGACTTTTCCTTTTATTAGTATGTAGTGTTTTTCTGATTAGTTTTGGTTTGGAGTTTATTTTTTTCAGATTTTAAAAAGGCTATACCAGCTTGTTTATTCTGTTACCTGGGTGTGATGTCAATCCTTGTTAAGGTGTGTTTCTTTGATATACCAATAGGATGAATCCCGTTTTCACCTTAGGTTTGTTAATCAGTGTCTTTTTTTGAGAGATGTAAATGAGCAGTGTATTTTAATCCTTATTATTTGGCTATTTTGCTCTGTGTGTGTGTGTGTCTGTGTGTGTGTGTGTGTGTGTGTGTGTGTGTGTGTGTGTGTGTATGTGTTTGTTTCCCCACTACTTATTTGATCTTCTGGGATTATTTATTCTTTGTGTTTGCTTGGGTGAGTTTAATAACTTCTTTAGGTTGGAGCTTTTTGTCTAGCATCTTCTGTAGGGCTAGATTTGTAGATATTGTTTCAATTTAATTTTTATTATGGAATGTATTATATTCTCTTTCCATTTTGATTGTTTTTTTCTGGGGACAGTAGTCTTGGATGCCTTCTGGTTGTCTCTTAGAGTCTTGTAGCACATCTGTCCAGGCTTTTCTGTCCATCGGTGTTTTTTAAAGAAGTCAGCTGTTATTCCAATAACCCTGCTTTTACATATTACTTGGTATTTTTCTCTTACAGCTTTAAAAATTCTTTGTTTTGTTTTTAATGCATAGATTATAATGTACTGAAGGGATTTCCTTTTATAGTCTAGTCTATTTGGTGTCCTCTGTGATTCTAATATCTTAATAGGAATCTCCTTCTTTAGTTCAGGGAAATTTACTTCTTTAATTTTGTTGAAAGTATTTTCTGTGTGTTAGATCTGGGTATGTTTTCCTTACACATTCCTAATTCTTAGATTTTGTCTTTTTATAGTATTCCAGATTTCCTGGAATTTTTTTTTTATTTAAAATTTCCTTGGTCATGGTATCCATTTCTACTATCCTGTCTTCAATGCCTGAGGTTCTTTCTACTATCTCTTAAATTCTGTTGATAAGTCTTGACTCTGTGATTCCTGTTCAAGTTCCTAAATTTTCCATTTCCAAATTTCCCTTTATTGATTTTATTTCCAGTTTTATACTCTTTTATTGATTTTTCACTGTTCTTGTGTGTTTTCATATCTCTAGGATATTTATTAATTTTCCCTTTAAAGACTGTTGTTATATCAATAAAGACTATTTTCAGGTCTCTGTCTTGTGCCTCTACTAGGTTGCAATTCTCACAGTCTACTGTGGCAGCGTTGCTGGGCACTAGTGGAGGCATATTATCCTGGATGTTATTATGTTTCTATGTTATCATCTAGTCCTCTGGTTTCAGGAAGATTATAATTTTAGGTGCTGATCTTACATTGCCTTTGTTTGGCAGGTATTTTATTACATTGTTGTTGTTGTTTTCCCCTGTCTTTTAGAATAATGTGTTGACTATGTGTTTCCTGGGAGGGGATGCTTCATGGATCCTGCTAATTTTGACTCTTGGAGGTTTGTGGTTAACTTTGTTTTTAGGTATTGGGGTCTCATACTTGGAAACACAATTGATTAGAAAGAGGGAACTAAGGGGGCCCATTGGAGGCAGGAAAGTCTTGTATTCGACTAGAATCTGCTTAGTACACTAGCAATAGAAGCAGAGAGTGAGGAAAGGCCACATCAAGTGGTTTGCAGAGAGAAAGTGAAAGACTATAGTTGTTTTGCTTACTTACTTGATACCCAGGGAATGTGTACTGGAGCTGGGAGCTGGAATAATAGATGACAAGGAGGAAGGGAATTTGAAGATGAGGATCACTGTTATCCAATAGTTGGTTCAGAGAGAAAGGTGAGGACAAGCCAGGTGGTCTGCTACAGAGCTGGGAATGAGAGTCAGAACTGGATTTGTATGAGGGGAAAAGGAGGTAAATATCGGCAGTTTATCTATCAGTTTCCCTGGCTAGAGACGAGACTGTTTTCTTCAATGTCATAAATAAGAATTATTATTTTGCCATGTAAAAGCACAAAGATTAGATGATAAGGCATACATGCACAAAGCTTGAGAAACATCTTATTACAGATATAAAATACTGACTTAAATAGTACCCAGGTGTTCTACTTTGATTATCATATTACAAGTAATTAGATCTCTTGGTTTGTTCCATTATCCCTTGTATTACTCATTTTATAACTATTGTATGTCTTTCTAGGGGATAATGATATCAAGGTTTATGTTCTACATAACAATAGGCATTTTGTTTAGTTTTAATTTTGGAATTTTGGAGAGCCTCAGCATCTTAGGTACAACATGAGAGGGTAGTGTTGACATTTTCCCAGATGTTCTTCATCCTAGGTATTTCGTGATTGCCAATTGGCAGTTTTGTTTTGAACTAAACAATTATGAAATTATGCTGTCAATGTCTGCCATACTTTACTTATGACTTTATAATATTCCATTTGAAAGTAAGAAGGTATTAAATTTGATGAAGGAACCTTGTAGAGACAACTACAACAATGATACTCTGAGACGATATATTCAGCTTTGATGTCTATTTCAGAAGTTTTCACATGCAGTTATTACCTTCCATATTTATTAAATAGTGTGCAAATGGGCATCTATTCACAGGTGGGGTGTATAGTGATGAAATGTGTTTCATTCAGACACTCGTTTTGGAGTTTGTTTTTATTTCATTGATATAAAATTAAGGAAAGGAGATAAGACTCTGAGGAATCATGCAGCTAAAGGATGTGTCACAGGTAGATAGAGTCAATAAAAAAAAAACCTGCTGAAACATGTAGAAGGCTTTTTATCAGAATCTTGAGGCATATGTAACCAGCTATTAGCAGGCTGATTGTTTCTGTATTCATAGACCTCTGTTCTCAAAGCAGTGACATCATCCCATTAGCTGTGTGAAGACATGCAGTGAATAACTGGAGTTTCAGTCACCAACTATGCTGGTCCTTCATGATATATATTCTTAGTAAAACAATTGGATAAAGCCTTCATGATCAGTACTGTTTATCCTCTCTAGAGTCTTTAGATGTTTCAGTGAAGTGGAATTACCTTCTATTCCTGTTAGTTCTTCCTGGGAGCAAATGCAGCTCTGAACTCGAATAGTCTGCAGGATCTGGTTTCTCTTTCTTCTGTGCCATGAGCTGAAGTTCTAACATATAATTTGCCTGAATTTCTACTTTGTCATACCACAATTCAATCTGGGAATTTCATTACAGAAGGAGAACAGCTTAAACGTACTTCAGAGATAGCACCTTTTTGGGGACATTTTCCTGTGTCTGAATCCTGTTAACTGCATTGACAAGATCACATTGAGTAGATTAAGAATGTGGCCTGTCAGCTGCTGTTACTCTTTTGTGTCATCTATGAAATGTTAATGGATACAGGGATTCTGTGGAGTATTTTAAGAATTCTCTAATGGGAGCCCATGTCTTTGTTACCTAAATACTATTATTAAGTCTAGAACTGACCCTGTGACTTTTTAAGTGAAATTAAATATACTTTGTTGCTATTAGAGATGGAAAGGTGATGCTTTGAAACTTCTTTTTGTGTTTGAAAATATACATTTTGCTCTGTGGGACAATTTTAAAGAAACTTTGTGACTTAAAGTAATAAGAAACAGCAGTAGTTTCTAATTGTTTTTTTTATGGGTTCTGTATTTGAAAAATTTTTTATTCAGAATTGAGTGGGTGACTCTTAGCTAGAATATTCTGCTAAATCAAATATATTATTATTAACATTCTAAAGTCATGGTCACAGCAAGAGTCTTTCTTGTACTCTATGCTATTTAAACCTGGTATATTTAAAAAAAAAAAAACTATTCACAGGGTTTCATGCTAATATTTCTGTTCTCACATTATATTTGATCTCCACAACACAAAGTGTTCTTTAAAATAGCAACACTGATACAAAAATACATAAGTTTTACATTGTTTGCAGTCATGTGTGTTTATTGGTTTCTTTGTTAATCTATTCGTAATTTTAGATGCTGAAACTAAAATGATGTAGGAGACAGACAAGTTCTGGTTGGAGGATGTAGAACAAATAATAATAATAAGGTTTATGAAGGCAATACTGAAGACATAAAGGTATACTAGTGAGTGGTAACTTACGGAGTCATCTAGTGGGTGCAAGACTCACAAGCAGGGCTTATTTGTTTTCCTGCTTTAGGAGGAAACATTGAAGTTGAGCTTTGCATGTTCTATCATACCATGTAGATCATGATAAAAAGATACAGCATTCCAGGAACAAAATTTATCTGTAACAAAGGCTCGAAGGAGGATTTAAAAGGTTAGGAAACTGGAATGAAAAGGTACCTGACCTGTACCTAGTGAGCAGAAAAAAATACAACAGGAGAGTTTTTTCTGGGTTAATAAGAACCAGTCATGTTCTTTTAATCTTAGAATCCACAGTTGGACTTGAGTTTAGCATGACAGAAAATTCCTGAAGGCTTTGAAAAACTGCCATTGATGTTTCTTTGAAGACACTGGGTGAGAAGTGACTACTAATGGAAGTACAACTCTTCTAAGGCCATTTTCAGTCATAATATTCTCTAGACTGGACGCACTGTCAATGTGAAAAGGTGAGATGCCCTGAACACTCGAGGTGCATCATCAGTAGGACCCACTCGTAAGCTGGTATGTGGAAAGTATCAGAGTTAATAAAAAATGGAACAAGTATTTTGGAGAAAGACTTTGTGTAATGCAGCTGAATGACATGGCAATGAGCCAGTGTCGGATCCACTGAACCACATTATAGCATCTTCACACATTTAGACATGGCACTTTCAGTCAACCCCCACACTTAGATGCTACAGTAGAAGTTAATACTCAGATAGCTATAATGAGCATATTGGTCATAGAAACTAAATGACTGAAAAAGTGTTTTCAACATAAAATCATATTAGATTTATAAAGGCAGTTCCCCACAATAACTTTCTAAATCTTGCCTAAGAAGATATAAACACAATAACACAACTCTCTCTCTCTCTCTCTCTCTCTCTCTCTCTCTCTCTCTCTCTCTCTCTCTCTCTGAGACAAGATCTTAGATATCATAGACCAGACTGGTTCTGAATGCCTATGTAACTGATGATCACCTGCAAATTAAAATCTCCCTGGACCTCTCTTCCAAGTGCTGGGATTATAGGCATGAAGCACAATACCCGGCATTTTATTTCTGCAACTTTTAAACTTACCATACAAATTACTTTTACAATATTAAAAAATACAACAAATTGTTTCTTATATATATGTACAATGTGTTAATGTATAAATTTACCACAACATAAAAAAATCAGTGTATCATACTTAAGGAATCTACAAAGAAATTTTATCTTTAAACATTACAATTATATCCAAAATTATTATATCAGTGCTTCTTCCAGTAGTGTATGTACTAAATTTGCACATGAAGAAAATATCCTAAACCATAACTTTGAATAGATTAGTATTTACTTATATGGTTAGAATGCTGTACTTTAATAAAAATTTCTGCCTTCTTGACACAAGAGGAGAAAATGAGTGGACAATAATCTCTCTATATTTCTAGAGATGTTTTTAAATCTATTCACTGGAAGCAAATCATAATACTCTAATAGGGGTAGATGTGCTAATGATCATAATTTGACTTTAATATGATAGATTGCTAGTTATCTTAATTTATTCACTACCTATATATGACTCAGGATATCACGTATTTACTCAAATATTTACAAATAGGCATCAATCAAAACTAAGATTTAAATCTTTAAAGACAACAGCAAAATGCCATAAAGGTGTATTTCTGTACCAGGGAGATTTTGAAAAGCCTCACACATTCATCAACTTCACTCAAGCAAAGGCTAGGTATAGTAGACTGTATCTCTAACTGGAAGTATGAGAGGTTAGAGGTAGAGACAGGCCTATCCCTGGAGACCATCAGCCAGACACCCTGGTCGATCAGTGATCTCTAGAACCACTGAGCCACTGAGAGACCTGGGTCCAAAAATACAAAGAAGAGTGATCATGAAAGGCACTCCACATTGACTTCTGACCTGTATATATGGTGGCACACATGTACCTGTGCACATACCCGAATGACTTGTTGCATGGGCTTTAGATTAGAATATGAAATATATGTTTGGCTGGTAGCAATTTTATTTCTTTACACCTACAAGAAAAATAATATAACACAAATATGGATAGTAATGCCGTCTGATAAAAAATAATAAGGTAGTAAGTTCCATAACATGATGCCTATCTACTCAAAAACAAAACAAAACAAAAAAGATATTCTACACTGAAGCATTTCATAACTTTGATGTGGATTATCTTGCCAAATATGATTATTTAATGTTCTACTTTTACAATGTCTCAGAATGATTATGTATTCAAAAATATTCTAAATAGAAAAACCATGGTTAATTTTTCATTTAAGTTCAATTAATAAATACATCCAATATTTTTAGAGTTTCTTCACTGTATAAAGTATCTGTATATCATATAAAATTATGATAATATTAGGTTCATTTACCTGAGAAAGTTAAGAAAATCATAACTGTTTCAAGTCTTTATCATATATATTCAAGTATATTCTAGTATTTCAAAAAATTACAGTATCCAACTATAATTACAATCTCAACTTAAATTCATCTCATGATGTTGCTTTAATTGCTAATAAAAGAAAACAACTTTGGAAATCATGTATACCAAATGATTCTAAAGTTAAAGTATTGAAACTTGTTGAACTAATGAGAATTAGTCTGTTATATACTGGTAGACTGAAGCTTAAGAATATAAAAATATAAAAAGAGATACTATACATATATTTACATAAACTATTAATTTGTGTTTTTTATGTAAATAATGTAAAGGGAGTGGCTACTATACATATTAATATTATCTTTGCATTAATTTGACTATACAAATGGTGAAATTTATTTTCCATGGTATTTATGAACATTGTGAGTCTCTCTGGTTTTCCTCCAAATGTTTCAAAAACAGTTATTCTGCACAATACAGAGAGATGGAGAACAATTTTCTCATAGAAAGAAAACATGGTCTTCTCTATGGGAAAGCTAGAGGTCAACAAAATGTTAAATAAGCATCAATTTAATAGTAGGCATTTCACCTTATGAAATTCATGAATAAATACAAATATATTAGCTACAATCCTCCACAGTAAATAGAGTAAGGGTCCAATGAGACTGTGAGCTTGCACTGACGTGCAGCATTTCTGAGACACTGTGGAAACGGAGGATGTTAGCATGTGCAGGATCTTGATATGAGAGTGTGTATATAATCTCAATTTTAAAGGAACATAAATGCAAAGCAAAGTGATCTATGATTCCAGAAAGCTTCATAAAGAAGTTCATGGGTGTCTTTCAGATGACGGAAAGGACAAAGTTTATTTACAACTGAGATGTTACAATTATCTGAAAAAAATATATCTGAAAGGTACTGTTCAGTTTCCTGGATACTCTGAGTTCTGGGAATTAATTATAACTTGAGCAGCACAGGATGAAATATGGTTTCAGTTTGATTTTCAAATAGAGCACCAGATATGTAGGGTAAAATTGGGATGGACTTTCGGCTATGAAAACCTGAACACAGATCTTAACGAACAAGTCATAATCAGGTGATTCTCAGGTATGACACTTGAGACCACTTTGGTCTAGAAAGTCGTGTGAGATGTTTGCTAACTTCCATTCCCACACTTAACTAAAAGAATATTCTCATCAATCATGTGAGAACAGTAACTTTGTGTGCCATTTATTTAACTAGAAAATGGTTGGTGATTTCACTATCAAGAAAAAGTCGAGGTTTCTAGAAAGATAGGAATACTCTTCTGAAGGGTCAGTTTCCCTGTCATAAGTAGTGCAAGAGTAGGAATAGAAATCACGCTGCTCTGCATTCAACCTAAAGATGTTTATTATGAAGCATGAAGTTTTGAAAATTGTAAATCAGACCCTAACACACCTTCATATTCTTCATTTCCAAAGGCTTCTAAGCACAGATCTCTAGAGTTTGCCATAAAAATTAAAGTGAGATACAAATATCAGTACATTCTAGGTTCCCACATTTGAGATTTACATAATATATCAAAGCTCTTTTGGAATATTAATATTTCCCTGTAATATATGATTACAGATATACAAAATATATAAAACATAATTGTAATATATAATGAGTTGTTAGCAGAGCCATGTGACAATATAAAAATATGTATAAATAATACCCACTAGTGCGCAATAAACTGAAAACAGTAACATGAATCCTCTGTCATCATCAAATTGAACAGTCCTGGTTTTCTGCTACATTATCCTAATGAAAACAAGTAGTATAGACCTTGTAATGAAGAATGTGGCATCTTAGAAAAATTAAAACATAATTCTCAAGAGTTATTTTCCTATCAAAATATAGGAGGTATAAAGTGGTTTTGATGGAGTTACTGTGGTTACTGACAGTGTTTAGAAGCTTTGATACATTGGTCACACATTCAAATGTCCTGCTAGTGTGGAGATTATGATTTTATTCATGCAGTAACATTTTCTAGCAGATCAGTACCATGTTTTTTTCTTTTCACTTGAGAAACAGTCCTGAATAACATGCTCATTAAGATAATGAATGATGACTTAATTGCTTCTTTATTTGCATCTAATCACATAAAGGTCTTTAGCACATCCAATGATTTGAGATGGGTTTGTTTAGAGGGTTAAAGTTTGTCCTTTAAAGAATGCAATTATAATTATTAATTATTTTGAGGCTTGTGAAACTAGAAGAACGAACACAATCTATAGTGATATTAGAGTACTACTAGCCTTTGGAATACAATTATTAAGAAATCATACATTTTAAACATCTGTTTGTTTTACCCAAGTCAGAAGGTAGTTCTTGTTATCAATCAAATGTTTCTGGAAAGCAGGAAGCATTTGACTGATATTTCAGGAACAATCTTTCCTTTGCCTTATATGCAAAAAATATAAATACAGGATTAATTTATGTAAACAGTTGGTCTATGTATGTAGTAATGTAAGACAACAGTGCAGTGGTGGGCTCTATCAAGGGATTCTTTTCTGTAATATAGCCCCCCCTTTTATACCATAATTTGTAGAGCAGCTATTTCCTTCCTAGCCAGAATATACATTATATCAAATCTGCTTATTTAATATCTTTAAGAAAGGAGAACATGTATTCTTGCTTTATTTCAGGAGATGGAGGAAACACTTTTTTTAAAAAAACAAAAAACAAAAAACAAAAAACATTTTAAGCAAACATATGTCTACAAGTCACTGGCCTGAGGTGGATCTTGCACCTTCATTTCTATTAGTTATTTAAAGTAGACACTTAGCAAAGAAATTCAAGTACTCTAAGGTTATGTTAGGAACTTTGATAACCACCTGTCTCAGTCTCTATGCAAGGTGAGCAAAGGCACTTGCCCACAGGTAGAAGCTCAAAAGATTTATCTATATCACAGATAAACCTTGTGAGCAAGACCATCATATCATGAGTTGTGCTCTCAGTGGACTCTAAAACTGATATGGTGCCTACTAGAGAACAATGTCATTTCCCTTTTGATGTGACTCAGAGGAATTCTCTTTAAAGGACAAACAGGATAACTTTTAAATAATTATTTAATAAGTATTGATTTTTTGAAAGTTAACATTTCAAGATGGAATACTCAGCTATGTATAGAATGAAATAAAGTAACTGTTTTTCTAAATAGAATTAAATTTCCAACTCCTCACTTGAAATACTAAATCAGCAAAATACAAGCAATTATGTTTTATGGATACAGCAAATATGTTTTAAATTAGCAACTTGAAATTCTATATTTAAATAGTTACATCTTAAACAAAACCTATTCTATGTGGAGAGACCTATGGTATAAGAGTTTTTTAAATATGAGAATAATTCATTCAGTGAAATTAAGACCAATGGTTTTTCCAGTGTAATAAAATCAAGTATTTTTCAGTTCCCTGCAATTTAAATCATATTAGCATACATTAGTCATATTAGAAACAGAAATTCAATTCAGCTAGTCAGGGAGCTTGCGTCAGGCAATTATTGGATATAACATTACTGTTATTGCTCTCAGTTATGTGTGTGTCCCATTGAGAAAGTAGCACTTACATTAGAAGGAAAATGTAAAGCAAGAATATTGTAAATGGCAATCAAGAAAGCATTACAATGAAGACATTACTTCCTCCTTTCAGCTTTGTAATAGTTCTATGTTTCCCCCTTTGTATTCTGACTCTGTAAATGGCACCCTACAGGCGCTAGTTTAATTTTCACTTCGTGATAGAAAAGGCCCACAATGGCAGTGAGTAAACGATGCTTTTTTGTTGTTAACATTAGAAATTGAAGTATGGAAATAAAGTCCTTGAATTTCAATGGCATGCTCACATAAAATCCATGCTAGGAATATGCTTCTGAATATAGAAATTTAGAAATAAGGTTTTATATTTTCATACCTGCTAAGAAATGAGTTAATGAAGGAAAACTAACCTTTTGTTTCTATTTTAGGCAGCAATAAAAGCATGCCCACTTTTGGATGTTTAGTTAATTAATGAGCAACTAATTTTGAGGCGTGGGCTGTTATAGTAAATCTTATGAAAAAATGATGACAGATTATGATCTTATTGAATGAGATCATTAAAGACCCAATTTGGTGCAAATGCAGTGAGTTTGTTTTCATGATTAATTTCCAGATAACGACAACTACTTCCATCAGAAACTCTACTATTTTACTATGTGATATTGTGCAGGAATCTTAGTCTTAATTACACTCATTGATAAATATCAGGTGTTTCCACTAGCAAGGACAATGTAATTCAGCCTGTGAAAGTATAAGATACATAGAAGTTACATTTAGCTTCCTAAGAAATTAACTATGCTTATATTAACTATGGCAGCTCTGATCATTAATAGTCACAGGGAAAATGCTTTATCCACTGAGTCATCTCCACAGATGTAAATACTACTCTTAAATTGATTTGTTTTCCTATACTACTAAATATTTCATATATTACTCAATACTTTTTCAATAGCAACACAACTTCCTGATTTCCAAGGAACCAGTGTGAGTTACATAACACATTTATTGGCACTAAGAAACATGTACTCATCTTTGAAGCAACAGGAGAATGTGCAATTATTGTATAATTTTATGGGAACATCATGCCTTGCTGTTGAATTTGCAATCATATTGCTTATGTGCACAGTCTCCCTTGCTACTTTAATAGGCTTCCAAGTGAGCTAATATACCTTGATGGTAATTCAGTTTAAAGAGAGGTTTTAAGAAAAGTATTGCCCATCTACTATATAAAGTTGAATTTTAGTGGTAAAAACTACATATGTTTATTACCCTTCAAAAGGTACAATTGAGATTGCCCCCCAATCTTAACTATATGTAAAGGAAATCTATGAGATAAAGAACAAAATGATGGTTGTGAAATCTGTGTCTTTAGTATCATCATTTGAAAAGGGGAAAAAACAGGCAAGAGTGCAACATTTTTAACTGCTCTCATGGTTTACAGAGGAGAAAGAAACAAATACTGAGCTCTGTCTCACAAGAGCAAATCAGCTTTGATTTGATAAGGTCTTACTTCCAAAAGTGAATAGGAGCTACCTGACTACATCTCCAGTTATTTTAACCCAGTTTCCCCTGGAGAATTTAGGATGGTGACATATGACATACCAAATGGCCCTACTAGGAATTTACAGCACCAGCATTCTACCTGTGTCACATAATCTTGGAATAGGATGGATAAAAATTGCTCTAGAGCTAGAATTTTTATTGAATAGCCACATGACTCCTTTTGAGCTATCTTCAAATACATCTCATCTTCAAAATGTGAAAACCGAGAGCAGAACAGTTCTCTCAAGATCCATTGTCTACATATTGTCAATGATACTGCTTCGGCCTGAGGAGCCAAACCAGAAACTTGAAAGTTGCCGTACAATGTGTTTAGTGCTTTAAATATAATTAATGGTCTCCTATAAATGAAGAGGCTGGAGTACTAATGGAAAATAAATATCTCAAGAAAAGTAAAATAAATTCTTTTCTATGGTCAGAAAGCTATTTCTCCTACCCTAAAATCATATGGTTAAATACAGTCCCAAGTTTATACACATATATTAATGAGTGGTGCCTTGAAGAACTGGTGAGATCCTAAGGGTGCAGCCAACACAAATGAGATTTTTGCTCCCAATTATGCAGCCTCAAAGAACTGCCTTGTATAATCTATAAGGGCATCAAAACTTTCTTTAGCCAGTAAGTGAACCTTCAAAAGATATAGGATTATCCAACCTCTTGTATTTTCCAGCTTATAAGATATTGAGAAGTAAACTCATATTGTTTATAAGCTTTCCAGACTGTGGCATTTTGCCATAGCTACTAAATATTCAAAGGCAGTATTCACTGAAACATAGAAGGATAAACAAACAAAGATCTATAAATTTAAAACTTTGGTCTGTTCACATAATAGATTATAAAGTTTGACCCCCCCCCCACTTGATTCCTTGAACTCATATTAGTTATTTTTAAAGATTTAAGGTAATAGTTGCAGATGATGTTGACAACATTAGTAGACATTTGTGAATCTCAATGTTTAAATCCTGGAGTACACTTTATAATCACTAAATATATTTGCTGTCACTGCTGGCCATAAACATAGGCTTGGCATGACTAGAGGTCATAGTTATAAAGGTTCTTGTAGCCAACCCTGATGTCCCGAGTTTAATGATTGGTATCCACATTGTGGAAAGAATTACTCATGCAAGTTTTACTTTGACCTTCACACACACACACACACACACACACACACACACACACACACACACACTTACACACACATACTAACTACACATAACTACATTTAATAATAAAAATAAAAAGTGATTAGTCTGGTTTTCCCTATCAGTTTTCAAACTCTCTTTTAGGTGATATGAGAGACAATTTATTTACTATACTTCTTATACATTTTGTATACGAAGTAGTGGCATGTATGAAATACCAACCTCCATAAATACTGGCAACCATTATTTCAATTAGTTTGTGTAAGTCTTTTCATATGGTTTATGTTAGAACTGAGAAACATGGGATAGAAGATGGTCAACACTTGTCTGTTCTGTAAAAACTAAAAAGAAGAAGATCTGAGACCATGTGCTGCCTATTCTTTTACTACCTATCTGTTTCTGGCTTATCACCTCAAATCAATAAAGGTCCAAAAAATTCCAAACATTAAATCTGTATTTCATTTTTCATGGAATAATGTTTCAATAGCTTTTAGATATCATCATATGCAATTGTTCCTGAAACTGAAGAAATTGATTATGTCTGCTTCTTATCCTGATAACATTATTTTCTTAGCTTGGACCTGGCTTCAGCTAAAAGATGGTTTAATCAGAGAGGATAATTCTTGGTTGGTATATAAACACATAAGGAAGGTAATGCTTACTTTAATCAAGGAGGATGTTGCCTATGATTTGTATATAAACACATTAAAAACCTGGATCAGGAGAGCAAAGTTTGGAACTTATGTTCAACACTATTTCTGATTCCACATCTAGAAATGTTTACATGTCTGAAAACCTTTTAACTTGTTCCCTTTGACTGTATATTCACAAATATAATTTCATGTTGTTGAAGATTTTCTTGATATTAAGACCAAGTCAGAAAACAGGGAAACATTCTGTTTGAAATATTAAGTACAGAAAATGAAAATTTTACTGACACATAAATGATGATATGACAGAATCTGAAGAAAAGTACAATTCCATTCTAATCCTGATATATTTAAACACTACATTTTTGTTCTTATTTGACATATAAAGCACATTGCATAAGACCTTGCTGTCATCTTTTAGTAAATTCTCCATTATGAAATCAAGAAGTAGATATTAAATTATGTTTTTCTCTCAACTTATAAATTAGTTCCGGATTCACATTACTGTTTGTTTGTTTGTTTGTTTGTTTGTTTGCTTGTTTTTTCAGAACCATATGCTATTTTGGTTGGAGCTTTCATGGAGTTAATAACTGGGGAGGGGGTGGCGAAGACAAGCAGGGAATAAGAGAAGTTATAAGTGTGGTCGTTTGAATAAGCTTGGTCCAGAGAGTGGCACTATTAGGCTTTGCCTTATTGGAGTAGATTTGTCAATATAGGAGTAGGCTTTGAGACCCTTATCCTACATCCATGGAAGGTAGGCTTCTCCTAGTGGCCTTCAGATCAAGATATAAAACTCTCACTTCCTCCTGCACCAGGCTTGCCTGGGTGTTGCCATGCTCCTGACTTGACCTGTAAGGCAGCCCCAATTAAATAATGTCCTTATAAGAGCTGCCTTTGTCATGGTGTCTCTTCACACCAATGGAAACCCTAAGTAAGAGAATGAGGAACAGTAAGTAAATGAAGTAAGTGTGTTTTCCAAGGTCTGTGATCCCTCTTGACTGTGACAGTCTGGTACCTCAGGAGAGTCTTCCGGTGTAGAAAACAGTACAAAGGGGACCCAGCAGAAGTTAGAAAACCTCATAACTTTTCTATAAGATCTTTGTCTGTCATCCCTACCCTAAGGGGTATTAAGTACCTACGTGACCTGTGTGTGGTCTACAACCAGGACAAAAAGGAAAAACATGGGGAAAGGAGGAGAGGAAATAGGAAGAGAGGAAAGGATTGACAGTGCACTTGCGCAGTCTTGGTTGTGCACTAGTGCCATGGCTGGTCCAAGAGCATGGTTGACAAGGATTCTGAAACCTGAAAGCAGGGGTAGGTAGATTACCTTGAGGGGAAGAGGGGGAACACGTGGGGGATGGAGGGAAGACAGCAGAAAATAATGGGGGTGAATATATGAGAATAAGTTATAACAATATATGGGCCTGAAAATGCAATCATCAACCTCATTGTAGTGTGTGCTAATTAAAAGTTTAATGAGAAATGTGTGAACCCGAGTAGAAAAAAAGGTTATGAAAAATTAAAAACAACAACAAAAACAACAATTAGCTCCTTATTCAGGCCACTGACAATATCTGAGAAAGAATCACATAGCAGATGAGGAAAGAAATCCTGCCTTTACTTGTCTGATGTGTTTAAAGGGAAACTTAACAGTAACATAGCTGCAACCATCTATTACCACTGCAGAGATTCTGGTTAGGGCAGTGTCCATGCACAGAAGCCTCAACAAAACCATCCATTCTTTGAAGCCATTAACCTCAACCTTTGTGAAATTAGTTAGTTACATCGCTGGCTTCTGACCCTGTAGATTTGGGATACCTCTATGACAGTTACTCGATATATACATTACAACATGGAAAAATCAGTGAATACAACTATATCCTAAAACACACATCAAATAAAAATATATGCATAACCTCTGAGAAAATTGAAACTATGTCACAGAGTATTCATTGTAGTTTTCTTTCAATAAAATAGAGGCAAATCTTGTAAAGATTCTATGTCTATAGTGGGCATTTCTCATTATCTGATGGAAAGAGCAGCTTGGAAAACTTACGTGGAGTTCTCTGTTACTAAGGTCAAATCTGAGCTATTTTCCCATGAGTATATTGCACCAGAAGGAGATAATTGAGAACTTCTCTAAGGTTTTTTTTTTTTTCTATACAAAGAGATCCTAAATTAAAAAAAAAAAAAAAAACAAAAACAAAAACTACAACAAAATACCCCAACCTTTTCATATGTCTGTGGAGAGCACAGAAATCTACTGTGAATGGGCAGGGTAGAAAGATAACCTCACTTCAGGACAACAGGGATAAACATATTGAGAAACCATCAGTGACTAATTTCTGTCTCCAAAGCTAATGGTATGAGGTTAGTTTTCAAATGCTGTCTGTCCTCAAAAATATTTAGCAGAGAAATAAGAAACTGATCGTTGTAGATGGATGACAATTATTTGAATTCAAGAAGGATGGTAATAATGTAATTTCAACTGTTTTCCTGTAAATTCTTTCTTGAAATCTTTAACCTATAATGAGATGCCTTGTAAAACGTAAGTAATCCAGGGTCTGGAGAGATGTCTCAGTGGTTGAGAGAACTGACTGTTCTTCCAGAGGTCCTGAGTTCAACTCCAAGCAAGCACATGGTGGCTCACAACTATCTGTAATGGGATCCAATGCCCACTTGTGGTGTGTCTGTAGACAACTACACTGTAGTCATATAAATAAAAAATAAATCTTTAAAAAAATAGGTGTTTCATTTTTGGGTCAAGACATTGGGAAGATGTGAGGGAAGACAGGAGATTGAGAGTGTGTCCTCAAAGATGTTTGTACAAGATTGGCTTCAAGAAAGTCAGAGTAAGTGAATTACAGAGATGAGAGGAAGGATGAAGTTATAATCAATTTCAATCTGGGGCAAGAGGAAGTCTCTGAGATCAGACTGCACAGCAAATATTACACTGTTGGCCAGTAACCTGAGTGCAGCTGAAGTGATGCTAGTGTCAGTTGTCCAGGAATGCAAAAAAGATGGATGCTAAGTCTCAGGAGGTTTGGCATTAGAGGAGACTAGGGGTAGAGTTATGGAGCCTAATTCAAGACTATAGCAATTTCAAGAGCTATTATTGTAGAGTAAAAGATTAATGGCTCTAAGGATGGATTGCTTTTTCATTTCAGTCTCTTATCCATATTAAACACATTTTTCTGCATTGTGTAAGATAAGGGTTCACCATTTTGTTTTTGCATGTGGAGTTTTCCAAGAAACATTTGTTAAAGACCTCAATTCTCTTTTGAATTACCTTGGCAGCATTGTTAAATTTCAATTGGCTATTTAAGTGTGGGTCCATTTTTTCTAACCACTTTATTTTGTTCTATTGATCTGTTTGTCTACACTTTCATCAATAGCACATTGTCTTAATTGTTGTTGAGGTACGGTGAATCTTGAAATCACGTACTGGAAGTACACCAGCACCAGTCTTCATTGTCCCAATTGTAGGTCTATTTCAGAATCTTCATCATCTTTTCTGTTTAAACAAAAGTTTGTTTTTTTCTACAAACATATATATATATGTATGTATGTATAAAGATAAGAAGCTGCCTGCAAGCACCACAACTGATATGTCGACATAGACAGTCTGTATGTGTTCATCTCGCTGTGATTCCTAGAAGTTAGAATTCACATTCTCCTAGCCACCCTCAGTAGACCCGGAGTAAATACGTCATAACTAAGTAGTATTTTACGTTATAGCTTCTTCCAGGCTCTACTTACACTACTTATACATTTTCCATATTTACCTATAAGTTATTTTGGATTTAGGGAAAAAATTCAGTCTCATGAATTATAGTTGTTACAAGAAAACAAATTTCTATTTCTTAGAAAAAGAATGAAAAAGCCTGTTGATGGCATAAGGTTATGACTTCTGCCCTTAAGGGAGTTAAAAAGCTCTAACATGTAATAAGGACACATGCTCCATTATGTTCATAGCAGTTATATTTATAATAGCTAAAAGCTGCAAACAACCCAGATGTCACTCAACAGAGGAACAGATAAAAAAAAAAAAAAAAAAGTGGTACATTTACACAATGGAGTACTACTCAGCTATTTAAAACAATGACTTCCCTGGGCTGTGGTGGTGCACGCCTTTAATCCTAGCACTTGGGAGGTAGAGGCAGGTGGATTTCTGAGTTCAAGTCCAGCCTGGTCTACACAGTGAGTTCCAGGACAACCAGGGCTACACAGAGAAACCATGTCTCAGAAACAAAACAAAACAAAACAAAAAAACAAAAACAAACAAACAAAAAAAAACAATGACTTCATGAAATTCGCAGGCAGATGGATGGAACTTGAAAATATCATCCTGAATGAGGTAACTCAGTCACAAAAGAACACACATATTATGTACTCACTAATCAGTGGATATTAGCCCAAAAGTTCAAAATACCCAAGATTCAATTCACAGACCATATGAAGCTTAAGAAGAAGGAAGGCCAAAATGTGGATGCTTCAGTATTTCTTAGAAGGGTGAACAAAATACTCACAGGAGAAAATATGGAGACAAAGTGTGGAGCAGAGACTGAAGGAAAGGACATCCAGAGACTGCCCCACCTGGGGATACATCCCATATACAGCCACCAAACCTGGATGTTACCTTGGATGCTGGGAAGTGCTTGCTGATGGAAGCATGATAAGCTGTCTCTCGAGAGGCTCAGGCAGAGCAGATGCTCACAGCCAACCATTGGCTGAGCATGAGGTTTCTGATGAGTTAGTGGAGCAGTATTGTTTGAATTTGGTTTTGCCATGGAATATCTTTGTTTCTCCATCTATATTGATTGGAAGTTTTGCTGGGTATAGTAGTCTGGGCTGACATCTGTGGTCCATTAGGGTCCGCAAGTCCTTTGCCTAGGCCCTTTTAGATCTTACAGTCTCAGTTGAGAAATCGGGTATAAATCTTATAGGTCTGCCTATATATGTTATGTAGACTTTTGCCCTTGCTACTTTTAAAATTCTTTCTTTGTTATATAAATAAAATTTATATAACAAATAAATGTTATATATATAAAATTCTATCTCTGTATATTTAATGTTTTGATTATTATGTGGTAGGAGGAATTTCTCTTCAAGTCCAATCTGTTAGGTGTTTGCCAGGCTGCATGTCTGCCTTATCACTGGGCCTGCCAACTAATGCAGGCATATGGCTGGGATTAGGGAATGGGGTCTGAAGGTCTGAACTTCTCCTTAGGACATCTCCAGGCCAGACAGGAAGGGGAAGGCTGAATCCAGGAATGCATGCAAAGGCCAGTTTGGTTCTGAGTGAGTGCTGAGAATCAGAGTTGCTGGAAGAGAGAAGGCTTTCTTCAAGAGATTCAGGCAAGGCTCTTTATGATGGACTCCCTCATGATGATCCTTGAGGAACACATGATCCTTACTTATCTAAACTGTTTTATTTGATGGTAGATGTGAATGTATTCACCTTACTCAGGGTGAAAGGGATTAAATACTTTTTACCTGAATGAAAGTTCATGAAGGGAAGCTCATTGGTAACATTCTGGGACTATCTATATAACTCATTGGCATGGAGAGCTTCATGTTTTTATGCTATGTGACTGACTGTCATAGTCTTCTCAGAGAGGTGTTATGGCTGTGTGTTCCCGATCAGGTAGTTTGACAGGAAGCTGGCTCCAGACCTGATAGTCTCAATTCTTAGATTCCTTGGGATCTAAGCCTGCTTAACCTTACCAGTTCTTCTGTCTGGTGGTATGGTCCCCTTGCCCAGCAGCATTCTCTAAGCTCCTTGTACCTTTATACACATCTCGTTCTTTAGGTTAGGGAAATTTTTTTCTATAATTTTGTGGAAGATATTTTTGGGACCTTTGAGTTAAGAATCTTCTCCTTCTGTTCCTCTTGTTCTTCAGTTGGTTTTTTCATAATGTTTCAAATTTCCTGGATATTTTGCATCACGAACTCTTCAGATTTTACATTTTCTTTGATGATATATTGATTTCTTCTGTCATATCGTTTACGCCGGAGATTCTCTCTTCCACGTCCTGTATTCTCTTGGTGATGCTTATGTCTGCAATTCCTGTTCACTTACCTAGGCTTTCAATCTCCAGGATTGCCTTAGTTTGTCTTTTCTTTATTGCTTGCATTTCCTTTTTCAGGTCTTGGGCAGTTTTATTCATATCTTTTACCTGTCTGATTGTATTTTCCTGTATTTCTTTATATTTATTTGCTTCATCCTTTAATGCCTGTAACTATTTGAATGAATTTTACTGTATTTCCTTAAGGGCTTTATTTATGTCCTCTTTAAAGGCCTCTATCATCTTCATAAGATTGAATTGAAGATCCTCTTCCTGTGCTTTAGTTTCATTAAGATATCCAGGTTTTGTTGTAATAATATAGATGCTCTCTCGTGGTGCTATAGTGTTCTGATACTTGATTGTGTTTTTACACTGTCCTTTAGGCATATGTTTTGCCCTGGTATTGGCTAGATGATCCTGATGGCTGGAGAAGGTCGGCAGAACGATGGGGGCCAGACAATGGAGTTCAGGATACCTGACTCTGCTGGTCCTGCTTCTGTCAAACCTACTGGCAAGGGATTGCTGAGAAAATGTTCTAGGTTGATAGTTCTTGGGGGTCTCCTTCATAGTGTAGTAGGAGGCTCTTGGGGTCTAGAAACAGTCTTCAGGGCTGAAGAGAGAGCTATGGAGCTCAGAGTATCTTGTGAAATTCCTGCAGTCTGTGTCCTCGGCATACATAACAGGGAAGGTATTGGTGGGGCAGGGTTCCCAGATGGTTAGTCTTGGGGCCCTGAAGGTTTCCATGGGAATCAGAATGTTCTTGGGGTCTTATAAGGCTCCTCCAGAGCAAGCCTAGAGCTAGACAATTAGGCATAGGGGACCAGGTACAATTCACCTCTGCAGGCTGTTTCCCAGACAGACTGACTGGGATAGGGGGTGGGTCTGACTGTGATCAGTTGTTGACTACTTAAGTTACTGATTTTGTATTACTGGAGAAGGGGAACAAAGCTCCTTTTATACCAGGAAAGTCTTCTTCCACTAAGTTACACTTAGAAACCTTTTATTCATGTTTTATTTTGTGACAGGATTTTGTGCACTTGCAAAATTGTTTCCCAGTTATTATCTTTAAGCAGATTAAAGAGGAAGGCCCTTCTCTACTCCTGGAAGTGTTTCATGTGGTGTGGACTGTAAACTCAAGGCCCTGACCTACTCTGGAAGTGCAACATAGTGGAAGAGATTGCAAGCTCAGGGCTCTGTTTTCCTCACATCTTTTCTCTGTGCTTCAAGCTGTACTGTGGTGCAGGACATGAATACTCAGTCTTCTGTTCTGGCTGCCATGTCTCTTCATTGTGATAGCAATAGCTATGAACTCTTATCCATCTGGAACTGTAACCCCAAACAAACTATTCCTTCTGGAAGTGGCCTTGACCGTGATGAATTATCACATTAGAAAAGTGTATCTCAGTGAGTTGACTAGATAGGACACCTTTGAACTTAGTCTATAGCCCAGACTGGTCTTGACTTTATATTCCCCTTGCTTAAGGTTCCTGAGTAATTGGAATTACAGGACTCTGCTGCTACGCCAAGCACACTGCATTTGCATATTAAGAAGAAAAATACTATATTCATCAAATTTTCCTATTTATTAGATTGCTTAATATGGTTTATTTGATTATTTACAAGAGGAATCAAGCGAGCAAACAAAAACTTCAAATGTAAGTCAAAAACTTTAGCAGTTGTTCTAGGGTCCTATTGCTGGACTCATAAAGAGAATGTAAATTGATGCATCAACACAGGAAGACATGGGAAGGCTATCTCCCAGATCCAAGGGACCAGCTCTGCCTGATCATTCTGAATGCTTGTGTCATTCAAGTATGGAGGCTAATAAAATGAGGGGACTGACTCTGAGTTCTACAATCAGTGCCTATGGACATGTAAAACAGGATCCAAACAATAACTCAGATTCTGATCTATGAAAATTACGACCTTTTCTCTCTGTTTGGGCCTAATGAAACTGCTAGGCCAAATGTGCAGTACTGAGAGGTGAGAAAAACACCTGTCCCCTTTATCATAATAAAAGAGTTTTTCAACAGCTAATCTAAAAGCTCCATTGTTTTTACCCCTTGCTTAAATTTTGATCTTTATTAAAACTGCACACTTGTAGTTATAAAACCAAATGGTGTTGAAAAATGAGCACAAATGAATAAAGGGTGTGAATTTCTTATCTTTAACAGAGTTATTATTTGCCTGCTTTAGGAGAAGCCCTGAGATTGGCTTTGATCAAGCTTTATATTGCCTCAGGAAAACCTGAATGCACTCTAGCATAGCATTGAAACTTATACCAGCTTGATGCTAGCATTCCTCAAGGTGTTTGTGTGGAAGGAAAAAGAAAAACAAGAACAAAATAAAACAAACAAAAATCTCAGGCTCCAAAAGAGGATCCTCTTTTTGTTTGTTAGTACAGGAGAGAGAGGGGCGTTCGTGGGACGTTTTGTTAGGGCAGGAAGTAGCCCATCCTTCTCAAGGGCCATAAAGTAAGCACAGAAAGGCTCTGTCTAGTCCAGCTTTCATTTGGTTGGTTTTTGTTTATCTTTCCCTTCCAATTCTTTCTTCCCTCTTTAAAATGCACAAGTCAGTTGATGCATTCCTTTCTCTTGTCCTCTATTTCAGATTAAAATCTGTCTTCAGCGCTTTCAAGGGTGGCTGTGTTTGACACTTGCCTTCAGAACAGATTCCACTCTTCTCTCTAGAGAAACAGCTCTCACGTCTACCACCTGTTTACTTTCGTACTTACTTCCGTCTGTCTGAGTGTGTGCATGCACGGATAGTCCATATCTAGGATCCCTTAGACACCTATTAACCTTCTAACTGGGAAGGGTAGGGGACTCGGCAATTTACTCTTATTTTCAATCTCTGTCTTTATCTTCATACATGGTTTTATATTATAATGCATTTAGCTATCACTTCTAACAATTCCTATTGTAACTCACCACACATTCAGTTTTCTTAACAATTTTAAAAATTTAGGAGTAATATAATTTTCTGTAAAATCATATTCATGTTATGTCAATATACATAGTGCTTTCAACGGAGTCATGATACATTTCATAGTTCCGTTTCCAATCCAGAATATTTTAATCTTTTCAGTTAGGTATTTTACTTTGTATATACTTACTGTTGGTAATTAGGCAAATCCATGGACAGCTAGAGGTGACTTCACAACAATCAGGCATCCTTGAGGGACCCAGCAATGACACAGCACCATCCCCATTCCTGCGCCTGTCCCTTTGCACAAGCACCATGGCCCCTGTTGCATGTCTCTTTGTGCAGGTGCCACGAGCCCAATAAAAGCCTCATTCTCTCTGCTGCCTTCTGTCTTCTTCCCTCCCTCTCCCAAAAGCTGCTTCTATTTCCCTTCTCAGTAAACCTCCCACATGAGACTTGCTGCATGGTATGATTTTGTTGAGGCCCCCTACATAGTTCTAACACTTACTAATAATTTCCTCCCCAATTCTTAGAGCATCTGTGCCTTCCAAGAATGAGAATCAGTGTTTCATCTTTCTGCTAACATTAACACTGCTCCAGCTTCCTGCTCTTATCTGTACTGATTGCTCATTAAATTAGAAGGGAAGGTTTTTTTGTTTTTGTTTGCTTGTGTTGTGTTGATTTTTGTTTGTTTTATTTTTCCTTTTATTCTTGTAACTTGGACACTTGTCTTCTGAATTCGTAAGTGTATTTCCATGTCATGAAATACTTCATACTGGTATTTCTTAAATAAATGAGCTTTACAAGCAGCTTTCTGTTACTTCCAAAGTAGGTTACAGTCTGAAGAATTTTGATTCTTTACTTAAGTGTTTAAAAATCAATTGATTATTTTCTTAGAATTGTTAAGACTTTGTTTCTCAAAGTTCACATTATCTGGCTGGTCAGAGAATCTGCATTCAGTTTCTTTGTGCATATAGGTCTCTACACTCAGTTCCTTTGTGTTTACAGGTCTCTGGGCTCTTGCTCAGACTCTTGCCCCCATTTCAAACACATAGAAATTCATTACATATATTTGTGAATTTTTTCTGCCTGTAAGGTGGCTCCAGTCTTTTGCTTCTGATATAGGGTGCATTAACTTGTCCCTAATCACATTGGAGGGAGCTCCCATTTATTAATTTTCATTCATTAATTGTTTAGGACTTGTCTGTCCTACACAATCTACTCTGCTGAGTTCACAAAGAACTATCATGGTAAGAATAATTTGGCTTTTTACATCTTATTCTGGTGGGAAAGAACTATCCTAGATTTTATATCCTATGTATGAACAAGAAGTCTTACTTTTTTGGTAAAGTTTTTGAAATGGTTGATTATGACTAACTCAGAAAAATGAATGCTTGTTAATGAAATTAAAATATTGAGATGACTTGTAATCTGTACTAGTGTTTGTGGTTTTAAAAATATAAATAGCTGGAACATACATTATTAAAGTTTGTGATATACCTAATGGCTTTTAGGGATTACTGTTGTAGGACTGATAGAGTTATTTAAACTTAGACTCTCTACTTGGAACCTATTTCATACATTCTGAAAACTGACAGAGGAGCCTCGCTTTAAGTAGACATTTGTGTAATGCTATAGGATCCTTCTCTGCAGGGAGTTATATAAGTATCATAGATTCCTCTACAGAATCCCCGCCATTACTTCTTTCTGTTTCTCCTCCTAGCAAAGCTTTTATAATTAGTATCTCTCAGGGTAACACACACACACACATGCACACACAAATGTAACATGCATGTGTACACACAGACACATGCTCACACTCACACACACATATTTGTGGGCTGAATTAGAAGCCCTTATGGTTTTATTAATAAAAGAGACATGTTTAATTGTTTTAATGCTTCTGCATATAAACAGTTATCTCCTACTCTGCAACACTGTGATGATTTCCAAACCATTTTCTAATTTGGGAAGTTCTGATATTAAAAAACAATTACGGAAGATTTTTATTTTGTCGAAAGAAGCAATGTACAAGTAAATTTTGTAATAAGTTATAAATGATTTATGTTTTATTCATATTCAATTTTTAAAGAGTTTATTGCTTAGTTTCCAGGATCTGAGATATTTTTATAGGTATTTTTTCTATAAATTGTAAGGAAAGAAAACAAATAATCAGAAAGGGTAAAATTAGTCAAGGACCTAGTTTTATTCAATTAGTGATAAAAATAACACAAGATTAAAACAGTTGAGCTAACTTTGAGAAGAAACGATGGAGCATTTACTAACAGGATGGAAATGAAATATGCTTGCAATTATGCAAGCCTTATGAATGCATAAGAAATAACTTTATTGTTTTGTTGTTTTTAATTTCTTGTTTCCATGGCAACCTCTGCATCATGCTACATATGGTCCTTTAGAGATTTCAAAAATATCTTTGTAGAGAATGCAAGCTCTCTTACTGTTTTAAAATCCCAAGGGGTAAAAATGTGCTATGGAAAACTATCACAGTTTAAAATTACATTTAGCTTAGTGTTTATAAATATTTAGTATCTATTGAAAATATTTTTTTTCTAGGAAAATATGAAGACATTTATATTTGACGGTGCCTTTTAATCTTAGCATCATTCATGACATTATTCTTAGAATAAAATGTGATCAATTATGCAATTGTAATGAGTTAATAAATAGTTGCATTTTCAAGTTCTCCTTTATTCTGAAAAATGAAGCAGAAAACGCTTCCTGTAAGATTCTTGATACCTCTGTATAGTTCCTAAATTTCATCCTGTTTTATTTTCAAACAAGTGAATGGTTGTTGCCATTGTTTTAAATGTATTTTACCATCCTCCTCCACCCAAACTATCAACATAAATCAATAGACTCCCTCATGCTGGTTCCACTATGTACAGATGAGGAGACAATGTGCAGCAATGCACTGTATAATCTCTGGATGTTCTTTTGGCTTGTCTTAGATGAATGTGAATGCTGTCAAACTTTTCAAAGAACTAAAACAAAACAAAGATTCTAGTATTTTTTAATCCAAATAGACAAATATCTTTATATATAGGTAGTGCTGAAAACTATTATATTCATAATTTAATTACTTCTTATAAGTTATTAGCCATAACATTCAACCACAATGCTCAAACTGAAAGAAGTATGCATATATCAGTGCTTACTAACTGTTCTTGTTGAATTTATGTTGCTATGATATATCCTGACTGAAAGCAATATATGGAATAAAGGATTTGTTTGTCTTATAAATCCAAGTTATATCAAGGAATTCAAAACAGGATCTCAAGTAGCTACTCACATCACATCCATAGTCCAGACAAAAAGACCATAAATGAGTCTTTCCTTGCCTGCATGCTTGCTTGCATGCTTGTTTAAAGTAGTTTTTTTTTTCTTAAATTCCAGGAATTTTTACCTAGGGAATGGTACCAACCACAAGGGGCTGAATTTTTTTTTTTTTTTTTTTTTGGTTTTGTGGGGTTTTTTGTTTTGTTTTGTTTTTTTTGTTTGTTTTTAATTGCAACATGTACTTTATTTACTCCAGAAGAAATAATTCCTCTCCTTTAAAAAGTAGCCTTGGTGATGAGCTTGGAAATCTACAAACATAAAATCCTTTTGAAACACAAAAGTAATATTAACATAGAGACAAACTACAATACAAAAGTAACTCTCACAAAACTTCATTCTATGTTTTGTTTGTATTAACTATAGATAATAAAAATTTTAAGTACAGGTATTATTCATATTGGAAAATGGAAGATACAAAATCAGTAGCTTTTGGTAAGCCATTTTTATTCTCTTTGTTGAGGACATGAATTAGAAGAGAGAATCATGGTATCATAACTGCATATTGTGGGGTAACAATGACATTTCAACATATTATCCCAAAATGTTATATTTAAAGGTTAGCAATTAATTTTAGAGATCTGAAAACACTTTCACTGTTTGCTTTACGTGTTTATTCACCATTCTGTTTTCCTGAAATAACTGACGTAAGAATGGAATCCTCAAACTCTAAGTGAGAAGTTTTAGGGGCACAAAGCAGACAGTCTATCATAAGTAGGTCATGCTTTATAACACAAATATATATCTCTATAAGCAACTCAAAAAAAGATCATTATATAAATAATAAAAACTGCCTTCAGAGACATTTTATTAAAACCCTTTAGAGTCTTACGCTGTCCTGCTGTCTATGAGAGGCAGGATAGGTCGTGAATATTGAGGTTATTAAAGCCCCCACATTCCTATGACAACAACACTCCTACTGTGTTAGATTTTTAAGATTCTGACCCTTTAAGAAAAATTATACTATTATCTACAACTTGGTCCAGTTACCTAATGTATGCATTTCTCGGTCTAATTCAGCATCTTTCTTCATCCAGTGTTTTATTCCTAATGTTCTGTTTTTATTGTTCTTCTTGTTTTATTTTTGCTTCTCTTTAACTCAATCTGATAGCTATGTTGCTATTTGTTTACTACACTTATGACATTTATGCTGATTTAACCTGTCAGATTATAAGACTCCGGTGAATTCTTTGGGAATCACCAGTGAGTACTTCACTGTGACCATCCTCCATTGCAAATTTCTGGAGGAGATGGAGAAGCTTCCAAATAAGACAGTGTTTGGTTTCCTCCCAGACCTTAGTAGTGATGATACCTGGAGTAATAGTAAAATAGATGCATATATTTCTGACACTTCTTTTCAGTTTTGTTTTTAATTTATTTTACGTGAATGGGCATTTGGCCTGGCATGTGTCTGTGTATGATGTATGACAAATGGATCACTGTGTGCCTAGTGTACATAAAGGTCAGAAGAGAGCATTGGACCCAGCACAACTAGAGGTACAGTTGTGAGTCACCATGTGGGTGCTGGGTCTAGAACACTGAACAACTGGAAGAGCAGCCATTGTTCTTTACTGCTGAGACGTCTCTCCAGCCCCCGTTTCTGAGACCTCTTATTTTAATTCCAAAATGTTTGAAAAGTAATAGCTGAGAAGTCACGGCAGGAGGATTTCTAGACAGTGAATGTCAGGCCGGCCTAGATCCAGAGTAAGACCCTGTACTAACAATTTCAACCTCCCTCAAAAACAAAAGTTAGTATTTGAAACATTTAATATATAAGGAACCCATACTGTATGGTTTAGCTCTATATCTAATTTTGTTCAGTCAAAAAACCGTTTAGATTCCTAATTTGAACTGTTCATCTGACATTTGGAACCTGCTCTGCAAATCAAACAATCTCTTTTATTGAGAATTTAATTTTACTTCAGAGTAAATAAGGCTGATTTACAAAATATTCCCACTAGCCTGCTTGCATTTTATTTATTTATTTATTTTTATTTTTATTTTTTGATACTTTATTTACATTTCCAATGTTTCCCCGTTTCTATGTCTCCTCTTTGGAAACCACCTGTTCCCCCCCCTCCCCCACATCTATAAGAGTATTCCACCTCCCACCCACCTGCCCACCCACTGCCTTTTTCCCACCTTGACATTCCCCTTTACTGGGGCCTCTCCTCCCCCTGATGGCCAACAAGGACCTCCTCTGCCACATATGTGGTCTGAACCATCGGTCCCTCAATGTGTATTCTTTGGAGGACGGGGGGGTGTCAGACCAGCTGACACTGTAGCTCCCTACAAGGGGCTGCAGACTCCCTCAGCTCTTTCAGTCCCTTCTCCAACTCC
>CM052719.1:47636465-47693369 GCA_028551405.1 Uromys caudimaculatus
GATCATGATGAATGATCATTTTGATGTGTTCTTGGATTCGGTTTGCGAGAATTTTATTGAGTATTTTTGCATCGATATTCATAAGGGAAGTTGGTCTAAAGTTTTCTTTCTTTGTTGGGTCTTTGTGAGGTTTTGGTATCAGTGTGATTGTGGCCTCATAGAAGGAATGGGGTAGTGTTCCTTCTGTTTCTATTTTGTGGAATAGATTGAAGAGTATTGGTATTAGGTCTTCTTTGAAGGGCTGATAGAATTCTGCACTGAACCCATCTGGTCTGGGTTTTATTTGGTTGGGAGACTTTTAATGACTGCCTCTATTTCTTTAGGCATTATGGGACTGTTTAGATGGTTTATCTGATCCTGCCTTAACACTGGTATTTGATATCTGTCTAGAAAATTGTCCATTTCATCCAGATTTTGCAGTTTTGTTGAGTATAGGCTTTTGTAGTAGGATCTGTTGATTTTTTAAATTTCCTCAGAATCTGTTGCTATGTCTCCCTTTTCATTTCTAATTTTGTTAATTTGGATACTGTCTCTGTGCCTTCTGGTTAGTGTGGCTAAGGTTTTATCTATCTTGTTGTCTTGTTGATTTTCTCAAAGAACCAAATCTTGGTTTTGTTGATTCTTTGTATAGTTCTTTTTGCTTCTACTTGGTTGATTTCAGCCCTGAGTTTGAATATTTCTTGTCTTCTACTCCACTTAGGTGCATTAGCTTCTTTTTGTTCTAGAGCTTTCAGGTGTGCTGTTAAGCTGCTAGTGTATGCTCTCTTCAGTTTCTTTTTGGAGGCCCTCAAAGCTATGAGTTTTCCTCTTAACACTGCTTTCATTGCGTCCCATAGGTTTGGGTATATTGTATTTTCATTTTCATTAAATTCTAGGAAGTCTTTAATTTCTTTCTTTATTTCTTCCTTGACCAAGTTATCATTGAGTAGAGCATTGTTCAGCTTCCATGTGTATGTGGGCTTTCTGCTATTACTGTTGCCATTGAAGACCAGCCTTAATCCGTAATGATCTGATAGAAGGTATGGGATTATTTCAATCTTCTTGTATCTGTTGAGGTTTGTTTTGTGACCGATTATATGGTCAGTTTTTGAGAAGGTACCATAAGGTGCTGAGAAGAAGGTATATTTTTTTGATTTAGGATGATACGTTCTATAGATATCTATAAAATCCATTTGGTTCATAACATCTGTTAGTTTCACTGTGTCTCTGTTTAGTTTGTGATTCCAAGATCTGTCCATTGATGATAATGGGGTGTTGAAGTCTCCTACTATTATTGTGTGAGGTGCTATGTGTGCTTTGAGCTTTATTAAAGTTTCTTTTATGAATGTGGGTGGCCTTGCATTTGGAGCATAGATGTTCAGAATTGAGAGTTCTTCTTTGTATATTGTTCCTTTGATGAGTATGAAGTGTCCTTCCTTATCTCTTTTGATGACTTTTGGGTGAAAGTCGATTTTATTTGATATTAGAATGGCTACTCCAGCCTGTTTCTTGGGACCATTTGCCTGGAAACTTGTTTTCCAGCCCTTTACTCTGAGGTAGTGTTTGTCTTTATCATGGAGGTATGTTTCCTGATTGCAGCAAAATGCTGGGTCCTCTTTATGGATCCAGTCTGCCACTCTATGTCTTTTTATTGGGGGAATTGAGTCCATTAGTGTTAAGAGATATTAAGGAATAGTGATTGTTGGTTCCTGTTATTTTTGATGTAACTTTTAGGTTTGTGTGGCTATCTTCTTTTCAGTTTGTTGAAAGATTATTTTCTTGCTTTTTCTAGGGTATAGTTTCTCTCGTTGAGTTGACGTTTACCATCCATTATCCTTTGTAGGGCTGGGTTTGTGGAAACATATTGTGTAAATTTGGTTTTGTCACAGAATATTTTGGTTTCACCATCTATGTTAATTGAGAGTTTTGCTAGGTAAAGCAGCCTGGGCTAGCAGTTGTGTTCTCTTAGGGTCTGTATGAGTTCTGCCCAGGATTTTCTAGCTTTCATAGTCTCTGGTGAGAAGTCTGGTGTAATTCTGATCGGTCTGCCTTTATATGTTACTTGAGTTTTTTCCCTTGCTGCTTTTAATATTCTTTCCTTGTTTTGTGTATTTGGTATTTTCACTATAATGTGGCAGGATGAATTTTTTTTCTGGTCCAATCTATTTGGAGTTCTGTAAGCTTCTTGTTTATTTATGTTCATCTCTTTCTTTAAGTTAGGGAAGTTTTCTTCTATGATTTTGTTGATGATATTTACTGGTCCTTTCATTTGGGAATCTTGACTCCCTTCTATACCTAATATCCTTAGGTTCTGTCTTCTCATTGTGTCCTGGATTTCATGGATGTTTTGGGTTATGAGTTTTTTGCATTTTGTGTGTTCTTTTACTGTTGTGTCAATGCTATCTATGGTATCTTCTGTTTCTGAGATTCTCTCTTCTATCTCTTGTATTCTGTTGGTTATGCTTGCATCTATGACTCCTGGTCTCTTTCCTAGGTTTTCTAACTCCAGGGTTGTCTCCTTTTGTGATTTTTTTATTGTTTCTATTTCTATTTTTAGCTCCTGGATAGTTTTGTTCATTTCCTTTGTCTGTTTGATTGTGTTTTCCTGTAATTCTTTAATAGATTTCTGTGTTTCCTCTTTAAGGGCTTCTAGTTGTTTACCTCTGTTTTCTTGTATTTCTTTAAGGGTGTTGATTTCTTTCTTAAAGTCTTCTATCATCATGATGAGAACTGATTTTAAATCTGAGTCATGCTTTTCTGCTGTGTTGGGGTATCCAGGGCCTGCTGTAGTGGGAGAGCTGGGTTCTGATGGTTCCAAGTAGCCTTGGTTTCTGTTCCTTAGGTTCTTTCCTTGCCTTTTGCCATCTTGTTAACTCTGATGTTAGTTGATCTGTCTGGCTGTGTCTTGTCCCTCCTGCAGGCCTCTGTATCAATACTCCTTGAAGACCAGCTCTCTCTGAGAGGTTTTTGGGTTTGGAGAGCTGTGGCGCAGGCTCAGCTCTGGGGTGTAGACTTAAACCAGAAGGATCTTGCTCCCAGCTGTCTCTTGGTTCCTGTGTCCTGATGGCCCTGCAAGAGTTCCTCTTGATCCAGTGAATTTGAACAGAAGTGGTTTTGCCTATGCTCGAAGGTGTGCCAGCACTCCTGGGATACCAGCTTTCTCCTGGATCCCTGTGGTCCATGCTGAGATCCCAAGTTCCCGGTGAGCAGTGGTGCTTGTCTTATCCCCACTCACTGCTTTTCCATGTCCTGGGAGGGTAGCTTTCTCCTGGTACTACTTGGCTATAGAACCCTGGTGGCCCAGGCCCAGGTCTCCCACCACAGATGGAAACCGGAAGCTGGATTTCTTTTTTTAATTAACTAACATATTCATTTGCTTTACATCCCAATATCAAGCCTCCTGTACTCCTATTTACCCCCTCACACAGATCCTCCATCCATTCTCGACTCCCCTTTTCCTCTGAGAAGGGGGAGCCCTCACCCTTTGGTATCACTCTCCCCTTTCTACTCATCCAGTTACTGCAGGACTAGGAGCATCCTCTCCCACTGAGGCAGACAACGCACCCCAGTTAGGGGAACTGGATCCATAGGCAAATAACAGATTGAGAGACAGTTCCCACTTCAGTTGTTGGGGGACACACCTGAAGACCAAGCTGCACTTCGGCTACCTATGTGAAGGGGTATAGGTCCAGCCCATACTCACAATTTGGTTGATAGTTTAGTCTCTGGGAGCCCCAAAAGGTCCAATTTACTTATCTCTGCTGGTCTTTCTTGACAATTAATTGATAAATTAATCAATTTATTAATTTTATTTAATCAATTTATAAATATATTTAATATATCATGTAATAATCAAGAAAATTGAATACATGACCAGACATGACCATAGGTTAAGCTGATTAGATAATTCTCCACTAAGTCCCAGACATTTCTAGGTTATATCAAGTTGTCAGTGAAAACTAATCAGCACACAAAATTTTGATTTTATGCTGATGGCCATTTTGTCAATATAGAGAAAAAGGACAATGATATTATTTTTAGAGTTTTTTAGATAGAAATATAGTCTAGGTACCATCACTTAAAGATTAAATTATTTTGATGAAAATATACAAAACTCCTAACAACAAAACAACAGTAGCCACAATAAAAACCAAAATCAACCAATGAAACAACAACAGCAACAAAAATAAAACCAGTCCACCAGAGTGACTAGTTTAAAAAACTCAGTATTATTCCTCTTTAAGTTCAGTTTTCTAGTTTTCAAGTCTTCGAAACAGACTTCACTCTCCTCTTAGCTACAGAGGATAATTTCCACACAAACATAAATCACTTCTTAGTCAAAGTGTAACACAACAGTTTAATAGAAACATTTTAAAAGTCAGTGAAGACTTGGATCTTATATCAGGAAAATTGAGAAGCTCAACACACTAGACTATTCATGCCTTCATCTCCTAAAGTGTTTTGGATTCAAATATTTGCTAATGTAGTTAAGACATGCACAGCAACTTCCCATATCTTATTTACTTATTAAATGCAATATATTAATTGAATAACTTTTTTGGGTTTAATAAATACAAACCAATGTTTTAAAGTATATAGAACACACATTTACTTCAATTTCTTCACAAATGTTCAATATTTTATAAATTATTTTTTCTCTGTGAAATATTATAATATTGAAAGTATAATGCATTATAATAAGCTTACTTTTGTTAAGCAACTAAAATTCTTTATAATACCATAATAAACAATGAGGAAACCATTGTAATCCACAGTAATTCAATTCTAAATAGTTTATTATAATCACTTTTCTGTTGGAAATAACATTATTCTGTAGTAAATAAAATGTATTTGGATTCTTGGAAAGCATACTCAGAGAATTATTTTTATTTCTTGGAAGGAATACTGCAGTCCTTTGTAATTTCATATTTTTTCTATGATTTTATATTTTTGCAGGTTTTTTTGTTTGCTTTTGATGTTTGGTATATTTTCTCAGTGGTTTATTTCTTATTTGTTATTTTTTAAGGTATTTTGTTGTCTGGCTTCTGGTATTGACAGGGTATACTAGCTAGTTTTGTGTGTCAACTTGACACAAACTGGAGTTATCACAGAAGAAGGAGTTTCAGTTGAGAAAATGCCTCCATAAGATCCAGCGGTAAGGCATTTTCTCAATTAGTGATCAAGGGGGGAGGGCCCCTTGTGGATGGTACCATCTGTGGGCTGGTAGTCTTGGGCTCTATAAGAAAGCCAGCTGAGCAAGTCAGTAAGCAGCATTCCTCCATGGCCTCTGCATCAGCTCCTGCTCCTTGACCTGCTTGAGTTTCTAGTCCTGACTTCCTTTCATGATGAACAGCAGCATGGAAGTGCAAGTTCAATAAACCCTTTCCTCCCCAACTTGCATCTTGGTCATCATGTTTGTGCAGGAACAGAAACCCTGACTAAGACACAGGGTAAGTAGAAGAAATCAAATTGTACTCTATTTCTCTGTTATTTATGCAAAGAATATAATTAAATAATTTTGAATTTATTAAGCATGTACTCTTAGAAATGTTGTAAGTGTGCACACACACAAATTTTATATATATATAATTTATATATAATATATAACATATATATATATATATGAATCTAAGCTCTATAATCCATGTTTTTTCCTTTTTATTTGATAATTAAAATAAAGTTTTATAATTTTCCCCTTCCCTTTTCCCTTTTTCTTCCCTCCCATACATCTCAATTATCTAAACTTGACTCCTCCCTCTTGAATTCATGGCATCGGGAATTTTGTTGTTTTATATTTATGTACCTCTGAAGTAGAATTTTCTTGTTTCTTTTAAAACTAAGTTTGGTTTGTGACATTTTTCCGGAAGCTGTCTTATGGGAGAATGTTTTGCTGAGGCAGACACTTGAGAGGACAGAGTATAAATGTAACTCAATAGACAATGAAAGATGCTCTTGAATTGATTCACCTTTTAACACTTTGCTAGTCTTCACTGATGATGCTCTTGCATTAGCTCCCCTTGCAATGCTTTGCTGGTCTTCACTGATTTTTGCTTGCTATGACAGAATGAGAAAATCTCTAAAGAACTTCTTGTGGTATTCAAGCTGTTTCTTGTCATATGTGTTCTCTTTACAACCAAACTCCATTACCTGCTGGTAGTAACCCTAGGGGTACCAAAAGAAATGACATCTGGCAGATGGATGTTTTTCATTTTGACATGAAAGCAGGGTTTCAATGGGTAACAGCTTTTGTTCTGAGAATGCTGATTGTGTAATTATACACTTATTGGAAATAATGGCAATTATGGAGATACCTGGACAAATTAAAACACAATGCTCCCACATATGTATCTAGTAAGATGAAGAAATTCTTTGTATATTATAATATAGCACACAATTCCACAGGACAAGCAGTTAAAGAAAAAGCCAATCATACCTTAAAAGAGATGCTTGTTAAACAAAATGAAGAGTAAAACTCCCCAGGGACAAACTAAATAATGCTTTGTTAACTCTAGATTTTCTTAGTGTTGGTGAAAAGGAAACAACAGCAGTTGAGAGACACTGGGTTACTGAAAAACCTGAGGAACTTCACCAACTGAAAAACTGCAATAGTCTCAAGATGGGGATCTTGTTATTTTATGTATCTACAGGAAATAATAAAATATGGTTACCAATGAAACTTATAAAGATTAGTTCTGACCATGGAAAACAAAGCAAATAGTCCAGGTGATTCACTCTTTCAGACTGTCTCAGTTACTGATTTCTCCAAAATATGCATGCAAATCAACTTCAAGAGGGCTAGTCCAACTGAATGATCACACAAAGACTGGACAACACAAAGACTGGACAACAAATGTTATAGCTAGCTTTTTTCAGACTAATCATTTTTTATTGGGCCCCAAACAGAAAATTTTTGCCCCAGTTCAGCAGGAAGCAATTATAAGAACACTGGTGTTCTAGCCCCTTAAGTTAGTGTGGATGGTTTTGGTCATTTAATGTACTATGGTTGTTATCACTTAGGGTGGTAGGTTGTTATTGGTTATGATCCTGGAGGAAACAAAACCAAATTGATCAATGTATATTGATAGAAAATTAAAAGTTGTTTTGTTAGGCTCCCTTTTTTACTGTATTGTACATAAGTTGGTTATTTAAAATATAAAGTTCTAGTTTTATGGTTCTTATATTTATGTGTATTTTGTGTAGATTGTTAATGTTAGAGAAAAGGTTACATTTTTTAAAACAGTGATACGAAGTGGAAAATTTTGGTTTCTTTGGAGACTCAGTTATGTCATGTGACATTTTTCTGGAAGCTGTCTTATGAGGGGATGTTTTGCTGAAGCAAACATGTGAGAAGTTGTTTTCTTGAGGCTGACCTTTGAGAGGACACGTGAGATTTGGAAATAGTATAAGTATAACCCAATAACCAGTGACCAACGCCCTTGCATTGGTTCTCCTTATAGTGCTTTACTGGACTGTGTTGATGCTGCTCTTGCATTGGTTTGCTTTGAAAAGATTTACTGGTCTTCTCTGATTTTCACTTGTAGTGACTTTGTACAGAGAAAACCACCAAAGAACTTCTAGTGGTGTTCTGGCTGCAGCTTGCTGCTCCTGAGAACTTGTGGTGATTTGGCAAAGCCTGTTTCTTTTTGACTGAACTGCTGCTACTGATTTGTGTATGATGTTTGGACTAGAATTCTGATATCCTGAAAACAAAGATTGGAATCACCTCCAAAGAAATACTTCTAAACAAGTGCACATCCCCTTGTCCTATTAACCTTCTTCTTCCGCTACACCTGATGGTGGGCTAGAGTACAGTTGAAGTGTTTAAGAACCCTAATTAAAGAGGTTTTGAAAAATCTAAGCTACATATCTTTAAATACATACATGTAATACTATTACCTTTATGTACCTACTCATACAACTTTAGAACTATGAAAATTTTACAATTATTACTGTTACATTATTATTTTGTGTCACATATTTTTTTCTTTTCAGAACAACTTTGAATTTTTAAAACCACTTACCTGTATCACTGCCATTTTAACTCATCTTCATTAAAATAATTACATATTTTACTTCCAATTCATGCTTTTCTGAGTTATATGCCCTTACATTCTTTTCCCTTGAACCATCATCTATGTCACCTCATATTTAAATTTAAGTAAATACCTTTATACTCCAATAATATCTGATATTTGACCATTTACATGAAGATGAGCAAAAAAATGTGGCAGTTATTTAACAAATATCAGTAGACTTTTAACCATGTCATTGCTTGACATATACTCATGAAATGTAGCTTTATGAAGAAGCTTTGAATTGTGATCGTAATTCCTTGCATCTACATATTCTTCTGGAGTCAATGAGGTGATGAATGAATGGCCTTACATAGATTCAGAATCATGACCATTAAATAACAACTCACACATCAACATGAGGTAACAGTAGATGTAGAACATTTTAGCTCAAAAAGTAAACACATAAATTTACTTGTAGTGTAGTAGCTAAAAATGTGAACCTTAGTAGCAGGCTCTCTTAACTGATAATAAGCTTTCTATCCCCATTTAAATTATTTAAGCTCATTATAAGTTTTCTTTTTCAATTATAAAACTAAGATAAAAATTAAGGCTAACTTTAAGGAACTGAATGGTAATTAAATGACTCAATATAGCATATAGTAAGCTTTATAAGATTATTTCATCTAAATGCACCATCCATAGAGGCAGTGATTTTTGTCTGTTTCATTAACAGCACATGTCTCATTGCCTACTGTAAGATTCAGTAAAAAGAAATTACATGAAATCCTCTTTTAGATTAATGAAAAATGTTTCTGAGTATTATTAGTTTTATTTCTATTAACAGTATTATTAGTGTTGTTATTTTTTATTATTGCATAGAAAATGTCAATTCACTTATCATTGTTTCTAAGAGAAGCATTATTATATTTTAAAAAGTTTGTAGAACATGTAATTATTTTTAAATGAAAGATAAAACACCTTAAAGCATAGTGGCTGATTTTATTTCAAAATTATGTTCCAGAGAGTATTAGGGCTATCCAAGCTTTGGGCATAAATTTTTCTTTAGCTTCAGAAAGGGTATTCTATTCTACATTTCATTCTTAAATTGGCTCTGTTTGTTCTCTATCAGTAGTGAAATTTTCTTAAAAATAAATATAGTAATTAATTTATTAAAGTTTTTCATAACATTAGAAAACTTACAAAAACAGTAAAGCTTAGTATAACTCTGACAGTTTCTCCTCTGTGGTTAACATCTTATATTTCAGACACATGTAGCACAACTAGAGGGCTATAAACAGTATCTCACTGTTCACTATACTCCCTACTTGGTTGGGATTTTATTACTTCTAATGGATGTCTATTTTCAGTTCCAGATTTACATCAAGGATATCATATTATCTTTTGTCATGTGAACTTCTGAAGATACATCAATTATGTCTACTTATTCCAGATAGAGTACAAAAGACAGAATCAAAGAAATGATTGCATCCAAGTACAGCTTGGTGAACTGATGAGTTTAACTGGAGTTGCTGTAGATGCATTGGTGAGGGGTTACTTACAAGGAAAATAATAAAATTATGGATAGTTAGTCAATTAGAAGAAATCTCTCATCCAGCAACTGTTCAATGGCTAAATTGTTTTAGACAGAGGGATCTCAAGAGGCCATTTCACACTGGAAATTAAAATGGATCCAAAGTTATGCAAGTATCCTACAGGTAATGCCAGCTGCCTCAACATTTATAGTTATTATATTACTTAGCCTTTTATAGTTTATTAAACTTTCATGATTTCAATGAATTTAACAGATCTGAAATATTCTTATTGATTTGGTAAGATGTACCTCTATTTAAGATTATTCAATATTTTTCTCATAGTTTTCATGTTCACTGCTGCTGGAGAAGAACATGGGAAATGGAACTCAATTCTCCTTCACCACAAATTATGTCAATCTTGATTTCCTAACATGACACACTCAGCTTTCTATATTTTAGCATTACTTCTTTCTCCTTTTTTATGCTCTACTCTTTTGGAGAAATCCATTTCACACAGTCCTTTGTCAAGGAGTAGACAGGTCACCTCTACTAGGAGAAGCACTGACACAAAGTATTGAACACATTTCAGTATTAGACATGTCTCTTCCCTTTACCACTTAATAATTCAACCATGTATTTTCACTACGCATTCAGGATGTTTATTTAATAATATTACTTATAACTCAATATTACCTAACAATGTTTGTTTAAACTTTCTTAAAGTTTGGTCACATTTTCCTTAGATATGTCACATTCATTTTGTATCTTGACCCCTATTTCAGAGTTTATCCTCACACATAGATTCTGAGGATATGACCATTAGAACTGGTGCTCCTGAGTCCCTGCCTAAGACCTCTTCAAACACCAGAAAAACTCTTTTTCATACTAGAAAAATGACTCAAAGCTTTGACCTCTTCCTTACTTTCAGAAGGCGGTCCAGATGTTTTTCTTGACTCTAAAGGGATTCATAGTATGAGAAGCTAGTGCATTCTCTGGCAAATGGCAATATGTAGTTAGGGGGAAATGATCATTGTTTTGTTGATGGTCTCAGACTAATCTCATTAATTTAAATGAATTCTCAAATTGTTTTAGCCCATGAGACTACAAGGAGTTGCCCCATATGCCATAGAAATCATTGGAACATAACAAAGGCTGAGAATTTCCACAGATTTCTCCCATCAGGAATGGGGCTGCTTCCCAATTACTGTTTTCATGTGTGTGCCTAAAGCATCCTAACAATTTTTACAAAGTACAATGTATCTCAGTATAAGAATACTAAAAAGGAAATGACAATGACCTGTGAAATCAGAAACCAGAATGGAAGGAAGAAATAGGAGAATGAACCCTTGAAAGATTATTGGTAGAGACTGCTAACAGAAAAATGAACAAATAAAGAAAAAAAAAAGGCTATAATCACCACATAATGACATACTAATGTTTAACAAACAACCAGCAGACCAAGATCTGAGAAGTAAACCAATCAAAGAGCAGTAAACCTTTGATATGATAATGTATAAAACAAACACTGAGGTACTGATGATACCTCATCTTTAAGATGCCATACATGCGTGTGTGTGTGTGTGTGTGTGTGTGTGTGTGTGTGTGTTTATGATGTCTATGTCTATGTATACATCTACATCTATGCCTATGTATATAATTTAAGGCTGTCACTGTCTTAGTCAGGGTTTCAATTCCTGCACAAACATATCGACCAAGATGCAAGTTGGGGAGGAAAGGATTTATGGAGCTTACACTTCCATGCTGTTGTTCATCATCAAAGGAAGTCAGGACTGGAACTCAAGCGGGTCAGGAAGCAGGAGCTGATGCAGAGGCCATGGAGGGGATGTAACTTACTGACTTGCTTGCTTCTCCTGGCTTGCTTAGCTGGATTTCTTATAGAGCTCATGACTACCAGCCCACAGATAATACCACTCACAAGGGGCCCTCCCCCCTTGATCACTAATTGAGAAAATGCCTTACCGCTGGATCTCATGGAGGCATTTTCTCAACTGAAACTCCTTTCTCTGTGATAAAGCTTATGTCAAGTTGACACACAAAACTATCCAGTACAATCGACCCCTTGTCAACTTGACACACAAACACATCACCAATAAGCCTTGACCCTTACTTCCTTATTCATCCCCAAGATGTAAATAACTTTAAAAATCCCACAGTCTTTGCAAATTCTTATATATTAACATTTCAGTCCCTTTTAAACAGCCAATCTCTTAAAATTCAAAGTCTTCTAAAAATTCAGTCTCTTAACTGTGGGCTCCACTAAAATGCCTCCCTTCAGGAGGGAAAAAATATCAGGCCACAGTGACAATCAAAATCAAAATCAAACTCCAGCCATCCAATGTCTGGGATCCACTCACAATCTTCTGGATTCCTCAAAGGGCTTGAGTCACTTCTCCAGCTCTACCCTTTGTAGCACACAGGGCTCCAGATGCCTGTACTCCACTGCTGCTGTTGTTCTTGGTGGTCATCTCACGGTACTGGTATCTCAAAAACACTGGTGCCTTCTGTTGCAACTAGGTTTACCATGGTGCCAAGCCTTACCTCCTTTGCATGATCCCTTCAGTCCTGGGCCATCAATTGCAACTGAGGCTGCACCTTCACCAATGGCCTTCTACGGTCTCTCACAGTGCCCAAGCCTCAGCTGCTCTTCATGACTCCTTCATGCCTTCAAAACCAATGCCACCTGGGTGACTCTTACACATTACCAAGTCCAGCCACCGCACAAGGTACAACCTTGGCTATCTCTGGAACACAGCCTCTGTGCTCTCAGAAAACACTTCTCAGATTTCACCTCATTGATGCTGGTCTCTTCCCAATCACCACCAATTTCCCAGCTCCAACTAACCAGCATCAATAGTCCCAGTAATGCAATGGTTTTGCTTTAGTAGTTCTGGCATCTTGTTAATCACAGGCAATCTTTCAGCCCCAGCTAACCAAAACCACAGAACTTTCACAGTCAAAATAGCAATGGCCCTGATAAAAGTCTTTAATTTTCCCTCTGCAATTTCAAAAGCCAGGCCTCCATCTTCTGCACTCTTTTCAACATTATCTTCCAAGCTCCTATAGAACATCCCATAAAACTCTTAACACTGAATGGATCTTCTAGCCCAAAGTTCCAAAGTCCTTCCACAGCCCTCCCCAAAACATGGTCAGGTTGTCACAGGAATACCCCACTCCTGGTACCAATTTGTCTTAGTTAGGTTTTCTATTCCTGCACAAACATATCGACCAAGATGCAAGTTGGGGAGGAAAAGGTTTATTGAGTTTATACTTCCATGCTGCTGTTCATCATCAAAGGAAGTCAGGACTGGAACTCAAGCAGGTCAGGAAGCAGGAGCTGATGCAGAGGCCATGGAGGGGATGTAACTTACTGACTTGCTTGCTTCTCCTGACTTGCTCAGCTGGCTTTCTTATACAGTTCAAGACTACCAGCCCACAGATGATACCACTCACAAGGGGCCCTCCCACCTTATTCACTAATTGAGAAAATGCCTTACCGTTGGATCTCATGGAGGCATTTTCTCAACTGAAACTCCTTTCTCTGTGATAACTCCAGCTTGTGTCAAGTTGACACACAAAACCAGCCAGTACAGTCACATAATATGAACAGACACAATTTGTAAAAAGAGAGGCTTGGAAATGTTTTTGTTTATTTTGTTCTAGATTGTGAGTCCTTTCTTACTCCATTTTCAGTGGGGGTGAATTTAGATATTTCTGCACATATGTTTCTGATGATCAAATGCAATCATTTATAGGATTTGCCCTATGTTTAGAAAAACATAGGCAAAAATCTCTCCATGTTAAGGTCAGAGAAGGAGAAATGTACCTATCCCAATATAGGGGACTGATTTGTGAATGGTTACCAGAGTTGTTTGGACACATTATACAAAATTTGAACAACTTTCAAAATTTAGTAGAAATCTTATTAAAATATCAGCAAGTGACATGGAAGAACTACAGAGTGAAAACTGGGAGTGTAATCTTGAATTTATAAGACCTGGAGAATCACATGGACCATATATATTACAATACACTTCTATCAGTCAAATACTGTACAAAAAAATGACTTAAAGTTCAGCAGCATATTATGGAGAAACAAGGATGGGAGTCTTTAGAACCCCAAAATATCAGTCTATTCATAAAAATGTAATTTTGTTTTCATCTTAACTTTTTATTGAGATAAGTGATGTAATCCTTGCAGCTTAATATTGTGGATTCTCTGAGATGTGTGGAATTTCTTGCATTCATCTACAGTGTTCTTGCACACATATCAACTTTGGTTTTTTTTTTTCAGGTTTCAGAACAGGGTAGAAATCGAAATCGTTCCTAATTAGTGAGCTGTAAACACAGAACTTAGATTCAATTAAATGAATACATTTTTTATAATGCAAGATATGAAGGCTCAGTGAAAGATAGAACCTACCTGAATTTTTAGAACAATATTTCACTGTGTTATGTGTTGATAGAAAAAATATTGCTCTTAAAATAATGTTTTACTACAGTCAAATAGACAGAGGAAGGTTTTATGGTAATTTGAAAAGAAAAATAAAAGATGTAAAATATGTTAGGTAGCCTTACTTTTTAAAAGAAAAAGAAATCAATCTCTTTCAAATATCCTTTTGATTACACAGGCATGCAGGAAAAGTCTGAAATGATAATTGCAAGATTTTTAATCAATGCTGTTGTGGAAATCTATAGCTTAGAAAATAATGCTTTTATGAATAAAATTATATATTTTGTACATTTCTACATTTGATATAAATATACATTTACTGAATATTTATAGATGAAAAACTAAGAACTGAAAGAAGTATATGAAAACATTAATTTTATTTTTTATTTTAAATTGTGACCTAGTTTATCTTAAGGTTGCATTGATTTTAAGGTTTTTTTTTAAATTTATTTAAAAAGGTGAGCAATCCAGAAAAAGATGCATAGAATTTATTTCATGTAAGCATCTATTTTCCAATTTTCTTCCCACTATAATTTCTCTGGAACAATTTTTTAGCACTATAAATTGAAGCACTGTTTTCTCTGTCCAAACTATTATACCACTTATGTGCTGTTATATCATTAATATAACAATTAGAACTATTAATCATCAACTGCCTCATGACATAGCCTCTTCTTCTTTTTGACCTATATGCATTTTAATTGTTCTTGAAATTTAAATATTTGTCATGTTGCCCAATTAATTTTAAATTCCCTGTAGATAAAGAGACTCTCTAATAAATCACTGCATTGCTCAAGTTATTCTTTCTTTGCCTTGCAGAACCTCTCAAAAGCTGTGAGATTAATTCAAGAATAAAGCTTTTTTCATTTAAGAATGGCAATTGATTTGAGTTGCAAACCTATTTCTTCACTTTAATGCATTCTCTTATGAGTACTTAGTCTATTGCTTAGAGAAGTTGATGGATGTCCCTGACATTGAAAATGAAAGCAATGGAGTAGCATGTACTTACATAAATAGCGAAGACAAATGAAGGAAGAGTAAGAACAGGGAGTATTTTAGTGGCTTAAAATGTCAGTTGTAAAGTGTCCTTAGAGCAAATACCATAAAGTACCCTTGTCAATATCTGGGAAAATATTCCAGGCAGAATGAAAGATGGTGGCTATGTTCTAGGAATGCAAGGAAGCCACTGTAGGTAGACTGTACAACAGTAGGGGAAAGAGCGGTTGAGAAAGGTATTAATCAGATAGCAAAATCCCAGATTATGTAAGAGTTTCTATGATTTAAAATTGTATTGTAAACATTTAGCACATTTGACAGAGATAGGGGCACAATCGTATGGATATTTAAAAATAATTTTCCCAGCCATTGTTGCAAGATGAAAAGGAGTGAGAAGGCAGATAGGAGGAGCATGGACCAGCATCTGTTGAGAGCTTCTTGCTAGGTCATCCCTTGATATACAGTGAAAGGACCACTCAGCAGGGGTGTTATGGTTGTGGTAGTGGTGGTGATGGTGGTGGTGGTGGTAGTGTGTGTTTGTGTGTGCATATGTTGGTAAATATATTGAGAGACAGAGAAAGTGATAAAATTAACTCAAGATCTCATCTGTATAAGAAAGGTTTTCCTGAATTACCAAACACACTTCTATGATAATGGCATGCATTTCTTTATAAAAGGAGAATCCTTGTAATGTAATAATTTCTTACTTGTCCCACCTACAATGCTGCTTTATCGAGGATCAAACTTCCAGAATATGAAATTCAAACCCTAGCAATGAGAAACAACTGTGGTAAGCAGGAAAATAGTGTTTGGTGGAACATCTGGGGACAGAGTGGCAAGTCATCAAAAGGGAAATGTTTTGGAAAGGTTTCCCCATGCACTTGTTGTATATGGATAACAGAAAACAAGTAAAAGCAAAACGCAACAGTTTGTGCCTGTAAAGTAGGATTATTAATCCTATGGTTTAATAAGACTATGAATGCTTAGAGAGAAGTATAGCGTACAGAAATGAATAATTCTGTTTAGGACATTTACATTTTAGGTTAATCTTAAGAGTAGTATTAGGTAATATATGCTATAATATTAATGGCTTTGCTCAACTAAGAATTCTCCTGTTATCTACTGTAGACTAATTTTTTTTTTTTTTTAGGCTTCTAATGGAAGAATATAGAAGGCTTTCAGAAACTGAAATTTCCTCTCTAGATAATTCAGCCTTAAACATGTTCAGAACAATATCATCAGCTCCTTTCTTATCTTTTTGCTTTTCTATTTTATACCCCGTCAACACAATGAAACACAGAATCTTATTCGTGCTAGGTCTACACCATCAGGAAGCTATACCAGTTTTACAGATGCTGCTTAAACAAAGTAAAGTAAGGAGCCTGTCCTTGATGATGAGATACCTTGCATGGGTGTGGAGTCAATGCAATATAAAAGTCCACTGAGCTGTCAGAACCCTTAAACAAATTGGAAGTGAGAGTAAGAAACTGACAACTTAGAATGTTTGGTGTGGGGACTGGTATGGTAAAGATAAGGTACACATAGCTGGGGAGAGTCAGCCAACTGGTTCAAGGAATGAATCCAAAGTGGGCTAAAGAATATCTACTCAACAGATTTCACCACAAGGCAGGCTTAATTTTTGGATGTTAGAAGTACAAAGTTAGATATAATTGTTTATTATATCAGCTAAAAACAATCCCTAGATCCTACCAGCATTCAATGCTGCCAACTGCACAGTGTGAACATGAACAAGTTTTGGGAGCTACCCCAAGCACAGAGTAGCAGTGCTTGTTTTCAATTTGTACTTGAAAGATGTATTCCATTGTGTTCAATTACCACATCAGTTTCTTTCTCACCTGTCACTCAAATTTCTAGCAAATACTTAGAGTTTATGAAAACAACATACTGATTCTGGTACTGGTGTCTGTGTTGAGATAAATTAACGAACTGCTGTAACAAATTCCTCCAAAGTCTTATTTGCCAAACAACAGAAGGCATGAATATATCTCCCTCATATCATCTTATGATGCAGATTTGCCACATTATCAATTAGAATAAAACACTCATTCTGTTTAATAAGTAACTTAGTCACCAGTGTATGGTTATCTGTCAGAATATTCCCTGAGTTCTCTGAAAGACATAGTAAGTGGACACATAGATATAAGGAGAGATCTACATATGTGCTTTTTGAGACCTATATATTTTATTAATATATTAATATTGTCCAAGACCGACAAGATGTAGAAGCACACTTTCATGTATCCCTCAGACAAAACAGCTCAGAAGTCACAGTTAGCAAATTCTCCAAATTAAGACATGAATATTCTAAAAGTCCTCAACTCTTCATTCTATCATCTGTTCTTTAGAGTGCAGTTGAACACCCTATATTTAGTAAAGGCTTCCCTTTACATGGTAGATCGCCTATGCCTTTGTTTGGTGGAAAAGGAAGATGGTATTGTGAACCAATCACATTTTCTTCATAACACTATATGAATAGAGATGTATACAGTTGGATGGAAATTTGCATTTTCCAAAGATGTGTTAAAAGTGGAGATAGTTTATGACAACATCACTATTATCTCTTTTCAGAGCCGTTCTCATGTATTAAGCTCTGTTATGTCAATGCTACTGTAGGTAAACCATTCTGTGGTACGGTAGTACCCATGCTTTTCCATTTGTGTTCTCACAATTGTCTGTGGCAGTCAATAAAAGTTACACCCTAAGGTTCAAAACTTACCAAGCAACAGAACTATCATTAAAATGTGTAATATTTTTAATCTGTTATTTATTGGTTTGTTTGTTTGTTTATTTATTTTAAACTCCAGTTTTTATTCCCCTCCTGGTCCACCCTCCAGCTGTTCCACATCTCATACCTCCTCCCACTCCCTGTCTCCACGAGGATCCCCGTCAACCTCCCCCCTACCAGGCCTCCAGTCTCTTGAGAGTAAGGTGCATTGTCTCTGACTAAACCCAGACCCGGCAGTCTTCTGCTGAATATGTGTTGGGGGCCTCATATCAGCTGGTGTATGCTGCCTGGTTGGTGGTTCAGTGTCTGAGAGATCTCAGGGGTCCAGGTTAATTGAGACTGCTGGTCCTCCTACAGGGTTGCCCTCCTCAACTTTTTCCAGCTTTCCTCTAATTCAGCCACAGGGGTCAGCAGCTTTTTTCCATTAGTTGGGTGCAAATATCTGTATCTGACTCTTTGAGCTGCTTGTTGGGTCTTTCGGAGGGCAGTCATGATAGGTCCATTTTTGTGAGTGTTCCATAGCCTCAGTAATAGTGTCAGGCCTTGAGGGTTCCCCTTGACCTGGATCCCACTTTGAGCCTGTCACTGCACCTTCTTTTCCTTGAGTTCTTCTCCATTTGGGAGGGACCTGGAGCAAAACGGGTTGGGGGGTGGGTGGAGAGGGGAACATGATCTGGTATTAGGTAGGGGAAAAGGACTGAAGCCCTGAGGGCCAGCAGGAAGAATGGAAACAGGCAACCTGGGGAGGTAGGAGGTTGGGGGGACCCTCCAGAATTTACCAGAGACCTGGGAGGTAAAAGACACTCAGGACTCAAAGGCAGGGACCTTATATTAAATGCCAGACAGTAAGCAGAGGGAACTTGTAGAGCCCAACTCCAGCAGAGAGACAGGGCATCAAGTGAGGGATCGGGTTGCCATCCCACAGTCAAAACTCTGACCCATAATTGTTCCTGTCTGAAATAAATTCAGGGTGTGTAATTTTTATACTTTAAGAATTCACACATGCATACTTGGATCAAGCCCGTCTTCTACTTTTTCCTCTTTAGCTACTACAAGGAACTTCCCACCACTTCCCTCTCCCAATTTTATGTTTTTTGCAAACAGAGCTGTACTCCTCTACTTTGGACTGTTCTTGTAAAAAATAAATAATATTGAAATTGGACTCAATTCTTTTTTGAAAGTGTTTTACTATTTGTTGATAATTTTATTGAATTATTTTTGGTCTCATCCACTTCCTTTACTCAGCTCTTTTCAGATGCATTCACCTTTCTTACCCTTACAACTTTGTGTATTTATTTGTACAATTCATCAAGTACAGTTTGTGTTGCTTAGATACGTAGGTACATGGCTGTGGTGGTTTGAGTATGTTTGGCCTAGGAAGTTTGCACTATTAGGAGGTGTGGCCTTGTTGTTAGAAGTATGTTACTCTGGGGTAGGATGTGAAGCTGCTATGCTCAGGCCTTGCCCAAGGTGGAAGGAGAGCTTCCTCCTAGCTGACTTTGGAAATCAGTCTTCTCCTGGTGGCCTTTGGATCAATATGTAGATCTCACAGCTCCTGCTCCAACACCACACCTGCCTAGATGCTTCTTCTCATAATGATAATGGACTGAACCTCTGAAACTGTAAGCCAGACCCAATTAAATGTTTTCTCTTAGGAGAGTTGCCTTGGTCATTGTGTCTCTTCACAGCAATGAAACCATAACTAAAACAATGGTCATCCAATGCAGTGTAGTCTACCTCTGTAGTCACATCCTTAAAGAAAATTAATGTTCACTCTTTTTGAGGATGCAAACACTTCAAGTAATTGCTCAGGTAAGTGAGGAGTTATGTATCCACTTCCCTCTTATACCGTTTGAATTTGTCTCACTTCAGTTTGCACAGATTTTATCCATGCTGTCAAATCCACCATGAGTAAATTTGTAAATATTCTCTGCTGTGTCAGTAAAATAATGTTTTATTATACTCATTTACCACCTGAGGCTCTTACCATCTTTCATGGAGTTGTTGGTTACTCCCATAACACTCGTGTCCCTGTTGAACTGGTGTTTATGTCTTCCTAGAACAGCCTTTACTTTAGTTCACAGGGCTCACTGCTGAATAAGGCTAATATTTTTTTTCTCATTTGGTAGCATGCATAGTAACTTTCTATCACTATGAAAACTAGCTACTAAAGACGAAGCTTCTAGGTTAGGTCCAGCTTGATTTCTTCATGACTCAAATATGAGGAATCTTGAACAACAGGGTATTCTTATCAAATTGTGTTGGGTAACCAGGAACAATAACAATGTCAGAGGGTAGAGAAGACTTCAGTGGACAAAAGTCCAAAAGGCTTAACCCATTCCTAGCGCTGGGACTTTAATTTGTTAGCCTACTTTGGGTAGTATGGGAATTCTCACTCTTGTATACTATAATTATTTTAAATACTTCTTGAATATGTATATGCATGAGTGTGTATATTTGGGAGGCTGTAACACTAGTAGATTTCAGTATGACTTTTTCAAATGGTATTAAGTATTAGTTACCCCTTTCTACACTTCCTTATACCTTGGGTGTCCTTGCCTCTCATTCAACCAGTAGTATAGTTAGCTAGCAAATGATACTTATAATCTTTTTCTTTTTTAGCTCATTGAATCCAGTTAGTACAAGCTAGTACAAGTAAATGTTAGTACAAGTTAGTACAAGTTAGTACAAGTAAATGGTTAACCACTAGAACATTGGCAAATTCAGAGTAAACTGAGGTAAACTGAAACTCCATCCTCTAGCAGCCAATAGCTGGGGATACGACCTCACGAGTCTCTCTTCCACCTATGCTGGAAGTTGGATGGCTTGATCTGTGCCTATGATTTTCATGCATCAACACTAGAGAAACCAAACATGCTACAGAGCTGGGTTAGCCACAATGTTAGTAATTAGTCTTTCTAAACATGTCTGGAATGGGATTTTCATTTTTCTCTTTTATTTCCAGTCGTATATGAACTGACATTTTGTAAAACTTTGTAAAAATACACTGTTATAAAATCACTTAATGTGTAAAAGACAAAATCAGATAGTATAAGGCTTTAAACTCTGCTTATATATTATTTGATTTATGATACTATTTAATTTTTCTGTCATTTCATGAATTTTAAATGTAGAGAGAAGAAATATTTGCTGTGGCTGCAGGCAGCATTTTGATTTGCAAACCTGATATCTAAACTCTGATAATAACTGCTATATCTTTATTGAGGCTTATTTCTTCTTTTAGAAAATAAACAAGGAATCTCAAGCAAGGTATTTAACCCTAAGATTTTGATTATTAGAAGCATTACTCAAGGAGAAACTTACTTTTCAAACCATAGACTCAAAACTTAAAGTCAGCAGTAAATGAATATGGAAATACAGCAGGCTTGTCACCCTTACACACATAGGCAGGCACACACGTGTTCTTCCCTCCTCAACTCCTCACACACTTGCATTTATTTTACTTCTAAAATCTAGTTTATTATTTCCCTCAGTTTATTACTTCCTCTTAGTTTCTTCATGAAGTTTCATGAAAATTTTTGAAACATTTGACCAACTATACTAACAGTATAAACACTCAGAGACCAATAGTGGAAGATCAGTGGCCAACAAATAAACTGATGTTACAGCTCCCAAACACAAGGAGGAAAAAGAAGGCTTTGTTTCATACATGTCATAAAACTAACTTAGTTTCTCACATTGAAAAACAAATTATTGTTAATAGCATATATGCTTATTTAAGAATGTTATTCTTATTAAATTCAATCTTTTTGTTGTTGTTGTTGTTAAGGTGAAATAGAATATTGGACAGTAGAGCCCGGGAGAGAGAGTTCTAGAGAATGAATGACCATGAATATGCTTAATTCCAAAGCTAATAATTAGTTTACCAAATGTTGTCTCTCAAAATTTGGTCAAAGGTGTGCTTTATCTCCACATTTCATTGACTGCCTAATTCGGGAGCCAGAGAATGACAGTCAAGTACACAGCATTGTATTTACCATCACAGGGAGTGAGCTTTAATATGGAAGGGGCAGGATAGAACTGAAACTCACACACCTATCATGGAACCTGCTTAATCAAACATGGCAGGAGGGAAAAGATCAAAATTACAACACTCTGCAGTTAGAGCAGACTATTGAAAATGGTAATATACTCTGTTCTCATCTCATTCTGCTCCTGACAGCCTCTGCTATTTGCTCACATCAGTCATTTGGCAGAGTGTGTCAGCTGGATATCAAAACAATCCTGACATGTAAATAAATATGAAAGTCTTGAAAAGATAATGGCCTGACAGGAGGCATAACTGCTCTTGAGTGACAGGTACTGACTGAGACTGCTGATGGAATTCTTCTTGATGTACAGAAGGCAGTCTACTGCTCTGCTCATTGTGGTTAGACATGCTCAGATTTTCTCCAGTGAAACACACACACACACACACACACACACTCTCTCTCTCTCTCTCTCTCTCTCTCTCTCTCTCTCTCTCTCTCTCTCCATAAGCAATGAGGAAAAGCTTCATATTACATTTAATGACTTATCACATGTAATTTCAAGTGTAATTTTCAGAAGAAAATGTCTGATTTAGTGTTTTGAATTAGGCCAAGTCTAAGACAGCAGCCAGCAAGATGTCTCAGGTACCCAGGCTCTCCTGACCAACAGCCTTTGTTGTTCACTTGTAGGATAGATGCATTTAATTTGCACTTGAGTAAAAGTTAGTCGATTCTGTTCAACAACTTCCCTTGAGGAACAAGGCAATGGTTTGTTTATTTCCTACAGACTGGTACCTTTTCAAAGATCAACAAAGTCACAATGATAGTAACTTTCAAACAAATTATTATATATTATATTTTTGTAAAAACATTAATCAATTTAAAGTGATTACATGCCAATGTGCAACATATAAAAATCTCCCTGAAGTCTCTGAAGACTGGATAATCTATATAAAATACTGGCTCTCAAAACCTTGTTTGCTCCACATATATATGGCCAACACTGCAAATTTCGTAAGTTAATACAACCTATTTCCTTATGGGTTAACAGGAGAAAAACAAGTGCCTCTATGAGAAAATAAAGCAATCTGTTCTTTTCTTAGCACTTAAGAAATAAAAATATCATTGGCAGTGTGCCTTACTGGATCACCTGTGCCTCATTAGAACGCAACATGACATTGCAGGAGGGCACCTAGAAACAGATTTTTACCTTTGCTCTTTCTGATCCTTAACTTGGTAGATTAGACTTGACCAAATTAAACAGAAAATTACTCAAAATACCACATAGAAGTACAATATTGCACATTTCTAAGAAGCTTGGAAGTTTCTTAGATTTGAAAAAGCACAGTTGAGCTTCTTACAATGTCAGCATTGCTGACTGCCACAAAGAAACTCAGAATCATTCTGATACTCAGTTCTTTCTACATATTCTGGGAACTGGAGAAAGAAATTGCATTTTCTGTAAAAACAAAAAAAAAAAAAAAACAATCATAATATAATTACATCATTTACTTTTTACTTTCGTTCCTTCCAAATGCTCCTATATGTCCATTCTTGCTCTAATTTGAATTTGTGCTGTCTTTTTTTATTAATACATGTACATCTCTGCATAAATATTACAACCCACTCAGTCTGTAAAATGTAATACTAAATTCAACTGAAGAGCCAAATGATTAGCAGGCAATTTGCAGAAAATGTTGCTCTAGAATGCAGTTTAGTTTGATATTCCCATAATTTTGAGATTTATACACTCATTGACTTCTCTGAAAATACATTATAAGAAAGCTTTAACATTTTTCATTTCTGATCACTTGGGCTAAAGCTGTAGGAAGAATCTCAAGAAATTATTGTTTAGGAGAAAGAGGACTTACTGTCAATATGTGCAAAACCTAAGTAAATGTTCCAGATTAAGTAACATTTCATGTCTTTATTGTTACTAAAACCACTTGCAAGGCTCTCACTAATATATTTCTTAGTATAATTATGTGAGGATTAGAATTTTAATGTATTTTCTAACACCATCCCTATTTTCATGTGCTTAAAATACTTTGATTGTTAAGATACCTTAGTTATTCACACTTTCTGTTTCTTGTATGAAAGTCAACATTAAAATGGAAAATTATTTTAGTTGAACCAAATATATGTTTTTCATATATTCAAAATGTAACATGTCAGAATTAGTTTCATGTCTCTTAAGAATACAATTTTGCTAGGTTAAATTATAGGCGAAATATTCATGACTAATATTTTATAGAAAGCTAATACTCTAGTTGATAGAAAGTCATACAAAACCAAATATCTCTTGCTGTTTCTCAAATCCTAAACAAGTTATTACTTGGGATAAAAATGCAGCATGGTAGTGGAGACATCTATCCTGTTCGTGGTACACAATGATTCTGTTAGGCACAGACATTTTTTAAAAATTCGTTAATGAAAGGATTAATGAAATTCCTATCTCAAAACACATAGATTGTCACCTGGAGTTATTTTTAGAAGAAAAATGTTTGTTGCTGTTGTATTTTGGTAAACTATATCTGAATTTTAGAAAGAATAAATGAAATAGGCACAGCTTAGTTGTCTTACATTATGTTTTAGATAAAAAAAGAAAGGGAAAATCAAATATTTTTGAAGGGTGAGTTTTGTAAAGGGAAGAATTCAAGGAGACCAGGAAAGTGGATATCTTCAACATTTTGTTTACTGATTGTGGGTGGGGGCATGGGAGGTGTGCATGAGCCATGGGCTGCATGCGCAATTAGAGGACAGCTGGTAGGAGTGGAGTTTCAGAGGTTTGAACACAAGTCATCAGGCTTGGTGAGCGTGTCCTAACATTGAGTCATTCAGTGATTAGAAAAGTGACTACAGAGTGAGTTCCAGGACAGCCAGGGCTACACAGAGAAACCCTGTCTCGAAAAACCAAAAAAAAAAAAAAAAAGTGACTTTTGTAGAAGTGGCTATGGCTGAAGCTCTATGAATGAAACCAGTTTAGGATTTTCAAGTCCCAGCACATTGTTCAGAATGAGTGGAAACTGGACAAAGAATTTTATGCAAATGAGGCAGGACATTTAGTAAGAGGTAGAAATATGCAGGGCCTTGTATAATACATAAAGTGTGCCTATTTTGTTTTTAAAGCAATGAAAAATAGTCAAATGTTTGAGACATCCAGTGTTATATCTTATACTTTAAAGTAATAACACTTTTTCTTTTGGTCAGAATAATAAAATAGAGCAAAAAGAAGAAACCAAAGGAGACCTTAAGATATTTCAATGTGAAACATTTCAGGACACCCCATTAATATGTTCAACTTTCATCTTTTGGGGGTATGAGTTAATAAAAAATAAAATAAATTTATTTGCATAAATTCAAGTAATTCATTATTCATGAATTAAATGTATGAAATAAAATATCATGTACCAAGTGTCCAGATTAAAGATGTAAGGAATATAATTGGAGGCCAGGATGGAGTCATTGTATCTACTCTGAATCTTTTAGGTCTGAGAGGCCCTCAAGATGGAATTGTGGAGATTGTGTACAAAGGTAGATATTTACACTGGAAATAAGGGAAGATGTCAGAACTGACATTAACACAAAGGTTTGGGATGGAGCAGTGCATAGATGTGATGAAAAATAACATATCCAAAGAGAAGAGTCAAAATTGGCAAACTCCAAGAATGACAATCAATTTGTTCAAGTAATAAACTTCCAATAATGAGATTAAAAAGTAGCACCAAATAGACTGAAAAGCAATGGTGCCACAAGGCAGAAAAATAACAAACCCAAAAGTGTATGGTAGAGTTTACTTTGTCAAATATATCAGGAAAGTGAAAAGTTACAACCTGACTATTATGTTCAGCAACATGGATGCTTCTACTGACCTTACTAAAATTGTTTTGTGAGTTGGAAGGTAGCCAGATAGGATTGATTTATGAAGCTAATCTTGTGGAGACAGTGAATGATAATGATATTAAGTTACCTTTTGATGAGTGCTATCAAGGAATCTACTTATAGGCATTGCTTCAAAAGCCAGAAGCTGGAAACAACCCAGATGTCCCTCAGCAGAGGAATGGATACAGAAAATGTGGTACATTTACACAATAGAGTACTACTCAGCTATTAAAAACAATGATTTAATGAAATTTGCAGGCAAATGGATGGAAATTGAAAATATCATCCTGAGCGAAGTAATTCAGTCACAAAAGAACGAACATGGTATGTACTCACTGATAAGTGGATATTAGCCGAAATGTTTGGAATACCCAAGTTTCACTTTACAGTAACTGCTGGACTGAGAGTGAGGTCCCAGATGGAGGAGTTGGAGAAGGGACTGAAGGAGCTGAGGGAGTCTGCAGCCCTATGGAGGGAGCAACAGTGTCAACTGGCCTGACACCCCCCCCCCCCATCCTCCTGGAGGCTGGACCACCAACCAAAGAATACACATGGAGGGACCCATGGTTCGGACCACATATGTGGCAGAGGAGGGCCTTGTTGACCATCAGGGGGAGGAGAGGCCCCAGTAAAGGAGAATGTCAAGGTGTGAATATGGGAGTGGGCGGGCGGGTGGGTGGGAGGTGGAATTCCCTCATAGAGATGGGGGAGGGGGAAGGGATAGGTGGTCTCCAAAGAGGAGACCTAGAAAGGGGGAAACATTGGAAATGTAAATAAAGTATCAAAAAAAAAAAAAAAAAGAATTGAACAGAATTTTAAGAGGCTACCTTTCTAACACATGAAACAGATCAAGCCAGGAAAAAATGGAAGAAAAATCACAAAGTAATAACCTCTTAGGACCAGAGAACATGACTCAGCAAGTAGAAGTGCATATGCACATGTGTGTGAATCTGTGTTGTGTCACTGGATTCCACAAGGTAGCAGAAGATCAAAAAGTTGTCCCCTGGCTTCTATATCTCCACACAGATGCTGTGTATGTATGAGTGGGCACATGTGCATACATACACACGCATAAACACAGAACAAATGAGTAGATAGATAAATAGATAAATAAATAAGTGGATAAGTAAATAAATAAATAGATAAATAAGCACTCTTCAGTGAGAAGGTTTAAGACCCATAAAATTAGCAGAAGTTCTGTCTGCAATAGAAGCAATAGCTTTTCTCTTATTAAAACAGGAAGTGAAAATGGCTTGAAAGCTTTGACAGAGAGCCATTTTCAGTGGCTATGGAGATTTAGTTTGGCCAATGAGTCCTGGAAGTAGATGGTCGGTCAATAATAAGAACTCTTCCAGCTGGGCAGCGGTGGCACACGCCTTTAATCCCAGCACTCGGGAGGCAGAGGCAGGTGAATTTCTGAGTTCGAGGCCAGCCTGGTCTACAGAGTGAGTTCCAGGACAGCCAGGGCTACACAGAGAAACCCTGTCTTGAAAAACCAAAAAAAAAAAAGAAAAAGAACTTTTCCTACTAGTACATACTTAATAGGCAGTGATATTGGATGTGAGCTTTATCTTTTTTTAACCACAATAAAAGTAAATATGTTTGTTGGTAGCAAGAGTCGTAAATTCTAGTCTCATCAATTTTATTTACCAAATTTATTTATGGCTTATAAAGCAGATATCTATTATACATAGGGGAGGAAGGAAGAGAGCCTGAAGTTTGAGAAAAAGAGGATTACATGTGTTAAATTTTTCCTAATTGTACATATATTAATACAGCTGTATCCCTTTCCTTTACAAAGCATGACTGGTCTCTTCTGTTGCACTAACAATTATTTTAGCTAACGAGTTTCACTTGCACATGAGGTGCTCATTGTAGGCAAACTCAGCAATGTAATAGTCATTTCTTGTCTGATACTTGAGACAATTAGAAGTAGTTGCACAGTTTCAAAAACTTCTTCAAACCCAATTAACCAACTGTTAACGACCCTTATGTGGTTACCTGATGACCATCTATCCCAGGCCATAGCAATTAGTCATTCTGCAATCACACATTAGGAAACAGCTCTTGGTAATTCAAAAAAATACAAGAGCACGAAATATTCCTCAGGTACCTGCTATAGAAAAATCTAATTTCTTCACCAGATACCATGCGATAACTACACCCTGGATAGTAATCCCATGCCACAAGATCTCCAGTCAGCAAATGACATGGTCTGTTCACTCAAAGCTGCTAACATTGGAAGTGAAGATATTGTCCTAAACTACTTAGGATTTAAACTACTTGAATTGTACACAGATAACTCGAGATGGGTCTATTTTGTGCTTAAGTAAGTGAATCAATTCTCCTTAAAATGTAGGCTGTATCATTTTCTGTAAGGGTAGTTATTAGGTAAATTTTACTTCTGGGACTCTGTTGTCTTAAGTGCTCAGGGAACAAATGTGGCTTTTACATCCCAGGTTTTGTTCACAAATGCTCAGCTTGTGTTCTCAGGAGTCTGTATACAAATAAGGTTTGTGGTGACTCATTGGATTTGCTGTTACACTATTTCCTTGCCTTATAAAGTGTGACATGGAAACATGAGCAGAATCCATTTTACAAGTAGAATCTCCTCTACTGTAGGCATAAGGCAGTTTAAGGTATAGGTATTTGGATCTTGATGCTATATAAAATTACTTCTACTTCAAGGGAAGTGTTAGAAATGGATTATAAAGTAGTGTGCATTCCTAAAAGAAAATCAGGTAAAAGTCCATGATTTATAGTTATGCATAGACAAAGTTAACTAACCCTAAATACCACTGATTCAAGCCTAGCTTATCACCCAAATATTAGCTCATTTTATGTGAAATTGTTTTAAAGTGTGCTTAACTATGTATTCACTCTATTTTAGATAACATGCAGGCAGTTGTGAGAACAACCTGTTTTCCTGAAATCTAAAAATCTAGGTAAGAATATAGAATTTCCTTAGATACATTTGCTGGTGATAAGCCCAGATGGATTGATTATAGATATATAGTACATAAAGTCTGTACCACACAACTCACAATGCTATCATGAATGCCCCTAGTACTAAAAATGGGATAGGGATTGTTATTTTCCAGCATTTGAACTGGTGACTTATGATAACTTTATTTTGTTGTCCAATTTCATTGGAAATGTTTGCTTAATTAGTGGCATCGTTTTTCTGTCTCATCTGTAATGCACTGTGAGATGAAATACTTTTTATTCATTGTAGATATGATAACATATATGCTTTGTCTAATGACTCATTCTTAATGGGAAATTCCACCCAAAGGAACTCAATCTCTACACCAGTCCTTCCTCTATCAATGAGAATGGAAGTCAAGAGGACCTATACTCCATGAATGTTATTTCAACTTTCCTGTTCCACATCCAGAAGCTTACTGCAGCTCCTTTCCAAAGTTTTTGCTGAACTTAATTAAGAAGTTTGGCTCCGACAACTGAAATATATTGAATTGGATTTTTCTCTAAAGTGATGCTGATACATATTTCTGGTGCAGTGGAGACTACTTTTTACTTCCTTTAGCACCATGTGTGCCCACCGGAGGGGAGCCAAGTCTTGTTATTTTTGATTGGTGCATCCTGGTGTTCTTGTCCAGGTCAGAACCTTTGATCCACAGCTTAGTGCTAACATAGAAATGAGACAATAACCTTTTAGTAGAAGGATACTTAGTAAGAGTCTTTAGACAAAGTTGGTATGATCAACAAAATAAATAAATAAATAAATAAATAAATAAATAAATAAATAAATAAATAAATAAATAAAATGGAGAATAAAGTAGTGCATTACAAATGAATGATTGAGGCAGCTGAGGTACAATCAGACTAATAAATAAATAAATGAATAAATAAATGTCACAAGTGCTCCATAATGCAACCACAGTGAATTAGAAGTATATGTTTATGAGATTGGAAAGCAGACTGAGTACTTGCACCAGCTTGCTTTAGATATATAGCTCAAACACATTAATGTAGAAAAGAATTGCAGACAGGGAGCAGGAAGCATATACAAGCAGGATAAAAATAGACTATATAATAATATAAATCATGAGGAGTGAGTTTATCTGAAAGATTTGTGAAGCTGATCTAGCTCACAAAATGTACATGAACACACATGTGCATATACCTCACACACACAACACACACACATATACACACACCCCACCCCAACCCATACCACACCACATACATGTGTGGGGTGTGTGTGTGTGTGTGTGTGTGTGTGTGTGTGTGTGTTTGTGTGTGTGTGACATGTCAAATAGGTTCAGAAAACCTTCATAAGTGGACAAACCTTTTAACTGATATGATTTTCATGAAAATATATAATTAGGTATGTTTATGGTGACTGATTACATAAAACCCTTAACATGCCCATTATGTTCTTCAAATTTGGCAAAATATAATGGGACAGCCTAAGCTAATTGGGAGAGCCACTGATGGAACCTATAATAACTAAGAAGTTAAGTCCCAGGAACACAGAAAACCAGTTATGCATTCATACTCTTTCTTATCACCTCAATAACTTCTATTGCTTCTTCCTTCTCTCACTGTATCATCTCCTCTCTCCCTTGTTTGTCTTTCTGATTACTTATTATTTTTAAATTCTGAGCACTTATGAGGTCCCACACTTCCCTCTCTAGAAGATCTTAAAACCCTCTTGCAACCCTGAGATGAATAAATAACTAAAGTGATATATGACATGAAGATAAATCTTTTTTCTCATGAAAGCAAAGTCTTTATTTATGCACCCTACCTAACTGTGGCCAATAAATGAGATCGTTGGGGATACAAATAATTCACACTAAGTAGAAATCTATGGTACAGGTGTATACAATAAGATATTGGGATATTGTGATTTTTGAAACTTGGTGCTGATATCCATTTATTTTCCAATTTGATTATGATAAAATGTTTGCTTATTTAGAAAGAGAAGTATTTGCGCGTGTGTATGCGTGTACACACACACACACACACACACACACAGACACACACAAGGATAATACAGACAGAAGCTGAATATGTAGAAGATGAAAGCAGAGGTAAGGTAGGATGGGAAATGATACTATAGAAAGACCAAATTAATAAGTACAGTAACATTAAGAAATAAAAAGAGAATGGTAAGGAAGACAAAAAGAAATAATAAACAGCCAAATGTAAGCAGAGGCTTATGTACATCACATTCAGTGTCAGAGCTAGGAATGGAGAGAGAAAGAGAGAGAGAGAGACAAAGACAGAGACAGAGACAGACAGAGAGAGACCATGAGAGACAGAGACACAGAGAAGGAGACAAGGTAGACAGTAAGAGGACAACGATAAAGAAAAAGAGGAATTTTGAACTGGCACAGTGTTGATGGTTCAGATTGGTATGAGTTCCCACAGATGAAGTTTTGAGTATTGAAATGTTCACAGATTACTAGAAAATTAGCAAGAAAAGTAGGCTTATATTTTTTAAAACCTACTTTAATAAGTATAGTTAAATGTTCTAACTTCCCTTTTAGACCTTTATCCACAAGAGGTAGTAAAAATGAAAGGTTAAAAGGGCAAAGGAGGATGTGGACCTGTTTAGAAATGGTTCTTTAGAGAGAATCCAATCTGTGGTGTCAAGATAGCAGCAGTTCAGCTCACACAGATCAACAGCAGTTGCTCAATCCATTTGCAAGAATCAGTCATGAATCAGCAATGTCCGTTCAACCCAGAAGAAATCCTGAGGCTCTGCCAAGGGGCCTGAGTCTGTAGAAGCAGCAAGAAGCTGCCAAAATGCCACCAGAAGTTCTTTGGGGCATTTCACTCTACAAAGTCATGACCATGACCAGCAAAGTGGGGCAAGGTGAACCAATACCACACAGCATTGTCAGCAAAGACCAGTATCAGCAAAGCCTAACAAAGACCTGCAAAGGGTGGTAAGGTGAACCAATACTACATAGCACTGACTAGTGTCTTTTGGGCTATATTTATACTCTTTCCAAATACCATGTGTTCTTTCAAGCATCTGATCTAGCAAAACACCACAAGCTCCTTTTCTAGGCAGCTTCCAGGAAAAAAATACCACATGTCTACTTCAGCAAAAACATACTCTCATAAAATAGTTTCCAGAAAAATACATAACTTGACATAACTGAGTCTCCAAAGAAACCAGAAACAATCTCTTCTTCAAGGAATTAATACTCTTATTAATACTCTTTTTATTTGGGGGAATTTCCCTATTTAAAGAACTCTTCTTATATTTTTAATTTTCTTTTGGGATATATATATATATATATATATATATACATATATATATATATGTGTGTGTGTGTGTGTGTATACACACACACACACACACACACACACACACACACACACACACACACACATAATTTCCCAACATTTCTTTATTATGATCCTGTGAAGCTTCTTTTACAAATGGTATGTTTACTATTTTTGGACCAGCAAGTAACAACATCCTTGAAACACTAGAGGAAATGCAAAAAGCCAGAGAATAAGTTGTTCAAATGTTTCCTGTACACTTCAAACATTCCTGAAGCCAAGAAGGCTGACATACATGATAATTTTGAGAAAAAAATGAACACCCATTTATATCCATGTAATATGCAAAATTAAGCACACCATGCTTTATGTCCACATGTGTAGTTCATGTCATAATATCAGGGATTTTATTTAATGAGCATATCCCTTCCAGTATCTCCATGCCAACCACTCCCTGCTGGATCAGTGACATTTTGCCTCCTCTTGATTATATAGTGTTATTTTGTTTGCTGATTTACAATTCATAATTCTCTGGGAAGAATGTGAGCATGGGGAAAGCAGAGGTCTCTCTGTCTTCTTCAGAGAGTAATTGTTTTATAATGAAACACAAAACTACTTCACTCACTGACAATCCCTCTAAAGGCATCTCCTCCCTCTACTGTTAGTGTGAATTTCTCCCAGGTTCCCTTTTTTCCCCATTTCATGTTCCACCAAATGAAATTATGTAGCTATGAATAAGATCTTGTGAATTATAGATTTTCTTTCTTGTTCTCTGTAACACCAAGTTTTACTTTTTAATAGACATGGTAGTGAAATAAAATAAGAATATATCCTGTGGTCATTTCTTTGTTGTCTGGTATTTTATTGCTCATAAATCATAAGCAAGGAGTAGTTTTCAGTCTTTCTTAATCAATAATAATTGATGTTCTAATCACTGACCCCAAGTGCCAGTTTAGCACACAAGTTAAATTATCTGCTCTATTTTGTGTTGAGGTTTTTGTACTTTGTTGTTTTCTAATTATTTTAAAGTCAATCATGTATCCTACCACTCTGAACTAAACATATGTTCCTCCATGTGTTTCTTAAATGGATATTTAATTAATTAGAATATTAGAGCCACTGGAAAAGCCATAAGAGTGAATTTTCCCTTATGTGCAGAATCACTATGACATGATGCATTGTCCTTCTGTCTTCCTTTGACTGCATACACAATTCACACATTTGGAATCTTATGAAGTCACAACTGACATACAGATTTCCCTTGTAAATGGGCTATACTGCAGTTTCATCATCACTGTTAATTGGGGCAATCTTTCTCATACATGAAATGAAGTTTAATGTACTCTAACACATACACACATACACACACACACACACACACACACGATTATTTTTCAAATCCATTATTTTATTTGATTTCTCAGAATATAGCTGAAATTTTTGTTTAGCTACAAATTAATAACAAAATATGGTCAGTATAGGAGATGTCTATAGTTAAGCATATTATTTCACTATTAGAAACTAAAATGAGGCCTCTCTTTAAATGTCAAAGATACCAAATATCAGGCATTTGCCATTTGCTGAACCTCAGATATGAAAGAGAGCTTGATATGAACAATATGAAAAAAAACCTGTGTAAACATATTTCTGATAAAAGCTGTTTTCTTTTCTTTTTAGTTCAACTAAAGATTTTTTTTCTTACTAAGTGGAACATTTTTTGGTGTATTCTAGGTTCTCTAGGCTCAGCTCTAAAGTGAAGAAACCAAGTTTTCCTTTCTCTATCCTTTAAGCATTTGGTGTGAGGTCATTCAAATTGTTCTACTGGATTAAATGTAAATACTTCCACATCAGTCCTTGTCTGATGTTTTAGTTACATGACAAATCCATTAAAAAGGGAAAGCTGGTTTACCATATCTGCTCAATACAAAGCATGTTACTTTATGTCGGTTGGATCATTGACTTTCAAGAGGCACTTTGAACTAAATATGCAGATTTTAGTAAGTAATTTTTAATACTCCATTTGAAAGAGTGACTCCATAGCATGAAATAGAATAATGCTTATTTTAAGTAGTAGTTACATAGTATTCCAATGTTCATTCATAAAACATCCAACAACAGAAGTCATAGGCAAATCTTATTTTATGTGCTCACCTGTTTATTGTAAACCTTTTCTCATCTTTAAAAATGTAAAAATAAAACTAGTCAGTATGGTTCAGTACTACCACTGTTGGCACAATCTGAGGAAGATAATATTATTTTAAGATCCAACCAAAAGAAATAACTACATTTGTATTCTTGACATGGAATAAAGTTGTATTCAAGTGTAAGTCTGTAATAGCAATGAGTTAGCTCAAATGAGATTACTCAGTTATTACTGGATAATACCAACATACCAACACTAAAAGATCAACAATATAGATATTGGAATAATGGCTTTAAAGTAACCAAAACTTCAACTCATTCTGAAGATGGAATTGGCTAGTCATTTAAAAACATAATAAAATTATTTACTGAAGAAAAACATATAATACTAACTATGCCAAGGAAGATCACTCCAAAATCATGAATGCTTCCACAAAAGTGTTTGTACAAAAATGTTGAGATCAGATATCATTATAATATCTAAGTAGTTACTATTCAAAGTTCCAGAATTTATAGAATATACAAATAAAAGTTAGAATATTCATAAAAGTAAACAGTACTGGGTACATAAATGATTTTGACTGTATAAAATAAAAGATAACTTTTACAAATATAATTGTTGTAATTTAAATGTGGCTTTCCTCAGAATGTGTGGTAATGTTAACATATGTTGATTTCTTTAAGGTTTAGGGGCTACTGATAGAGATCTTCACATCATTTGGGACTCTGGAAGAAAAAAAATACTCCTCTATTAAAAGGGGCTTGATAAAGAATATAGAAGAAATGGGGACCAAAGAAAGATACTACAACCAACTCCTTTTATCAGCTGCTGGGGAAAATAACAGACATTATGCAAGCTAGTTGTAGACAGTAATCACATTGACTGTGAGCAACCAATCCATAGGAGTGGGATTACCTGTGTTATGGGGTCTCAGAAATTGCTAATATGCTCAAGATGCCAACTTAGAAACTATAAGATTAAACATCTACTGCATTGTAGTCTTCTTTGACAATATTTCTTTCTCATATAAAGAAATACATGAGGTACCATTTGTTGATCCTTGATATTATGGCATAAGCCATTGGTGTTCTGTTCAGGAACTTTCCCCCTGTGCCCATGTGTTCCAGACTTTTCTCTACTTTCTCTTCTATTTGGTTCAGTGTATCTGGTTTTATGTGGGGGTCCTTGATCCACTTGGACTTGAACTTTGTACAGGGAGATAGGAATGGATCAATGCATTCATCTACATGTTGACCAACAGTTGAACCAGCACCAATTGTTGAAAATGCTGTCTTTTTTCCATTGGATGGTTTTTGTTCCTTTGTCAAGGATCAAGTGACCAAAAGTATGTGGGTTCATTTCTGGGTCCTCAATTCTATTCCATTGATCTACCTGCCTGTCACTACACCAATACCATGCAGTTTTTATCACTACTGCTCTGTAGTACAGCTTGAGGTCAGGGATGCGATTCCCCCAGAAGTTCTTTTGTTGTTGAGAATAGTTTTTGCTATTCTGGGTTTTTTGTTGTACCAAATGAATTTGAGAATTGCTCTTTCTAAGTCTGTGAAGAATTGAGTTGGAATCTTGATGGGGATTGCATTGAATTTGTAGATTGCTTTTGGCAAGATGGCCATTTTTACTATATTAATCCTGTCAATCCATGAACATGGGAGGTCTTTCCATCTTCTGAGGTCTTCTTCGATTTCTTTCTTCAGAGACTTGAAGTTCTTGTCATACAGATCTTTCACTTGTTTGTTTAGAGTCACACCAAGATACTTTATATTGATTGTGACAATTGTGAACGGTGTCATTTCCCTAATTTCTTTCTCAGCCTGTTTATCCTTCGAGTATAGGAAGGCTACTGATTTGTTTGAGTTAATTTTATATCCGGCCACTTTGCTGAAGTTGTTTATCAGCTGTAGCAGTTCTCTGGTGGAGTTTTTTGGGTCACTTAAGTATACGATCATATCATCTACAAATACTGATATTTTGGTTTCTTCCTTTCCAATTTGTATCCCTTTGACCTCCTTTTGTTGTCTAAATGCTCTAGGTAGAACTTCAAGTACTATTTTGAATAGATAGGGAGAGAGAGGGCAGCCTTGTCTAGTCCCTGATCTTAGTGGGATTGCTTCAAGTTTCTCTCCATTTAGTTTGATGTTGGCTACTTGTTTGCTGTATATTGCTTTTACTATGTTTAGGTATGGACCTTGAATTCTTGATCTTTCCAAGGTGTTTATCATGAAGGGATGTTGAATTTTGTCAAATGCTTTTTCAGCATCTAACAAAATGACTAGTCAGAATGGCTAAGATCAAAAACTCAGGTGATAGAAAATGCTGGTGAGGATGTGGAGAAAGAGGAACACTCCTCATTGCTGGTGGGATTGCAAGCTGGTACAACCACTCTGAAAATCAGTTTGACAGACCCTCAGAAAAATGGACATAATACGACCTGAGGACCTAACTATACCACTCCTGAGCATATATCCAGATGATGCTCCAACATGTCATAAGAACACATGCTCCACTCTGTTCATAGCAGCCATATCTATAATAGCCAGAAGCTGGAAACAACCCAGATGTCCCTCAACAGAGGAATGGATACAGAAAATATGGTACATTTACACAATGGAATACTACTCAACTATTAAAAACAATGACTAAATAAAATTCACAGGCAAATGGATGGAACTTGAAAAAATCATCCTGATCAAGGTAACTCAGTCACAAAAGAATGAACAGGATATGTCCTCACTAATAAGTGGATATTAGCCCAAAAGTTCGGGATATCCAAGATTTAATTTATAGCAACCATTGGACTGAGCATGGGGTACCAGATGGAGGAGTTGGAGAAAGGACTGAAGGAGATGAGGGAGTTTGCAGCCCTATGGAGGGAGCAACAGTGTCAACTGGCCTGTCCCGATCTGTGGGACATTCAAAGAGGGTCCAAGGAGGGAACTGTGGGATGAAAGAAGGGGCAGGAGACAGAGATACCTTGGGAACAAGACGGCAATCTGATCAAACTCCAAAGAACTTTATTTTGGAGCTGTATATAAAGCACTTAAGGCGAGAAGTAACAGGGGCGGGGAAGTTCCAGAAGGGCAATGCCAGATGTCATGTATTGTTGAAAAACATGATAACAGGATATCACAAGATCTCCCTAAATCCCAGCAGGTGGGGACAAACGGGATATCTCTAAAACCCACAGGCTGATCACCTGATTTCTGGGAAGCCCGAGGCACTGGGTCCAGGAAACTGAAACTCAGGCCTACTAGTCAGACCAAAGCCTGTTGGTCTCTGACGCTGTCCTGACCCCACCCCTGGTTCTCCCAGAGACTGGACCACCAACCAAATAATATACATGGAAGGACTCATGGTCCTGGCCACATATCTGGCAGAGAAAGGCCTTGTTGGCCATCAGTGGGAAGGGAGGCCCTTGGGCCTGAGGGTGTTAGATGTTCCAGTATAGGGGAATGCCAGGAAGGGAAGATGGGAGTGGATGGGTGGGTGGGGTCATACCCTCATAAAGGCAGTGGGAGGGGGGTGGGTAGGGGGTTTCCAAATGGGAGATCTGGAAAGGGGAAAACATTTGAAATATAAATAAAATAGAAAAAAAAGAAAGAAAGAAAGAAAGAAAGAAAGAAAGAAAGAAAGAAAGAAAGAAAGAAAGAAAGAAAGAAAGAAAGAAAGAAAGAAAGATGATTTTTGGTTTGGTTTGATTGGTTACTTTAGTTTTGTTTTGTTTGTTTTTCTATTGCAAGGCATAACATTTCTATAAAATTTACAGGGTAAAAAGATTTTGTCTTGAGTTACAATTTAGATTTTCAACCTTAACTTTTGGGGTATCCTGGAATGAGCCAAAAATTGGAAGCCACAAGTACTGAAATGCTTGTGCTTAGTAGTGTGAGAAGGTTGTCAGCCTTGGGCATTAGATGTAGAATGAGAGCCTTCAGAAACAATTTGGTCCTTGAGGGTTCTTGTGTTGGGCAACTTTTCCAAAGTGTTTTAATGATGATAGACAGAAGAATCCTTAAGAAACAAGACTAGAAATTCTTTAGCATACTCAGGTGGAATTAATGCAGTCCTCATGGGAACTCATTTTGCTCTGGTTTGCTGCCTCACAATATGACCTCTAGCTCCCAATACATTTTTGCTATCTTTATATATTGCTACAGGTGATATAGAGGGATCCACACTGGACCTTGTGTAATTTTGTTTGAACTTTTAGCCTCCAATCCTGGAGGACACTTTAAAGAAGTGTCATTTGTTTGTAAGTTACTTGGACTCAACTATTCCATTATAGTAACAGAAAAATGGACACATGCAATAATGGTGAGCAGAAGTATCAGATGTCTTCCTTCTCTCTAGGAGATAAAAAATAAGAAAATGTGTAGCTTCAAAGACAACAATAAAAAACTTTTGGACACAGAACAAAATAATAACCCATCAAAAAGCTTATACTGAAGAGGCTGCTCAAGTAGCCTCAACTTTTAAGAAAGACAGTTGTTAGCCGGGCAGTGGTGGCGCACGCCTTTAATCCCAGCACTTGGGAGGCAGAGGCAGGCGAATTTCTGAGTTCGAGGCCAGCCTGGTCTACAGAGTGAGTTCCAGGACAGCCAGGGCTACACAGAGAAACCCTGTCTCGAAAACCCAAAAAAAAAAAAAAAAAAAAAAAAAAAAAAAAAAAAAAAGCTGCATCGAGCAATGCTTTAAAAAGAAAGACAGTAGTTTTTTTGTTTTGTTTTGTTTTGTTTTGTTTTCCCAAGGAGAGATGGCATGTATGGGTTGATTCATCTGTATGTGAGCATAAAAGAAACAAGTAGCCTCTTACAAAAGAGAAAAAAAAAAAGTTAAAATGTTTAGGGTCAACTGCCTGGGAGCATGTTGAGCAATAAATCTGTACTGGATTTCTTTGTTCCTGTAAAAAGCTCTCACTTTCTGAGTCAGGGAAATGTATTCTATACAAAAGTTAAAAACACTGGTTTTCATTTTCCCAAGTGAACACACTTCTTTTGTGTCCTAAACTTCTAATTTTAAATTGCCAACTTTGCCATAAGTAACCAGTGCAGTAAAATGATCACATTGATGAAATGTGTTGTTTAAAATAAAAGTGTATTGGTTGTTTGAATATTTCCTTGATGAGAGTTATTCATGTCTTGTTTAAGAAATGTGACTTAATTATTTTGACCTTTAATTGTACCTGTGTGAAGTGTTTGGCTAGGACTTAACATCAATTTACCTTGAGAGTGGAATATTATGTTCAGGCTGTTTCTCTAAAGCTGTTTATTTCTGTAGTGCATATCAGCAAAATGCAAGGGTATTAGCACTTTGGCCCATATTCTAGAATTCCTATAAATAATTGCATGCCTCTTCATGTATTTGAAGGTTTAAATTGCCAAGGGAATACTGCCCTTACCACACACACATTTGGATTTTGAGTTATCTGTATAAATATTTCTATAAATATACTTGAAGAAATTTGGGTGTTTTACAATTTTTTACAATCAAAGCATATGAAATGTGAACTTAATTGCTGTTGCATAGTTGGATTTAGCTGCTTTCATCAAGGATTCCCAAAATAGACCATGTTATAATAATGTCATTCTTTACGAGGTAAAAATTAAACCAAAAATAGCCAGTTTCTTAAGGACAGTGCTAGTTTAATCTAGCATTTATTTTTCAAAGAGATTTTGCTAAAAATCTTTAAGAATGTGTTACTTTCTATCTGGCTTGACTCTTTGCTTGATAGAGGAGTTAATAAATAGAACTGTTTTAAAACTAATTCTGTATAAACAGAGTTGTTGGTTTGACAATATGATTTTGTATAAATAATATATCTCTGGATGTCACAGGTTTGAATCTGAAGAATCATTGTCTGGCACATAGAAGTAGCTATGACCTATAATCAATGCTGGAGTTGGACTATTCTTTGTAGCAGAACTAATACTGAGCCCATTTTATCCACACTCTCTCCTACACTTCAAATATATTCAAATTCTTCAAGGTATATAAATGCTTCAGTGCACAAGTGATTAAATTTCTATCAGAAGACAACTGAGAATTCATGGAAAGTTGACCAAAGGAAATTGAGACAACAAGGTAGTCATATGCAGTTTCTTACAGTTCATCAGGGTTTTGAAGTGACATGAATAATGAATTTAATATTAGGAAAATGTACTTGAATAGTTTCTTGGGTACATATATGCATTTTTTGTAATTTTTACATTCATTATTGATAAGCATTCATATTCATGTGTATACATATGAATAAATTCAGGATATATGTTAAGTATTAAAATATTAGGTTATATAATAGCCATTACACTGCCTTCCTTTAAGAATGGATCCAGCTCAAGGGAAGGTTCCAAGGTCTGACACTATTACTGATGCTATGGTGTGCTCACCGACAGGAGCCTAGCATGGCTGCCCTCTAAGAGTCCCAACAAGCACTGTGAAGAGTCAGATGCAGATACTTACACTCAACCAATGGACAGAAGCTGGGGACCCTTGTGATTGAATTAGGGAAAAGCTGGAAGAAGCTGAGGATAGTGACCCTACATAAAGACCAGCAGTTTCAATTAACCTGGACCCCCGGGATCTCTCAGACATGGGACCACCAACCAGGCAGCATACACCAGCTGATATGAGGCCCCGGGCACATATACAGCAGAGGACTGTGTGGTCTGGCCTCAGTGAGAGAAGATGCACCTAATCCTGGAGATACTTGAGGTCCCAGGGAGTAGGGAGGCCTAATTTAGTGGAGCTGGGGAGGTTGGAGACATCCTCTTAGAGACTTGAAGATAGGGGAGTAGGTATGGGATTAGGAACAGTCAGAGGGCAGACCTGGATGGGGATAACAACTGGACTGTTAATAAAAAGATTAAAGAATAATAACTAAAAATAAATAAATAAAATATGAAAGATAAAAAATGTATAAAACATATATTCAGCAGGTCAGCTGAGAACATGTTGTGACGAGCTGTTTAAATTTAATAAACTTTTCTCTTTGAAAAAAACAATGGATTTGATTTATACAAAAATTTAAGACTCTATATCCTGTATCAGCCAAACATGTGTTCTACCACAGAATTATAATACAAGCTCATTCTGGTGAGGATGTGGAGCAAGAGGAGAACTTCTCCATTGCTGGAGGGAGTGAAAACATGTACAGCAGTACAGAAATCAATATGGTGGTTCCTGCGGAAATTGGGAATCAATCTACTTCAATACCCAGCTATAACACTCCTGTCAACATCCCAAAGGATGCTCCATCCCACCACAAGAACACTTACCTATATTCATTGCAGCTTTATCAATAATCAGAAACGAAAGCAACCTAGATGTCACTCAGCTAAAGAATGGATCAAGAAAACATAGGACATTTGCGCATGGAATATTACTCAGCTGTTAAAAAATGACTCCATGAAATTTGCAGGCAAACGAATACAACTAGAAAAAATCATTCTGAGTAAGAGAACCGAGATCCAGAAAGACAAATGTGGTATATATTTACTTATTTGTGGATATCTGCTGTAAGTAACATAATCAAGCTACAGTCCATAGATCAGGAGAGGTTAGGTAAGAAAGAGGGCTGGAGGAGGGGACATGAATGGATCTCTCTGGCAAAGGGAAATAAAATAGAATAGATTGTGCAGGTGGACTGGGGAGTGTGGAGACAGGCAAGAGGGGATTTGGTTGGAGAGATAAAATAAAAGAAGAAAGCATGGGAAAGATGGCTGGAATTAGAGGGCACTGGGGGTGGGGTGGGGTGAAAACACTGGAAGGTTGAGCTGGTGTCTACCTTGAACCTTCATCTTTAGTTCCTAATCTCTATGACATGGAAAGGTATTCTGCAGGCTACCAAAAGAGAGACCTGGAATGTATCCCATCCACAAAACCTTCCACCTACATTCTGTCTTGCATATATAAGGTGTGCTAAGGCATAGAACTGTGTGCGTGGCCAATCAGTGACTGGTTTAACTTGAGGCCCACTACACTGCCTTGATAAACAAAACTGGGGGCTGGATAGTGCAGAATCCTGGGTAGAACCAAACACAACTGGCAAAATAGTAGTATAGTAGTAGTAGTAGTAGTAGTAGTAGTAGTAGTAGTAGTAGTAGTAAATGAAATGATTCTTAATGGTATTTTACTAAATTCATAGATCAGTGCCTTGTTCAGTTATCATGAGAGACGTTTCTTCTGGCAGCAGATGTGAGTGGGTGCAGAGACCCACAGCCAGACATTATGTGGAGAGAGTCTAAATTGGGGGTTTACATTAGGATCTCTGCCTGCCCCCTCACCCTGAGCTCCAGGAACCCTGCAGAAAAATGGGAGGAAAACTTGTAGGAATCAGAGGGGAGGGTATGGAGGACACCAGGGGAACACGGACCACAGAATCAACTAAGCAGGGTTCATATGGACTCACAGAGACTGCATCAGTAATGACGGGGCCTACAAGGATCAAAACCAGATCCTCTCTGCATATGTCATGGCTGCTAGGTTAGTGTTCTTGTGTGACTCTTAAAAGTGGGAACAGGTTTTTCTCTAACTTTTTTGCCTCTCTTGGGACTCTATTCCTTCTATTGGGTAGCATTGTCTAGCCCTGATATGAGGGCTTTTGCCTTGTATTATTGTCTTTGGTTTTGTTATGCTTGCTTGTTGTCTCTTAAAGTCCTGCTCTTTTCTGACAGGAAAAGGAAGGAGACTGTAACTGGGAGAAGTGGAGGGGTTCTGGAGGTGGGGGCTAGGTAGAGTGGAGGGAAAGGAAATTGTGGTTAGGATGTACTGTATGAGAGAATCTAATTTTAATTTTAAAAGGTCTTTATTAAAAAAAGAGAAAGATCTAAAAATAATTATAAGTATGTGAACACCTGAAAAATGGATGTTTTAAACAGGAGAATTGATTTTGTGGCAACCACTCAAGAATATTTCTAGTGTGTGAAGGAATGACTCAGTGGTTAAAAGTGCTTCCTGCTCTTCCCAAGCATATCACTTCAGTTTAGTTCCCTGCACGCACACTGGGCCACTCACAACTACCTATATCCCCATCTCTATGAGATCCAATGCCTCTGACCTCCGTGAGCAACACACACACACACACACACACACACACACACACACACACACACACACACACACGAACTAACTAAATATAAAATAAATATTAGTTAATAATAACAATAAATAATATGCCATTTCTGGTGTTTTAAATGCAAGAACAAGTTTTTTGGGTTGTTCAAGAGAGAAGATACTGTCAGATGGTAGATGGAACATGGGTTTTTCTCTGCCCTAGGCTGGATTCAACATGATCAAGGTTTTACCAAGTGTGATCTTGGTGATATGCCTACAGCTGAGAGAACAACTGTGAGATCAAGAACATATCTATTTATGCTGTGGAGATCCTAGCCTAGTAAGAAGTAAAATCACACCAAACAATCCAATATAATATTCATGTGTGTGTGGTTTGATTGTTAGGTTGTAAAAGGTCAGTGTGTTTTGGAAAGAATAGCAAGGGTAGATACTAGATAAGACTTAACCTAAATCTTGCAATTTGTGTTTAGTTACAAAGGATTTATTTCCAATCTTCTCACTTGTCTTTTTGTCTTCTAGAATCATATACATTGCTGCAAAAATAACCATTTGACCAAGCCTGCTCAGTCAGTCAACAGGTTTTCCAGATCAGGAATGAGGATCAAAAAGAAAAAAGACGATTAGACAATTCTGAGACTGAAGGCAGGTTTTTTTTTTCCCAATCTGCTTTTATACCATTTTAATTACATGTAAGCAACAAGGTCAGTTCTAGGTTGAGGAAGAAGCAATATTATAAACACAAATAGTCAAGAAACAAGCAAGGCAATAAACGAAGTCCCACGATCAGGATGACAGAGATATCTGAGCCTACTTCCCTGTCCTAACCCAATGTCATAATCATGCCTGAAGCCTACTTCTTTGTATTACTCTAAAATCAGATTCCTGTAGAATTTACTTCCCTGTTCTAGCCTAAAATTAGATTCTTGCCTGAACTTACTTCCTTGTCCTTGGCCTAATGTCAGATTCCAGCGCGAAGCCTGTTTCTTTGTCCTTGGCCAAATGGCAGGTTCCTGCCAAGTATCTCCCAAAGCTCTTCACAACTGTTGTTAGGTACACTGTTGAAACAGAGTCATCTCTGAGCATGTGTGCCTGGATCTTTACGATTTGATTGGAAAGAATGCATGCTTGTGGTGAAGAAGCCCGTGATAGAAGATTGATTACATGGGTTATGATTAAAATGATAGATTCCAGGGCAGGAGAAATGACTCAGTGTTTAAAGCACGAGCTGTTTTTCATTTTTTAAAACAATTTTTTGTTTGTTTGAGGCAAGTTTCTTTATGTAGTCCTTGCTGTCCTGCAAGAAAAGCAAGGTTAGCCACAAATTCATCGAGATCTGCCTGCCTTTGCCTAGCAAGCAAGAAATTAAAAACTCGTTTCACCATGCTTGGCTACATGGGGTCTATTTGCCTATAACTGCAGTTCTAAGATATTTGACAACACCTTCTGGCCTTCTATCACTGTCTATCAGTCACCTCTTTTAGCCATTTAGTATGATGATATGATAACACCAGATTTTTAAAGTACCAATCTCTTCATCTGTCAAGACTATCACAGTGCTCATTTTTCTTAAACTTCTATCTAGAGTTCTAATCAGACAAAAGAGAAACTAAGTCAATGTAACAAGTACTTCTCTGGAGAGAAGTCTCAGTGATTGAGTACTGTCTGCTCTATCTGAGGTCCTAAGTTCCATTCCCAGCAATCAGATGGTCACTTACGACCATCTGTATTGGGATCCAATGTCTTCTTCTGGTGAAGACAGCTACAGTGTATACCTATACATTAAATAAATAAATAAATAAATAAATAAATAAATAAATAAATAAATAAATAAATAAATCTTTGAAAAAGAGAGAGAGCCCAGTCCCTTTCCCCTTCTACATACACCATGATATTGCTGGGGACAGCAGATCCATTCCCAGCATCTAATGCTAGGTCACTGTGGCTGTTTACGTTGCATCTCCCCTCCCCTGGGATTTCATCTATGCGGAGCTACTTGGCTTACACTCAGCGTTGCAGACCCTGCTCTCCTGAGTGACTATGTCAAATAAGCTTCTAATGGCTAAACCAGACCCTCAGCCTGTGGCACTATTTTGTAAAGTTGATTCCTTTAAAATTATGCTGTGTCATCAGTGTTCATAGTGATTCTATTTCCTTGACAGATGAAGAGATTGGTACTTTAAAAATCTGGTGTTACCATATATTCAGACTAAATGGCTAAAAGAGGAGGCTGATTTGTGGATGTAAAAACTGTGTGAGACAGAAAACTGGTTAGGGATTTCTTAGTTAAGTGTAATAAATAAACTATAGAACTTAAAAACATAATAAATTAACTTATAGCAGTTTAGAAAGATGTGGGACTGTTTTTCTATACTTCAGAACAATTCTTCATGTTCTTTGTGGTAGTTGAGAAGATAGAAGAGGGTCAAATAAATAAAGCATGATACCAAGATGATTTCGAAACAGAGATTGTGTCTTTTGAGGATTTTAGGTGTATATGACAATGTGCAAAAATATGCTTCCAGATTCCTTATTCAGTAGATATCTAAGAAAAAAGAACAAATCCCCAGATATAGCAGCTAGACCGTTTCTAAAGACTTCTGCTAGATTTAAATGTGTGGATAACAGACCTTTGAGCAAGACAAAGGGGACTTGAGGAATCTGTGTGTCATTCCAGTGAAGAACATGATCAACACTATAGTTGAAATTTCCTGAGTGAAGTATTAGGTCAGAATATAGATGAATCTTCTGCTATGCATCGGAGGTAGCGCCTGTTCACTTGAGTCCATCTAACCAAGAATCAGAGAAGCTTCCAGAGCATGTCTCACAACCTTCTGCTTCTACAGGTGCCCTCTCCCTCCTTATGATGAGCTTGGACTTCTTCACAGGTTGTCTCTGAACACTTGGACTTCTTATACAGCATGTACCATCCAAAGGCTTGTTCCACATAAGCAAAAGCAGCAGTACACATTACTGAAAACCTCTACTTGATAGTTAAACATCTTTTTTGTGACACAATCCCTTCATATCTTGTTGCAATGGCCAAGACTAATTCCTGAGTGAATAAGTCTTACTTCTGCTATTTTTTCTATTGGATATTTTCTTTATTTGCATTTAAAATGTTATACCCTTCCTAGTTTCCCCTCTGGAAACTTCCTATCCCATCCCTCCTCCCTCTGTCTCTATGAGGGTGCTCCCCCACCCATCCACCCAATCCCTCCTTCCTGTCCTGGTATTCCCCTACACTGGGGCACCAACCCCCCACAGGACCAAGGGCTACTCCTCCCACTGATGACCAATAAGGCTATCCTCTGCCACATACGAGGCCGGAGCTATGGGTCTCTCCATGTGTACTCTTTGGTTGGTGGTCCAGTCCCCAGGAACTCCAATAAATGAAAAATATGATTTACTAACATCTTATTTTAGTAATGACATGACCGGTGCATTTTGAAGGATAAAGAATAGTGTAAAGGACAAATGAAAGAAGGCTAACAGCTCAGTAATGATGCACAATGAACCTTGAACTAGAGATGAATTCATAGAAAACATTAAAATATGGGTTAGAGAATAGTTTAAGAAAGAAGGAAGAGATTGGTGAACAGGAGATCCAGGATGTTATTTCTTTGGAAAAATCTATTTATGAAAGGCCAAGGGAAGGATGTTTTAGAAATGAGAATTTAAAGCATACATATATGACTATGTTATTCTGTTACTATGTAGGTAAGGTACAAAAATCTCAAAGGATTTATGCTATGGTTTAGAAATGGATATACCTACCCAAGATTGTATGTTGAAACTTTTGCCACTATGACCATACTCCTGGGAGGTGTAAGAACATCTGAGAGTTGATGACAAGAGTATGTGGAGACTAGAAGAGGAAGTCACGTGTCCTGCTGCATCATTTTATGCATTGGAGAAAGGTGAGTCTCTCACAAAATCTTGAGCTAGGTTGGTCCAGCGATTTCAATCATCATTCTTCTCTGACTCCAGCAATGTTGAAGTTACAAGTACATGCTACCACTACATTATTTTATGTAGCTGCTCAATTTCTTTTCTTTTTCTTTCTTTCTTTCATTCTTTTTTTTTTTTTTTTTTTTTTTTTTTTGGTTTTTCAAAATAGGGTTTCTCTGTATAGCCCTGGCTGTCCTGGAACTCACTCTGTAGACCAGGCTGGCCTTGAATTCAGAAATCCGCCTGCCTCTGCCTCCCAAGTGCTGGGATTAAAGGCATGTGCCACCACTGCCTGACTTTTTTTTTTTTTTTAATCGGTTTTCTTTCTGTCTGTTCATTTTTTGTTTTTTTTGTTTGTTTGTTTGTTTGTTTTGGTTTGGTTTTTTTGTAGTTGCTGAATTTCAATCCAGCTTCCAATACTTATAAGAACATACTCAGATCAATGAGTGACCACAGAGCTTCCAAAACATTAATTTTCATGTCATTAAAATTATATATATTTGAGTTCTATTTTCATTCAGATTATATAATTTTTGCTCTGCAACAAAACATTCATACTTGAGTGATTTTAAGATGGTAGATAATTAATTCTTCTTATTGGCCAGAGTGTAAATCTTTAATTTAGTGGAATACATTCTCTCTACTGAGAATGTCTAGGTCTGTGAAAGTTGCTTATTATTTTTTGCAAGCATCTTGGTTTATAGTTAGGGAACTGAATGTTACAGCTGGCTCCTCATTTTTCATTTCCTTCTTTGATTAAAGAGTGTATATCTGAACTACTAAGACAGATACCCTCAGATCAGATAACCGTACTCACTGTACAGGAGATGAGGAAAAATCTCCATGGAAGTACAAAGGTCTGGAAAGCAGAAAACCAAACACAGACTAAGCAATAAGATAAGCAACCATTTGTTAGAAAGAAATGTCTTCCAATAATGAGGAAAGCAGGATAACACAGTTATAATGATGAACAGTAAAACATAGAATTTATGTTACATATTTTAAATAAATTCAGAACTTGGGCCAGGCAGGGTGGCACATGCCTTTAATCCCAGCATACAGAGACAGATTCAGGCAGATCTCTGTGAGTTTCAGACTAGCCTGATGTACATAGTGAGTTGCAGGACAGCCAGGGCTATTTAGAAAGGCCTGTCTCAAAAGAAAAATACCTTAATAAAACTTCATACATCAAAAAATATAGGAAAGATTATTTTTATTATTAAGCTCCAAATGCTAGTATATTAATTTTAATTGCTTATTTTAAATGAAAAATTATTATTCAATTCCTTTTTAAATAAAAACTTATGCCTTAGTGGTAAAGTAAATTGTAACAGTAAACTCAAAAGTTTTACTATTCACATCCCTGCGTATGATATATATTATATTTAACTTGTTTAAAAATTTGAACGGTGGCCGGTTTCCATCTGTGGGTGGAGACTCCTGCTGGGGCCACCAAGGAGCACCAGGAGAAAGCTACCCTCCCAGGAGCATGGAAAAGTTGTGAATGGGACTAGGGCGAGCACCACCTCTCACCAAGACCTGCCCAAAACCCTCTGGTCATAAGGACTGAGGTAAAGTCATGGACAGGAACTTTTCGGTTTCCATCTGTGCCTGGGGACCTCAGCCTGGGCTGCAGGGCTCCAGGGGAGAGCTGGTATCCCAGGAGTGCTGACACACCTTTGAGCACAAACAGGGCCACCGCTTCTTTTCAAGCTCACTGGATCAAGAGGGACCCTTGAAGAGCCATCAGGACATAGGAGCCAAGGGACAGCTGGGGACAGGATCCTCCTGGTTTCTGTCTGCACCCCAGAGCTGCCCTTTGCCATGGCTATCCAGGCCCAAGTACCTCTCATAGAGAGCTGGACTTCAAAGAGTATTGACACAGAGGCCTGCAGGAGGGGCAAGCCACAGCCAGACAGAGTAAGACCAGCTAACATCAGAATCAACAAGATGGCAAAAGGCAAGGGTAAGAACATAAGGAACAGAAACCAAGGCTACTTGGCATCATCAGAACCCAACTCTCTCACCACAGCAAGCCCTGGATACCCCAACACACCAGAAAAGCAAGATTCAGATTTAAAATCATTTCTCATGTCAATGATAGAAGACTTTAAGAAAGAAATTAACACCCTTAAAGAAATACAAGAGAACAGAGATAAACAACTAGAAGCACTTAAAGAGGAAACACAAAAATCCATTAAAGAATTACAGGAAAACACAATCAAAAAGACAAAAGAAATGCACAAAACTATCCAGGAGCTAAAAATAGAAATAGAAACAATAATGAAATCATAAAGGGAGACAACCCTGGAGTTAGAAAACCTAGGAAAGAAAGCAGGAGTCATTGATATAAGCATCACCAACAGAATACAAGAGATAGAAGAGAGAATCTGAGGAGCAGAAGATACCATAGATAACATCTAGACAACAGTAAAAGAAAATGCAAAATGCAAAAAGCTTCTAACCCAAAACATCCACGAAATCCAGGACACAATGAGAAGACAAAACCTAAGGACAATAGGTATAGAAGAGAGTGAAGATTCCCAACTGAAAAGACCAGTAAATATCTCCAACAAAATTATAGAAGAAAACGTCCTTAACCTAAAGAAAGAAATGAACATAAATATACAAGAAGCTTACAGAGCTCCAAACAGATTGGACCAGAAAAGAAATTCGTCCCGTCACATTATAGTGAAAACACCAAATACACAAAGCAAGGAAAGAATATTAAGAGCAGTAAGGGAAAAAGGTCAAGTAACATATAAAGGCAGACCTATCAGAATTACACCTGACTTCTCACGAGAGACTATGAAAGCCAGAAGATCCTGGGCAGAACTCATACAGACCATAAGGGAACACAACTGCCAACAAAGGCTGCTATACCCACCAAAACTCTCAATTACCATAGATGGTGAAACCAAAATATTCTATGTCAAAACCAAATTTACACAATATGTTTCCACAAACCCTGCCCTACAAAGGGTAATGGATGGTAAACATCATCTCAAAGAGGGAAACTACACCCTAGAAAAAGCAAGAAAGTAATCTTTCAACAAACTCAAAAGAAGATAGCCACATAAAAATAAAAATAACATCGAAAATAACAGGAACCAACAATCACTATTCCTTAATATCTCTAAACATCAATGGACTCAATTCCCCAATAAAAAGACATAGACTGTCAGACTAGATCCATAAAGAGGACCCAGCATTTTGCTGCATTCAAGAAACACATCTCTGTGAAAAAGACAAATACTACCTCAGAGTAAAGGGCTGGAAAACAATTTTCCAGGCAAACGGTCCCAAGAAACAGACTGGAGTAGCGATTCTAATATCAGATAAAATCAACTTTCACCCAAAAGTCATCAAAAAAGATAAGGAAGGACACTTCATACTCATCAAAGGAAAAATCTACCAAGAACTCTCAACCCTGAACATCTATGCTCCAAATGCAAGAGCACCTACATTCAGAAAAGAAACTTTACTAAAGCTCAAAGCACACATTGCGCCTCCCACAATAATAGTAGGCGACTTCAACACCCCATTATCATCAATGGACAGATCTGGGAATCACAAACTAAACAGAGACACAGTGAAACTAACAGAGGTTATGAACCAAATGGATTTAACATATCTATAGAACATTTCATCCTAATTCAAAAGGATATACCTTCTTCTTAGCACCTCATGGTACCTTCTCAAAAATTGACCATATAATCGGTCACAAAACAAACCTCAACAGATACAAGAAGATTGAAATAATCCCATGCTCCCTATCAGATCACTATGGATTAAGGCTGTCTTCAATGGCCACAATAACAACAGAAAGCCCACATACACATGGAAGCTGAACAATGCTCTACTCAGTGACAACTTGGTCAAGGAAGAAATAAAGAAAGAAATAAAAGACTTCCTAGAATTTAATGAAAATGAAAATACAACATACCCAAACTTATGGGACACAATGAAAGCAGTGTTAAGAGGAAAACTCATAGCTTTGAGGCCTCCAAAAAGAAACTGGAGAGAGCATACACTAGCAGCTTAACAGCACACTTGAATGCTCTAGAACCAAAAGAAGCTAATGCACCCAAGAGGAGTAGAAGGCAGGAAATATTCAAACTCAGGGCTGAAATCAATCAAGTAGAAACAAAAAGAACTATACAAAGAATCAACAAAACCAAGAGTTGGTTCTTTGAAAAAATCAACAAGATAGATAAACCCTTAGACAGACTAACCAGAGGGCACAGAGACAGGATCCAAATTAACAAAATTAGAAATGAAAAGGGAGACATAACAACAGATTCTGAGGAAATTCAAAAAATCATCGGATCCTACTACAAAGGCCTATACTCAACAAAACTGCAAAATCTAGATGAAATGGACAATTTTCTAGACAGATACCAAATACCAAAGCTAGGATCAGATAAACCATCTAAACAGTCCCATAGTGCCTAAGGAAATAGAAGCAGTCATTAAAAGTCTCCTAACCAAAAAAAGCCCAGGACCAGAGGGTTCACTGAAGAATTCTATCAGACCTTCAAAGAAGACCTAATACCAATACTCTTCAATCTATTCCACAAAATAGAAACAGAAGGAACACTACCCAATTCCTTTTATGAGGTCACAGTTACACTGATACCAAAACCTCACAAAGACCCAACAAATAAAGAAAACTTCAGACCAATTTCCCTTAAGAATATCGATGCAAAAATACTCAATAAAATTCTCACAAACCGAATCCAAGAACACATCAAAAAACGTTCATTCATCATGATCAAGTAGGCTTCGTCCCAGGGATGCAGGGATGGTTCAATACCCAGAAATCCATCAATGTAATCCACTACATAAACAAACTCATAGAAAAAACCCACATTGTCATTTCATTAGATGTTGAAAATGCATTTGACAAAATTCAGCATCACTTCATGATAAAAATCTTGGAAAGATCAGGAATTCAAGGTCCATACCTAAACATAGGAAAAGCAATATACAGCAAACCAGTAGTCAACATCAAACTAAATGGAGAGAAACTCGAAGCAATCCCACTAAAATCAGGGACTAGGCAAAGCTGCCGTTTCTCTCCCTACCTATTCAATATAGTATTTGAATTTCTAGCTAGAGCAATTAGACAACAAAGGGAGGTCAAAGGATACAAATTGGGAAGGAAGAAATCAAAATATCACTCTTTGCAGATGATATGACTGTAATCTTAAGTGACCCAAAAACCTCCACCAGATAACTGCTACAGATGATAAACAACTTCAGCAAAGTGGCCGGATATAAAATTAACTCAAACAAATAAGTAGCCTTCCTATACTCGAAGGATAAACAGGCTGAGAAAGAAATTAGGGAAATGACACCTTTCAAAATAGTCACAAACAATATAAAGTATCTTGGTGTGACTCTAACCAAACAAGTGAAAGATCTGTATGACAAGAACTTCAAGTCTCTGAAGAAAGAAATCGAAGAAGACCTCAGAAGACAGAAAGCTCTCCCATGCTCATGGATTGGCAGGATTAATATAGAAAAAATGGCCATCTTGCCAAAAGCAATCTACAGATTCAATGCAATCCCCATCAAAATTCCAACTCAATTCTTCATAGACTTAGAAAGAGCAATTCTCAAATTCATTTGGAAAAACAAATGCCCAGGATAGCAAAAGCTATTCTCAACAACAAAAGAACTTCTGGAGGAATCAGCATTCCTGACCTCAAGCTGTACTACAGAGCAGTAGTGATAAAAACTGCATGGTATTGGTACAGCGACAGGCAAGTAGAGCAATGGAATAGAATTGAAGACCCAGAAATGAACCCACAGACCTACAGTTGCTTGATCTTTGACAAAGGAGCTAAACCATCCAGTGGAAAAAAGACAGCATTTTTAACAAATGGTACTGGTTTAACTGGCAGTCTACATGCAGAAGAATGCAAATTGATCTATTCCTATCTCCCTGTACAAAACTCAAGTCCAAGTGGATCAAGGATCTCCACATAAAACCAGATACACTTACACTGAATCTAATAGAAGAGAAAGTGGGGAAAAGCCTCAAACTCATGTGTACAGGAGAAAAATTCCTGAATAGAACACCAATGGCTTATGCTCTAAGATCAAGAATCAACAAATGGGACCTCATGAAATTGCAAAGCTTCTGTAAGGCAAAGGACATTGTCAATAGGACAAAATGGCAACCAACATATTGGGAAAAGATCTTTACCAATCCTAAGTCTGATAGAGGGCTAACATTCCAACATATATAAAGAACTCAAGAAGTTAGACTCCAGAAACCAAATAACCCTATCAAAAAATGGGGAATAGAGCTAAACAGAGAATTCTCAACTTAGGAAATTCGCAGGACTGAGAAGCACCTAAAGAAAGGCTCAAACTCCTTAGTCATCAGGGAAATGCAAATCAAAACAAGTCTGAGATTCCACCTCACACCAGTCAGAATGGCTAAGATCAAAAACTCAAGTGACAGCAGATGCTGGCGAGAATGTGGAGAAAGAGGAACACTCCTCCATTGTTGGTGGGATTGCAAGCTGGTACAACCACTCTGGAAATCAGTTTGGCAGACCGTCAGAAAAATGGACATAATACTACCTGAGGACCCAGCTATACCACTCCTGGGCATATACCCAGAAGATGCTCCAACATGTAATAAAGACACATGCTCTACTATGTTCATAGCAGCCATATTTATAATAGCCAGAAGCTGGAAACAACCCACATGTCCCTCATCAGAAGAATGGATACAGAAAATGTGGTACATTTACACAGTGGATTACTACTCAGTTATTAAAAACAAGGACTTCATGAAATTTTCAGGCAAATAGATGGAACTTGAAAATATCATCCTGAGTGAGGTAACTCAGTCACAAAAGCGTGAACATGGTATGTACTCACTGATAAGTGGATATTAGCCCAAATGTTCGGAATACCCAAGTTTCACTTTACAGTAACCTCTGGACTGAGAGTGAGGTCCCAGATGGAGGAGTTCGAGAAAGGACTGAAGAAGCTGAGGGAGACTGCAGCCCCATGGAGGGAGCAACAGAGTCAACTTCCTGACTCCTCCTGTCCTCCTAAAGGCTGGACCACCAACCAAAGAATACACAGCGAAGGACCCATGGTTCGGACCACATATGTGGCAGAGAAGGGCCTTGTTGGCTATCAGGGGGAGGAGAGGCCCCAGTAAAGGGGAATGTTAAGGTGGGAATATGGGAATCGGTGGGCGGGTGGTTGAGAGGTGGAATTCCCTCATAAGGGTGGGGGAAGAGGAGGGGATAGGTGGTTTCCAAAGAGGAGACCTAGAAAGGGGTAAACATTGGAAATGTAAATAAAGTATCAAAAAAAAAAACCTTCATAAAACACCTTTAAAAGAAGTAAAAAAAAAAAAAAGATTCAAATTGGATCAACATGTAATCACCCTGATTTACCCCTTTCCACAGAAAATTTTAAAATAACAATAAAAGGACAAACCACTGGGGGGGGGGGATTTGAAAGGTGTTTCTGCACATTGGAATGAATATTATCAGAATTTCTGCACATGTGTGGATTTAGGAAGGTGATTTTTGGCATACAATCTACAAACTAATTGTGATAATCATTTTCAAAGAAAGTCACGTGGATGTGAATGACAAGTCCAGAAGGCTCACATGTGACATGATTCTAAATGCCACCTTGGAGAGAATGATAGAAGATAATCCTGAATTCCTCAAGTTGAAAAAGTTTTATAAACGTAGCTACTATATTTAGGAAAGCTATTTCTAACTGAGGAAATTAGCATTTCTATGATGTGCTGATAAGTGGTTGCATCTCCCCTTTAATGATTGTAAATGCTTATGTCTGTATGTGTATCGAGAAAGACAAATGGTCCTGATTGCCCACTTTCCTAATAAACCAAGAGTTCAGCACATGATGTTTAGGCTGGTAGCTGGCTGTTCTTCTGATTTCATCAGGGCATCTTTATTTTCTCAACTGGAGAGGATGTCTAGCTGCTTGTGCAAGCTGAGAACTGACCCAGTTACATTCTGTAGTCAGTAATAACACTTAGCTCTGTGACTATTTTTCACACAATTCACATGTAGTCATTAAATTCAGTTTATATGATAAACTAGGTGTGAATGACAGACATAGCTAATGCAATTTTCTCTTTCCATATTGATAAAGTTATTAGTACTGAGCTTTATTCTGGTTGCTCCCAATGACTAAATTTATAACTAATTTTGAAAGACAATAGACAATTTCCTCCACATTGTCTCTCTGTTCTTGAAGCCATGGGCGTTGGGTTAAATCAATTGAGCAGGAGAGGTAAGACCTAAAGTCTAAAGCTCCTTTCTCATTTATTGCAAATTAAATCTGTTGAAAATATGCTGTTCTCTGCTCTATTCCACTAGCCCATGACAATTACCTTTCTGCCCACTGTTTGTTCTAAGCTTAATTTCTTCAGATTCTAAATGTACATTGGACCTTGCAATATTTGCCTTTCTCTGTCCAGTTCATTTCACATAGCATAATGTCTTTCAAGTATACCTGCTTTGTAGAGACAAACAAGATTTCATTGTGATTTGAGGCTAAATGTAATTTCATCATTAATGCTATGTGTGTTATTCATTCATTCATTGGTGGACAGGTGTGTTGAGTCTGAATTCTGACCAAGGTAAATAAATGCAATGAACTTAGATGTCTCTTGTGAATTCTGATTTCAATTACTTAGGGTAGAACTGAAATTACTACATAGTACAGTAGTAGATTTTTGTTAAATATTTCCAGAACCTACAATTCTTTTAAATCCAAAAGCATACACATGTTCCATGTACTCAACAAATTCATCACATTTACCTCTTACCTTAATTTTCTTTTAAAAAACAGTCTAGCTACATAGCCCAGGTTGGATTCTAATTTCTAATCTTTTTGCTTTTGCTTCCTTATTGCTTTATAGGTAGGTGGCAGTGTGGGAGACATACCTTGTCCTTTTTTTTTTTTTGTAATACCAGTTTTATTTTTTTCTGCTTTCATTCCGTATGCTTTTTGTTTTCCTCACAGTACTAATTTAAACAGAAACATTTTCCTGATATTTAATTTACCATTTCCTCCTTTACATTTAAAGTCTTTTTTTTATTATTATTTTTTGATACTTTATTTACATTTCCAATGTTTCCCCCTTTCTAGATCTCCTCTTTGGAAACCACCTATCCCCTCCCCCTACCCCACCTCTATGAGGGAATTCCACCTTCCACCCACCCGATTACCCACTCCCGTATTCCCACCTTGACATTCCCCTTTGCTGAGGCCTCTAACACCCTCAGTCCCAAGGGCCTCTCCTCTCTCCCTGATGGCCAACAAGGCCCTCCTCTGCCACATATGTAGTCCGAACCATGGGTTCCTCGATGTGTATTCTTTGGTTGGTGGTCCAGCCTCCAGGAGGACCGGAGAGGGGGGTCAGGCCAGTTGACACTGTTGCTCCCTCCATGGGTCTGCAGACTCCCTCAGCTCCTTCAGTCCCTTCTCGAACTCCTCCATCTGGGACCTCACTCTCAGTCCAGCAGTTACTGTAAAGTGAAACTTGGGTATTCCGAACTTTTGGGCTAATATCCACTTATCAGTGAGTACATACCATGTTTATTCTTTTGTGACTGAGTTATCTCACTCAGGAAGATATTTTCAAGTTTCATCCATTTGCCTGAAATTTTTATTAAGTCATTGTTTTTAATAGCTGAGTAGTACTCCATTGTGTAAATGTACCACATTTTCTGGATCCATTCCTCTGATGAGGGACATCTGGGTTTTTTCCAGTTTCTGGCTATTATAAATATGGCTGCTATGAAGATAGAGGAGCATGTGTCTTTATTACAT